>CM053784.1:90990826-92215826 GCA_028749045.1 Cupressus sempervirens | reverse complement strand
ACTTAGTGGGAACATGGGAGAAACACATATGACAACTCAAGATTCGAATTGATGGAAGAATGCATGGGTAAAGGAGCCCTCTAGACTGTCTAGGCACTCACACAGTCAAAATTAGGTCCCTAACTTGATATACTATCATATGGGTGACTTATTTTAACATAAAAGACATCTTGGGTCCACCAAATGGCCCCTCAAAACCCTAACCAAGTCCAAATTCCAATTTCTTATGATTGAGACCCATCCTTCCCCTTGTTAAGTGGGTTTACTTTCTTATTAATAGGGTAATTAGTTTTAAGGTAAATAGCCACCATGTTCAAAACCCTAAATGACATGTCAATTACACACAAAGTTCACAAGTGTCAAGTGATGACATGCTCCTAATCCATCTTTATGATTAAAAATTTCCACAAGAAAGCAACCTTACATTTATGAAGAAAAATACTTTCACAATGAGATTTTTTAATCTTCCAAATATTCGCCTTGGTTAAACTATGTTCACAAAGTTTGGAACTTGTTTCTCCCAAGAATTTCCATGGTTCCACTTCCTGCACATTAAACTCAAGCATTAGTAGTCCAAGGAGGTTGTATAAAATACATATAACATAAATGCATATAATTTCATAATTCTAATTCAATTTCCTTCCCTTGTTATTTTAATAGTTAATTCGAAACATTAGAATATCAACATCTGCATATCATAAGTCATCATAATCACATTAACATTTATCTGCATATCATAACCATTCATCTATATATCATGAATCATCAAAATAAAATTAACATATATGTGTACATCATGAATCATCATAATTAAATTAACTTTTCACATCACATCAAAATCGAATAGGATCATGTCATAAAAGTGCATCCATATGTGTTTAATCATTTCATACACAATATTAGCTTCTTAGTGCATATGATAATGTAAAACACTACTGTAGTATCAAAATCAATAGATAAAATAATCCACTGTCCATCTAAGTCTCAAATATTAAAATGTAAATCAAATGTCTATGCTATGATGGGTCAATGTGAGGCCCACATATTTAAGCTGACTTGACAATGTGTAATTTATAAATATAAGGTCAAGTTGAGGATTGAATGTGTGGAACATAATAAAAAGATTTTATGATGCTTAGAGGAAGAAAATTAGAAGGATAACCATAATATCCTTGTTGAGTTACAAAGATATATTCAATCAAGAAGGATTAAGTATTCAAGCTAGAATTGAGATTTGTAATTAGCAACTTAGTTGCATTAGAAATTAAGTCATCTTATTGTTACTTTTTAACCATTTTAGTAGTGATTTAAATCTCTTAATAGAGTTGTCTTAACAACTATTTTTAAATCCTCTAACAAGGTGGCATTCCTAGATTGAAGTGTCTAAAGATCTCTAACAAGGCCACTCCTAACAGGGTGATTAAATCCTTTAATAGGGTCACACCTAACAATGTGTTTTTTAACATTTAACAAGGTTGCCTCCTAATAGAGCTCACTTCAGAAGAGTGAAAATTAGTAACTGGTTGCAATTGGTGGTTTTCTCCAAATTGGGTTGCCACATTAAATCTTGGTGTCACTTATGTTCATGCTATTTCTTTTATGTGTATGCAACTAAGTTATTCTTAAGGTTAATCACATTAAGATTAGTATATTTAATCATTTTCAAGTTATAATATTTGCTAGAGTAAACCACACGCATGTGTGTTTGCCAAGTCACAAGAAAATATAGTTTAATCAGAGTTTTGATTTGTATTTATATCTAACGGATCTAGGATTTATTTTATAGTAACTGATTCATCCCTCCCCTCTTAGTTACTCCTCTTATATTTCTGACAATTGGTATCACAGCTTTTGATGCTTAGAGAAAAGGTTTTAAAGACCTAAGCTAAAGATTAGGATGTCTTATAAAAGGGAGATCCCAAAGTTGAACAATGATAACTTCAAGGCATGGCAAGAACTCATGAGGCTACACTTGGAAACCATTGGAGATTAAGGGTTAAAGAATCTTTATGCCAAATACAAGGCTCCTACTAGAATTGTGACCATTGAAGAAATTGCAGAGAAGAAGAGTCATAATATCATGATGATTCATATTGCTTCATCTCTCAATTATGTTGAATTTGATGAGGTCAAAGATTGTGAAACTTCTTATGAAATGTGGATCAAGCTAAAAGACATCTATGGAGGAGATGACAATGTAAGAAGAGAAAAAGCTAAAAGTCTTAGAGGATAGTTTAATCAAATGAAAATGAGAGAGGATGAAAACATTGCAAAATATGTTGAAAGAATCAAAGTCAGTGTCAATGCTATCAAATTCTTTGGAGGAAATATTGAAGATGTAATAGTGGTAGAAAGGGTACTTAGAACCCTTCTTTCTATCTATGCAATTAGAGTGTCTACTATTCAAGAGATGAGATGTGATCCAAATAACAATATAACTTTGGATGCTCTAGTGATGGGGTGGATGGATTGGAATGACAATGATAATTAAACACAAAATACACACTACATGCACTTATCAAAATTATGAAATCATTTCATTGCTTGTTTGATAAAAAACTATTACATTGTGCCTCTTTTATAAAGGTCTTTGATTGTTTTTGAAAACATCTAAATTAGCCGACATAGAACAAATAGACTTTTCTAGAATTATCTAAACATAAATAACTTCTAGAACTTTATAGAACTAAATATTAATTCTACCTAACCCTATTCGATAATCTAGCTAGAGTTTCTAGAATCCTCTAGTATTATTTTACATTTCATTCTAGGGGAAATTACACATTCCAACACTCCCCCCTAATTTCAACCTCAAATGTTATTGCATACAAATCCAAATCCTTTCTTCTCCCTGATGCCAAAAAGTTATTTTACAATAATCTTCATATCTATTAATACCTTCATGAATAGTTTCTTCCAAGGCTACGACCTTTAATTTCTACAAGCATTTTGTAATCAATTGGCTGAATCATTTACCAATGATTTCCTCTTTTCATAGGATCCACTAATAATCTTGACTCATCTGTCACAAATGTCAATGAAAGGGTTTACTAATAAACTTTTACCTCTTTGATTCCTTTCTCTAATTTGTTTCCTAATGCTACCACATTCCTTCTTACACTTGAAGATTTGTACCTGAATAAACCTCCGATCATTCTTGCAATTCTTTACCAATTTGATTCATAACTCTATCCACAATCCATTTTGATGCAACCTGCCATAAAATCCTTATTGCACTCTCTATTCCAACATGTCTTATAACAATGATTTTTCAAGCCACAAATATTACAAGGATGTATATCCAAACATCTCTCCTCTGTATGTCCTTTCCTATTATAGTGTGAACATTGCATAATCTTTATGCTTTCAATTGATTCTCTTGAACCTTTATTCATCTTTCCACTGCCTACATCATATCCAAGACCTACATATTTTGACCTAACTGTAGTCTCAATTGGATTCCTTAATCCCTATTTATCCTTTCCTAGACCTTTACCTTTAAAACCCATTCTTTCCATAATCTTTAAACCAAAATTTTCATTATAATAGCTAAAAGTTCTATCAATACAATTTTCATGTTCATCATTACACTCCCTTTTGAAAACAACTTCAGTAAAATCACATTTCTCAATCCCATTATCACTCAAATAATTTGTGTCATAAGATACATCACATACAAATGGTTTCACATTCAAACATTCTTTCTCTTGTTTCATAGTAGACAATTCTTTCTTTAACATACTATTTTCCTCTTCCAATTTCTTCACATTTTCTTCTACAACTTTTTTCTTTTTCTTAGCATCATCAAACAACTTTAACTTTTATTTTAATTATTTATTTTTCTCTCTAAGCTTGCATGTTTCCTTCACCTACCAATTATGTACTTCTTCAACAAATTTTAGTCTATCCTCTAGCTCTTCCATTCTTTCTTTATATTCACCAATTTCATTTAAAAGTCTACATTTTTCTTTTGACCTCTCTCTAATCATTACAATTTCTAGAATTCTCTATTATGCTCTGATACCAAACTGATGGAGGTGGACCAAGATCTTAAATCTGCTCTAATACCAATCTGATGGGGGTGGATGGATTGGATCCACAATGATAATTAAACACAAAATACACACTATTGGAACTTATAGAAATTATAAAATCATTTCATTGCCTAATTGATAAAAAAACATTACATTGTGCCTCTTTTATAGAGGTCTTTGATTGTTTCCAAAAACATCTAAATTAGTCAACATAGAACACATGAACTTTTTTAGAAGTATCTAAGCATAAATGACTTCTAGAACTATATAGAACTAAATATTAATTTTACCTAACCCTATTCAGTAATCCAACTGTAGTTTCTAGAATCCTCTAGTATTGTTTTACATTTCATTTGAGGGGAAATTGCACATTCCAACATCTAGTTGGAAGATTGATAACATTTGAACTAGATAACTATGAGAATTATACTCCTAGTTCTAGCAATCTTGAGTTTGCATTTGAGCCCAATGTATCACTCAAGAAGAAAGCTAAAAGATCTAAAAGAAAACAATTTGAAAGTGAAGCGGAAGACATGTTTGAAAATGATCTTGAAGCCATTGAAGCATTTCTTGCAAGAAGGTATCCCAAAGGAAAAGGAAAGTATAAAGGTAAGCTTCCTCTAATCTGCTTCTCTTGTGAAGAAGTTGGACACATTGCTGCAAGGTGCCCAAACAGAGAAGACAAAGATGAAAAGAAGCACAAGTACAAAGGCAAGATGGATTTTAAGAATTTCAAGGACTACAAGGAAATATGTAAGAAATCTTTTTTTATGGCTAAAGATTTAGATAATAGTGAAGATGAGTGAAATGATTTATATTGTTATAAAAGATGAATATGATGATGAAGGAGATAAAATGGCACTTATCTCTCCTGTTAGCAAAAATGATACATGGATTATTGATAGTGGCTACTCACATCATATGATCAATGATAAAACAAAATTTAGACACATGGAATATTATGACGTGGTAGTGTGATATTTGGAACAATGAAGCTTGTTGCATAAATGGGAATGATTGTGTCTCACTAACCAATGAACTTAGATGTGACAATGCTTATTGGGTTGAAGGACTAAAACATAATCTACTAAGTGTGGCACAATTGAATAACAGTGGATTCAAGGTGGAATTCATGAATGGGAAGGCCAAGTTGGGTTTGGCAAACAAACAAAAGGTAACCTATTCTACCTAGATTTTAGTGAAATTTCATATTTTATTGCTCAAGTAGAAGAAAATTGGTTATGGCATAAAAGGTTGTGTCATGTGAACTTTGATAATCTTGTGAAGATAAGAAAAAATAGAAGAGTAAGAGGTATTCCTAGTTTAAGCAAATCTAATATGGGTCTATGCAAAAATTGTCAAATTGGTAAGATGGGCAAGACAAGTTTCAAAAGCAAAGACTATTGTTCAGAAGAAGTCTTGGAGCTAGTTCATACAGATTTATGTGGACCTATTAGAATAGAGAGCTATAGTGGAGATAAGTATTTTATTCTATTTTTTGATGATTATTCTATAATAATGACTATAATGTATCTATAAAAAAAAAATTGAAGTTTTTCTAAAGTTTAAGTGGTATCTAACAAGAGTAGAGAAAGAAACTAGAAAGAAGCTAAAATGTTTGAGATCAGACAAAGGAGATGAATTCATTTTCAATGATTTCAATGAATTCTACATTGAAAAAGGAATTACGATACAAGTATTAGCCCCTAGTACACCTCAGCGGAATGATATAGCTGAAAGAAGAAATAGATCCATCATAGATTGTGCAAGAACTTTACTAATAGAAAAGAGTATTCCAATCAAATATTGGAATTAATCAAAAAGCACTGCAGTGCATACCTTGAATAGAGTATATTTGAAGAAAAACTCAAATCAAAATCTTTATGAAATATGGTATGGCTACAAACCTAATATAAGTTACTTGAAAGTATTTGGCAGCAAATGTTATATCTTGAAAGAATTTAGAAAAGGTAAATTTGATGTCAAAGATGATGAAGACATATTCCTAGGATACACTTGTAGAAGTAAAGCATACAAGTGTTTGAATCTAACTAGTCATAAGATCATAGAAAGTGCACATGTGAAAATTAATGAATTTGTAGAAAGAGTGAAGAGAAGAGCAATAAAGAACCTGAGGATTACAGAAGGTTTGTTTATTATAAATCTAATACTTTTACAAATCTATTTGGAAGTTAGGAGGCATCACCTCCTGAGTCCCCAAAATCTCCAAAGGCTACCAAGTTGTAACCAGTGCAACCTAAATCATAGTTTGAAAGATCTGAATCATAGTTAGAAGCTATCAAGCTAAATCCAGAACAAACTAAGTTAGATGGACCCGAGTCATAGATAGTGGGACCTGAGCTTGATATAGAAGATTATGAAGAGGTTAGTGGAACATATTCTAAATCCAAAGTACCGTTGTTAGCAAGATATGTCAGAAAGCACCATGCACCTAATCAGATCATTGGAGACAAGTTAGATGGAACAATGAAAAGAAAAAAATTGAAAGGTACATGTTTGCTTGCTACATTTGAACCTTAAAAAGTTAAAGATGCTTTGCATAATGAAAATTGGATTAAAGCTATGAATGAATAAATAGAACATATAGAGAAGAATAAGACTTGGACTCTTGTTCCTAGACCCAAGGATAAAAATGTAAATGGCACAAAGTCGGTATTCAAAAATAAGCTAAAGGAAGATGGAAAAGTTTCAGGAAACAAAGAAAGGTTAGTTTGTAAAGGTTATTCTCAAGAAAAAGGTATTGATTATGGTGAAATTTTTGCTCCTGTTGCAAGATTATAAGGTGTTATAACTTTAATAGCATATGAAGCACACATAGAATTTAAAGTTTATCAAATAGATGTAAAATCTAAATTCTTGAATGAAATTCTTGATGAGGAAGTCTACATAGAACAACTTGAAGGTTTTGTAGATCCTAGCAAAAGAGATATTGTCTATAAATTGCACAAAGCATTGTATGGTCTCAAGAAAGCTCCCAGAGCTTGATATGAAATACTTCATAACTACTTGATAAAGATGGGTATTTAAAGAAAAAATGATAACAACAGTATGCATATCAAGGAAGGAGTAGACAAGAAGATTGTGTTGGTAGAAATATTTGTGGATGACACTTTATTTGCAGGAAATGATGACTTATGCAAGGCATTTTGAGAAGAGATGAGTACAGAATTTGAGACATCCATGTTTGGAGAGATAAAATCATTTGTTGGATTGCAGATCCAACAAAAGAAAGATGTCATGTATATTACTCAATCCAAATATATCAAGGAGATACTAAAAATTTTTTGAATGGAAGACTCAAGACTAGTTGGAACACCTATGTCTACTAAGCATACGCTTTCCAAAAATGATGATTCCAATGAGGTAGATCAAACCACATATAGATCAATGAGGAAAATTGCAATATGGAGTGCACATATGGCTTGATGTTGCATTAGCAGTTGGTATGGTGGCAACATTCTCAACAAATCTCAAAGAAAATCACATGAAGGCAATCAAGAGAATCATGAGATATCTGAAAGGTACTAAAGACTATGGATTATGACCTACAAAAATGGAAGCAATTTGTATTTGAAAGAATTCATAGATATTGATTGGGCATGAAGTGTTGATGATAGAAAGAGCACAAGTGGTGGAGCATTCTTTCTTGGTAAAAGACTAGTATCTTGGACAAGCAAGAAGCATAATTATATTTCTTAGTCCACAACAAAAGCAAAATATGTGACACTAGTAGTTAATTGTTCCAATGTTGTTTGGTTCAAGCAACTGTTGGCAGGTATGAAGATAGAGATCAAGGATCTAGTGGTTATCTTTTGTGACAACATGAGTGTAATTAATATATCCAAGAATCCTACGATGTATACCAAAACCAAGCACATTGCTATAAAATATCATTTTTTGAGAGAATTGGTACAAGATAAAGAGGTAAGATTGGAATATGTGAATACTAAATAGAAAATTGTAGATATATTCACTAAGTCATTACCTAAGGATGCATTTTTGTATCTAAGAGGTTAGGGGTCATTCCCCTATTTGAAACTCACTAAATGCAGTTTAGTGATGCATCAACCAAAGCATGTTGAAGATCAGACAATTGATGCAGTATTGTCAAGGCACATTACAAATGAATCAGGACATGAGGTACATTGATATTCATTAAATATTTTCTTTGGCATGAGATGTCAAAGAGGGAGAATTTTTTTGTCATACTCACATAAATTTTATTACTTCAAAGATGTCAAAGAAGGAAAACTTGGTTTGATATCAAAGAAGGAAGTTTTCTATCAAAAGAAGATGTTGAAGATAGAGTTTTTTTGAAAGAGGGAGAAACTAAAGGTAGAGGGAGTTCACATTGATAGAGGGAGCTCTCATGGATGAGAATCAGAATGAAACTAAGGATATGTTCCTTATTTATTCTTAATCCAAAAATTTCATTGTGTTATGATATGGTGTGTTGTCATCAATGCTAAAGAGGGAGATTTTTGAAAATAATTGATTAATTGTGTATTATATTTAATGTTACAAAAAATCTCATATTATTTCTAGTCAGTGTATGCCAAGATCACTCAGGTGATGAAGATAGTTTCTTGTGTTTGATGAGCATTCTAGAGTTTGCCAAGTTCAGAAGATAGTGTCTACCTAGTTCACTTGGTCGTCAAAGGAAAGTTTGTATAAGTTGAGTGTTAGCTGAGCTCACTTGGTTCATGAAGAAAATGTTGGATGGAACCAGTGTTAACCCAGCTCACTTAGTTACCAAAGAAATTTTGTGAATATGCAATGTTAACCAAGTTCACTTGGTTAACATAGGAAAATCATTTATGAGTATTATCTACCAAGCATGGCTAGCTAACAAAGGATTTTCTTGTTTTGTCATATTAAGTTCAATTGATTTAATTGTTGGTTCCAGCCAATGAAGGAGATGAATATTAAGTATTCTAAGTTGTATTCAAGCTAACTTGACAATTTGTAAGATCTAAATATAAGGTCAAGTTGAGGATTGAATGTGTTGAACATAATAGAAGATTTGATGATGCTTAAAGGAAGTGAATTAGAAGGATAAGTAAAATATCCTTGTTGAGTTGCAAAGATACATTCAATTAGGAAGGATCAAGTATTCAAGCCAAAATTGAGATTTGTAATCAAAAATTTAGTTGCATCAAAAATTAGGTCATCTCATTGTTACTTTCTAACCATTGTAGCAGTGATCTAAATCTCTTAACATAGTTGGTTTAATAGCTATTTGTAAATCCTTTAACAAGGTGGCATTTCTAGATTGAAGTGTCTAAAAATATCTAAAAAGGCCACTCCTAATAGGTTGATTAAATCCTCTAATAGGGTCACACCTATCCATGTGTTTTGTAACCTTTAACAAATTTGGGTCCTAACAGGGCTCACTTTAGAAGAGTAAAAATTAGTAACTAGTTGCAATTGGTGGTTTTTTCAAAATTGGGTTTTCACATTAAATCTTGGTATCACTTGTGTTCATGCTATTTCTTTTATGTGTATTCAACTAAGTTAATCTTAAGATTAATCACATTAAGACCAATATATTCAGTCATTGCCAAGTTACAGTATTCACTAGAATAAATCGAATGTATGTGTCTTTGCCAAGTTATAGCAGAATACTGTTTAATTAGAGTTTTGATTTGTATTGACATTTAAAAAATTTAAGATTTATTTTTGTAGTAACTGATTCACCCCTCCCTTTTAGTTATTCCTCTTATATTTCTAATAATCTCCCTCTTTGTCAACAATGCCAAAGACTTGTAATCTCAACATGCAAATATGAACAATTTTAGTTTCTTCCTCTGTCACCTTATTTGTGACTGATCTTCTTTTTAATTCCTTCATTACTTTAGGTAGCTCCTAAAGTAATATATACTACATCAATTTGTAAGATACACCATTCAACTCTAGTTGATGTAGGGCACTTCTTATGCTTCTCAAGTATCTTTGGATAGGGGTATCACCCCTAGTTTACCTCTTAGATACTCATGAGCATCTTTAGGTAATGCTTTTATGAAGATATCATCTATCTATTCTTTTGTATTCACATATTCTATCTTCACCTCTTTATCTTGAACTAAATCTCTCAAGTAATGATACTTGATTGCAATATGCTTAGTCTTTGTGTGCATGAGGGGGTTCTTTGATATATTTATGGCACTTGTATTACCCCAATAAATTATTATGGGCTTAGTGATTTCTTCCTTCATACCTTTGAGTATTTTTTTCATCCATACAATGTTTATAAAATTTACTACAATAGCCACATATTCAGCTTCATCAATAGATTGAGATATGCAATTGGTGCAGGAGAACCTAAAGTACAAGAACATGAGAAGATTAAGACTCCTTATTTGAGATATTTAAATATATTTGAGTCATTTATGTTGTATTTGTGTCAATTTTTAAATGCTATAAAGCCATTTTTTCATAAATTGTAAATGTTGTCAATTTGCCCTAGTTGTCCTAGTAAGGTCATGAATTGGTCAGGAGGTCAAAATTTGTTTGTAAACCCAAGGAAGGGTAAAATTATTGTAAATTATTATTAATATTCAATTATGAATTTTTTTAAAGATTGGAACAAATTTGTGAGGTCAAAATTTCTAAAATGTAAAAGTTGCTTAAATGTTGCAAATTTAAAACTTTGCAAAAAGTGCAAAAAAATAGTTAAAGAATGTAACAAGTTGGTTCAAAAGTTGGTTGGGAAGTTCTCAACTATCAAAAATATTATAAAAGAATTTTAATAGTCATTACAAATCAATTTTAATGATAATAAGGAGAAGAAAGAATCATTTTGGAGAATTTTTAGTGTTTCCAACTATTGCTATTTTGATTGGATTTTTGGGATTCATGTTGGTTCTAGGTCTTGTATGACCATGAATATCCTGGAAGCCATATATAATCTATATATTTTGATAGTGGCATGAATTATCTTTCTTCTCTCTTTGGTTTGGAGTAATTTAATTCATTTTTTAGGAAGTTATGATCATTTTGGTGAAAGTTATTATTTTCAGATTTGAGAACTCTTTTAAACAGTCATGTTGCAGCATTTGGTATGGAAACATATGGATGGTTAAAGAACTCTAAATGGATTCATTGGAAATATATGTGAATTAGCTTCCATTTCTTTCTTTTTTTGAACTTTTTTATGCAGAATTGTGAAAGTTATGAAGATTTGAGTGAAAACTAGTTTTTAAATGCCTTCATTGGTGTTGCGGGCAAAGATTTGTGCTCATACAATGATTTATGGATTGAAAAAATTAATGGCTTATAGATTTAAAAACTAGACTCACAAATGGATAATTTGGAATTGATTTTGTGTTATTTTAATTTGTTTCTGAAATATATTTGATGCCCTAGGTAGGGTTACATGCTTTACTTTTAGTTTATGACAAAGAAAATGGTTCTCAGTGCAAACAACATAATTTATAATTGGTATAGTATATTGTAATCAAACTTGGATATGTTTTAATAGGTATAATTTTTAAAAATTTCAACAATTTTTTTTTCTAGAAGACATTTATAACAAAAGTTATGAATAATGGAATCAGATATAGAAATCAGGATATGCAAATGGAGAAGGGTTGATATTTTTGTATTAAAACATGTTTTGTTTTGCCTCATGAGATGCTTCTATATAATAAAATTATTTCATAGATTCTAAAGGGATCAAAATGTATCCCACTTATTGGATGATTTGTAAGATGCTTTGCATTAGCAATTTTGTTTCTTGCTGGTCTAGGTAACCAACCTCTTTCCTATGAAAAATGCCCCTCCACTAGTGTTCTTTCTATCATCAATTTTTTTAGCCCAATCAGCATCAGGGTGGGCTCTTAATTCAAACTTCTCATTTTTCTTGTAGTATAGAACATAGTCTTTTGTTCCTTTCAAATATCTCATTAATCTCTTAATAGCCATTAAATGATTCTCCTTAGTATTAGTCGAGAATCTTGCAACTATCCTTACAAATAATGCAATATCAAGTCTGCTATGTACTACATATTGTAATTTTTCAATCATAGACATGTTTAATATTTTTTTCACATCAACTAAATCATCATTCTTTAAAAACTTATATCCTATCACCATAGGTGTGCTAACTAGTTTTGAATCTTCCAATCCAAAAAAATTTAATATCTCCTTTACATATTTAGACTGAGTGATATATATACCATATTTCATCTAATATACTTGCAAGCCAACAAAGAGCTTGATCTCTCTAAACATAAACATCTCAAATTTTTTATTCATTTCATTTCCAACTACCTTATATAATCCATCTTTACCTCTAAATATGATATCATTAACAAAAATTTCACCTAGTAATATACCTTTACCTCCTTCTGCCTTCAAGGACATGTTGTTGTTATCATTAGTTCTTTCAAACCCAATTCTCACAAGATAATTGTGAAGCTTTTTGTACCATGTTCTTGGTGCTTGCTTCAAACCATATAAAATTTTGTGTAGTCTACTTACCATGTTCTTGATGTTAGAATCAAAAAATCCTTCTGGTTATTCTATATAGGCCTCTTCTTCTAATATGTCATTCAAAAATGTAGATTTCACATCCATAGGATAAAATTTGAAACCTTTGTATGTAGAGTAAGCAAGCAGAGTTCTTACTCCTTCCAATCTTGCAATAAGGTAAAATATTTCTCCAGAGTCTATCTCTTCTTCTTGTGCATACCCCTTGCAAACTAATCTTTTCTTATTTATTGTGACTTCACCATTCTCATCTAAATTTTTTCTATACACCCACTTGGTTCCAATCACATTTTTGTCTTTTGTTCTAAGAACTAGAGTTCGTGTCTTGTTTTCTCAATCTGTTCAATCTCTTCTTTCATGGCTTTACTCCAGCCCACATTTTCTAAGGTGTATTTCATAGTTTTATGTCCATTCATGCTCAACAAACATGTATCACTTCTTAGCTTGTTCCTTTTCATTGGTCTAACATTTATGTCTCCAATTTTTTTTTTCAGTAGGGTGATGTCTCATGACATACTTTGACAATCTTGGTTCTACTCTACTTTCCTCATTAGGTCTATCAACTTCTGAATCACTATGGACTTTTGTATTAGGTAATTCAACATTTCTTTCATGTACACTAATTTCAAAATTAGAATATGTCTTAGCTTTAGTCTGCAACTCGACATTTGACTGCAGCTCAATATTCATTGTATGTGACTCAATAGTCATTGAAACTTGTTTTTTATTTGCAACTTGATTTAAAAAAATTTCATCAGTAGACATACCTTCATAAAAGTATACAAAAGATTCATATTCCTCTGGTTCCTTCATAGGTTTAGCCTCGTGTGCCTTTGTATATTCATTAAACTTCACATTTGGATTTTCCACAAATTTGTTAGTGTTAGTATTTAAACACTTATAAGCTTTACTTCATGTAGAATAGTCAAAGAATATACCTTCTTCACTTTTAGCATCTAATTTACCATTCCTAAAATCTTTAAGAATATAGCACTTGCTTCCAAATATCTTAAAATATTTTACATTGGGTGAGTATCCATACCATAATTCAAAAGGTGTTGAATTGGTACCTTTCTTGACTTGCACACGGTTCAACATATAGAAAACTATACTCACAACCTCTCTCCAGTATTTTAAAGCAACATTCTTCTCCATCACGAGTGTTCTCGCACAGTCTATTATAGATCTATCCCTCCTTTTAGCAATTCCATTTTGTGGAGGGGTCCTAGGTGCAAATGTCTCTCTTTTGATTCCTCTATCATTACAAAACATCTCAAACTCATTTGATGTAAATTCTCCTGCTCTGTTAGATCTTAGATATTTCATGTTTTTACCTATTTTCTTCTCAACTCTTGCTAAGTACCACTTAAACATTTGAAAAATATCAGATTTCTATCTCAAATCATAATTGTCATCATTCTAGAATAATCATTGACAAATAGCATAATGTACTTGTCATCTTTGTAGATTTGCACATTAATTAGTCCACACAATTTAGTATGAACAATCTCCAAATTTCCTTTTGGGTATGTGAGTCTTACTCTTAAAACTAGATTTTGTCATCTTGCCTAACTGACATTGTTTGCAAATTATATCATCAAGTTTCTTCAATTTAGGAAACCTCTGATTCTTCTCATGTTACTGAAATTTACCAAGTTATCAAAATTAACATGACATAACCTCTTGTGCCATAACCACACAATATCAAATTCTACAACAAGACAAGAAGCATCATCCATATCAAGATAAAATAGATTACCTCTAGTTTGATCACCTTTCCCAATTAGTTTCCCATCAATGTCATATATCTTAGTGATCTTGTTCTCAAACTCAACATTGTAACCTGAACTATTCAGTTGTGACACACTTAATAAATTATAATTAATTCCTTCAACATAATAAGCATTGTCACATTAAAAAAATTTATGTGAGTTTGATAGATCCTTTTCCTTTTATTAAATAGGGTGCATCATTACCAAATCTCACACTATTTTCATCATAATAATTAAGGGTAATGAACTTACTTTTATCTCCAGTCATGTGATGTGAACACCCACTATCAATGATCCATCTATCATTTTTGTTCACACAAGACACTAGTGCATTTGTCTCATCCTCATCAAATTCATCATTCATTGCAACATACACCACTTCGTCATCATGATCATCATATCCATCTTTGGTTTCCTCTTTAGCAATGTAGCAAGACTTCTTGCCTTTGTATTTATAATCTTTGTTATCCTCATCTCTTCTACCTCTATATTTGTCACCACTTTATTGTTTTTCTTCTCTGGACATCTAGCAACAATATGACCAACCTCATTGCAATTAAAACACACGATAGGCAACTTTCCCTTAAATTCTCCTTTGCCTCTATGAAATCTCCTTGCTAGTACCACTTCATGTTGTTCTACATCCTCCTCATCTATATCACTATCACTAGAAACATATTTGAATTTTTTCTTCTTCTCTTTAGGTTCTTTTAATGACAACTTAGCTTTGAAAGTAGATTCAACATTGTTTGAAATTATCAAAAATAGAGAACTCAAAGGTAGCAAGCCTACCTACCAAACCTTCAAGAGTCATATTAGAACCTGGTATACATTTTAGTTCTTGTATGATAGAAACTCTAATAGAATAGATGGGTAGTAGTGTTCTCACTACTTTACTCAATATAGTATCATCATCAATAATACGAGTAGCTCCTCTTATAGCATTAACATATTTTAATCTAGAGCAATATTGAGCAACATTTTCACCTTCCATTCTCATATCATCAAACATACCTCTAAGACTTTCAGGTTTGGCTCTCAAAACATTTGTGTCTCCTCCATAAATGGTGTGAAGCACATCCGGCATATTATTTGCACTATCACAACCCTTGATATTATTAAACTTGGAATAACTTAGGATAGAGGAAATCTCCAACATTGCCTAATTGTGTTCTCTCTTTTTTTCAAATCTTTAGCAACTAGGCCTCCAACAAGATTGACATGCTCAATGATGATGGTTGATTGTACATGATCTCCAAGACCTACTAGGTGTAGCTTCATCAGACTTTACCATGTAGAAAAGTTGTCCTTGTTAAGCTTGGGTACCTCTCTTTTTGACATCTTGATCTTTTTCTTCTGGTACCTTCAAACTAGTCCTCTTAAGCAGATGGCTCTGATACCAATTATTGGAACTCTTTAGAATAAATGAGACGGGGGTGAATCAATTATCCAAGGTCTAGATGTGCAAATAAAAAATTTCACAACTTAGTGAACTCATATCCATAAAAACTTATTATGCATGCATCCATTAGATCATACAATGCTTAAACTTTGTAGGTTATTGTCCTAGGTCAAAATCCCTTCACAGAAATGTAAACGTGAAACATAATAGATTCAATAACATATTTGACATATGGATTTTATGTGAAAACCCAATATGAGAAAAACTACTAGTAACATGCTACGAATTCTCACTCTTCTGAAGTGATGCCTTGTGAAAGGCCAACCCTATTAAAGATTACAATACACACTGTTAAATATGACATAGTTAGAGGATTTCAATCAACCTTTTAGGAGTGAGATTTTTTAGAGGACTTTAGATCATTCAATTGGAATATCACTTGATTAAAGGATTTACAAATGCTTGTTAGGTCAATCTTAATCCAAAGGATTTACCCTAGACTGGTACAATGATTAGAAAGTAACAATAAGGCTTGATCTGATAAAAAATTACAACTCACTTGCAAATTATAGATCTTTGTTTTAGTCCTCCATTATGCTTGGCTTTCACACATTTCAACTCTGATAGCTTGTTCATCCTTCAAGTATCCATACTTAAGCCTTCTTGCTTTTCTTGCCAATAACAATTTCTTCTGTTCAGCCACTGAATGAAGCAATATTCTAGACTCCTTGTCCCCCTTAGGTTCTTGCACATGACAACCTTTACTTTTGACCAACTCTCTCTATAAATAGATATTTAATATCTTTTTTCATTCAATTTCAATCATTCATTTTAGGGTTAGGTGGGATTGGGTAGAATACAGTGAATCTACCCACTTTTCCATTTGGTTCCTCTAGAAACTTCTCATTCAATCCTCTTTGAATTTGCCTCAAAATAGTTTACCTTGAATTCTATGCCACCAATACATCATAGTTATCTTCCACACTCTTCACACAATTCAAGAAAACAAAATAGTCAGCTCAGATTTGTCAATTCTACAATTTAACATGAATATTGGCACTCGACATCAATATGTTGTTACTTAGCTTCCATATTGTTCTTCCACTCATTTTCAACTAGATAACTCAACAAACATAAAGTTTACTAGTTCTTAGCATCAACTAAACTTTACTTGGCTTATACTAAGTTCACTTTACTCAGCTCTAACTGATTTTCTATTCAGCTTGCACCAACTTTGCTTGACACCTATTGCCCACTCGGTTAAGCTTGGAAGACTAAATTTTCTTACTTTTTCTTCTGGACTTAATCAATGTATCTATCCTTTGTGGCCTTAAGTAGATAAATAATACACTATGACTATCTTAACTAAGCTTTGTACTCCTTTTACATATCATAACTCAACCTTTCCTCTAGGTTCTCTTATTAACATATTTGATCAAAACTCCCTTATCAATGAAACAAATGATAGTACCCAAATCATCAAAGCAATTGTCTTACTAGAAAGTAGTAGGTTTGAGATCAGTGACAAAATAATGATTGATACATCACATGTTATTCACTTCAAAACAATCTCATATCAACAATAAATCTTTAAAATGGTGATCCCAAAAGGTCTTGCACCACAAAAAACCTTAGTCCTTATCCATTTGATAAGAAAATATTCATGACATATTTTTTGGACAACTTTGAGACACCGAAATTTTACAGGTACAAGAAAAAGGGTGATTCTTTTGACCACATATAAAAGTTTCTCATGAGTTGCATTGAAGTATCCCATGATGACAAATATCTTATGAGACTTTTTCCATGTAGTCTTAGTGGGTCATCCATGGAATGGTTCTCAAGACTCCCTCCTAGGATAAGGTCATGAAATGAACTAGCTGAAAAGTTCATATCACATTATTCATAATTTTCATGAAAGTAACATTGATGGATCTTTGTGCCCCCTAGAAAAAGAATGGGGAAAGCTTTCTCACATTTATAAAACATTGGATAAATGTTTTCTTCAAGGAATCTTTCTATATAACCACAAAAGAAAATATCCACATGTTTAAAAAGAATTATCAATTGGACATGATGTATGAATTAAACTATTGGCACATTGAGTCCTTAAGGGAGCTAGTTGAACAAGGGCTAAAGGAAGAAAGGTTCCTCGCCTTGAAGGGAGTACTCAAGAAAGATATGATTAATTCAACACCCTATGCCACATCTAAATATTGGACAAGAAATAAGACTATGATAAATGACGACATTGTTGACACTAAAATTGCATAACCAGTCCTAAATATACAAGTGTCATCAATTGTCCAACAAACCCAACCATCACGGAATGTCAAAAATGTTAACAACACTTCTCTTAGGGATAATCACCTACCAATCCAGACATTCATAAATGTCTTTCAATAAAGTTTAGATAAAAGGAATTGTTGGAATAATTTCCAATGTTCTCCTTTAGGATTTTTGGCATGGCTTAATCACCTCATGTGCTCATTAAGTCTAGTGTTTGCACTAGGCATTAATAGGTTGATCTTCTACTGGAACAATAATCCTAGCTTTTAACAAGAGGTATTAGAGCTTGGTTATGGGTTCAATTATCATCATTAACACTAAGAGGGGGATTGTTGGACTAATCTCTAACATTCTCCTATGGTATTTGTGACATGGCTTAACCACCTCTTGTGTCTTATAAACATAGTGGTTATATCAAGCATATACAAGTAAATATTTTGTTGCAACAAGAACCCTAGCTTGTAAAAAGAATCCCCTCCATGTCGATACTTCATTTGTGTTGCACAACCTCTAGAGAATATTTTGAAGAAATTAATAGTTTGATTTAATCACTCTACCTGAGATAAGAGATTATGATGGTCCCAATAGACTACCATGGTGGAATGATGAAAAATTATATGATTATAAAAAAAACTAAAGGAGTATGTAATTGATAACACATCGTCCAAGCTTTCATCAAACATGGTAAAATCAAAGTTTTCACCAATCTTGGCACCACCAATGAAGACCATAAAATCTTCAAAAATATATTGATGGATCATGGAAAAGATAATTCCTTCACATTTAATCAAGATAATAAGGTTAACCTTACATATACAGGAACAAACCCCAATTTGACTATTAACATGATCACTAGTCAAGGTCTAGACACAAATTGTGTTGTTATGACTAGTCATTCCAAAATAAAAGTACGAGATGCCTTGTCAAACTGATGTACCAAATAAGTCATCCACTTTGTCATCAAGTTAGCATAACTTGTAGACTATCTCAAGAAGATCCCAACCCAAATCTCTATCTTCAAACCACTCTACATCTTGCAAAACTATAATGAAGTTATTGATAAAGCCCTATAGAAGTTATCTTTATCAAAAGATAGATATCGATGACTTACAAAACATGGTTAGATATCTTTAAACTCCACATCATGTCTCCATTTACAAAAATTGATTTACCATCCCACAAACAATCTCATAATGATACATTACACCCAAAAGCCTTTGTCTACCTTCATAAAATAAAATGAGTCTTGATAAATGGAGGAGTGAGCCTTAATATATGTACACTTAAATACCCTCCTTTCACATAAGTCACTAAAAAGAAAAAGACAAAAACCTTTGATAAACCATCTATATCATGTGGACAAAGGTCCACTTCTGAAAAGGATGGTGAAATCCTAGAGTGCTTTGATAGATTAGAAAAGAACCTAGAAAAAACATCTAAAGTTTATAAATGACTTTGCACCTAGAAAGTTAGAATGTAAGGGTCTTATAGATGAGGAATATCTAGAAAAAAAATGTTGTAAGAGAATGGTATAATAAATTAAGGGAAATAAAATGTTATCTATCTACAAGAAGTTCACTAGATACAAAGCTTTCACCACCCTTAACTTCATGTAGAATAAAGTCAAATTTATTGTCTTTAAACATGATAAAGGTAAAGTAGGAGTTTGTATCCTAGTTGGGCCCTCTTGGTTTGACTTTGTGATCAAATCTAAGATATCTGGAGCCTTATAAAAGAGAGTTTTGGATCAAAATGTACTATAAAGAAAAGATATTTGGCATTTGCAATATTCATCTCTCGAATGACTATAAAGGGATATGATGTGGGGATGGTTCACCTCTTCCCTCCCGAAGGAACATCAAATCCTCATCGATGACTTCAACATGATTTAGCATAGAGAAGATAAGGGTGAAATTAGACATGATTGGAAAGGTAATGAGCAATTCTTTTGGGAAAAATGTAAGAGATTCTTAAATCTTATTGATCCTTTGGAGAAGAGGAAATGTGTATTCAAAGGAATATGGTACAATAATAAAAGGATTTATTGTAGACTAGATAGAGTATATGTAGGTATTCCATTTTTCTATTTTGATGTTGTTAATGTTAATAGCCCTATTTATGTCATTCTTTCTACTATATCAAATCACTCCCTCAATCTCAGCAACTATAATTGTTGGTGGTACTTCTCAATCTACAAATAGGGGTAGAGGTATAATATTATTCAAACTAAAAACTTCCCTTCTAAAGAATGAGGGTAACATTTCTACTTTTACCATATCCACTTGCCTTGAAAATTTTTGCAATCATGGTAAGTTCTCCGTGGAAAAATGGGAGTGTCTTTGCTACTACGTGGAAGAAAATACTTCATCTCTTTCAAGAAAAGGAATCTAAAGATGTATGTAAATTAGAAGAGGCTCTATAGGCTAAGCTTAAAAATGTTGAATGTATTCTTCAAAATAATAATCTGAGTGACTCACCAAAGGTGGGATTGATCAAAACTCAAGTTGATCTGACAAATATTAAAAATTAAAAATTAAAGGCCAAACTATAAGGGCCAAGAAGAACTAGATCTAACAAGGTAAAAGCATAGTTTTTTTTGCAATCTTATCAAGAACAAATAGATAAGAGCAAGGATTGATGATATCAATCTAGATAAGTGTATAACCACTAATCCATAGGATATTTATAGAGAATTTTTTTACTTATATCCTAATTTGTTCACTTCAAAATTTACATTAGAAAACAATGGTGTTTTATAATAGTGCCAATAATTGACCCTTAAGAATCTATATGATAAAAATATCTATCAATTGTCAAGAGAAATCATAGTAGTTGAAATTAAAACCATTATCTAATTCTTAGAAAATGGTAAGGCTCCAAGATTGGATGGGCCTCTTGTCAAATTCTACATGTCTAGCTTAGACTCAATCTCATTTGAGCTCCATAAATTATATAATGAAGCCTTTAATGAAAGATATTTAGAAGTACATATTAATAAAGGAATGATCAAAATTTACCCAAGTAGTGCAAAAAGAGGGAAATGAAAAATTGGGGGCCTATTACATTGTTAAATGTCTCCTACAAAATCACTGCAAAAAAATTGGCTAATAGGATCTTTGGTCTGCTTAGGAATATTTTTTCAATGACCCAAAGTAGTTTCATATAGTGGATATATGTTCCTAAAAACCTAATTGCAATTTGGGAAGTTATGCATTGGGATAAAGAAGATGGGCAATCAAAATTAATAATCCTCTTGGATTTTGAAAAGGCCTATGACAAAGTAGAGTGACCATTTATAACTGGAATATAAAATCCCTTAATTTTACTCCATTTTGTGTAGGTGAGTTGACATTCTATTTAAGGACTTATTCACTATTATTGATGTCAATGGAAAATTTTTCAAGTCAAATGTGTTGGAAAGAGATATTAGACAAGGTTTTCCTATTTCCCCTTCTTTCTTTCTCCTAGTTGTGAATGCATTGTATTATATTTTGAGATCTATTGCCTTAGCTCAACTATTTAGAGGTATTATATTCCCTAATGAGGATAATCCAATCAATGCTCAATTTGTTGATGAGATTTCTCTATTGAATGAATTAGATGAGGAAACTTTTGATCATACTATTGATGTGATCCTTTTTTTTACAAAGCATCATGGGCTAAGATTGCTCCCTATATTTTTTTTTGTGATAGCATGGACCGATTCACCTTCTAGGTGGTTTTCTTCTTAATATTGGGGATGGGCAGATGTACAAACTATCAATAGCTACATAGGGATTTCCCTTAGTCCCTCCACAAAATATATGTGGAATCAACTATTTACCAAGATAGAAAAGAAACAATAGAAATGGAAGACTAATTTGACATCTTTGGATGGAAGTTGTCAAGTTGTATACAAATTTATCTCCTTACATGCTATTTATTTTAAATTTACATGGATCTTCTCTAACTACCAAGTTAATATATTAGAAAATATTCTTAGGGATTTTCTTTGGTTAGATGGTTAAGGTAACCAAAAAAGACACAATATTTCTTGGGATTGGTGTTGTGTCTTGAAGCAAATGGGTGGGCTTGATCTAAGATATTCCTAAGCGTATGGGGCCTGATAATGAATATATGAGGCTATTTCTAGGAATAGATTATGGAAAATACTTGTTAGAAATAATATATACTTATCAAAATATAAGAAAGGTATATATTTGATATGTAACATGTTGATGGGAAACTTAGAGGACAAAATGTTTTAGTCTCAAATTTTTGCATCACTCTAGAGAGCTTGGGTAAAGGTAATAGATTTATTGGATCATATAGATGCCATTGAGCATAATCCCACTTACTCTCTCTTTGTGATGTAGGAGCATCCTAGCCATCATGTTATCTCACTGATTCTATTGGTTGTTGCCAAGTTACAGAAATTGTCGAGTGCTAGTAAATTTTTAGTCATTGTTGAGTTGAAGTTTTCCACTGTCATGTTAACATACTAGTTAGCATGTTATCCCATTTATTTTGCCAATATCAACTAAGCGATCCTTCAAGTGTTGAGTTGGTCGGTTGCAGTGTTAGCTAAGCATGCATTTTTTGTCGAGTTGCAATGTTTGTCGAGTTATCTAGTATTGGCCAAGTGTTCCTATTGGTGCTGAGTGATCTTGTATGTGTCGAGTGCCATGATTTGTTTTCTGTGTCTAGTTCTAGTTTAGGTTGACCTGGCACGTATTTAATTTCATGATACATATTTAATATTTGTTGAGAGTCAACTTGTGGCTTGTAATGCATTTAATGTAAAGGTTTATTTAGTTTTTAATTTGTAATAGGCCAACTTGTAGCCATACAAGTATTTAAATGGGTCTTGGGTAGAGTCTTAGTCATTATTGTGCAAGCATAGAGATGTAGACAGAACCATGAAGAAGTCATTTTAGTTGAGGAGTCTTGGCATGGAGTAGCTTGAAGATAGAAGTTTGCATTTTAATCTAGAGATATGTTCTTTTGAAAGATGTATTCTTCTTTGTAATGGTCATAACCTGGAAGGCCATACAGTCAGGCATGTTGGATGTAAACTTCTTGATTTGAATATATGAATTATTGTCTCTCTAGATTTGAATCTCGTTCCTCTTGTTCATTTTTTGATGTGTGTTTGTTTGCTAGTTTCTAGATCACCTCATTTTGGGGTACATCTAGATTAGCACTGCATCAATTTGACATGTCAATTTGGTGGAGGCAATTCTCAATGACAAGCCCCTTGCACTTACATAGTGTTTCTCAATTAAAGCATGACACTTTTTGGGCATTATTTTAGTTGGTGATATTATGGTGAACAACCAAATTTGTTTTGGGAGGATTTGTGCTTTAAATATGATATCCCTCATTCTCACAAGAAAACTTATTCTTTTATTTTCAAGGTTGTTGATGAAGACAAACAACATACCTAAACAAAAGGTTGATCCTTACTGGGAAAGACAATTTTCTCTAGATATTCGACAACCATCGAGTACATTTCAAATAGATCAAGTTGAAAAAAAATAACAACATTAAAGGGGCATGGGATTAACAATGAGAAAATATTTCTTTTTATCTTGTTAAGATTAATAACTCGTTATTTTTAAGTTTTGATGTGATGTAATATGTATAGTTCTACTATAGTTATTTAAACTCTAATGGGACAGCTCATAGATTAAATTTTGTTTAGTACTAATGAATTGCTATACAATTGGACAACATGATGTAATTTGTGAACTATTCTTAATAGAAAATATACATATACTTTAATTGATACAAGCCCCACACTAATTGGAGAGTTGTGGTAATATATCTGTGACAATAAGATCTTAATTAGGGCTTGTTATGATGTAAAACCTCTTTCTAAGAGCATAATAATATTTCCTCTTAGACTAGGTCTAGTGACACAATAACTTGCATTCAAAGTATTGGACCTAGAGTTGGTCTATAATGCTCTTGTGAGGAGTGGGTGATGTAGAGCTATCAACACTAGAACTCCCCTTAAGGAACTAAACACTTAAGGGACTAAATAGTGGATTCATCTCTACATACTTTTGAACAAAGTCATTTCCAAATCTGCATATTGAACATTATGTTCTCTCATTGAAATGAAAAGGTAGAGGAAAATTTTATTAGTTTTATAGATCTCTAATAGATAAAACTATTACAACAAATATGAATAAGTACTCTTACTTATATAACTGCAGAATCAATTTGATCCTCAAATGGTGACTGTTCTATGATTGCTAATATGACAATGATCTTCAATGCCATTTGCTAATAACCCTTACTGTAGAGTGCAAATGATATTTATCTTTCAGCTAGTGTGGAGGAGAGAGATTAGAATAATCCTATGATGATAGTGCAGATTGTTGGGACTTATTATGTCATATATTGATATTGTCCTACAACAATCTTAGTATCCAAATTTATATAGTAGTGAAGGGTCATGACCCCCATAGAGTCATAGCTCTGCATGGCCTTTGGCCATGAATATTCATGCCTCTACGATGGCATGACCAATAACTACTTGTTAATAGAATGCAACATAAACACAAGGTAGTTAGTGTTTATAACCAATACTACTACTTCTTGCAATGTTCGATAATATCACATTGACAATATAATAACCTCCACTGATATATAATATAGTCTATAGATGTTGATAATGTCATAGTCTTTAAATTAATCCAAACAATACACACACACACACACACATGAGTAATGACAATGAAAATTTATTTGAGAATTTAAATATAGATTAGTATATCAGACAAGCATCATTACTTGTACTGGTGCTACACATTAACACTCTTTCTTAGCAAGGGAGAAGTAATACACCATTAGATTTTAGAATAAAATATATGTTCAGTTTATCCAATCTTAACACTTAAGAAGCAATGACTAGTTAGATAATAAAAAAATTATCAAGTTATGAACACTATCATAATGTATATTATGATTTCTAATTGTCTGAAACAATATCTAGAGTAATCATAATGTAAATGTTTTCTATGATCTCTAATTTTCAAAAATAATATCTAGAGATGTCCTTAGTAATAACATAAAATTTGTTACCCATGTTCTCTAATTGTCTGAAACAACATCTAGAGATGTCCATGGTAACAAATGAGTTCATTATCTATGATCTCTAACTGCTTGAAGCAAGAGATGTCCATGATAATAGGCCTATCATTTGCAAGATCGTCACCTTACAAACAATTACCTTCTAAATAAATATGTCCATGAAATATTGTCACCTTTCATTACATTTCTAATGCAACTAAACAAAAATAGAAGCATAAACTCACATGAATTGAAAAAAAAAAAATTTAATTCAATATTCAATATTACAAATTAATCATACCAAGTTTTTCTTTCAAGTATTTCAAGTTCATTTTAGCAAGAGGTTTGGTAAAGATATCAATTGTTTTCTCATTAGTACAGATGAATGATTCCTTGATTCGCCATATCTTGAATGTAGTGGCATGAAATTTCAATATGTTTGGAGTGATTGTGGAAAACTAGATTGTTTGGAAGCTTGATGCAACTTTGATTATCACAATGAAACACAGTGGGCTTCAAAGGTCTTTTGAACAAATCTGCTAACAACTTTTTTAGCCATACCACTTCTCTAGCACCCAAAGAAGATGCAATGTATTTTTCTTCTATGGAACTTAATGCAATTGAAATCTATTTTCTGTTGGACCAAGAAACCATACCAGATCCTAGACTGAAGAAATATCCAGAAATACTCTTACATTCAGAAGGACTACCTGCCCAATCAAAATAAAAATATCCATGAAGTTCAATGTTGACTTTATCCTATCTGATTCCCATTCCAATAGTACCCTTTAGACATCTCAAAATTTATTTAGCTACACGTAGATGTATCTTCTTTGGTGCACACATTAACTAACTCAAGGTGTTAGTAGCATAGCATATGTCAGGATGAGTATTCATCAAATACATTATAGATCCAATAATCTACCTGTAGTAAGTAGAATCTATAGGTTCTGACTTGATCATATCATCCTTCAACTTGGGTAGATTTACTTCCATAGGAGTAGCAGTTGGTTTACATTCCATCATTCCAAATTTTTTTAAAATGTTGACTATATATTTTCCTTGATTTAGAAGAATGTAGTTATCCCATTTGCCAGACTTCTAATCCAAGAAAGTAGTGAATTATACCTAAGTCTTTCATTTCAAACTCTATTGTGAGTTCTTGTTTGCATTTTTTATGAGATGTTCATCACCTATTATCAACAAATCATCAACATATAACACAAGAATAATCATATCATCACCATCTATTTTAAAATATAAGTTAGGATCAACTTCATTTTTAGAATATCCTAACTTCATTAGATAGTTGTCTATCCTTTTGTACCACACTCTGGGAGCCTATTTGAGACCATAAAGGGCTTTCTTTAATTTACAAACATGAGTGTTGAATCCTTCTAGTTTTTTGATATAAACTTCTTTAATTTTTCCATTAAGGAACACTATTTTGACATCCATTTGATGAACCTTCCATCCCTTGGATGCTGCAATAGCAAGGATGGTTCTGACAGAAGTATATTTGTCAACTGGAGCAAATGATCCTTCATAATTAATGCCTTCTTTCTGTGAGAAACCCTGTGCTACAAACTTGGCTTTATAATTTTCAATACTACCATCAGATCTATGCTTAATTTTAAACAACCATTTTGAAGAAATAACTGATTTGTTCTTAGGTGTTGGTACAACATCTCATACATCATTTTTTAATATAGAGTTATATTCTTCAATCATTTCTTCTTTCCAAGGCTGATTTGAAAGTGTTTCTATAACATTAGAAGGTTTAGTTTTTATAAGTTTAGTTAGTAATGCAACATAACATGATTGATTTCTTGTTCTTTTGCTTTCTCAAATCACTTCATTAGGTTCAACCTAATTTTTTTCTATCATTTTCCTAGCCCAAAGTGGCCTCTTTTTATTGTTGACATTTTCAAAATCTTCATGATTAGACAATGTGGAAGAGGATGGTTCAATATCATTCTCCCTTTCAATTTATGCTTGTTGATTTTCATCAACTTTATGAATAGATTCAATAATGGATTCATCACTCTTTCTAAAGATATTAAAGGTGATATCTTCTTCAAATTTCACATCTCTACTAATCTTAATTATTCTTTAACATAGAATGAAGTCCCTGTATCCTTTTGTTATTTCACTATATCCAATAAGTATCCCCTTCTTTTCGGAAGGTTCTAGTTTTGTTCTTTTCTCTTTAAGAATGTGGATATAAACAAGACATCCAAATATTCTTAGATGGCTTAGATCAGGTTTAATGCCCATGAATACTTCTTCTGAGTGGTGTTCTCTAATACTAAGTGTGGACATCTATTTTGAATGTAGATTTTAGTATTAGATGCTTCAACCTAGAAGCAAGTATGAAGGTTTTGATCGTGCATCATTGCTCTAGCAAATTCAATAATTGATCTATTTTTATGTTCAACAACTCCATTCTATTGGGGATTATATGGTACAAAAAACTCCCTCTTAATCCCAATAGCAATGCAATAATTCTTAAAAATATCATAGATGTGTTCACCTCCATTATCTGACCTTAGAGTTTTTATTTTCTATCCTAGTTGATTTTAAACTAAGGCTTTGAACTCTTTGAATTTTGATAAAACTTCAGTTGATTCTTTCTATTTTAGAAAATAGATCCAAGTTTTTCTAGAGTAATCATCAAGAAAAATTACAAAGAAGAAGCACCCATTAAGAGAAGGTATTGACATAGGACCACAAAGATCAATGTGGATCAGTTCAAGAATGGATTTTGATTTGTGAACACTTTTAGGAAATGATTGCTTAGTATTTTTACCTAAAGTACATCCTTTACAAATACTTGAGTAATCAATTTTTAGGCTAGGTAAACCTTTTACAAATTTTCCTATCGATGATAATGCATGATAGTGAAGGTGACCTAGCCTCCTATGCCAAATTTTGGTGGAATTTGAAGTTTCATGACCAAGAGCTAGGTTTTGATTATTATAAAGTTTATACAGACTTCCATCTCTAAATCTGATGGAAATGGCTTTCTCAATATTAGAGTTCTTGGGCCATTAAGATAGAACTTTTTCCTTTTGGAATGTGATTTTGAATCCTTGATCAACAAAACCAGAAATAGAGAATAGGTTTCTCTTTATTACTGGTACATATAAAATATTTTTTATTTTTAGGGTAATTCTTGAATTTAGGAAAATTGAATAGAAACCAATTGCTTTGATCAGATGAGTAGAGTTATCTCCAATGGTAAATTCTTCTAAGGATTGTTCAAAGAAGGTTTCAAATCTATCTTTAAAATTTGTGATGTGCCTAGATGCTCCACTGTCTATGATCCAAGTGTTATGGTTTGAGTTTAATTCACTTGAAAGGGCTAAGTAAAAAGCATAGTTTTCTCTTTCTTCTTTCTCTACATCCTCTCCTTTGATTTCTGCTAAGGCTGCTTGAATTTTCTTCTTTTCAGGGAAGAAGTTATGGGAGTGACCAATTTTATCACATTTGAAATATCTAACTTTGGACCAATCATGTTGCTTATATGATTTTTTAGATTCCCTTTTGTTGAATTTGAATTTTTTTTTCTTGTTTGATTTTACATGCAATTCTTGAATGTCTCCCTCTTGATGTGTACTTAGTCCTCTTGAGACTAATCTCCATTCTTCTTTTGTGCATTCATTCTTTAATAAATCAAATTTAAGGAGTTTGGGTCAAGAGCTTAAACCTTGAATAAATTTTTTCCATGATAGTGGAAGACCTCTTAGTGCTATCATGTTGAGTTCCTTGTCTTTAACTCAGTTATCCATTGTTGCAAGTTGATCTTTTAATTCAAAAATCCTCAAAAAGTAGGAAGTGATGGAATCTCCATTTTTCATCTTTATATATGGTAGATCTTGTTTTAGAGTTAATAATCAACAAGTATTGTTGATTTCAAATGTATCTCGTATAGTGGAAAACATCTCAAATGTAGTCTTGAGATTGGATATGGATGGAAGAATATGATCTTTTACATAACCTATTATAATTTTCATTTCTTTATTATTATGTCTTTTCCATGTTACTTTCTCTAGTTCATTTTTAGGCATGGATATGTTTGTTTCAATATATTTCTCTAATTTCATTTCTCTTAATATTATCATTACTCTAATTTTCCATGATGAGAAATTAGATGCACCCTCAAGCCTATCTTCTAGTCTCATGTGATTCACCATTGTAATAATATAATTTAGCTTTTAAAAAATTTGAGATTTTAGATTTTAATTCTAAGTATTAGTTTTTCTTATCAGAATGGCTCTAATACCATGTTAGTTTTATAGATTTTTGATAGATAAAACTATTACAACAAATATGAATAAGTACTCTTACTTGTATAACTATAGAATCGATTTGATCCTCAAATGGTGACTATTTTGTGATTGCTAAAATGATAATTGTTAGATTGTGGTGACTAATTAGGAAAGTACTGTACATACTTCATAAAAAAATTTGGCCTTATTTTATCAAAATTTTGGGCCGACATGTAATTATTAATTATAATCCTAAAGCAGTAAAAATACTTGTATAAAGGGCTTAGGGTTAGAGATTTTTTTATAGTGGTGATGTGAAAATTGGTTCTTGTGCCGATATTGAGATATAAGGGATTACAGATTATAATCAGGTTATAATCACTGGATCATAATAATATTAGACTTTTTGTTTGGTGGATGTAGCCCATGGATTAGGTGAACCATGTTAAATCTTGGTGTCTTGTGTTCTCTTCTATGTGATCTATTATTTTCTAATATTGGTTATATTTGCATGTAATTAATATTTATGTCTATGGTTTAATCCTAACAACAATGATCTTCAATGGAATTTGCTAATAACCTTTAGTGTAGAGTGCAAATGATATTTATCTTTCAACAAAAAATGTGGAGGAGAGAGATTAGAATAATCCTGTGATGATAGTGCATATCGCTGGGACTTATTATGTCATATATTAATATTGTCCTACATCGATCTGACTATCCAAATATATATAGTAGTGAGGGGTCATGACCCCCGTAGAGTCATGGATCTATGTGACATTTGGCCATGAAGAGTCATGCCTCTATGATGGCATGACCAATAACTACTTGTTAATATAATGCAACATAAACACAAGGTAGTTGGTGTTTATAACCAATACTATCATTGCTTGCAATGTTGAATAATATCATATTGAGAATACAATAACTTTCGCTGATATAGAATATAGTCTATAGATGTCAATAATGTCATAGTCTTTAAATTAATCCAAACAATATAAGAATACATACATACATATATATATATGAGTAATGACAATGAACATTTATCTAAGAATTAAATACAGATTATAGTATCAGACAAGCATCATTACTTCTATTGATGTTATACATTAACAAACGTTACACCATTGCATAATCTTTCATATATAAACAAGCATTCCTATGATTAGTCATTCACATTCCTATAGCATACTCATAAAGCCAAAGAATCCAAAATTTGTATTACAAATCTTTCATTAAAACTTCATTCAGAGCATTATATAGCAACACAAAATTTGCATCTTAAAACTGCCATTTTAAATATCATTTCAGCCTTTCATTCAACATCCTCTTCAATCTTAAAATAACTTGAAATAAGCACATACTTTGTAAGAGGAAACAATATCTTTTAAATAATCTCAACACTCAATTATGTAGAAGAGGTCCTCCTACACCAATAGAGGTGTAGAGGCCCTCCTGCACCAAGGATGGGGGCATGTATTCATGCCATGTAGGAAATTCTATCCACAAGTTATCAATGTCTTAAATTTCCCCATGGTAGAGTCAATATTACCATGTGAGGTGATATATATCCTTTATTATAATGCACCAACTCAAAAGGATTCATTTCCAACAAAGTCCCTAACAATCAAGAAGCACCTAATGCTTCCTTGTCATCATACATAGATTTCACCAATGTTACCAAGTCAATAAAGGAGCCCACATCTTAACTAAAGATATAAATCAAAGAAAAAGGTGTGGAAAACATAGCTATACAGACTACTATATAGGAAATTTACCTATCTCACCCAGTTCTTATTATGAAAATTAGATAACCACTTCAAAGAAAGAAAAAAATTCACAATTATTTATCAAATAATTATTTTTGTTTGATGGGGTGATAAACCTAAAAATATCATTGAAGATAATATATCTTCCTAGTTTTATATAGATGAAGAGCCCCATGGGGTTGTAATACTAGTTCACAAATATGGACAAGGGTATACCAAATTCCAAAAGCAAGGGCATAATGGACATGTATGCCTAAGAAAGAATGAATAAGGGATTATGGAACATATTGCATGAACCCAAAATCCAAAATGTTGTGGCTTAGGCTACAGACCACGTGCAAAAGTCATTTTAAATATTTTGTAACCCATTGGCATCAATGTTTTTGTTTGCAATGAAATTGAGACATTTGAATAGTCTCATTTAGACACTAACTTGAATGAATATGTTTTGGATTCTTCATAAACCAAAAGTACCCTCCATCTTTAACACTTCCATAGACTAATTATTTTTACAAGATAAAACCACAAATCAAAAAGCATGGATTGAAGAAATTCATAACATATTTGAATCATCATCCTTATCCTCATCAAAGATCCACAAATCACTATTTGATTCATACATCAACACCTTAATTGACCTTCACATTTCATCCTTTCAAACCAAGGATACCATAGTCTTGGTTCATTTTGAACTTATTGATTGGAACTAGCAAAGTCTACCAACCATAGATGTCTTTTACAAAAATGAAGTGTTGGGTGCTCATTTTGCACAAGGTCAACGGTAGGAATCCATAGTGTAATTCCTCTCTTGAAAAGAAAATCTTTTTAAGGATCGACTCCAAGGTTTAGTGATTGTCTTGTAACATACCAAAATTCGCTCAGTAGAAGATAAATGTGAATGTTCACAAGGAGGCTTTTTCTGGTTCTAAAAACCCTTTTATCTTGGAATTCAAGTAAAATCTATTCGTTGTCTCAAAATATCACACCAAAAGAACAATATATTTTCTATTTTTTTCAATGAATGCAATTCTAACAATGCAGCTACTATGAGGTCCTATTCTAAGAAGGGGTTAGCAAAGCAAATAACAAAACTAAAAGAAAATAACATAAAATCAAATGACTTGAAATTGGAATTCCTAAATGGACATAAGCTATAGAACACAACACGCTACGAAATAAACCTTCGAAGAAATTGATAGGAAACCAATGAAAATAGGAGCAACGCTTCCTAGAATCCACTGATGCAATTATTGGTGAGAATCTTTAACAAATCAAATGATGTTTCACTCTTCATCAAATCACAAGGCCACGGAAAGTGCGCTCATGCGAGACAAAAAGATATGTAGACACAATAGGGTGATCTCTTCTCAAGCTCGTTACATCAATGAAATTCATATATCTATAACAAACACTAGAACTAAAAGATTGCACAACCAAAATCAACACAATAAACCTTTGGCTCAATCACAATCTCATGAATAAAATACACAAAACAATGACACATCCAGGCAAGAATAACTACACTCCGAATGCTAGCACCAAAAGCATAACTTTATTGCATAATAATGGCAGCCCTTTTTTACATTTTATAATGGGGTATTTATAATAAATCCTCTCCTCAATTTGTGTTGAGAGTGAGAGATATCTTGATGCAATAAAAATGCTTTTAAAACATTAAAACAAACTAAATATATACAAACTAACAATCTAACTGGTCCTTTAGAGGGTCTTTGTCCATATTTTACTTGTTATTTGGATGCATGAGCCCTTTACATATCAAAAATAATGAAAGCATGAGAGAGAAAGTAAGAGGAAGCCACCAATCAAAGTAAAAGTGCATGAAGGCATCAAAAATAGAAATTGGCCCTTCACTAGACGTGTGTTAGAGTTAACTTGCCATTAGAATGTGCTCCCAATGCATGGAAAGTGCTATTTTTGGAACTAGTAGTCAATTTTTAGTGCACCTCTAAATTGTGGAGGTACATGAAAATGCAAAGCTATGGACCTGTGGAGTTGCAGACCTACGGACCTCGGAAGCTCAATTCGCCAAAAAATTGAAGTTCTCAATTTTGAAAATAGTTTTTGGGTTTTTCTCAAATGAGGTTTTAGATCACTTTTTGTATATGTTCCATGCCCCTTTCTGATGATTTACACCCTCTTTATAGCCAATTACTTTCATAAACTTGCACTCCCTCCACTTCTTCAATTGAAAATCTCAAGGCACCTACGTTGAATCTTGTCCCCAATAGCTACATAAGATGAGGAACCTGATTTGCTTTATGTGTCCAACCTCTGTATCTTTGACCTTTGTCTTCTCTCCACCTATCTAATCCTTCTCGGTGAGAAACCAAGTGATCCAGATTATCCAAGACAATCAAATGTTTGCAACCTTTTCATATTTTTTCGCAAATTTTTCTAGGCATTTTTAAATGACCTTTTTGGAGGTCTTTTGCTCAAAATTTTAAGTCAGAACCTTTGTTGGTCCCTAAAATTGGGCAACCAAAGGCTCACTATTTTAGGGACCGAAATTAGATTTTCAGTTCTTCTTTCCAAAAATGTAAACAGTTTTGATTTTCGAACTATAGGTCAAAAGTTATGACCTCGACAAGTTGAGGGTATCATTTTTACCTACAAAAGAAGCAAACATTAGTCTGTAGAGTTAACAATGCATAGTAAAGACACACTAGCTACTCAAAAAAAACTACAGGTGAATCCTAAAATCTGGCTGAGTCTAAAATCTTGAAGCCCTAAAATTTGGCTAAGTCTGGATTTATGAAGCCCTAAAATTTCTTAGAATCTTTACCCTATCTCGGGGAGGTCTGAAACCTATCTCAAAAGATTCGTCGCATATATTAAAATATATCTTAAGTATAAGGTCCTTATACTTAAATGATATATTTTAAACCCCTTTTATTTCATTTATCTGGACATGCGCACCAGGATGCACATGCAACACACCTTCATAGAGGGTGCGGGTGATGCCTCCAGGGAGGACGCGTGTGTGCGGTGCTGCATGGCACCTCCACAAGAGGTGCGCGATACGCACCTTCCATGGAGATGCGCGTGGTGTACTCTCCATGAGAGGCGTGCATGCGACACCAAATTTTTAATAATTAATTTTTTATTTTTTTATTTTTTTTTTAAATTTGACTCTAAAATTCTAACTTCTAACCAAATTTTCTTCTCCTGACTCCTGAACTACGAGCCCAGAAGTCAAAAAAAGTAGGGGGTCCCCATTCCTCACTATGAATGGGGTCTGTGTTGTGGACACCACAACATTTTTAAGCAATGATAAAATTCTTGGGATTAAGATAGATCACACTGATAGGAAAACAAAAATAAGATTTTAGTATCAGCTTGAACAGAATGAAATATTTTAGGGAGTTATATAAATCTTCTAGTAAAATAATTTAAAAATAAATGATAGGCACTTATATAAAAACTAAAAGGTGTCTTCTAGCTAAAATAATAATAAAAACAAAAGACTCAATTGAGGGTGAAAACCTCCCTAAGGTTCCTCAAGATGGAGAGAATAATATACTCCTTATTACTTAAGATTAGTCACCACTTATGGAAAATAAGGCATAAATTGGAAATATAGGCACTAAGGAAACAAAAGTATTGATTTAATTGGTAGATTTTTAGTATACGAAGAGATAGAAGAATTCATATGGTTTTTCAAAGATACACAAATTAACTTTCCTTGGTCATACTTTGACATGCTCAAATTAGATCTAAAGCTAGTGCCTTATCATCTACTACTAAAATTGAGGACAAAGTTGTACAAGCATGTGCAAAAGCATCACAAAATACATCCTGAGATAACACTACTCAATATATCTAAGAGAAATGATAACTATCTTTCATGATATGATGCACATCACAATATCTATAATGATGAAATACTAGCAAAATCATAAGAAAGGAATTTTTACATATGTATATAAGAGTTGATCCCTAACTGAGTTCAAGAATACAAGGTTAGATTGAATCTAAAAATTGCATCTTTGATATCACTTCAAGAAAGCTATTGGGATTCATACTCTCTCATAGAGGAACATATTGGTCCTAAAAATGTCCAAGCCATGATATAAATTCCTCCACCAACAATAATGAAGAATTTGAGAAGTCTACAAGGAATATTACAATCAATCTAAAGGTTAATATCACAACTAGTAAACAATTACCTAAAGGTTCATTGGTGTATCTACTTCATAAGGGATCCATTCCAAGATAGTCATTACTATTGTACATATCATCTACATAGAACTCACTAGGGGCACTACTATCACAACATAGTTTAGAAGGAAAGGAAGGGGCCATTTACTACTTTAGTTAGACACTTGTTGCTTATGAGCTAATTTTTTGTGTTATTAAAAGAGCATGTGTGGTTGTAGTTTTTTTGGATTTTAAATTAACCCATTTAATATATCTACCTTGAAAGGCAACATTAACAAGGTACCAAGGCAAATGGGTCATGATTTTTAGCTTGTTAAACATTGAATATGTAAACAAAAAAACTATAAATGGTAAAGCTATTGTTGAACAACTAGCAAACACACCCTTACCTTCAAATCATCCAATGTTGATAGAATTTCTTAATGAAGGTGTCTTTCTTATATAATAACATAAAATAGTGGAAGTTGTACTTTGATGGATCTTACACACAAAAAGGCCCGGGTGCTAGAATTTGTCTTTACCACACTATAGGTGATATATATATCTTGATCTTATAGGTTGAGTATTTATTACACCAACAACATAGCCAACTATAAAGCACTAATCATAGGTATCAAGATAGTTGTCTAGTGGATGATCCAACAACTATCGGTATACATGGATTCTCAATTAATTATCAATCACTTCCATTATCACTTCAATGGAAGTACAACACCAATGATGACAAAAAAGTGTTCTATAAGGCTTTGACTAAATATTACAATAGATACTTTGAGAAAATCCTCAAAATCATGAGGCAAGCATTTCATGCCATGGATATTGTAAGATCTTTTCTAGACACGTTTCCAAAGGTGACACATTGTAAATTCTTTTTTCAATATTCTGTCATCCCTTCTTTTTAAGTCTTTAAGTCTGAGGTTTTGTGTGAAATTTTTGGTCCTAATTCCCCATGGTACCAACAAATTTATGCTTTCCTAACTAGGAAAGTAATTCACCCAAATTTTCTTGCAACCCTAAAAAAGTCCTTAGTAACGCAAGCCTCTAGGTACATTATTATTTCCAACACCAGTTATAAAAAAAGTGATGATGGAACACTCCTAAGATGTCTCAACTCTAAAGAAGCACAAGCAACATTATTAGAAGTACATGAGGCTATTTGTGGTGTCCATTCAAATGAATGAGCCTTAGTCAAAAAGATTTTAAGGATTGGGTACAATTGGCCCATAATGGAAACATATGCCTACATGTTTGTACAAAAGTATAAAAAATATAATATTCATGGAAACCTCATCCATGTGCCAATTTGAGAGTTATTTCCACTCACCTCACCAAGGTTTTTCTCGTAGTGGGATTTTGACTCTGTTGGAAGGATCCATCCATTATCCACAAATAATCATAAATCCACAATCACAACCACTAAGTACTTTACAAAGTGGGACGAAGCCATTCCAATGGCCTACAACATCAATAAACAGATTTCCAAGTTATGTTTCAATTGTATCATAAGTCGCTACAAATTTCCATAGACGATTATCACAACTAATGGTTCTCCCCTTAAAAATAGACAAGTTTAAAGGCTTTGTAAAAAAATAATATATATCATAACTTTTCCTCACAATATTTTCCCCAAGATAATAGTTAGGTCAAAACTATGAAGAAAAATCTTATAAAAATCTTATAAAAGATTATCAATTAAGTTGGTTGAGATTGAAACCTTCAACTCAGCCTCACCCTATAGGCCCATTGCACCAATTTTTGTACTTTTATGGGAATGTCACCCCAAACATCTAGCCCATGAAGGTTAACACCCATCATTGTGAGTATCCCTTCAACACATCATTTAAAATGAGAAATATTGTGTATCACAATTGTAGGAGCTAGAGTCACTTGATGAAAAAATAAAGCTACACTAACACATTTGCAAGCATATCAAAAAAGTCTTGGGAGAGGTTTCAATGAAAATATCATATACCAATATTTTGAAGTTAGTGAGTTGGTTCCAATGGAAAAACACAAAATCAAAAGGAAAGAGACAAATCAAGGAACTTCAAACCAAATTGGTTGAGTCCCTACATCATCATGGTAGAATATGGATTTGGAGTATATGAGATATCTATATCAAAGGATAACCCTTTATTGGATCACATCAATAGATTACAACTGTGCTAGTGCTATACATAACTTTTAGAGTAGCCCTATTTCAAAAATGTCAAAAAAATGGTTTTTTTTAATGTTAAAATTGCAAAAACAAAAAAAATGAACTTGGTGAAAACATGGAAACTAGGAATCATTAATAGCACAAGAGTATAAATAAAATTTTCCTATGGTAAAAACTATTTCGTTAGTACCTTAGACAAGTACCATTGTGAAAACCAGACAATCTAGCACCATATGTAGATATTGTAGCTCCATCATCACTCATTGCTCCAACCTAATATCACTTTCCACACTACCTTACAATCCATAATATAATTATTGGTCATATATAGTTGTGGCTTAAAATTTGTGGGTTGACCTTTTCTTGTCACTACCCTTTCATGTCTCACACCAAATCTGCCCATCATGTTGAATCTATAATAGATTGTCCATCTTGTCTTACCAGGGTCAACCTAATGACATGATCCATTAATATTATGATAAAACCAAAAAACATTAGAATAAAATACCTCTAAAAAAACTCAATAACATTGAAAAATATCCCATGAATTTTTATTTTTTTTAAATTACAAGAGGTCCAAAAAAATTGTCAAAAATAGACAAGAATTTTTTTTTAAAAAACTAAAAATTATGAAATAAACTTCTCTGTACATAAACCCTTTTTTAAAATTTTAATAGACATTAAAAAACATTATACAAAAAGTCTTAGCTTCAATAGAACCAAGTTAAAACTTTCAAGTAGTCAATAACTCCTCAATCAATCAAGTCAAATATCAAGTCTTTTATCAAAACATCTTCTTGTCTTAGACAAGGGAGGATACATTGTAAAAAAAACAAGTTAGTCTTACATGGATTATCTTATCCTTGAAACAAGACAATGTTGACAAAATGTCATTGTCCAAACTGCCACAAAAATATAGTCACATAATCAATATGGTTATAGCTTGTTGAGTCAAGCCAGTCTTATTATGTCTTTATTTTTGCAAATCATGTTCTCATGCATCTTTGCGACATCCATGCACAATAATAGATGCCAATATGGTTCATGACTTATTTTTCTTTATCTATTGTCTATGGGGTGTTTAAGATCATTCACATCTACATACAATATCCAATTATAAAATTGTAATAGATACTTCAATTGTGATACATTATACTTACCTTGGCTCAAAATGCATGACCTAGATGGATTGGACCCCATTGATTTTCTACTATAAGTTCATTTTAAAGTACAAAATATTATCATACCTTTAACACTCATATCACAGTAGGATGGTATTCATTCTTTTTTCTATTATAGAGTGCTTTAATAATGAAATGTAAATTTCTCAAATAAGTTGGAATTTGAATGTGATTAGTAGAATTGAAAGGTTTCAATGAGAAATCATTTTAATTCTCTCATCTTTTAATTTTCTTTAATAAAAAATTTATCTGTTAGTCCTAACAAATCCTTGAGATAGAGTATCATTCATCCTCATTCTCTCATATTTTGACTTTCTTTATTAACTTTTTTATTAATTATCCCTAAGAAATCCTTGATATAAAGTGTCATGATACCAAAAAAATATGACATTATGCTTCTATCAACATGTTATAAATATCACTATAGCATTCAAAGCCTTTTTTTGACAAACAATTGTTGAAACTATGATGGATAGGTGTCAAGCATGTGATGAAAATATGACCTAATTTACATTGTTATAATTGTGTTTAAGACTTCAATGACTACTATGTCGACAAAATTTTGATACGTATTTTTATTAAAAGTCTAAATCGTCATCAATGCTTAAATGTGTCAGACTTCTTATTATGCTTGTCATTAGGCATGAAGACAACATCGATGTCTAAAAGGTGTTGGAACATCAATGAACACCACAATGGAGATGTTTCTTGTAGATACAACATGCACATTAAAACTTCTAGGTGGGTCATTTGAATTTTGATGGTTATACAACATCAAAAAATTAATGGTGTCATTTTTCTACCATAAGGCTCAGATAAAAATCTAGTACTTGTGATTGAAAAAAAATCACACATACAACATACTAATAAAATCTTGTTGGACATCTTATGGAATTTTTTACTAAATATACATTGGAGATTTCAAGGCTAAAGAGACTAAATTAATTGCTACCAAGATTCTATTCATTTAACCACAAAAACCATTTACACTTCTGCAACATGTAGGCTAATGGGGGAGATACTTCTTCATCACAACCTTATAGTCCACATAGATTTCCTTAAAATCATAAAAAATAGAATTTAAGAAGTGTGTTGAGCTTACCCAAATTTATCTATTTCACTCTCTTCTTAAATTTTATTTTTTTAGGCATGCCTTATGGACTACGAGGACAATGATCAAGCATCCCCTCCTTTGGCCTTCATTCTTCTTACATGAACAAGGTACAATAGTGTAAACCTTTTTGGAAGTTGAAGACTCAAAGAAATTATTTTGGTCTCTTGAGCATTGAAATATCCCTTTGTACAAACTTTATAGAGATAGTAATATTACACTTTTGAGAGCAAGAACAATCCTTATGTCCAAGTTGGTCAAAGATTAGTGTGGTTATTGGTATGGCATTCAAGGGAATAGGATATGACTTAAGACTTTTTGAACACACTTCTCAATTAGTCAAAGGAAGGAGACAAAGGATATCAAAACTAGAGCTACTAAGAAAATCATAACTAAAAAGACCAACTATACAGAAAGAGAGGGGGTTCCCATTTGTAATGGAGGAATGTGTGAAAAGGTCACAACATGTCTATTAATATAATTAGTATTGAGATAGATATGTAGTAGAAGAGTGAATGACATAAAAGAAGGAACCAATCTCGTACCCAATCCAAAATTTGCATAATTTCAGGAACAAGGAAACAAGGAGTCATAGTGGTGAGAAACTAGGTGATGCATGTAGCATGAAAGATCCCATAGCCATATGTTAACAATACCTTCATGGAACATACCTTTTCCATCTTTATAAAAGGTCAATTTTGGATTGTTTTGTAACAACACTCACCTTTCAACCTTTAAATGAGACATCAAAGCTTGCAATTAGGCCTTTCAAGGAACTCTAACATCCAAGTTAACTAGTCAATTTACCACAAATGAGTTATAGGAAGAAAGGAATCAACCAAGTCATCTTCTCAATTAGATTCACCAAACTAAATACATAAGGAAACCATATCTTCAACATATTCATAATTAATAAATAAGGTGGGAAAATTCCATAGTCATAACATCTCACAATCTTTGTCAATAGTGTATTTCAACTACTTTCATGTGTACTCTTAACTCATATCACAAAGTCAAGTAGCAAGGCACATTAGGCATTGGAAACAAATGAAAAGGCCCTTCTCCAATTAGTATTTACAATAACCTTTGTAACTTATAAATTACCTTTCATATTGAAGAACCCTTTATGTTGGTGTAAATAATTGTTCACTATTTACACTTTACTTAAGTTTACTTAGGTCAATGCATTACTTTATTATTTATTAGTTTGACACCTAGGATTTTGCATACTCTTATTATTTGTCATGTTGACAACACTAGAGTAAGCAACTCTAATTCAGCACATGGTGTCTACAATACTGGAGTTTACATAATTAACTAAGTTATCATGTAGACAACACAGTTATTCGCACTCCTATTTTAGTACATGGTGTCTACAACATAATTTTATGTGCAACACCTTTGTAGGCTTATCCTCTCATCATCACACTTACTCCTATGCTTAATGGAGGATAATCCACTCCTAGTGGACATGTGTTTGGTTGTAAGACATATCAGTGTGCTAACTCCTAGGCATTCTAGAAGTATTATAGAGGCCTTCATATTCAAGCACTCCTAGCATGTATATGACAGAACATTGAATGACAATAAATCAATTTTGGATATTGTTATTCTAATCATACCTTGTTGGTCTATTCCTATGCTTGTGCTTGAGTTCCTTGATCTTGGGTGATTTTTTCCTAAGACAAATTCTTACATGGTATTAGAGCTATACCAAATTCTTACATGGTATTAGCACTGAGGAAAATTCTCTTCAAATAGCCATTGAGAGTGTCTAGAGATAGAGCGAACCTTGCCATTGCATTCAAAACATCAATTCGGTGAAATTTGACTATAAATTTGCCTACCCTAGGCCATAGTCAAATTTGAGGCAAACAAATTTGCAAACTGACACCTAAAGACTAGATTTGCAGAATTGGTATGATCATTTCAGATCTCTAAATTTAATTTTTAGATTTGCATATTTAATTATTTTATTATCTCCAATTTCTCTACATTATTTTTCGAATCTACGTATTTTGTCTAGAAAATTTTGGCCATTAGGCCAGTAGGGGAGAATTTTTGTAGGTAAAGATTGGAGCTTGCTAGTGCTAATCAAATATTGGCATCATATTTAGAAGGTCAAAAAACTTCCAAATAAACTTTTGTTTCACAAAAATAGAACATCTGAGGTGAAATTTAGGGTCATTTGATTTTTGGAGGCACGGTGGCAGTAATTCAAAAAAAATAATTATAGAGGCTATTTTCAAACAATGATATCTTCCTCATACAGACTCTTTTTTTTGAGCAATTTGTTTTGTTTTGGGGTAGAATTTCATAATCTACACATTGGTGCAGGATGTTTGAGATCCCTAATCCTAATTTTTTTTGCAAATCACAAATCTAATTTTTGCAACCTTAAAGGCTTAGTACGGGCTCATCTAGACACATAAGCAGGTTCCATTTTTTTTTTAAAGTGCATTTTTTTTGTCTACTTTCCAAATCTGTAATCAAATTATAGGCTTGTGTGGATATAAACACTACTTTTAGAATTAGGTTCTTTTCTGCATTATATTGCTTTGATTACTTTTCAAAATTGTTGTACATATGAGCTATAGTGTTTAGTGACAGATTTGAACCTCATAAGGTAGTTGTAAACATCAAAACGAGAAGTCCACTTTGTACATTTTGACAAGTGGCCTATTGTACATGCACTGCATATAAAGTGCCAAATCATATTTTAGGGGGGGTTGATTTTTTTTTTTTTGCATTTTGGGGGATACATTGATTAGTACATCATGGATGAGGAAGATTTAATTACCTTGACAACACAAAACTATAAGTAGTGGATTCAATTTTTTCTCACTTATCTTAGTCAGCATAATGCATTGCCATATGCGAAAGGACTTTCATACAATGGTGACATTGGTTCCATCATTTATCGTGCCCTCTTTCTACATATGGATATGGAGGTTATGGATTCACTTGATGACATGAAGTCAAATAATTTATATGATATTTGGATCTATCTTTGGGAGATGTATGTAGATCCACATATTCCTTCATTCCCAAAAGATCTTTTACCTCCAGTTGTAGTTGAATCCTCTCTTGATGAGATCACACCTCCTAATGCTTTTGTTGCTACTACTAATCTAGTTCTAGCCACAAATGCTTTTGAATCAATGCAACAGGAAACACCATGTCTTCCTACTTAACCTTTATGGGACGACTTCCTTCTAGCCATTGCAGGGTTGTTTATGGAGTCTCACATTAAAGATGTGGGAGACATCATCAATGATATTTGTCTTCTCTTTGTTGAGGCAAATACTTCATCCATTGCCACAGTGATAGGTTCATGTACTTTAGCACAACAAGGTACATATTGTCTTCCAGCTCTAACATTAGTGGATGACTTCTTGATAGATATTTTAGATTTGTTCATGAAGTCATACATAGTAGATTTGGGAGACAACATTGATGATATATATCTTCTCTTTGCTGAAGAAGATCCTTCTCCAATTTTTGTGAGGGCTCACTTTGACCCTCCTATTCATTCTCTACATGATTAGTCTTCACAGGTTGATATTATTATGGATCCTTATGTACAATAGTTACAAGAGGTCTCTTTATCATTTGAGGAGATAGTTGGTTCTTAGGGATAGGTTCTACATCCATCCTTGCTAGATCTACACTTATTATTTTCAGCAAGATTGGAAGGGGCAATCGTCAGTATCAACACAGGGACAGTTGAGCAAGTTTCAAGGACACCATTCATCTTTGGGATTCTTTCTACACATAGGGGAAGCATCTCATTTGTACCTATGATCTTGTTTCCTCTAAAGGGGAGGAACATTATTCAATAGTCAAGGATTAGCTTCTACATTGGAGCAGCTATCATTGATTGGCACTCTACGTTTGTGGGGGGGGGGGGGGGGGGGCGGCGGGGGGCGCAGGGGTGGGGGGGGGGTGGGTACCTTGTCTCCTTTCTTGTTCTCTTTTATGGGGGGACTTTTTCCTGTTAGGGTTTTGCCCTTCTTCTACTTCTCTTTTGTATATACTTGATGTATGTTGTAATGGGGGGGTCTTGATTACTCCATCCATCCATGCATCTTGTTTTTTTCATCTCTCTTTTTGGGGGAGAGTTTTTTCCATGAGGTTTTCCCTCTTTCTCTACTTTATGAGAGATTGCATTGCATTTTGTACATGGGTACCTAACGCGGCCTAGTAGTAGGGACCCATCATGCATTTTCATCCTAGCTTTCATAAGCTTAAGTGCATTCCCCTAAGTTGCACTTAAGGGGGGTGTTGGTGTAAATAATTATTCACTATTTACACTTTGTTGGCGCTCAAAATCGCAGCCCTGATTTTGAGCACCATAGTAGATTTGAGCCCTATAAACGCTTTTATATGCCTATGTACCTGGCTGTCAGTATGAGGCCTAAGAGGTGTTTAATGTTTCTAACACCTTCCATTCAGCCTGTCTACCTGTTCCATATGGTCAAATCATCATTCTGAGCTATTTGGCGAAGTCCTATTTTAAACAATTGTCAATCTTGCTTTTTCACCCAAGTGTCAGACAACGATAAGAGGCCTTGTTGGTGAGTGAATATCTCGCACCCAGAAATGTGTAATGACTTGCCACTTTGAGATTATCTAGTGTCCATATCCAAGAACATATGTTTCAGATTTTGAGTCATTTCAAGTTTGTCTGACTAGGTTTTGAATCCCTCGAAGTTGGTTAGTTACTGTTTTCATGCTTTTGCACTTTGCACCTAATTCTAGAAAGCCCTGTTTGACGAGTAATAACTTTTGACCAGTTGATCCAAGTGTTGAAATTCATGTTGCATTACATTGTAGGCCTCAGAGACTTCTTATGTTTCAAATTTCATATCATGATGAATCTATTTGACTAGTTTTCAAACGCGATTCCAAATGCAATTTCTATCCTTTGACTGGTGTTAGCATTTGCAGATTGTTTGGTACCCCTGTTTGGGATGTCAAATCTTGAGATCTGTGATTGGTAAGATTGAATGGATTTTACCACCATGTTTTACTCCAAAAATACTTTAAGTGTGTCAGTTTGCAAGTCATGACGAATCTGTCTGCACACTTTTCTAGGTCGTTTCCATTTGTAAAAAATCATTTCTGTCATTGTCTCCAATCTACTAATTCCAAGTAGCCTACTGTGACTGATCGCCATTTGTGCCCTATTATTCATCATGAGCCCAAATCACAGATCCATATTCACCTCGTGACAGTGAACCAATGCCCCAATTTTCATTTCCCCATGTGCTCATTTGCCCAGTTTTTTGAGCCAAATCCGAACCCAGTTTACTACTTTCTAACGTGTTTACTTGCAGGCGGTTCTAAAAGGTCAACTTTGATGATGAATATCTTCTGACTGGGAATTCTTCATAAGATGAAATCTGACAGGGTGAAAGTGTGTAGAGCAAAGAGTCAATATGCCAGTTTTCAGAGCCCGATCAGGTGTTCTGGTCAGTTTTTAAGGCCAGTCAATAGACCTTCTGGCACTAATTTGACAGTTTGTAGATCAGTGATAAAGTGAGTTTGAATTCATGGTTCAATGCTCAATTTTGTTTCCAATCAGTCTGAGAAGGTCATTGGATTAGTTTGAGGATTCAACTCTCCGAGAACCAAAAAAAAAAAATTAGCCAGACCCACTCTGGGGCCTGGCTAAATGCATCAGAATTGTGACAATCACAGATCTATATGGTTATAAAATGATGGGTGGAGATAAAAGTGAGGACTACCAATGAAAATAGGTTTAATTGCTATCCAAATTGCATAAAGGATAAAATCAAATAAAATAAATGCCTTGGCAGAGTAGGAGGGGCTCAAATAAATTTTGTCCTTGAAGCCAATCAAAAGCTTTAAAAAATGAAAAGCCAATCAAGGTGCATTAAAGCAAAGAATCCACCATAGTCAACGCCTTCCAAGAGGGAGATGCCAAACATGAAAGAATTAATGCATAATAGAGCAAGACCACGCCATTGAAGCAGGAAAATGCTTCACACTGAGCTGTAAACAGGGGAGAATCTGTGCAATAAAGAGGAAGCCGCCCAAGATGGAGAGAGAGCAACATTTTTGAAACAAGCAAACAACGTAGCTAGTCTCTCAAGATTTCCACGCTCCAAAATAGAGACCCGTGCAAATAAGAAGATGCTCAATGTATGAAAAATAATAAAGGCAGCTCGCCTGTTATGTCAAACAAAACCATATGCATCATAAAGGAGTGCGTACACATTCATAAATCCGCTAGTATTCAATGGAACTCACGCATAGTGAAATGAGCATGGGATTTTCGTGTTACAGCTAAAAATCAATGCAATTGGAGAAGCAGCACAAGCCACTGTCAAAGGATTAGAAAGCCACCAATGAGCAGAAATGGAGTTCCCCACGTGCGGCATTTAGACAAAGAAACACCCGCAAATCCATGCATGAGAAATCCACAGTGAGAAGAAGTCACGCATAAAAGAGGAGGCGACATTTATATAAAGCAAAGCCATGCCAATGAGAGGCATCCACAGCGGCTTAAAGAAAAGGAGATTCACGCAAAACCAAAGCTCGACCCATGAGCAAGCTTGTAGAGAACAAGAAAAACCGCCAAGTTTTGTAGTAGTCAAAACATTCAGCATGCACATCAAATAGTTTCTCACGCAAACAAGGGAGCTCCCCACACCTTCTAAAAGGAAGCTTGCAGTAGCTTAAAGCAAGGAACTTCATGCCTGTACAGATCAAGAGGCAAAGTGAGCCAAAAGGATGAACAGGTATAAAACATGATTAATCCCAAATTGGGGACATGACGCCTTCCCAAATGTTTTAAATACAACTTTAAACATATTAAGTTGTGTCTGAAAGACTCGCGACTTTTGGAAAGCCAAGTGTTAATTGTGGGACCTGACCCTGTTGGAGGTTGAGATGTATAATTTTAAACGAAAAAGCATGCCTAGATGATGATGTCATCAATTTGAAGCCCGTCAGAAAAGTAAAAATTCGGCTAGTCGCTATGGTGCTAGCCAGAAAATTTAAGAAATTTTGGCTAGCGACATAGCGACTGGCTGAAAAATTCATGCAGGAGCAATAGCGAATTGGATGGTGACAAGTGGTAGCAACAGAGTGACTGGGTAATGATGTGGCGAGCGAATGTTAGGAGCACACCAGATTGCGGCATGTGGCACAATCAACGATCCTCGTTACCTCGCTAAGGTGAACTTGCTCACCGATTAATATAGCGAAGTAGTGAGTGTGACATGGCATCCATGTACTGTGCTGATGTGGCACCGACCGTGATGAGGTGGCATGTTGATGAGGCAAAATAGAGGGCCAATGAGATGATGCCACGTGGCAGTCAGTCAACCTTGAGTTGACCACAGATTAAAAGGGTTAGGTAAATATTGAAAAGTTAAAAATAATAATATTTTATTATTATTTTCTAAAGTTTATACTTTAGATTTTTTCAAATTTTATAAAAAATCAAATGGCAGACATGAGTTTCTAGCAGAGGACTATTTTTCAAACAGACTTTCAGGAGGTTTCCAAGAGGCCAGATAGGCGATGTTATATATTGCCGAAATTGGGAGAAGACGAAATTTTCAATTTTGGAGTCAGTTTTTGCACAAGTATCAGTCTGTTTAAGCTACAAGAGGATTTGTCTTAGGTACCTGAATTGCAACCATTTTCAGATATCGAAGTCCAGAATTATTTTCCAATGTGGTAATGACTTGAATATCAGTAGCATATAGTGAAAATGCAGTTGGGGTCACATTTAAGTTAGTTATTTGGGGAGTTCACTAGCTTTTCATAAGGTAAATTAGATATTTTAGTGACTCAGCAAGTTTTCATCATTCAGAAATAGACATTTGCAAATCAGTTGTAGATAATGATGAAACAAAATTAGATCAGATGGGATGAAAGAAGAAAGAGGTTACTCAGTTGCACAGGATTGAATTTCAAGTGGACACTTGTCATCTTCAGAACAGATCCGAGAATTCTTTCTCTTCTATATCTTTCTTTCTTTCTATCTTTGTAAGGGTTCCAGTTCCAGTTTTTTGTTACTGGGAGACCATTGTTGGTAGGAAAGTTGCAGTCATTCTGTGAGACCATTTCTTTGGATCCAAAACTGTAATTCAACCTTCATTCTTCAGCAAATTTCTCTGTTGTATTGAGCAGCATGTATGTTTTATGAAAATAGTTCTTTTCTATTAGGTGATCTATGAGTTGTTTTCTGTATGTCTTTCATGTATTTGTTTTCAAGGAGAATGAATAAAATACAACAAAGATTTCCAAATTCAATTTGAGTCTTGTCTCATGTTTATGGATCTTTTATTTCTTCTAATTTGTGATCAAAGAGCATGAATTAGGTTGCATTTCATTTTGAAATGTATGTGGTTAAAATGTCTTGCATATGGATCAAAGAGCCATGTAATTGCTTGGTATTTATCACAGGGTTTGCAGATTTCATGGTGGGACATTTTGAGTATGAGATTCAAATCTGAAGCAGATGTCTATTCACAAGGTGAAGGATAGATCAGGGATCTGGATGTAGTAATGTGTCTCAGATTTTATAAAATATGTATGGTTATAATTCATTTAATTGCCCAATAGATAAGGCATTGATCAGAAATAGGATCACTAGATTTTGTTGCTCATATTTGGGTCTTGCTGATATCAACATTATTAATCAAACGCTTTTCCCCTTTCATGTTGAAGAGCTATAATAGAATGCCCTCACTCAGCTTATGAGGTTCCTAGATCTGCATTTAGCTACTGTAGATTGATGTTACTTCATGAGTTATCAGGAGAAATAAGGGTTTTATCTTTTTCATAATAGATTTAGTGTATGCTTTAACAACTGGTACCATATAAGGAATCTATAAGTTCACCCACCTAGGTTTTGCAAAGCCTAAAGTGCAGAAGGAGTATAGCCTTATAGTTGGCCTGGTGTCTGAATGGATGAGTTGAAAATGGGAGTTAGCTGCCCCTAAATGCATCTTGTTCTCATCAGGGTAATTGGAAATGGGTAACATTTTCAAACACCAACACACTTTACTTAAGTTTACTTAGGTCAATGCATTATTTTATAATTTATTAGTTTGACACCTAGGATTTTGCATACTCTTATGAGTTTTCATGTTGACAACACTAGAGTAAGCAACTCTAATTCAGCACATGGTGTCTGTAATACCCCAAAATTGGTTCATTGCCATGATCACCAATTCTGGTCTATTTTCAATCAATCCTAAGTCTTATGTCACTAGGAAATTCTAGTTCTGATTATCGCTACTTGACTTAATTGTCAAATGCAAAAAACCCTAATCTGCATTAATCATGCTATTTAGTTAATTCTTAAAGTATTGACTCATATTAGTCACACTAAACCTATTGATTAAGATTTAATTTAACCTAAAGTATTTACACTTTAATTAAATTAAATTATCTCCTAAGGCTAATGTACTAAGGAATTAAAAATATTTAATTTAATAACTATGCTTATTTTAATTAATTGAATGTAATTATTCAATTAAATAGAAAAGGCATTTATGAGGTCATATCTCATTTTGTTAAATTGAATATCTTTCCCAAATTCTATTTCTCAGTTCAAAATGGAAATTCTCAGTTAACTACTTCTTGAATTAGAAGTAACTTAATTCACTCACTCTCACACTAAAGTGAATCTAAGTTAACTATTTCTTGCACTCAAGATCTGAGTCAGTTAATTGCATCTATATTGGGAACCTTCCACTTTGACTAAATCTTGGCTTCAATCCTGACCGTCGATCTGGGTTTATCTCAATCATTGATGGATTCTAGGAATTCTATTTAAGGGACTCATAATTCTTCATTACAGAGGTTGAATTGAATTTGCATCAAATCTCTGCTGAATTATGCACTCACTAACTCATTATTAGCATAAGCTTTCCATTTCTTAGATTTAAATATCATATAGTTTTAATATGCATACATATACTCTAATTTGTTTTATAGATTGTTAGATTAATTGCATATCACATAGACTAAAATGCATTCAAAACCCTTAATTCTAGAATGTTTTAGTTGCCTACATCTCAACTCTGAGAGCATAAATAGGCAAAATCCTTCTAGATAGAAGGCAATAGGTCACACTATCGGACCTCTTGGATGAACTATCTTATGTTCATTCTAGGATGAATCCGCAAGTAAGGACCATGTTGAAAAGTGTGTGTGATGTCTAAAGCCACATTCCACATATACATTTTTAGCGCCCACCATGGGGCTGAGAAAAATAGTTTTCTAGCCTCATTTTTTTCATTTTTTGTCATTTTTATTATTCTATCTGTACTGTTCTGTACAAATTCCCAAATTTTTGTGCGATAAATTTCATTTTCATGTGAAGATTTGAAGGGTTTAGCATGTGTCTATAAGAATTCTCATGCAAAAAAGTGCTCAATTGCACAAGTCTTTGCGTGACACCTCATTTTCTCATGCGGGTTGGTGAAAGATCCTACGCAAGATTTTGCGCAAATTTTTGAAACAGCAAGGTTAATTTTGTTATTTTTCAACATGATGTTCATTATCTTTTTTACTAATGTGTTTTTCTCTGAAACATTAATATTCTATTTTTCTAGTTTTTTGTAGCTTAATGGTTGTTTGCAAGACATTTGACGAAGATTCCTTATACAAACCATTCAAACATGAACTAACTATTTGTTTGTAGGATGATTGTCGAACATACGTTCATCAAAGAAAACATTAAAACCCACAAAACAATGTGTCTTCTTTCCTATTTTATAAACATAGTCTAAATAGGGCTTGTGAACTTCTTAGGGTGCAAGATAGAATAAAAAGGGATTATGCTCTTCACCACTTGGAGGTCATGACCAAGGTTGAATCAAAAACCCATATGCTTCTAAACGATGACATTCTGACAGAGGCAAGCAACTTAGTGGTTCTTTAGTGGTGATCCTTTTCTATGATGAGATGATGATTTCCTTTGAGGGAATCAAAATCTTTAGGAAGGATGAGTCTAGATTGATTAAGCTAAGTCGATAATTAACTTATTCTACTTGTTTGGGTGAGAAAGTAAGGTAGAGGAGTATGCTCTTTCCCCTTGAGGGAAATTAGAAACTTTGAGCCTTGCATTCGAACCACCAGCTTGAATCAATCCTTTGGAGGGCCTATCAAAGTGATCCAACCTTTGGGAATGGCCCAAGTGAGCACACTCCTTTCACCAAATATTCCAACTCACTATAATCAAGATGCTTTGTAGAGTGAAAGACTCCAAAGATGGATTAATTTCTTTCCCTTGATTCTTGATATCGCTTATCAAGGGGAAGCTATGTCTGTTGCACTGGCCAACACTAGCCCCAGTCTGGCTAAGCAAGTGTGTGCACTCTTAGATGTTGGTGTAGCCTGTTGGTCTCAACTCCACTTGCAGAGCCATTGAGGATTAATACAAATAGAAGCCAAGTAAAAACCTCTTAGTTAGAAGCTACCTGGTTCACCTCTGAAAGGAGGCATAATCTTTGTGCAAGGAAGGGGAAGAATCTCTCTTTTAGAACTCACCATAGGCATGCTACTAGATGTTTGAAGGTGGTATACATGCTTTTCCCCTACTGCAAGGGCACTTATTTAGCTGATTCTATTGAGTCCTCTGAATACACCAAAAACATGGGCACCCTCTAGGGGGTGACACGGCTGTGTGAGGTGCACACATGTGCATAATTTGTGGGACAAAGGTTTGGCCTTCTCTACCATTTCCTATTTCTAGGGATAAAGTGTGTTTGTTATTGAGTCCTAAACATGTCCAAACCTACTTAAACAAACTGAAATTCAAGACTCCCTTGTCCCTCTAAGTTGCTTTGCCCTCAGTCGGATTGTATTTGAATACTGCTTGCTTCCTGCATTCTATTAAAAACACTTTGTCTTGCTTGAAACCCAACATCACTTTCACAAATTTGGAAATCAACCCTGCAATCTATCTGTTATCAGTCAAACAAACCTACAACCTATCCAGAAACATCCAAAACTATTGAAAATCTCTTTGAAAATCCAACTCTATTGTTAGTTTGGACCTAAATTTTGTGCACAATCTTGCATTTCTTCACATGAGCCTATCCAGATTCTTGCACAAAGACTTCCATAGATCTGCATGAGATCTTTCTGTTGTCTTTTGCCAAACTGGTCATTTCTTTGCATGGCCTTGAGCACATCCTCGTGTGAGGTTATATTGTTGTTTTGAGATTTTGCATTCCCCAGTGTACTTTCTCACACGCCTCATAGAGAATCTTCGCATGAGACCTTGTTCTAAAACTGTCAAATTAGCTTATTCAAGCAATCTATAATCTATGTCTACTCAGTTTCCTACATTGAGTTGTCCCTTCTCTATCTATAAACAATCTCAAATAGTGGCATTTAGCTTAACTAAAGATTTGTGGTCTACACTTTGGCTAGTCTCGTCTCTCATTATCTTGTTTGTGTTTCTTAGTGTTTTTTATACTCTGTGTTGTGATAGTCATAACCCAAGGCTATTCTAGCCTTCACTCAGACTACTCATACCTTAGTATACAACACTCTTCCTTTTTGAGACTATGTTTAGTATGATTCCTATATTGGTTCTTGCTTCTTGTCCTTGTCTATGATTGTCGCAACAAGAAGTGGCAACGTATTTTATCCTCTTAGACTTAGGCAAGGTCATGTTAGGGGTTGTAATCATGGCAGAGATTGCATTTGTTTTGTTACACAGTCTACATCCAGTTCTTCTAGTGAGGCATCTTCATGATCTCCCTTACCTGTCAGGTCACCTCGAGTCTAGCAAACATTCTCCATAAATTTGTGACAAACTAGGAACCCTTTGTATCAAGACAATCTTGAGACTAGTAGAGGTCCCTTATCTCTGAATGAAATGTCAAACTTCCTTTTTAAAGGACCTTTTGAATCACAACATACTAAAATTGAACACATTCCTACAAGGACGGATCACGAACCTAAACATGGTAGTCATAGCAAACATCAATAACAACCTAGGAATGACAAAGAGAAAGACCATGACACCGATGAGGAACAGGAAGAGGTGGAAATACTTCCTAAACACATAGCAAAATGCCAAAAAGACAAAAAAATTCAAAAGGTCATGGAAATTCTACTCAGCAAAGAGAAAGAAAAGTACTTTCTCAAACTTTCTCAAGAGGGAGCTAAGCTACCCTCTCATTTTGATGTGGAAACCATAGTCACACCTGAAGAGGAAATTGGGACCTCCAAACTCCAAAAACAACTAAAAATCATGCAAGACTAACTGGCTCAGATGATGTATGAGAAAGAGAAACCTGCTAAGACATTCACCTTAGATGCTCTTTGTCCATTTCCATTTGACAAGAACATAGACATGCCTCCTTTCCCAAGAGGAGTAGAACTACCTAAGTATGACAAATACTTTGGAACCACCAATCCCCAAGATCACTTGTGAGAATTTGGTATCTTGTCTATGGAATTTATGCATTACCAAACATATCTCATGAATTTATTCCCCAGAAGTCTAGGTGGATAGGCTTTGGTGTGGTTCTCACACTTGCCTCCCAGTATCAAGATGTTTGATGAAATTGCCAACTTGTTTGTCTATCACTATTCCCATAACATTCAAAACCCTGTCAATATTCAAGATCTATGTAACCTTAAGAAGAAAGTTGGGGAGCCCTTCCTCACATTCCTCTAGCAGTGGAGACAACTATACACTAAATATTTACGCAAGATTCCAAAGACAGAAAAGCATGATATCTTCATTGACAATCTCCTACCTGATTTCGAGTATAGAGTCCAACTTCAAGGTCTGTGTACCTTTGAAGACATGATCACACAGGCCATCCACATAGAGGAATTTATGGTCAAAAAGGGTGAAATCACACTACAGAAGGACATAAAACAAGGCTACACCTCAAACAAGGACAAAACTAAGTATGTCAACAAGAACTGAGAAATTGTGCATGATGGGGTTGTTGACAATGTCACTCCTAAACTTACTAAGGCAACCTTTAATCTCACAGATGGCCTCAATGTGGCCAAAAATGTTGAGAAACCTATGCTTGACAATAAGACATATGTAAACAAATTGAGAAACTCATGGGCCACACGTCCTGAGCGAGATTATACACCCCTGGAAAAACCTTTGGATGTGGTTTACAAAAAATTGTTACAAAACAAGCTTATTTAACCACTGGACAACTCTCACCCTTATGATCTACAACCACGTCCACCATGGTGGAGTGAAATTGCATTCTATGAGTACCACTAGAATAAAGGGAACAAAACTAACAACTGCATGAACTTATGCCACAAAGTCCAGGACATGATACACACTGGTGACATTGTGGTAGATGGACATAACAAAAACTTGGATCACAAGGCATTCAAAGAGCCCTTCTCAGCCTACGAAAAGGGGGAAAGTTCAAAACCAAAACCTAACAATAAGGTCAACTATGCATACTCTAATGATGACAATGTGGTAAACATGGTTGAACCTATGGAATTTGAATATTGTGATGTCATTACCATCAAGGGCAAGCAAGATAATGATAAACCCAAGGCACCATTTTTCTTGAGGGTCCCTACTTCCAACATAACAAACAACACACCTTTACAAAATTGTGTTAATACTATCATCTGCTCTCATGTCAAGTTGGTGCTTAAAGGTCCTACACCTTCTACTCCCAATCCTCAACAACATAAAGACAAAACCCTTGCTGGTCCATCTGGCAAAGGTGAAAACTCGTGACAAATTTAGTAGCCACCAACTATAGTGTTCTCGATTAGTTGAAATGAACTAATTCTCAAATCTCCATCTTTGAGCTGCTTAAAATCTCACCTACTCACAAGAAGATTCTGGACAAAGCCCTCATTGAGGCAAATGTTCCTCAAGATCTTGATCTTGAGTGATTTCAATCCATGGTAGGTCACTTGACCTCACCTTATTTTATGTACTTCTCTAAGGAGGATGATAACTCACTAAGTCACCCACACAATCAACCTCTACACATCGAGATCATGATACATCAGACATGTTTTTGTAGGGTACTCATTGATAATGACACTGGCCTAAACATTGTCTTTGCTTCTTTGCTTAGACAATTGAATTATTCTGAGGACTCTATTGATCCTCAATGCATTATCACTATCAAAGTTTATGATGAAGTTGAATGAAAGTATCTAGGTCTTATGGTCTTACCCATTTGCATCAGTCCTGTAGAAAGGGATGTCACCTATCAAGTGCTTGACATTCCCTTCGCTTATAACATTCTACTAGGATTTCCCTAGATACATGAGATGTGCCATCCACATATCACCAATGCGTCAAATTCCCATTTCATGGCTCCAAAGTTACTATTCTTGCCACTACTTGCTATACCTACAATATGCTCAAAGCTACTGAAAATTTTGTCCTTGCTAATAAGGAATAAACTGATTATCATGACAACAAGCTAAAACAAATCGAGCAATCATTCAAACAAAAAGAAACTAGCATAGAGGAGTACCATATTGAACTAGTGTTGTCATTAACATCTCTTCCAAAGTTTCCTCATCGTTATGGGAGACCCTCAGAGGCAAAGAAGTCATTTGTGTTGACGCCTCAAACCAAGTATAATGGCACTTTTGTCAAGGCTACATTTCCCCTAGAGGATGAAAGTGAAAATAGAGCCATTTTTGCATGGGTTTACAGAGAGGAGACTCCAATAGATCTAACAGAGCAAGCTCGAGAGATCACTCTTGAGAAATATGGGTTTGGTCTTAGAGTCATGATGCATTTTGGCTACAAGAGAACTAGCCCTATTGGGTGCAATAATAATGGCCTAATTGATTCTATCAAGGCAATAGCTCAAAGAAATAGTGATACAACTGGTCTAGGTGTTGAGAAGGTTCCATTCCATTTGGGAGCTAATAAGTTCATATCAGAACCCAAGAGTTCATCTGAAAATGAGTCACAAGCTGAGTCCAATACTCAAGATGATCAATCTAATGAGGAGGATACCTATCCTTATCCTATTCCTCATGATCTTGCTAAATTCTTTGCTGAGCCAGATGACTTTGTGCCACATGCCAACACTGTGGATGATACTAGTGATTCTTCTAAGGACAATACTGGTCAACCCAAAGCTCATTCAGAAAAGGGAGAATCTAATCAATCATTGTGTATTGAGTACTTGTGTAAGAACCTAGATGATGAAGGAAATTATGTCCCTATCATTATTAGGGAGTTCTACAGTCTCTCGCCATGTAGCATCGATTCTAAGGAATATGAGTTTGACTCTCTTTCAAAAGCAACTACTGATAAAGATATTGACCAAGTTCATGTCTATGAAAACCAAATCGAAGTGGGTGAAATGTCTAGGGTTAGGTCAAATGGGTCTAATCCAACTAGTATCCTAGAGTCATCAATTGCTAATGTTAGTACTTAGAGGCATTTAAACACACTTGTGAATGAAGTCGTCATAGGTCTTGAATTGCTGATCCAAGCACTTAATGATTATACCATGAATGCAATCGAACCTGTTACTACTCTTTCACTCACACATCCTGAGCTTATAGACTAGAACCTTAATGCATCTAGTGAAGTCCCCATGTTCCAAAATGACTATGCTCTTGCCTACTACCTAAACATTGTCAAACTTGTAACATCTTCCACCAGTGAGCACAGTGTCAACATGACTGAAGCTGACATCAAATATCTGTCATACAATTAAAAAGAAAAAATGCAAAAGGTCTGATGGTGAAAACCACATTGTGGTAGTGTCGGAACCCAAAAAATTTAAAACAAAATATGTATCCAAGAGTGAAAACTTCTCTGAGGTGCCTGCAGATGAGATATTTGGTGCACTTTCGAGTCACTTCCATGAAAGATCATTAGTGTTGATAGAGCCAACATAGCCGATTAACCTGGGCATAGAAGAACATCCTCATATGATACATCTGGCATAGTCATTTTCTCATGAAGAAAGGGAGGAATTCATTTCCTTCTTCTGAGAGAAGAAGATAAATTTTTCTTGGACATATTCTGACATGCCAGGACTAGATCCTAATATTATTATGCATCATTTTTCCATTGCACTAGGCATCAAACCAGTTAAACAAAAACTTCAAAAAATGCAGCCTTATGTTGCATTGCTCATCAAAGCAGAACTAGAGAAACTTCTGAAAGTAGGATTCATTTGTGCAATTGATTATGCTAAGTGGATATCCAACATTGTCCCAGTCTCCAAGCACGATAAATCTATCAGAGTTTGTAATGACTTCCATAATCTCAACTTAGCATGTCCAAAGGATGATTTTCCACTTCCAAACATTGAAATGATAGTGGATATGACAGTAGGATATGAGATGCACTCACTCATGGATGGGTTTTCTTATTATAATCAGATAAATATTGTGACAGAAGATCAGGAGAAGAGTACTTTTACATGTACATGGGGAACTTTCTGCTAGAATGTAATGCCATTTGGCTTGAAAAATGCTGGGGCAACCTATCAAAGATCAGTTTCTACAATTTTCCATGACATGATGCATAAGACCATGGAGGTCTACATGGATGATACCTTGGTCAAAAGTGCAAAATGCAATACTCATCTGCAAGATTTGGGACCCATCCTAGACCGCATGGAAAAATTTAGTCTTCAGCTCAATCCTAAGAAATGTGCATTTGGCATCACATTAGAAAGTTACTAGGATACATCATGTCTACAAAGGAATTGAGGTGGATCTGAAGAAAGTTCAAGAAATTATGGATATGCCTTCACCTCAAAACATCAACCTGATGAGAGGTCTACAAGGAAGACTCCAATCTATTTGCAGGTTCATCTCACAGTTGGCAAATAGATCACAACCCTTCACAAAGACTTTACATAAGGGTGTCAAATTCAACTAGATTCAGGATTGTGACCAAAGCTTAACATAGATCAAACAACATCTTGCCAATCCACTAATCCTAATGCCTCCTATCTATGGGAAGCCTTTGATTTTATATATTTCAGCAATTGAAACATCTGTAGGTATCTTATGAGCTCAAGAGGACAATGACAACAAGGAGAGAGCTATTTTCTACTTAAGTTGTACATTGATCTCTTATGAGAGGAACTATAGCATCATTGAGAAAGCTTGCTTGATAGTTGTCTTTGCTTCCCAGAAGTTGAGACACTACATGCTTGCTCACACTATGTGGCTAGTAGCTAAAATAGATCAACTGAAGTACTTTCTAAGTAAGGCAGCTCTTATAGGAAGATTGGCTAAGTGGGTTATGATACTCAGCAAGTTTAACATTCAATATGTTGAATGCAAAGCTATCAAGGGATAGGAAATTGCGGATCAGCTAGCAGATGTACCTATGCAGAGTCTCCTACCAATGAACATTGATTTCCCTAATGAGTCAATTCTGACACTCACACACCAAACATGGGTCATGTTCTTCAATGGTTCCTTCACACAATAAGGATCTAGTGTTGGATTACTCTTCATAACACCATAGAGATATTCATTTCCCAAAGAATACAAGATTATGTTTCCTTTTACAAACAACATTGCTGAATATGAGGCTTTGATCAATGGCATGAAGATCACTGCTGAATGGAGAGAGGATCAATTAGATATCTTTAGAGACTCTTAGCTTATAATCAACTAGGTTAATGATGTGTGTCAAACAAAGGATGAGAAATTAGTTCCTTACAAACACATGGTTGATGACTTAAAGAATTATTTTGCACACATCACCTTCCAGGAAATTCCTCATGCAGACAATAAAGAAGCTGATGCAATGGCTACTTTGGCCTCCTTGCTATAGATGCCTAAAAATGATCATCGACATGAGTTCTTGGTGGAAACATTACACTACCCAACCTATGACACCCCTAATTTTAGGATGATCTATTCTATTGTAAGAGAAGACTCATCCCGCTACCATCACATCTATTCTTACCTCTATAATCAAACCATTCTGGAAGGTCTAACCTGGAATGAGAAACATTATCTAATCTACAATGCTTCATGATATGTCATTATTATTGATGATCTTTTTAGGAGAGGCCTTGATGGAACACTCCTTAGGTGTTTAGAACTTGAAGAGTCCAAACACGCATCAATTGACATTCACGAGAGCATTTGCAAATCCCACTCAAATGGCTTGACACTAGCTCGCAAACTCATTAGAGTTGGTTACTATTGGCCTAAAATAGAGCAAGAAACTATCGAGTACACTAAATCCTGCAAGCAGTGCCAACTCCATGTGAATCTAATCCACCTTCTAGCTAGGGAGCTGATTCCATCTACTACAACATGGCCATTTCAACAATGGGCCTTTGACTTGGTGGGTGAAATTCACCCAACCTCTTCTAATGGACATAAGTTCATTATCATAGCTACAGACTACTTCATGAAGTGGATAGAGGCAGTACCTCTCACAATAGCAAATGGAAAAATTGTAGCTCTTTTTATTACAAACTACATCATCTATAGGTATGGTGTACCGTCCTCAATCATTACTAACAATGGAGGATAGCTCAAAAATAAAGACCTCAAGGAACTATGCAAGAAATTCAAAATCACACAACATTAGTCTTCTATTTATTACCCCTAGGGTAATGGCTAGGCTAAGGCATCCAATAAGGTGATTCTTAAGATCCTTCATCACACAGTCAGCAAATCTAGGAGAAACTAGCACCTCCAGATTAATCCAGCCTTGTGGGTATATAGAACAAGCATTAGGAATCCAATGGGTATGACGCCCTTTGCTTTGGTTTATGGATTAGATGTTGTGCTTCCAATAGAGGTTGAGATTCCTACCTTGAGAATCTCTATGAAAGGCCTTATTACTGATGAAGATTATAGGATAGCGCAGCTTCAAGAGCTAGTGCTACTAGATGAATGTCGATAAGTGGTGTGTGATCATCTATGAGCTTATCAATAGTGAATGTCAAGAAGCTACAATCGGAAAGTCAGGCCATCTGACTTCCAACTTGGTGATCTTGTCCTTAGAGAGAACCCTAAGAATCAACAACAATGAGTCCAAAAAAGAAAAGTTTGAACCAAACTAGCTTGGTCCCTACATCATTATTGCAGTGTATGGATCTGGTGCTTACCAGCTTTCCACAGCTGAGGGAGAAATGCTTAAGGAACCAGTTAACACTCTCTACTTGAAGTGGTTTTACAGTTGATCTGATCTCGTCAGCTCTTTGTACATATCTAAATATCCTAAAAAATTCTTAAAAATCAGAAAAAGTCTTGAAAAAAATTGTTACCCTAGTGAAAACCTAGCAATAGGTACCTTGGTAACACCAAAAAAATTGAAAAATCCAAAAAAAAAACTAAAGCTCTACCAAGAAGGTAAAAACCTAGTAAATAGGCACCTCTTGTTCCCAATGCACCATCTTGCAATGCATCTTCTAGCTATTTGTATAGTTACTTTATTGCTTTTCCCACTTTCCACTCATGTATCCATGGATTGATCTTGTCACAACTTGGGGGCATTCCCCTTCAATGTCATAAAATCTCTTTTGCGATAGTCGCCAATGGTCCTCACTGCGTCTACCTACTGTCACTAGTGTCACTATTTTTTAGATTCTCCTCACAGAATCTCTTTCACGATAGTCACCAGTAGTCTTCACTGTGTTTTCCTACTATCACTAGTGTCACTCTTTTTGAGATTCTCCTCACAGAATATCTTGCACGATAGTCAGCAGTGGTCCTCACTACATCTACCTATTGTTGCTAGTGTCACTTTTTCTCAAGATTCTCCTCATAGAATATCTTTCACAACAGTCACAAGTTGTTTTAGCTGTGTCTACCTACTATTTCTCAAGTTAAATTTTGAGATTCCTTTATGGAAGATCTCTCTTACATAAATCACCAGTCATTCTAGTTGTGTCTATCTACTATTGCTCAGTTCTCTTTAAGTTCTTCATCTTGAAGATACCTCCTTGACCTCAATCACTAGTCATTCTAATTGCATCTATCTACTATTTTCACCCTACTAAAGAGATTTCTTTCATCCATGTTCTGAACACTAACACTTGACATCAATCCTATAACACAAAAATGAACTCAAAATGATGAACTTGTTTGCGTATGCTGAGCATTTTTCTTTGGTTTTTTCCTTTTGCTTTTATCATGTCTCCCTTAGCAACTAGATGATCTCATTTCGGACTAGAAAAGTGATGACTGGGGGCATGGTCTTTTCTTTGTTTTGTGTTTGCGGTTTAGTTCCAATAAGTTGACATATTCCTATAAGAGGGGTGTCCACTATAAGAGCCTCCATATTGTATTGGATGGCCGGGTGTAACTTGACTCCTTTTATACAAATACATCAATAATGTTGGTTCTTCTCCTTGTCTATTGGAGTGAACTCTTCATGCTATAGTATATTTTGATACTCATCTTGCTAAGTGAACGTATGGGTCACTACACATATATCTAGCACACTTTTGTCCCAGGTTACGAATGCAAGGGTCATTGTGGACAGAATAAATACTAAGTACTTAGCATAAGATGGATCTCTTGTGTGTTTGGTGTGTCTGCCATGCAAGCAACATTCTAGTCATCCTAACATTTATGCTCTGATGCTTATGTTAACTTGCTACATCAAAAGGGATGAATGTTTTGGTCATTCTTGCTTCTTCTGCCTCGAATTCTTACATTTAATCCCAACAAACTTATAATATATGTCCTATTCATATTCCCATGATTGCAATGTCAGTGGGAATTGTATGACATAGAGGATTTTTTCCTATGGTTAGTGATGATAAATTCTCAAGGCTTGGTAACCAGACCTAGGGTTGCATTTAGCATAGTCTTGCATTATCATGTGATTCAATTGAAACTCTGTTTCCATCCTTTGTGATGGGGGATTGTGGATCTCTTCAACCATATTAGGATTCTCCATAGCTACACAAGCATTTGGTTCTTTGGTTCATATTCACGCGCTCCTCGAGGGGATACCTGTCACTATCAAACAAAAATATGAACACTTCATGAGATGTCAGTTCATTTCCATATGCATTACATCCATACACTCATGTCATTTACATTACATAATCAAATCACATCACATCAAATATGCATCCATTACATCACATTTTGCATCTCATAATCATCATATAAACATCTCATGTACATCAAAGGAAAAGATAGACAATGACAATAACATGTACACAATACTACTCCACTCAAAATCTCATATATATATCAATGATTATCTGTTAGTACAAAAAATGAGTGCTACTCAAGCACTATCAATCAAAAATGATACAAAATGGTGCTACCACACTAATCCATACATAGCTAGAATCAAAATTAGAGGTAAGAATATCATATATCTAGCTGTGGCCTACACCATCACCTCCTGAAGGAGGAGGAGGAGGAGGCAGCATGTCTAGTCTCACTAGCGAGCGTGCACCTCCAAAATCTCATGCATACTATGAGAAGCGAGGCACTTGTTGAGCCTCATCTGGCAGAACTGCAGGGTAAGATGCAAAGTAATAGGCCACTCATGCCATCTATAATCTCACCTCATCTAGGAGTATCTCTGCCCTTCGCTCACCTGCCTAAACCCACTCTCACAATCTCTAGATCTCCTAATCCCGCTTGATGATTCGTGCATCTCTCATTGCCACCTATATCTGCAACTCTCTAATCTGCCAAGAGGCCTAGTGTATCCACTCTCTCTATCACTGTAGTGCATCCTAAGGTCCTATAACAGGCTTCTCCTTTATCTCCTTGTCTAGCATCTCAGGTGCCTGCTCTACATGTGCCTACTCCTCCATCCTTGGCCTTTGTCGTCGGCTTTGCTCCCCACCGCTACTACTGGCACTTGGATCCAACTCCATCTAATGTGGGAGAATCTACACCTATCTGAGCCTTTATCACACCTATGGTAGTGGACCCTGTGGGGCCTACTGGGGAGTCTGTGCTGCTATCCCTAGGGGATCTATGAAATGTGGAAAGGGGTGAGTAATGAAATACACCTGATATGCTGATGTCACCCCTACATCTAATACCTCAGGGGGGTAATCCCACTATGCTACAACAAGGTTGTGCACATCAATCATGGATCGCCCAGGATCTAATCTCGTTGGTCATCCTCATGTTAGGTCTCGAGCTATCCTCGCATAGGCACAATACTCCTAGGAGACATCCTATGGCCACCCATACTGCCTCCACACCCGTGTGATAGCAAACCTTTCAATAATTTGTGTGGTCCTGCCCACCAGTGGCTACAAGAAGAACATCTAACCTAGCTCTCTAGGAGTGTCATCCCAATCTGCTATCTCTTGCCAAGGCCTCCATACAATGGAGACTAGGTCATCAAGATAGGTCCTCCAATGATCTATCTTCCCCAGGCCTGCCTAGGTAATCTGTCCCCTGTATCTGCATATATACGACTCCATAGGCTCACAAGCATCCTCAAAAATGGGCCTCGTCACTGGCAGGTGCTCCCATACCTAGATTTGCAAAACATAAACTCTAGCGGCCATGCTCTTCTGCTCATGATATACAATCTTGTGCATCTCATAGAACATGTGTGCCAGTATGCATTGGCCCCATCCAAATCACTCGAGAGAATCAAGCATATGTTGTAGCATGATCCCCCATCTACACTCTAGCCCATGTTATCCTCTGTCCAACACCAAGAAGTAGCTGATGAATATAGCCAAAACTGAAGCCAACTTTTTCGTCTGCCCATATGTATGGACGAGCTCATCCCAGGTGATGACTCGCCCTATTGCTAGCTCTCTTTGAAAAATAGCCCATAGCGCCTCTGTCCCTGCTTGAGACACTGTGTCGTAGACTACTCTTGGCCCATGGAAGGGGATCTACAGTATCCTGTATATGTCCTCAGGAGTAATCATCATCTCTCCCTACGACAAGTGAAATGTGTTCGTTTTCGAATGGAAATGCTCAACCAAGGTAGTCAGCAAGTCATGATTCACCAGCACTATTGGGATCCGACATAGAGAGGTGAGACCCAATTTTTCAATATGGGCCATGTCTGCAAGATCAAGGCTCCACAACAGAGCTCCATATAGTGGATAATGATATCTAAACGCAACATCACCGAAGACCTCCTGCACACACAAACAACAACAATGCGCAAATAGTCAGTACTCACTCAAAAAGTCAAAACGACGAAAAAATAAATAAAAAATTGAAGCTAAAACATAAAAAATACAAGTTTTAATTCACATGTGTCAGATTTTCGTGCAAAGATGTATTTCCTAGCATGAGAATTCATTTCTTTATACAAGATTGTGCACCTTCGCACAAGAAATGAAGTCCTCACATAAAGAAACAAGATCTCATGCGAGAAGCGACAACAACATAAGTGACAAGCACCCAAATTCCACACATCTCACATCAGAGGTGGGTATCTCTCGTGCGAGGATCCCCACTGGCACGCATGAAGAAACACCGAGTTGGTGGATCTTCGCGCAAAGAGAGATTGGCTTCGTGCGAGAAAGGATAGACTCACACGAAAATTGATTGATGACCTCCTAAAACATGCTAAAAACACACTAAAATAACCTTGAAATGCATGAAAATGAAAGTATGAAGTAAGGTTATCAACCACTCACCGGTGGTCCATAGTTTGTTGGCCGACTGTGTCATCAGGAGTACTCAAAACAATGAAATCTCACATTGACTACCATCTTCCTCTCAGAGCTCCTATTTACTAAAGACAAAATTCACAAATGATTTGAAAATGACCCTTGGGGCCCTTATATAGGTTTTGACCTCATTTTTCAAAGTGCTCTAATTTGCGCAAAAATCACCCCCACGACTAATTTGACCATTTTGAATCCATTTTTTGGATTGATTTTGAAATCTGACACACTTAAGTGGCTAAAACATGCATTTTAAAATTTTGGGACCGACACGATTGAATGCTTGTGTAGTCCAAAATTTTTTGATACTTTGTGCTTCTTGAAATCTTTTCAACTCAAAGTTCTTTATGTTTTCAAAATTTATTTTAGAAAAAGTCAACTCAATTCAATTATGGTCAATTTAGGTCAACTCTTGGTCAAACTAGGTCTTTTGGACATCGAAATCATGTTGAATTGACTTTGACTTTTCTTCTAATCATTCTAATCTCTTCTACACTCTGCTACATCTCATATTTCTTCTACATCTCTCAACATAATGCTTTATATCATATTTCTGGTGTGTCGTCTTTCAATTCACTCTCGAGGGGGCAGGATGATTACATCATTGAACTTGAATTTCAAATCAATCTGAATCTTTATTGCTCGAGGCATTTTGTTCCCATCTTATGTCCTCATTACTTGGGACATCTCATCACTCGGGGCTTCTTATTCCCTTCTTTTCTGGCATCTTTTCCATCTATCACATCTTATAAAGAGTTCGATGGATAGGTATAAGGACAATCTAAACCCCAACTCCTGAGGATCAAGCCTCATTTTGGGGATGATTCTATGACTCATAATTTGATCTGGCTATCTTTTATCAATTTCAGGTATCTAGATGTTCTATCTGGATCCTTAAAGGTTAAGCTCTGTTCTAGAGATAATCTTTTAAATGCTATCAATTTCAGGTATCTAGATGTTCTATCTGGATCCTTAAAGGTTAAGCTCTGTTTTGGAGATAATCTTTTAAATGCTATCAATTTTAGGTATCTAGGTGTTCTATCTGAATCCTTAAAGATTAAGCTCCATTCTAGAGATAATCTTTTAAAAGCTTATTGATTTAGGTATCTAGGTTTTCTACTTGGATTCCTTAGGATTAAGCTCTATTATGGAGATGGTCCTTAAAAGCTTATCAATTGGTCTCTGTGACATCAACTTCAAAATCTTATTTATTGATCTTCGCATCATGCTTTCTAATTTTCTTTGAATCGAACGTGTTGATCGCACATTCATTCAAAGAGGGGCAAAATGTAATACCCCAAAATTAGCTCATTGCCATGATCACCAATTTTGGTCTATTTTCAATCAATCCTAAGTCCTATGTCACTAGGCAATTTTAGTTTTGATTATAGCTACTTGACTTAATTGTCAAATGCAGAAAACCCTAATCTGCATTAATCATGCTATTTAGTTAATTCCTAAAGTATTGACTCATATTAGTCACACTAAACCTATTGTTTAAGATTTAATTTAACTTAAAGTATTTACACTTTAATTAAATTAAATTATCTCCTAAGGCTAATGTACTAAGGAATTAAAAATATTTAATTTAATAACTATGATTATTTTAATTAATTGAATGTAATTATTCAATTAAATAGAAAAGGCATTCATGAGGTCATATCTCATTTTGTTAAATTGAATATCTTTCCCAAATTCTATTTCACAGTTCAAAATGGAAATTCAAAGTTGACTACTTCTTGAATTAGAAGTAACTTAATTCACTCACTCTCACACTAAAGTGAATCTGAGTTAACTATTTATTGCACTTAGGATCTAAGTCAGTTAACTGCGTCTATATTAGGAACCTTCCATTTTTACTAAATCTTGGCTTCAATCCTGACCATCGATCTGAATTGATCTCAACCGTTGATGGATTCCAGGAATTCTATTTAAGACACTCATAATTCTTCATTACAAAGGTTGAATTGAATTTGCATCAAATCTTTGCTGAATTATGCACTCGCTCACTCATTAGCATAAGCTTTCCATTTCTTAGATTTAAATATCATAATATACATACATATAGTCTAATTTGTTTTAAAGGTTGTTAGATTAATTGCATCTTTCATATAGACTAATTGCATATCACATAGACTTAATTGCATTCAAAATCCTTCATTCTAGAATGGTCTGGTTGCCTGCATCTCAATTCTGAGAGCATAAATAGGAAAAATCCTTCTAGATAGAAGGCAATGGGTAGCACTATCGGACCTCTTGGATGAACTATCTCATGTTCATTCCAAGATGAATCCACAAGTAAGGACCATGTTGAAATGTGTGTGTGAAGTCTGAGGCCACATTCCACATATAAATTGTCTACAACACTAGAGTTTGCATAATTAACTGAGTTGTCATGTAGAAAACACAATTATTCACACTCCTATTTTAGCACATGGTGTCTACAATATAATTTTACATGTAACATCTTTGTAGGCTTATCCTCTCATCATCGCACTTACTCCTGTGCTTAATGGAGGATAATCCACTCCTGATGGACATGTACTTGGTTGTAACACTTATCAGTGTGTTGACTCTTAGATATTCTAGAAGCATTCTAGAGGCCTCTATATTCAGGCACTCCTAGTTTGTATATGACAGAACATTGAATGACAAAAAATCAATTTTGAATATTGTCATTCTGATCATACCTTGTTGGTCTATTCTCTTGCTTGTACTTGAGTTCCTTAATCTTGGGTGATTTTTTCTAAGGAAAATTCTTACATGGTATCAAAGCTATACCAAATTCTTACACTTTATTTGGATCATTTCATCATAACTCCTCAATTGCCTTGCATGTAATTCATGTAGAGAAAAATTACTATCCACGTTCATAATTAGTATGGACAATACTAACATTGGTCATAATCCAATCAACAATACTAAACCAAGCAAGTAACCTCCATTTTGGTGCAAAAGAACCTAGTACCACAGGTACACTAGGAGGTCAAAGGATAATGTCATGCTTAGTTTGTTGATATTTGGGTAAATGATTGTCTTAAGGTTGTTTGGGTGTATTTCAAATAATAATAAGTCTCCGTGTGAGGCTATGCAAGCCATTTTGTATCAAGTTGTTCAAAGTGTCCCTTAAGGTCCTAGTAGGTCAATTGGGTCAACATGGTCAAAGTAAGCGACTATGTTCAAGGAAGTGAAATAATGTCATAAAAGGTTGTTTTTAGTTAGGTTTAATATGTTTAAAGTGTTAATGCAAAGTTATTAGTTAGTCATGTCAAAAATAGTTTTAAAACCCTCATTCAAAAGGTTTAATAATTATTTTATTCATTTAGCTTCTTTAAACCATCCAAACTCTCTCTTTTTGTTTGATCAATAAATAGTTGAAGCCTTTGAAGTATATATAAATAAATTGGGAAAATTACAAAAGCTGAGTATCTTCATTAAAATAGGCATTGGTAGGAAAGAACAAAGAAGAAAACCTTCAATCTTTCCCATAACCATAGTCCTATACATGATGCAAGGAGGAATAGGGAAAACTAGGGCCAATGGCACACCTAGCTCTCTGAACCACCCTGCAAGAGTTAACACAGCGAAAATCAAACACATAGAAACAAAAACCAAAGGAGGAAGAAAAAACACTTTCATTGATTCTTCAAATATTCAACATACCTTCCCAGCTATAAGGCCTTCTAGGTTATGGCTAGATACAAATACATTCATGATCTGAGATCCAACTTCAAATTTGCACTTTTCAATTTTGCTCTCTAATCATCTCTTAAAAACTTCCTTAGCTATAAGCCTAAACATTCTATTTATACTATCTAAAATGACTTATATATCATTATAAAACATAGAGAAGCCACAAGTCAAATCTCAGCAAATATTAAATGAAAATAAACCTAACATTGAATTTTTGAAGAGCCACACAGCCTGCATCAGCAATCAAATGTTCACAAATTGATGTCTGAGAAAAATTGTGATATCTCCTAGCTCTGATTGAATTATAACTTGCACTTTGAACTGTGGGTATGATTTTAGTTCCTCTACAACCCCTTAAGTGCACAAAGGTTGATTCACCAAGGAAAAGTGTGCATCCAACTTGAAAGTCAAGCACATAAAACTATTGTGCAGAACTGCTAGAAATTGATACTCCGATAAAATTTCCATATCTCCTAACTTATAAGGAGTTAGAACTTGTTCATTGGACCATAGATAGTAATCTAGGCCCTCTTCAATACTTAAAGTATGAATTCTCTAATTCATTATGAAAAATTACTTACACAGTCTATAATAGGCACCCAAAAACCAGAAAACATAGTTTCAGCAGAACACAATTTCAATAGCAAGATAAAAATTGAAAACATGTAGGATATTAGAGCAACCCAGGATGCTCCTACATCATAAAACTAGGGTTGGAAGAAATGATTCTCCTGAATCATTAAGATGTCACAACCTGAGCTAAATCCAACTCAAATTGAGAAATCCATGAAGCATCTATCATAGGTCTATTCTTCCACTTCACCAAATATTCATAATAATCTTTTCCTCTCGAGCTCTTACCAATTCTCTAATTTAGTATCTATTCAACTTCTTCAATCTTCTTCTTAGGATAGTTCTCTAATACAATAACTTCATCATTTTACTCTTGATACTTGTATAAGTCAAAAACAATGAATATAGGAGATATATCCATATCATCAGATAACTCAATTTCATAAGTGTTTCCACTATCAAATTTCTTCAACATCTGACAAGGTCCAAACTTCTTCATCTTTAACTTACTATATGTTCCAATAGGAAATCTTCATTTATTCAGATGAACCATCACCTCATCACCAACTTGAAAATCATGATGTCTCCTAGACTAATCAGCATTCTCCTTATACTTCTTATTACTTTATTTTATCCTCAACTTCACTTCCTTATATAAAGACTCTATATAATCAGTAAATTCTTCTCCTACAACACTTCTCTTTTCTTCACCAGCAATATCTCTCAAAACTGATACTCCTCTAGGCCTCATTCCAGTAACTATCTCAAAAAGTGTCTTCCCTATACTCCTATTCACAAAATTATTATATGCAAATTCAGCTTGTGCCAATACCATTTCCCAATTACTTGGCTTATTCCCAACTAAACATCTCAACAAATTACCCAAGATTCTATTCACAACCTCTATCTTTCCATCTATTTGCAAATGGAATGTAAAACTAAACTTCAACTCAGTACCCATCTTCTTCCACAAAGTCTTCAAAAAATAAATAACAAACTTACTATCTCTATTAGAAATAATACTTCTTGGTAATCCATCCAATCTTACAAAATCTTTAAAGAAAATTTTATCAACATGCTTAGCATCTAATGTCTTCTTACATGGTATGAAATGAGCCATCTTAGAAAATTTTTCCACAACAACAAATATAGAATCATACCCTTTCACTCTTTTAGAAAATTCAAAAACAAAATCCATACTAATGTCACTCCAAGGTTTCTCAAGAACAATAATAGGTGTATACAAACTAGTATTTTGACTTACTCCTTTTACAACTTGACAAACTCCACAACTCTTTACAAATTTATGAACATCCTTATACATTTGTGGCCAATAGTATTTCTCTTTCAGCAAACTCAATGTCTTATCAATTCCAAAATATCCAACCAATCCACCACTATGCTTTTCCTTAATCAAATTCAACATCACAGAGCTTATAGGAATACACAACTAAATACCTTTGAAAAACATACATTCTTGATTGAAATACTCATCATACTTATTGATGTGATCTATCAGATTTGGTGCTCTACATTGTCTCCATGTCTTATAAAAATCAGGATCAATATCGTACAACTCTTTCATTTCATCAAAACCAAGAACTTCAACTTTCATTATAGTCAACAAAGAATGTCTTCTACTCAATGTATCAACAACTCTGTTATTAACTCCACTCTTGTGCTTAATGACAAATGTAAAATTTTGTAAATACTCAACCCACTTCATATGTATCTAATTCAATTTATGTTGACTTCCCAAGTATTGTAAAGCTTTATGACTAGTATACAACACAAACTCCTTGGAATCAAATAATGTCTCCAGTTCTTAAAAGCTTGAACAATAGCATAAAACTCTTGATCATACACAAAATACTTCATTTTAGCATCATTCAACTTCTCACTAAAGAAAGTAATAGGTTTACCTTCTTGACTTAATACAACTCCTATTGAATTACCACGCGCATCACATTCAACTTGAAATACTTTGTTGAAGTCAAGTAAAGCCAATACATGTAATTCAACAACCTTTTGTTTTAAAGTCTCAAAACTCTTATCAGCTCCATGTGTCCACTTGAATTCTTTTTATCTCCCCTCATTGTCTTAGTCATAGTATTACAAACAACACTAAAATATTTTATAAACTTTCTATAAAAACTAGCCAAACCATGAAATGATCTTACCTCACCCACATTCTCAGGTGTAGGCCACTCCAATATTGCTTTAACCTTCTTTGGATCCATTTTCAAACCATCACCTAAAATAACAAATCCCAAATGCACAATCTCCTCTTGCATAAAAGAACACTTTTTTAGATTAATCAACAACTTTTCCTCTTTCAACTTGTTGGCGCTCAAAATTGCCTTCCTGATTTTGAGCACCATTGAGAAATTTCAAGCCTATAAATGCCTTATGAAGCTTATGTACCCCTCTATTGAGTTAATGCATAAATGGCGTTTAATGTTTCTAACACCTTTCATTTAGTGTGTCTATGTGTTCTATGAAGTTAAACTGACATTTTGAACCATTTTGCGAAGTCTCATTTTGAGCTAGTGTCAAAATTTGCAATTCTGCCCTAGTGTCAAATAGTGACCAGAGGTCCAGTTTGCATTTGAATATCTTTTACCCAGGAATGTTTCATGACCTACCACTTTGGAGATGTTTAGTGTTCATAATAGAGAACCTATGTTTCAGTTTTCAAGTCATTTCAAATCCGTTTGACTAGGTTTTGCACCCCACAAAGTTGGTCATTTATTATTTTGTGCATTTGACTAGTTCACAATTCTGGAAGCCCTGTTCGACCAATCATATTTTTGACCCAGTTGACCCAAATGAAAAAATTATTTTTGCATTGTTTTCTAGTGGTAAGACACTTCATATGTTCCAATTTTGAGATCATGTCGAATCCATTTGATCAGTTTGCTAACATGATTAAAAACCCAATTTGCATTGTTTTGTTACAGCTAAGGTATCCAGATTGATTCGGAACTCGTGTTCGAGATGATATAACTCCTAATCTGTAACTGGTGAGATTGAATAGATTATACCCCTGTGTCGTCTACTAAAAACACTTCAAGTGTGTCAGTTTGCAAGTCTTGATGAATCCATATGCACACTTTTCCAAGTCGATTCCAGAGCCATTTTGTTGTTTCCTGACGTGTTTGCTTGTAGGTAATTCTGAGAAGGCAACTTTGACGGTCAATATCTTTTGACCTGGAATTCGTCATGAGATGAGATCTGACAAGGTGAAAGTATGCAGAACAAAGAATCAGTGGTCCAGTTTTTAGAGCATGGTCAAAGGTTTGGGATAGTTTTTAAGGGCAGTCAATAGACCTCTTGACACCAGTTTCACAGTCGCAGAAAAGAGGTGAAATGAGTTTAAAAAGGTTTAAAAAAAATGATGCAAACTGATTGATTCTTCGTCAAGTCAGTATCAAATGTTGAATGAGTCAGTTTTACAGTTCAGTTGTTCGAAAGCGAAAAAAATTTAGTCAGACTAGGGCCCGACTCGTATCAGACTGATAAGGACATTGGGATTTTAAAATGTTTAAAATGGAAGGAGAATATTATTACAGTAAGGTTTCTTGTGCCATCAAACCAAATAGGCTGCTTCTTGGGTAAAGGTGGTAATATTATCTCAAAATGGGGAAGAGAACAAGAGCAAACATTTGCATAATGTCGAAAGACAATCTTTCTAAATATGCCACTGAAAATGATGAGCTTGTTTAGATTGTTGGAGAATTTCATGTTGTAAGAGAAGCTTTAGTTCATATTGCGTCTAGGTTAAAGGGGCAACATTTTAAAGATAATTACAGTGGAGCATGCGTCAGTTTTGTTGTTCTTGGGTCTTTATCATTTCTTAAACGTGCCTAGTGGAGCTCCTACTTCTGGTTTAGGAGGGGCGGCTTGTGAAAGAAGAGTGTTCCATGTTGAAATATTAGATTTGATTGTTTCTAATGTTGAAACATCCCCATGTTTAAAAGAAGGACCTGAACCAACCTAAGGAGCAGCTGGCTAGCAAAGAAAGTTCAGAACAGAATCATACTTTTAAAGAGGGAAGAGCAGATATGGGAGGAAGCTACGCCATTAAAAGGATGAACCTGCAGTTTTTAAAGGAAGATGCCATTTTCAAAAGAGAAAACCTTCTAGCAATGTCAAAGCATGCAAAGAGTCATCTCATGTCAAGAACAAGGGACACCATCAAGCATCCATGTGCACATCAGGAAAATGGAAAGCGTGTGGGTTTTGGGAAGACCACAATGTGGGATCTTGAGTTTTTAATAATTTATATTATGTTTGAACTCTCTATCGTCTATTTTTAAGCTGCAAAGTACAAGAAAGAATGGACACAAAGTACACCCCAAGGATCTTAACGTTCATCTACATTAGTGTTCTTTCTTCGTTCATTGGAGGCGCCTTATCTTGAGGGGCATGGCAATTAAGAGGAAAGCGCTACATTAATAAAAGAAGACCCACCTGTGCAAGGAGCCAGCACTGCAGCAAAGGTAGAGGAATGCACATAAAAAGGTGAAGAACATGCAACTCCAGCAAATCAAGAACACTCACACAAGAAAGATCCACATTGTGTTAATGAGGTCCAAGTCACATCTTGGAGGGATGAGATCACAGTCAAAGAAAGAGTCATCGCATTAGGAAAAAGACACCTCCAGTCAAACAATTAATCCCACATTCGCAGTAGGGATGGAGTCTTTTGTTTTTAAATAGTAAAGCATGATCCATGTAAAGTGAATTGAAGGAAGGGCCTTTTAAAAGGAAAGGGCGCATAACAAGGTGGGTCTGACCTGAACATTGGAGGTTTAATTTTGAACAGTCACGCAAGTCAAAGCCGATGACATTAGTGGAATAAGGTGATCAGAAACTCAAAATTCTGACTAGTCGCCACTTCGCTAGCCAGAAAAATTTGGAAACTCCGGTTGGCGAAGTGGCGAGGTCACCGGAGAACTCAAAAATTCAGCGATGACGAACAAGATCCAATGGGTTTCGCTACTTCGCTAAAGCAGAAGAGGCATGAGAATCAACATGGCAAAGTAGCAAGAGGATGACACATGGCACATCCAGAGGTTCTCGTTATCTCGCTAACCAAAGTTGCTTATTGGTTAAGCATGGCGAAGTAGCAAGGAGACGACATGTGGTGGATGATGCAAATCAGGTGTCCAATCATGGAGCGCCATGTGGCACTGGTCAAACATAGAGTTGACCACAGTTTCAAAAGGCAGTGAAATTAAAGAATAAAAAATAATAATATTTTATTATTATTTTTATAAAACATGCACATTCAATCATCCAAGAGATATTTTTTCTAAAGTTTTGACTTTAGAATTTTTTAAATTTTTCAAATTTAAAGAAAAAAATCAAATGTGCAGACATGAGTTTCTAGCGAAGGGGACTGTTTTTCAAACAAAGATTTCAGGCATTTCCCAGAGGCTAGATATGCCTTATCATATACCGTTGGAATTGTGAGAATTCAAATTTTCCATTTCTGAAGTCAGTTTTTGCACAGGTGCTTCCTAGTTTGAGCTATAGCCAGAAATGTGAATTTTGGTGCTTCCTCAATGGAATGGGTAAAAATTTGAAAATCCAGTTAGGGGATTAGTAAAACTTGGTAAGAATGCAGTTGGAGTTCAAGTTTCTCACATTCACTCAATTTAACCCAATTTTGCCAAACATTTCAATGGGTAAATCAGATATTGTGGTGACTCAGCAATGTTTCATCATTTCATCAGAGATATTGTGCAAATCAGTTGCAGATAATGATGAAACAAGATCATATCAGAATGGAGATGGAAGAAAGAAGTTTTTCAGTTATAGAGGATTGCATTTCAAATGGACACTTGTCACGTGAAGATTAGATCCGAGATTCTTTCCTTTGCTATATCTTTCTATCTTTCATTGTTTCAAGGGTTCCAGTTTTTGGGGGGTTCCAGTCTTTGGAGAAAAAGCAGTCACTACTGAGATACCAGATTTTGGATCCAGTTTTGATCTATTCCCATACTGTGATACCACATATTTCTTCAGCAATTTCTCTCATGTGAGCAGCAGTAGGAAGATAAACACAGATAGTTCATATCTGTTAGGTTGTTTCATGTCTTTCATTTCATGCATATGATTGTATATTTTCAAGGAAATAATGCAAAGAGCAGTAGATAATTAAGTTTCAGTTCAATCTTGTCTCCATTCTCATTGAATTTCAATGTTTTACGATCTTTGAACAAAGAGTTTAGGTCGTAGTTGCAGTCCCCTAAGACTGTATGTTGTTTCATTGTTGCTGATAGTTCAAGGAATTGTGTAAATGCTTCATAGAAATCAACAGCGTTGCAGATTTATTGAGGAGGATATCAGGTAAGAATGAGATTTTAAACTAAACATAGATGTCTATTTACAAGTTAAATAGATAGATCTATATCTGAAGATACACACATGTCTCAGATATTCATATGTATGTTTGTGATCCATGAATTTGCCCAATGGACTAGGCACTAATCAGCTACAGGGTCATTACTTTCTCACTGCTGCATATCTGAGGGTTGTTGAAATCAACATCAAAAATCAAATGCTTTTCCTCTTTCATGTTGAAGAGCTATCATAGAATACCCTCACTTAGCTTATGAGGTTCCCAAATCTGCATTTAGCTACTGTAGATTGATGTTATTTCATGAGTTATCAGGAGAAATAAGGGTTTTATCTGCTTCATAATAGATTCAGTGTATGCTTTGACAACTGGTACCATATAAAGAATCTATAGGTCTACCTGCCTAGGTTTTGCAGAGCCTGAAGAAGAAGAAGGGTCATGCCTTATAGTTGGCCTATTGTCTGAATGGATGTGTTGATAACGGGAGTTAGCTGCCCCTAGATGCATCTTGTTTCTCATCAAGGTAATTGGAAATTGGTAACATTTTCAACACCAACACAACCTCTACAATACTTTTCTAATATGCTCAAGATGTTCTTCCTTAGTCTTATTGAATATCAGAATTTCATCCAAATAAACAATCACAAACTTACCCAAGAATCTTTTCAAAACTTCATTCATCAACCTCATGAATGTACTAGGTGCATTTGTCAAACCAAAAGTCATAACCAACCATTCATACAAACTATCTTTTGTCTTGAAAGCAATCTTCCATTCATCACCTTCTTTGATTCTAATCTGATGATAGCCACTCTTCAAATCAATCTTGGTAAAATACTTTTCTCCACTCAAACAATCCATTATGTCATCCATCCTCGACATAGGAAACCTATATTTCATTGTGATCTTATTAATAGCTCTAGAATCAGTACACATTCTTCAATCTCCATTCTTCTTAGGTGTTAATACAACAGGTACAACACATGGACTCAAATTTTCTCTGATCAAACATTTTTGCAACAATACATGCACTCGTCTATTAAGTTCTTCATTCTCTGGAGGTGCAATCTATATGGTGTTTTGTTTGGAAAACTAGCTCCAGGAATCAGATCCATTCAATGACTTATGCTTCTTACTAAAGGTAAACCATCAAGAATATCATCAACAACAATATCTTTATACTCATTCAAAAAAAATTTAATTTATGTTGTCACTCTGTCATTACCAACTTCTGTTGCTTGATCATTACTACCAACACTCTATCCTCTAGGAACTATAGAAAAACAAACTTGATTCTTCTTTACTTCCTTTTCAAATTGCTTTCCATTAACCATGCAAACTTTTATTGTAGTACAACTGACCTCATCTAGATTTTCAATCAAAGGCAATAATGTTTGTTTCTTCCCATTTACCCAAAGAGTATATTGATTCAATTTTCAATCATGTACAACATATCTATAATATTGCAAAGGTCTACCCAATAAAACATGACAACAATCCATGGGCATAATATCACACCAAACTTCATCAATGTAATGTCCAACTTTGAACTTCACAATCCATTGCTCACTTACCAATATCTCATGCTCATCTTTGATCCATGAAACATGATAAGGTTTGGGATGTTTCAGCCTCTACAACTATAAGTTTGGAACCAGCTCTTTTGATGCCAAATTTGTTGAACTTCCACTATCAATGATCACCTTGTAGCATTTTCAATCATTTTACATCCGGTCTTGAAAAGACTTCTTCTAAGGACAAGTTCCTCATTACTTCCTTTATTACATAAGGTTCTTCTCACCATCATATTTTCTCTAGCCTTAGGTCCACTTGGTGAACTCTTAATGTCTCCTTGAATCACAACATTTCTATTATTGTACCCACTTTTAGAAGATCTATGTCCTTCTTTACCAAATCTGAAACAATTACCATGGAAACCACCTCTAGGATAAGAATTACCTCTTCCTTGGTAAGATCTAGTACCTCCTTGGTATGAACTACCACCTTTCCACTTGTTCTTGTCTTTGTCATCATTTTTTCATTCAATTTTTCCTTTATCCTGCACAAAATTGTTAGATCTACCACCTTCACCATAAGATTTACCTCTGCCTTTTTGAAATCTACCACCTCTACCTATTTGTCTTTGTTCATTCTTCTTTGTCAAGACCTCCTTAGCTTTCAAGGCATATTGATATGCTTCTTCCACACTTTTCAACTTCGCAAAAATTATTTCATCTTGAATTCTAGATCTCAATCCATTTATGTACCTTGCAATTTTCTCAACATCATCATCCACATGTCCAGATCTAATGTCCAATCTATAGAATTCCTCAATATACTCTTTCACAGTCATGTCCTTTTGTCTCAAATTTTGCATCTTTCTCAACAAGCTATCTTGGTAATCAGCAGGAAGGAATTTGTTCTTCACCTTGTTTATCATCTTCAACCAAGTTTTGATTTTCTCCTTTCCTCTCCTTTGTCTATCAATTTGCAAATGCTCCCACCATAGTGAAGCATAACCTTTTAACCTAGTAACTATAATCTTCACCCTTCTATTATGAGGAGTGTTTTCATACTCAAAGAACTTCTCCATATCTGAGATCTAATCCAACATAGCATTGGTATCCAATTTTCCATCATAAGGAACAACTTCTATAGCAGGCTTTAAATTTTCCCTAGATAATACTCAACAATCTTTCCTCATCTTGATCTTCTTCAGGTTTCTAATTATGGTTTGGTGTTGCTGCTTTATTCTGACTATCTCCTCTGGGCTATCTCCACAGCATTTATTCTAACTACAATTTGTCTCAATTGATCCAATATAGCATTATCAACATTTCCTCTACCATGAACCATCTATACAAATTAGGTTCCTACAAGATTGTAACCCTCTACAAGTCATAGGTCAAATTCATAGATCTGCAACCCTACAACCAGTATCCAAAATAAGGTTTTACATGATCCAATTACCATAAGGATGAATCACAAGCTCTAATACCACCTGACACAAGGAGGGATAGGGAAAACTAGGGCCAATGACACACCCAACTCTCTGAACCACCCTGCAAGAGTTAACACTGTAGAAATATAACACATAGAAACAACAACCAAAGGAGGAATAGAAAACACTTTCATTGATTCTTCAAATATTCAACATACATGCCCAGCTATAAGGCCTTCTAGGTTATGGCCAGATACAAATATATTCATGATTTGAGATCCAGCTTCAAAATCACATTTTTCAATTCTACTCTCTAATCATCTCTTAAAAATTACCCTAGCTCTAAGCCTAAACACTCTATTTATACTAGCCAAAATGGCTTATATATCATTATAAAACATAAAGAAGCCACAAGTTGGATCTTAGCAAATATTAAATGAAAATAAATCTAACATTAAATTCTTGAAGAGCCACAAGTTGGCCTGCATCAACAATTAAATGTCTAGAAATCGATGTCCGAGCAAAATTGCAATATCTCTTAGATCTAATTGAATTAGAACTTTTGCTTCAAAATATGGGTATTATTTTAGGTCCTCTACAACCACTTAAGTTTGAAAAGGCTGATTCACAACAAAAATTTTGCATCCAACCTAAAAGTCAAGCACAGAAAACTGTCACACACAACTGCCAAAAATTGATACTCTGGGAGAATTGCCATATCTCCCAACTTATAAGGAGTTAGAACTTATGCATTGGACCATAGATATTAGTCTAGGCCCTCTTAACTTTATGAAATAAACAGCCTCTCATGCATTATATAAAATTAGTTACATGGTCTGAAATAGGCACCCAAAAATCAAAAAATACAGTTTCGACAACAAGATAAAAATTGAAAACATGTAGGATAATAGAGCAACCCAAGATGCTCCTGCATCAATAAAAAATAAAAACATTAAAGGGGCATTCCTCAGTTTCTTAATACATTTCTAAGCTCTATATTACTTTATCTATATTTATTCTTTATAATTTGATACATTTGTTACTAGGGAGCCATATTTAAAAATTCTTGATCAAAGCTAGATTCATCCACTCATCTTCAAATATGCTTACTATCTAGGTTAGATTAAATTTGTTGAAGCTCTACAATCACATCCATTACAAACTTGTTTTGGACGTTAGAACAAGATTAAATTTAAATATGGACTTCTAGTAGATACTAAATTTAATTGAAATACAACAAAAACAAGAAGAGGTGAAATGATAGTTTTAGATTTTTAGTTCTAACTACCTATTAAATTAAAATATTAATAGGTTCCTAACAAGGATTAGTTATACTTATTAGATTTCATAATTGATGTGTTTAAAGGGCTTTATTATATTGAATTTAGTTCTACTTAATGATTAGATTGTAAGTTGTGACTGTATTGAATACAATTTAACTTAAAAGAAGCCTATTGCAATTAATATTTATACGTATTGAAGTTTTTCTTTATTGTGATATGAAATTCTACTAACTTAACCTGTATTTATCTTAAATTCATATCTATTCAAAATCAAAATGAAACTTGAAATAACTCTTAATTCAATACAACTAACCTTCCTAAATCCTATGGGCATGCTCTCAACTCTCCATACCAAGGACACAAGAGGAAAAATAAAATAAAAGAAGAACCAAGGAAAAATGACCAAACCAAACTAAGTGACCAAGCCTTAATAAATAAACATGAAAACAACCACCCAGAGAACAAAAGATGGAAAAGGATAGAGAAAGGGGAGACCGAGTAAAAGAAATGGGAGCAGAAGAACAAGGCATGAAGGGTTCAAACCATACCCTTAGATCAAAAAAAAACTTAAGAACATAATAAATAGTAGAAAAAAATTCTAGACCTAATCTAAATACAAAGGGCTGGAAGGACTAAAATACATCCCATTCTAGCAATCTAAATATTTATGTGATCTTTGTAACTATAATTGTCTTACTTCCCTATAGAGTAAAATATCATTTTGACAATATAATTACTAAGATATTGATTATTTATTATTAATTCCAAAACTTTAAATGTAGGCAATAAAGGGATGATAGCTACAAAAATCATAGAAAACTAGATTTCAAGCTGAAACAATGAGTCAACACTATATGAGAACCAAGATTTGAACAACAATAAGCACCAAAAGACATATTATTTATGATTATATATATATATATATACACACACACATAGGTATCTATATGTAAGAAAGTAAAACCACCAAAAATCAAACCAATTATATCACTAAGGAAAGACCAAAAGGATCTACAAAAGGCAACCAAAACATCATAGATGGAGATAGATGAAACCCTAAAGCAGATAGAGAAAACCTAGTTGAACACAAAAACATAGAGCCTCCAATAGAAGATGAGGGCTAAACCTCCTCTGCTTTTTTTTCTAGAAAACCATTATGATGTCTGTAGTTTTATCCAAATCATCTACCTTAGATCCTAGAGGAAACACATATGCCAGTTGCTCTTTGTTGGATTTAATCATATTGGGAAAAATGAACTCTAGATTGTCAAGATCATCAAAAGACACTCCAGGCTCAATGTAGGCCTCAAACACCTAGAGAAAATGGACTAACCATTCCTTACCATAGTCTTCTATAATTCCCCTCCAATGAAGTAGGAAATTAATGCTAGACTCCATTTTTGGCCAAGTTGAGAAGAATTGGACGTTATCTTGAATATACAAAGAACTCCTAACCAAAATGGCAAGCCTGAGACTACTCAAAGGATGAGCCATATAAACTTCTAGAAGCAAGATTTTAAGATTTTGATCAATGTTGAGCACTACATTCTCTAGGCCTTCTAACCAAGTCGAGTCAAAAATATTATGACAGAGTTGAATAATCTCCCCACTGCCTATGTTTTCCCTGGCAAGAAAACATATCAAGGAGTCAATAATAGAATATTGGTGTGCCATGTGAAATTCTAGTTGAAAGCCTTTTCTCTTATGACCTAGCTAATCGTAAACCTCAACAAATTGTGAAGAGGGTTGAGAATCCTATGCCATCTTTCAGGCTTAATAGACCCCCTAAAATCCATGGTTGTGACATCCATCAGATGAAGTAGTGAAATAGTTGACTCCATCAAAACTCAAAAGGGAAGCTAAAGAAAAGACAAAGACACCACTACAACAAAGCCAAAGAGACCCTTATAAATAGACATCAAAGCTGTAGAAGGATCTAGAGACAAAATAGAGGGGAAGGGTTAAGCATGCCTCCCAACAAATAATCATGACCTGGTGAAATAGTAAGCTTAACAACTCATAATTACCGAGTCACTAGTTAATAATTATTATAGTACTTCAAAGTTAGGGAGCTCCTTGTAATGTTAATTCATTAAATAATTAAAAGTTTTATTAGGAAAGATAAAACAACTGATAAGTAGAAGGATACAAAAAAAGATAAAGCCACCCAAAGAAAACCTAGGATCTTATAATGAAGATTGGAGGATAAAATCCTCACCTTCAACTCCTTTATTTTCTAACTTATTTGCCTCAGTATTCTCGATATATATGTTGAAATTTGGTTTCTTCAAATTGGTCTATTAATCTAAGAATATATTCAAATTTAGAGTTCATCACCCAATTCAGAGTTTGACGTTTTCAAATAGCATTAATAATAATTTGGAAGTGTCCTTCTATAATTAGTCTTGTTATCTTGTTTTTTAAACTTAATTGTAGTCCTTCCCGAAGTGCTTTTAATTCTACTATGTTATTTTGTAGCAATACCTAGAGGTTTGGATCTTTTGATAATTCACTCTCCAGTTTCTCACCTAATTATACATCCTATTCATAGTTTTCCTGGATTACCTCTTGATGCTCCGTCGAAGTTTAGTTTCATCCATCCTATTGGTGGTGCTTCCCATTTACATTGTTTCCTATCTTTTTTATCTTTTTTCTCATACATTAGCAAGGGGTTAATGAAATAAGCCCAATTATTTTTCAACACCCATCCCATTCAAAGAAAGTTCGTTCAGTTCTAACTATTTTCCTTAAATAGTTGTTCATAACTTGTGTAATAAATGCTTCAACCTTGTTTAAAAGAGAGTTCATTCTTAGTTCTATATTACTAAAGATACATATATTTATCTCTTTCCAAATTTCCCACATTAGTATGGTTGGATATGTTCCATGGTTTATCATATATATGAAATTTGTTCTTATAAGAAAACCTAGTAGGTGACTAGATAAATCCTTAGGGAGAGGAGAAGACCATATGAATTTATGTCAAAGCCAATTCCAACATTCTTGAGTGACTGAACAATCATAAAGGAGGTGTTCCATATTCCCAGAGTTTTCTTTACAGAGGCAACATCTTGATAGTTCTTCAAATCTCATTTTTGTGAATCTATCCATTATTAGGATTCTATTTTGAATCGCATCCCATAGGAAGATGCTTGCCTTGGGTAAGCATGTTGCATCCCAACATAACTTCAAAGTGAGGTTAATATTTTCCCATCTTTGTGAGTTAATAATTAGATTATATCCTAGCTTAACTTTGTATGTTCCATATTTGGAAGCTCCCCATATAAGTTTCTCTTCCCTACTTTTATGATTCACCTGTCGATCCTTGAGGATGTTTTCAAAAAAAAATTTGTCTATAGGATAAATGTCTACATTCTCTAGGGTTTTCCAAGCCCAAATATTTACACTTTTTAGGTGATTGTAGTCTGAGAACTTTGAACCCCATTAATTAACTAGCACATTCTTGACATCTTTAGAGATATTAGTATTAGTCAAAAGGGGTTGTAAATCCAAGGAACCTTCCCAGAAGAGAGCCTCATCTCCTCTTCCAAGGTCCCATGTGACAAATTTTCTAATCATTGATCAACATCTTACCATGAAATTCCAAGTTTTTGACCCTACTGGTGGGTTCCTAATTTTGAATAAAGATGTTGGATCATTCAAATTTAAATATTTATTATACAAAATTTTAGTCCATTTTTGTTCCCTTTCTTGATACATTCTCTATACTAGTTTTTCTCCCAACGCCTCATTTCTCCAGCTAAAGTTCTTAATACCTAATCCCCTTTGATCTTTTGGATGACATATTTTCCCATGTTATTAATGCTAGTTTCTTTTCATCTTTGGTACCACTCCAAAAGAAATTTCTAAGTTTTCCTTCCAATTTTTTGTTTTCCTTCTTAGGCAAACGAAGGTAGGACAATTGATAAGTAGGGATTGTTGATAGAACCAATTTAATTTTAGTTGCTCTACCTACTTTTTTTAGTCATTTTCCTTTCCATGTATCTGTTTGTTTATCAATTTTGTCTGAGATATTATCCCATCCATTATTCTTCCTTACACCTTTCTTTAAATGAATCTCAAGGTATTTGTAGGGGAAAGTGCCTTTCATATATCACATTTGACTACATATATGCCCTTCCATTTCTCCTAATGTGTTTAGGAAGAAAATTTTGGATTTCTTCGCATTTACTTTTTGTCTAGAGGTTACAGTATATTCTAGTATGATTTGTTTGAAGATTTGTGTTTCTTCATTAGTAATGACACCGGGAAAAATGGTATCATCTACAAATTATTGATGAGTTATCTTTGGAATGTTATCTACCACTGTGATTCCTCCAGTTTTACCTTCTTCTTAAGCCTTTTTTATTGATCTCCCAAAGGCTTCAGCCATGATTATGAAGAGGAAGGGCAAAATTGGATCACCTTGTCAGATACCCCTTGAAATACTAAAGTATCCTTCTGGGGTTCCATTGATTAAAAGAGAAATCTTGGATGTTGATATGCAATTGAAAATTATATTAATCCAATGGTGAGAAAAACCAAAAGCTTCTAGAGAATTACATAGGAATCTCCAATCCACTACATCATATGCTTTCTGGATATTTAGTTTCATGAACATGCATGCTTCCTTGTTGCTAACTACTAAATGAATGGTTTCCTAAATTATTGATATCTCATCCATGATGGATCTTCCTGGCACAAAACTAGTTTGTTCTTCGAAGATCATTCTTGGAAGAATAGTTTTAGTCTAATTTGCTAATGTTTTTCAATAGATTTTATAGATACTGTTACATAGTGCAATAGGTCTAAAGTCACATGGTGAATCTGCTACTAATTTTTTGGGGATCAAAGCAAGAAAAGTATGATAGATTTCAGTTAACATTGATCCTCCATTTCTGGAAGCCTCAATTTCCCTCCATAGTTCTTCTCTTAGAATATCCCCACATTTTTGAAAGAAAAGGCCTAAAACCCATCTAGCCCCAAAGATTTTTCTGAGTTAAGATTAAAGAGGGCTAACCTAATTTCCTATTTTGTGAAGGTTTTATTAAGTACTATGTTGTTAGCTTCTATTACCATTTTGGGGATAGCCCTTAGCACCTTTTCCTGAATAGTTTGATTGGAGAAATCAAAACTATTCACTAAGTTTTCATAATAAGTTACAAATATTTTTGCTATTTTTGAAGTGTTATCTTCCATATTTCCATCCCCATCTTTGGTTTTAGTTATTGTGTTGATAGTTTTTTTATATATAGTGCTATTATGAAAAAAATTGGTATTTCATCTCCTTCTGCAAGCCATTTTTCCCTTGATTTTTGTCGTCAAAATATCTCTTATTTTGTTAATATTTCTTCCTATTTAGCTAGCAGTTATTTTTCTTTGATGAATTTTCCATTGTCCATACCATTTTTAATGACTTCTTCATTTAGGTTTTCGAGTTCTTCAATTTTCAATTTTTCTTTGAAAATGTTATTGAAGTGTTTTTTGTTCCATTTTAATATTTTTTCTTTGATCATTTTCAATTTTGAAATAAAGCAATACATCTTTGATCCTATAAAATGTTATGCCCAAAATTCAACAAGGTAAAAAGCACAACTATTTTTTTTTTTGAAATGTAAAAAATTGAAGGTAAGAAACTTAATCTATCCTTAAACTAGGAGGTGATGAAGTTAGAAGGTGGAATGAAGTTTGCTCCAATCAAAATCTAGATCTCGAGTTCACTATGAGGAGGTCACCTAGTTGCTAGTTACTTAAGACAAAGCTACATTAAGATGATATGGTTATGAACCCTCATTCTTCTACACCCAATATGAGACACCCTAATGTGCAAGTGAGATTTAATTTGTGTTATTGTAGTGGTAAGAGTTCTAAGGTTGTAACAAGAAGGAGCTTTATCAATTTATCATTTTATTTCTATTAATATTAGGTTTACCCTTATTTTTAATATTTTCATTTTTATTATTATTCAATTACTATTATAATTATTATTTGAAAACACCTATACTTCTATTTTAATATACATCTTTTATTTTTGTTTCTAACATTATTATTATTTAATACTAAACTAAAATTATTACATTGCAAATAATGTCCAATTAATTATCAGGTAAAAACTACCATCTAACCCTATACTATCTTTATCAATAATCTAAATTATATATATATATATATATATATAACACTTCTAAAATATCTATAATCAAATATACTAAAATCAATATCTTAAGTTTTATATATATATATATATATATATATATATATATATATATATATATATATATATAATCCTTTAAATTTATGTAATATACTATAATCAAGATATAATTAAACAACTATGACCATGATTATACAAATCCCTGAACTCAAATTATAATAAAAATGAATTTAAACCAAAATATATACAATCCCTTTATATATATATATAATACACTAATCTTTACATCTTAAAACAAAATAAAATACACAAATTCTTATATTTAAAAAAAAAAAAAATACACTAATCTTTACATTTTAAAACAAAATACAATACTCTAATCTTTACATTTTAAACAAAATAAAATATACTAATCTTTACATTTAAAAATAAAATAAAATATACTAATCTTTAAATTTTAAAACAAATTAAAATGTACTAATCTTTACATTTTAAAACAAATTAAAGACATATCAAAATATACTTAACTTTACATTTTAAAACAAATTAAAAACAAATCAAAATATACTAAACTTTACATTATAAAACTAATTAAAAACAAATCAAAATATACTAAACTTTACATTTTAAAACTAATTAAAAACAAATCAAAATATACTAAACTTTACATTTTAAAACTAATTAAAAACAAATCAAAACATACTAAACTTTACATTTTAAAGCAAATTAAAAACAAATCAAAATATACTAAACTTTACATTTTAAAGCAAATTAAAAACAAATCAAAATGTACCAAACTTTACACCCTACCCCATCTACCCCACCAATTTAATTTACACCCCCCTTCACCATAACCGCCGCCCCCCTTTTCTCTCTCTCCCCATGTGAGAAGGAGGAGAGGCGGGCGGCCTACCAACTTCGGTGTCCATTTTAAATTTAACGCCCACCTTGCTTAATAAAGCCACCATGTATAGAAGGAAGGTTTGGGGGGGTGGGGTTTGACTTTAACCCCAAACTTGTTTTTTTTTTTTTCTTTTGATTTCCAACATATAGGATGGATGTCAAGTCATCCTCCATGATGGGGGACTTAAGTACTTTTTTTATTTATTCTTGTAATTATTTTATTATTATTTGATTTGCTTAGTACATCCTGCAACCTTATAGCATTTAAATTTTTTTTTTTTGTGTTCTCTCTTGGATAGCTATCATAACGATGTTAGTTGACATTTATTTATTTATTTATTTTATTTTGCTAGGGCTAAATATGTGTATTTTATTATGATATCAATATTTTAATGACTGTATCTTGGGAGAGGTCTTTTTTTTCATTGTCATACATTTTCCAGCAAGCAAATTTGCACCTACAGGTTACTTATGAAGTTAAATTTTTTTTTGGCTAGTTTTCTTCATGGATTCCTATATTTGGTTCAAGATCAACATGAAATAGTAGAACAATTCTTCCTACCAATGTTTTTTTTTTTCATTGAACATATTGAAATATAATTGCATGGAAACCTCAAAGAACATCATTTATGTTAAATCCATTATCACAACACAATATGGTTCTCATTCTTAATTCTCTCATTACTTCCATACAACAATCTTCACAAGAATGAACATAGGGTGGTGGATTCCCCATTTGAACTACACCTGGAGAAACTTGCTACAACACATAAGTAACTTTTTCTTACAATATGGTATACAACACAATAGTGATCTTTCCACCACTCAAACATACATGAATACAAGAAGGGGATTACTTTCTTCATCACATCACAAAATAACATATTGTCTTCTTCTTCAATGCAAGCAAGGTTCTATTAGCTCCATGAATCCAAGAGCACAACCTGAAATAAAAATGACAAAGAATCATGGAAGCTCACCTCCCAACCTAGGCCTCAAGGAGGCCACCCACTGAGCTTGGGGAAACAAGGCACAAACTGTTTCATACTACACATTCACATATCATGCATGATCACAACAATATAGCAACCACTACACAATGCATTACAAGACAACCCAACCCAAGACTTGCACAAAGATTCAACAATTGAATCAAGCTATAGGCTAAAGGTGGGCTCTCTCCATGACAAGGATTTCCAAACTATGATCCAGAAATATGCACATATTCTCATCATCAACATGCTCTTTCAAGGCTTAAAATAACTTCCCTTTTCACATACCTCCTTCTACCTCCCAAAATGCAAGTAAACAAGAAGTTCCATATTCCATTGAACACATAAAAATCATCTCCACACATGGGAGAGTTTCTCAAGTACATGAGTGAGCCCAACTAACCCCTTCACCCAAGCATCTCTTCCCTCCAAAGGGTGAGTGATGCTTCACACCCATTAAAAAACACACCACATGCAACAAAACAAGATTCAATGAGGAAAATCACATAAACTTCTCACATGAAACACTCAAACAAAAGATCTTTTTTCACAAACCACATCTACAATACACCAAATTTACCATGAAATGAAGACAACATATCAATCCTACATGCAAATGAAGAACACCATGGATCATGGATACCAACCTCACTCCAAGCAATAGCAAATGAAAAGTTGTAGTAGAGCTCCTTATCTTCTTCCTCTAAACCCTAATTGTCTCTAAAGATAGAGAGTGGCCAAGTGAGTTTCTAATTTGGCCATGCCCCTATATATCACTCTCAGTTTCGGATTAATAAAAAATACATTATTTTTGGGGTCTCCTAGGTCTTCTAGGCACCCTAGTGGTCATTATTAGCCTCTTAACTTAAAGTACTAACATGGATAGGGTTTAATTTTGTCACAAATTCACCTTAGAGTTACTTTATGGCCCTCACAATGCTAGATAAGTTTAAATTCCAAATTTCCCATGGTGGTAATCTTGTTATCTTTACTAATTTAAGGCAATAAGTCAAATTTCTCAATTAAAGGTATTTAACTCAGAATAAGGTGGCCACATGATCCATCATCGAAGAACATGTCATTTTCACATAACGAGTACAAGTGTCAAGTGACACAAATTCACTATATATCACACATGGCATGTTCATAATCAACACATGAAATACATACTACACACATACATCTCATGTTTACAAAATAAACACATCACAATGAGGTTTACAAATATTATAAAGATTCACCTTGGTAGTGTCATATTAACATGTGTTTATACCTTGTTTTCCCATTTGTTTCCATGGTTCCTTTCTTACACACTCAATTCGAGCATCAGTAGTCCAATGAAAAGCCACATATAAAATACATATGAAAGTAAAAGTACATGTTAACTTCATTATTCTACCATTCACATACAACACATTCTATAATTAACTTCCTATTCTCCATCAATTACATATTAAGCATTTAATCACTAACCTTCAAAAACAAGTTGCATATTACTAACTTTCCTAACAAGATCAAATTAAGCATTGAATCAAATCATAATTCCATTCCTTATCATAATAGTGAAATATTGAATAAATATCCATTAATTCATCGACTAAGCCAATCAAGTCCTAATCCATACCATAATGAAAGATCACAAGGTAAATATCATCAGTTAAGTAGCAAAATTTATTGTCCATCAAGTATCAATTATATATGTCAAGATATCCAGTCCTAAATAACAAAATAGAAATATTGTATCTATGCTATGATGGGTCTGGGTGAGGCCTCACATAAAATTACCTTCTTGCCACCATTATTTGATGTTATCCATGATTTTTTTATCTAGAAACCACATTTTTTCGCACTTACAAGGATCCTTATTTGGTTTTTTAGGTTCTTTAAATTCTATTCTTACTGGATAATGATCAAAACCCACTATAGGGTGTATGTTTGTTGTGTCTGTTTAATATAGCTTTTCTAAATCTCTTTTAAAGAAAAATCTGTCTAGTTTCTCTAATATGTAATTGAAATATTTCCTTCTATTGTTCCAAGTAAAAACTCTATTACTGGTTGGGATTTCTCATAGGTTATTGTCCCCAACCCAGTTCCTTAAATCCATAGTTACTTTAGAGATCATTAAAGTTCCTCTATATTTTTTCATCAAGGCCCGGAATGGCATTAAAATCTCCTCGAATGACTATGTTTTCATTGGAGTACTTTTCCATAAATGTGTTGATTTAATCCCATAAGTTTTTCTGATCTGTTATTTGTATAGGTCCATATACATTAATTATTACTAATTGGAGATTATGTTTGTAGCTGAAAACTCTACTTCCCATCCAATTGTTATTGGACTCTATAGTTTTGATGTCTACTATTTGCATGTTCCAAATGATTCCCAATCCTCCTGAAGCCCCATTTGATTCTCTGATTTATGTTTTACATCTGCCTAGTCTCTTTCCTAATTTGTTTCCTTTATTCAATTTAGTTTCTTGTATTAATATTATATTTGATTCGAATAAATTTAGATTGCATTTTAGCAACCATTTCTTTCTAGGAGAATTTAGGCCCCTAGCATTCCATGTTGTAATCCTCATTAATCACTAGGAAGGCTCTTCCACTTCCCTGCATTTAGGACTTCAAAAATCTAGTTCTACTTCTTTGCTTGTCCATCTACCTCTCTTAGTTCTTTTAGTGATTTTCTTCCTCTATTCAATTTTTGTTTGCCACATTTCAAATTTCTAAAACCTTCCTAGTTTATAGATATTCCTAGATTATCCATTAAATATTGATTGTTATTTGTATCTATTTATTCTTTCTTGTCTTCACCCTCATCTATTAAATCTTTGATTATCCGCTCTTCTAATACCTTATCTTCTACATTATTCATTTGTTTCTCTACTTCATTGACCTTCTTTATTTCCTTTGATCTATGTATATCATCTAGTACCCCAAATTCTTCCCATTTTTGGCTATACCCAATGTTCTTTGCTTCTATGTTGTCCTCCTCATGTGTCAATATGTTTTTCAGTTCTTGTACCTCTATGAATGTTGCTACTTCTGAGGGAATTAAATATTCCTCTGTATTGATTTGTTCTTTGCTTTTTTCTCCTTCAAAGATATATTTCCCATCTATCAATGTCTGCCAGAATTTGTAACTCTTTTTCTTTGCTTTTTTTTGAATAGTTATGTTGCTTCATTAGGTTGAGGCAATTGATGGGATTGAGCTTCCATATTTTTTATTCTCTCTTATCTCTTCCATTCTTGTGAAGTCTTTAGTTCTAGTTTCTGACACTATGTTTTGATCAATAAAATGATCTTGATTAGTTCCTATTGTACCTTGTTTTAATATAATTTCTCCTTCACTTGAATTCCCTTTATTTATTACTTCCTGAATCTAGGTTTCTTCTATTCTAATTTCTTCTGATGCTTCTTCTCTGATATTGTTCCCTAGTTTCCTCCCCTTTAATTTTGTGTCGATAGATTCTTTCTTTTTTCCTTTCTTCTCATCTTGTTGTTATATGTACCCATGTTCAATGTGAAAGTGTTCTCCTATTATAATTTAATCTTCAATATCATTTTGTAGTAAAAGGATATCATGAGTCATTCTATTTAACTCTTGTAGACTCCTCCTTGTCTCCTCCAGTGTTCTATTCTCCTTTTGAAAAAACTTACATTCCTTAATGACATTCAAATTGAGATGACTCTCATGAAATTCGTCTACTCTATTTTATGAATCCCCCTTTCTTCCTAATTCTATTTGTACTATACTTTGTCCTTATGTTACTCTTTCTTTTGATTGACTTTTTTGACATGTGACTTCCCTTTCTGGTGTTTTCCCATCTTATTCTTTTTATCCTTACTTTCCTCTACTTTCTTTTCCTTCCAATTTATTGATTCCTTTGTTCTTTCCTTCCTTTTCTTATTACTTATGTTGATAAGTGCTTCTTTTATGTTTGATATATTATAATCTATGTTCAAATTAGGTTTAATGATTCCTTTAATTTCTCCTTCATACTTTGTAAAGTCAAGTTTATATATGGATTTGTTTGTAATTAGCTTTTTAGTATTCAATTCTTTCTGACCTATGTCTATTTCTATTAAAATTTGGATATTGCTAGATTGATAAACCATCCAAAGCTTTTGAAACTCAATAATCTATTAGCATTTAGTAAGCTATTTCTATAAATTTCAACCTTAACTTTAAAGGTTTTGTCTATCAAGAGAAACAAGAAGTCCTAAGTATACTTCCATGGATTTTTCGATAACTGTAACATCAAATTCAAATGATTTGACCGATTTTGCTTAAGTTTGAGGATCCTAAGTGTTGGAAGGGGTGAAATAAAGATTATTTAGTGTTGTGTATGTGTGATAAAATTATTTTGTCAAATGGTGGGTACCAATAAAGCCTTGAGTGTCTATGAGGTTTAAGAAAGGTGCATTGGGGACCTAGTAACTCATTCTAATCAATCCTAAATGAATATGATTGGCTTATTCTTGTTTGGAAGGGATATAGATCTGACCGTTAGACTATGAAAATAAATTGGAATGGGTAAATGATTACCTTGGTAGCCTCGAAGCATTGAAAGTTGAAGAGGGAGAATGTAACAATGAGTATGGAATTCTTAAATGGCAAGGAAGTGGGAATTTAGTACCATTAATTCCTATTATTGAAGGTAATTATTATACTACCCAAGAATATTTTTACTTGCAATCACAATTCATTAAGGTTGAAGCTTGGGTTCATGTTATTTTGTAGTCATTGTGTTGACCTTGAAAGGTATTTAGTAGTATCCCCAACCAATGGTAAACGATATATAGTGATCTTAAATCTTGATCACATAGTCATTGGTAATTATTAGGACCATGGTAGTGACAGTTGGGATTGTAAAAATGATAGTCTAAAAACACTCTCTATTTAAATTCCATTTTCTATCATTTTTGTTTATTTTGAGGCCAAAAAGTATCATGGTTGAAGAGGAAAAGTAATTTTCTTCACTAGAGTGCCCCAAGAGAATGTGTCTTGCCCTTATATCAGTCAAAAGGAGTATTGATTAGAAAGTGGTTTATGAGAATAAAAAATTGAGGCTAGGTCTCTTGTTATGGTTGGAGTTTATTTTATGTTTTTGTCAATGAAAGTCTTGAAATAAATTGTGTATAAACCAATGCAAAACAGAGTTGTAATGGTTTGTTCATGGTAGGAAGAATGGTTGATGTAATGGCATTGTCAAATTTGGTGTGAATAGTCATTGTGTCATGCCCAAAATATAGGAGCAAAAAAAACATTATATATATATATATATATAATTATTATTTTTATAATAATGATTAAATTCCCTAAGTTTGATAAGTTTCTTTCATAGCTAAACCATAGGTACACCATAAGATGGATACAAGATCTCCTATCAATATTTTAAGATTACAACTTAGTTTTAAAAACATCATGTAGGAATAGATTGTTAAGCTTAAACATTCATTATTAAATTTATTAATTAAATTAATTAAACTAAATTCAATTAATTAAGAGACCTAACACTCTATTATTTTTAATTACCCTTAAAATATTACATCATTAGAACAATCGTACTAAGCTTACTAGTAGACATATTTTACAATTAATTTAAATCATATTAACATTAATCAATAAAATATCTATTAAGCAAAATATCAATAACTAATTGATTCGAATGTCCATTTAAATAATATAAATCTAATTATTCAAAAGCATTAAATAAAAGAAACTCACTAACTAAAATAATGTCTCACCTATAAGTAAATAAACTTTATTCTATTAACAATTTGTTTAAAGCAATAATCTATTTTAAAAAAACATTTCTAATATATATATATATAAAACTAAAATTAAATTAAATAAATAATTAAGTAAAAACATTAACACCACTGACTCAAATAATAATCTACTATAATTAATAACTAAACTTTTAACTATCTATACTTTTTCTAATCTAAAGACAATTACTCATTACAATATTAAAACAATATAATCATTTAATAATAAAATATACTAATACTAAAACATATATATATATATATATATATATATATATATATATATATATATATATATATATATATATATATATATATATATATATATATATATATATATATATATATATATATGTATATAACTAAAATTAAATTAAATAAATAATTAAGTAAAAACATTAACACCACTGACTCAAATAATAATCTACTATAATTAATAACTAAACTTTTAACTATCTGTACTTGTTCTAATCTAAAGACAATTACTCATTACAATATTAAAACAATATAATCATTTAATAATAAAATATACTAATACTAAAACATATTAATTAAGTTTCTAAGAAATTAAAACTAACACACACCTAGAATTATCACACTAATTTCAATTAAAGCTAAATTCTAAACAACAAATTTATTAACTTAAAACATCAATTACTAACCCAAAAGTAAATTTACCTAACCATCCTACTTTCTAACCCCCCTACACCTACTAACATTCTAACCTAACCCCTTAACCACCTATCTCATCCACTAACTCCCAACCCACATGGCACAAGGCGCAACATAGCCCCCTCACACTGCCAAAGATTGCCATACACAGTAAAGAAGAAAGCTAGAGGCCAAAACAAAAAGGGGAGGCAAGGTAAAAAGGTTTTAAACTTTCAAACTTTAATAAATTTTTAGCCCCCGCCCCCCCATCAACTTATTTCCAAGGACAAAACAGACTGACCAAAGGGCACATGATCTCAAGCCACCCCAAAAATTTTGTTGGGCAGAAACATTCGCATGGGAGTAGGGAAAAATTAAGATTAGACCCCTGTCAAATCAAGGGATGATAGCAAGGTTTAGCTTTGCAAAGTCATTTTGACTTTAAAACTTGTAAACTTTTCCCCCATCCACTTGCATGCTACACCCAGGATGAAGGGCAGGGGGGTGACATCAACCACATCATAGGTGGCTTTCTTTCTAATCGCTACACCTAGGGTAGAGGCATGATGTGAGTGGAGTGTTTTAGATAGGATTTAGGGTATTTATTACAAAAGTTTTATTGTTGAGACTAGGATATTAGGAATGTATTTAGGTTATTTAGATTTATTAATAAGTATTTTCTTTCTCTATTTTTTTTTTTTGAATTTAAATTTTAAGATAAAGAATCCATAGAGAATATTCTATGTTACAACATGGAAGAATAAATCATTTTGCCCATATAAAATCTAGAGGGATTTTTACTCCTAGGAAGCAATTTTTTTCTAAGTGTTTTTTTTTTTGTCTAAGTATGGAAATTTTCAAATTTATAAATTAGTCAAGGGGGGGTATTTTTTTTTTCTCTAAATGGGTTTATAACTTAGAGTTCAATAGTTTGTCTTCACAATAATGTAAGATAACTTTTATCTCCTAATAAGCATGAAATTGAATTGACATTTCAACCAAGAAATTTTTTTTAAAAATTCCTTACCATTATTGAACTCAAAATTGCATAACTTGCATGTCATCATTTTATTTATTTTTCCATATACACATGCAGAAACTAAAATACTATAAGACTCAAATGCAAGAATATTTCTCAACCTCTTTTTCTATTAAACCACCTGATTCAAAGGCTCCACCGGGAAAGAACCAGTAAAAAACTCGACATTGTTGCCACTTCAACAATAAGTTTAAATGTATCATTTTTACACAGGATATTATCCCGAGGGAAAACTCCCAACATTATTTAAATCCAATACAATTTTGAATTTCCTTCCTGGCCCTCAACAAGGGATCCATTCTGAATTCTGCAATACATCACGGTGATCATGGAGAGAACGAAAATTGATTGGGAGACAACTAATCATAACATGAAGACAAAAGTAGACATGCATTCCCATTCTGGGTTTACACAATAGGTTCAATATTTGAACCAGACTAGGGAGAAGGTGGATTTTTTCAACAGAAGACGTCAGACACAACACCATAACAAGTGCCCTTTCGGAGCTAAAACTCAAGAACTTTTGTTCTTCCATTCTTACATACCAAAACTCAAACGTGGTTTGTGTTGACTTGTAGGGGCCCATAACACCCTACCCTCTCTCCCTCTTCTCATCCTGAGAAGAGAATCTACATTTTTGGAGTCCAACTAAAGACCTTCCCCAGTACATGGCCACTTTTTCCCTATCTGAAGGTGAGTAATGCCAATACGCCCATACAATCCTTTCGAAAATTCAAAACAAAATACAAGAAAACTAGTTTCCCATCTCTCCCAAACATACTCAACACACACAACATACATACATATGTAATAAAATTGAAACATGAAATACAACATGAACAAAATGAGGTGAAGTATTCCTACCTTCAAAATTGGGTTATGGCAATTGAACAAGTTTGAGATGAGCATTCCCTTCCTTCTCCTTCTCTTTCAATCCTGATTTTCACTCTAAAACTAGAGGTTGGGTGAACACTCAAAACCCTCTCAAAATTGCCTCTAAATAAAATACTAAACTCAACTACTCCAAAAAGAAATAACTTCTCCACCTGCCTAAAGTTCTAGAAGCTTCTAACCCAACTAGACCTAAGGCTAACCTCAAGGTGGAGTTAAAGTTATCCAACTCATGATGAAAATAATCAATTTTCGTAATATAGCAAAAATGGCATTTTTGAGTAACCATAAAAGTCAACAACAGGGGCTAGGGGGGTGGAAAATGCCCCCAACCCATACCCATACCCCTTGGGTACTTAGATTTCATGATTTTAAGCTTTTAAGATTAATTAGGGTCCTATAAAAAGCTAGAAATTTTTAAGACTTTCTAACAACCTTAAAAATGCAGATTAAACACTAATTCGAATTAGGGGTAATTAATCTTGATTACTAATTGATTAGCAAAGAGGTCACTAACCTAGTCTGACTAGATCTTTAGTTACTTTTTTAACCCTAACTATCATGCTAGAATGCATATACAATTCACAAGTGTCAAGCGACACTATAAAAATATTGTTACAAAACATTAACATTTATTGATTACAAAATGATACATTCATTCAACCCACGATACAAATAAAATATGAACAATGGAGTTTGCATCTTTCATTAGATTTAACCCTAGTTTCCATAAATGGTACATAGGGTTCAGTTTCGTTTCTCCGTTAGATTTCTCAGCTAAACTATCCTGCACACTAATTGCACACATCAAGAGCTCAAGAAAATCACATGCATATATGTATATAACGTATCAAGGAAATCACATAAATTAAAACATCCATCTTTCAAATAATTAGTTGTTTATCTCATTGTACTCATATTCTCAATCATTAAAATTGCATAATTAAAGTGTTAATTTTGCATTCACTTACTTCATCAATATACATGTTCATAAAGCATTAAATGATAAAATCAAATATCTGAAAGTAAAACATCACACAACATGAAATAACATAATATGTTCAGTGTATCTGATAGTGTCTCAACATATCGAGTCATGAGTATCAAAATAATAATGTATCAACTATGCTACAATGGGTCGGGGCAAGGTCTCACACATTGAAAGTGATGTTTTAATGTTCTCAATTTTTTTTGAGTTGGTTGAGATAGAAGAAACATGGATAGTCTATGTGATACAAGATAAGACAAAGTCATTGGAGTTTAGTTTGTGGTTATTCCTTGAGTATACTTTCCTTATTTTGTCTGAGGTTTTTGAGAAATTGGATGAATGCTTATCTAGTTTCAAGTTGACAAGATATTTTGGTAAATATTTAGGGTCAATGAGATACCTAAGTGACAAGAATAGTTTCTACTTGAGAGTTTGGATGGACATTGTTACAAAACTAGAATGATAATGGTTAGTTTCCAAGTGGATCTGTAAGAATCCTGCAATAATGGTTAGTATCCAAGTGTTTAGTTACAATAAAAAGTCTTGCCTTCTCTCCCAAAGAAATCACAATGTAATAATTACTAGCCACTACTTCAAAGCATCTTTGTGTCAATTTGAAGGTTTAAAAATGTCATTCAAACTCTTAAATAATGAAACATTATGAAAAGAGAAAGAAAGCCAACTCTTACAACCAATACCCATTCATAAAGAAATCAATAAGCATTACCTTCTATGTTTCAAGAATACTTCACTTCACCAATTCACCATAACACTACAGTACCTTGATTTGTTGTCTATACACAAACCATGAGGTTATTGACAAAATCAATAATCCTTAGTCTGATCTCAATAAGATTATCAACCAAACCATAATATGAATTTGGATTTTAAAAAATCATAATCAAGGACTTTGTCTATGATGGTCTCCACTAAGTAACTTGTAGTGTTGTTCGTGTTGGCTCTATTGGACCATGCAATTAACATTCAATACAAATTATTCAATAAGATTAACAATGAAGAATAATGAGATATTGAAAAATGTGGTAGCTTATTGAGATTCTCAAAGCTAAGATTAATTATTATTATGTGTTCTAATAATTATCAATATTGTTATTATTAAGCTTGAATAGACTTAAACCCAAGACTTCCCAAAGAAAGAGGCTCACAATTTTATCATTGTGTTATAGGCTCTTTCCTTTGATAAGTTGTTTTTATTATGATTACAAGTACTTCATTAATTAAAATAATGTTACATGGGTGTTCTTTACTTTACGAGTCCACGTCAACTTCATGATCATGTCATCTAGCCTCATCCTCAACACATTTGTTAAAAAAAATAAAATCGAAATGAACTAAAAATAAAGAATTATAATTTAATCCAAGAGAGTTTGTGATGAACATATTTATAATACTTCATAAGAGCTTTCCAAGATCAACATAAAGGAGGAGACAATGATTTTGAAAAGGGAAAGCAAAGAAAACCCCTTGTGAATTATATGAATGAGGCAAATGCCTAAGAATGAAGAAAGAGAAAGAAGGAGATAATGTGGAGTCATAGGGCTCATTACATGAACTACATCGTGATTGTGTGTTTACAATGAGAGAGAAGCATCTCTTATAAAGAGATGAGAGAAGGAGTTATTTGTAACTCCCATGTGAATGATTGCCACATTCATAAGTGTGTGCATAAAAAGTGTCATAATCCTCTTAAGGAGGAATAACTATTTTCCTTAATAAAGGAATTACAAAATGGACTTGTCCTTACATGTGGACTAGAGGACAAACAATATAAGGGATACTTTGGTTTATCCCATTTAATAAATACAACCAAGGAAAGATTACCAATTCTAACACCCCCCTTTAATCTTTACTTGGGGAAATTACATCAAAAGGTATTAAACTCAACATTTTACAATGAAATTCTAAATAGCAGCAACTTGATCTTTTAGAATGTCTTCAATTATGCAAAAGGTCTCTTGTGAGTGTATGTGGATCTTCGTAGAGTCAAGAGAGAAGTGGATAGGTCATAATACTATCTTGTATGTGCTTGGAAGAATTACCTAAATAGCATAGACACAAGAATCAAGACAACTATCCACAAAGAGTAATTCATTTTATATTCAAATTAGAAATCCTTTTGAATAAGGATTATAAAATTTTCATAGAGAAATAGAGAGGAAAATAAAACATGTTACCTCAAAGAAATGGAGTTAACCTGATATTATATGCTCAAAATATTATCAACAAGGACAAAAAAGCTCGATTAGTGTTCTCAAGAAAAGTATATTATACTAATGTACTAATGACCACAGACAAGGCCAACTAATGATACGTGCATCAACATTGCATCAATCACGTGGATATAGGCAGTCCACTTAATGAATCATCCCACTGCAAATTAATGGGTGATCAATTCATAACATGCATGATTCATGATCTAAGCATGCAAATCATTATCACATTAATATATGAAAGGAGAGACATGTTGATCAAATTAGTATTATCATGATTTTTGTTAAGATACTAAAAGGAATGGATTATGAGGATTTAACAACATATTGCCTTCAAATTGGATTAAATCATTTGAATTTGGAGGAAAAACTCCAATAATAATATCCTCTTTATTGAGGAACAAAATGGAACAACATGGAGGGAAACTCCATAAATATCAACCTTTCAAAGTAGAGCATATAGAATCAAATGGAGGGAAACTCCATATAAATATCAATTTTTCAAAGTGGAACCAATAAAACCAAATGGAGGGAAACTCCATTAAGATATTATCCTATCAAAGTGGAACAGATAGGATCAAATGGAGGGATACTCCATGGGCCAGATAAGGAAACTATGTATCAGTTATACTGAGGGGACCTACATAGTTAACCTTGAAAAAATGGCTCCCTATGCAACTCAAAAAAAAAAATCATATAAATCATGTAGATCAATGGTATTAAACCATAAAGTTCCAACATGGGCATAGAATGATGCTATAAAAGCATAAAAGTGCAACCAAGTGCATATCAAAATATCACAATGAAGGCAAATGTGTAAGATAACTCATAATCCATTTAAGGTAAATGCAAGTATCCAAGGAAGATCAATGGAAAAATAAACAAAGTATGGATATCATGTATGGTTATATATCAATTTCTGAATCATAAGTCATAAATAAAATTATATATTTATCTGGGTATATATGTGTGCACACATATATAATTAAATAAATATATCATAAGTAACAATATTTATCTTTAAAAAGCATTGATAGGATCCTTCTATAAAAATATATCAAATAGAATGAATATTTTGAATAAAGAGAAAATGTCTTAAATAGTAATTTTTGATAAATTGAAATACCAAAATCTATCACAATCAAAGAAATGCATGATCATTAGGAATGACTACCAAAGCAAATAGTGTAACTTTTTTTTGTTAAAAAATAACATAACCAAAATTTTAAAATGATGAAAGCCAAAAAAGCATATTACATGAACAAAAAAAACCTAATTTTTGTGCATACATGAACAGAGATGTTAAAGAAATGATAGAAGTTTAGCAATTACAAAGGAATATAACTAGAATAGATAGTTGCAAGTAAGACAAAAAGAAATCCCCTAACATGCATTGGGAAGTCAATAGTGTAATCGAATAGAAAAGGGAAAAAACTTATATAAATTGCAAACAAAGAGAATGAAGTTGAGAGAACCATTTAGAGTCTTACTCAAAAACTTTAGTCGAGCTAGTTCTAGGAGAAGGTAAAGCATATGAAAGAAGAGTATGAAAAAGTATCCTTTTTGTCATAAAAAAACTTATATTTCGTATGAATTTTGAATGCAGCTTTTAGAGAGGAAATGGATCACAAAGTGTTGAATCTTTGAGTGATGATTCCCATTTTAACATGGGAATTTCCATTGGATTCAACATACTTGAGGAGAGATTTTGATGAACTATTTTAGGAAATGCCTAGAGAGGTGGAGCATGCAATAAGGAGCATAACAGGAGATGGGGTGTTGAGGCCAAGGGCACCATGAGCTATCTATCAGACTCAAGTATTGTCCATATTGTACTCAAACATATATGATATGTTACCTGAGTACAAAACATTGATGAAGATTCAAGAGATTTGTATTAATCCATCTTTTGTGAATGTAGTTGTATTAGATGAAGTAATCAGCGGTTATATGTTGCATGGTTCAAAGGCGTAGGTGGGAGGAATTATTCCCATCAAGAAGTTTGATGAGGATATGGTACGAATGACCCTTTTGGATACTATGAGGATAGGGTTGCAGCTAAGGAATCCCATGTATTTTGAAAGGGAAATGATTCATATTGCAGGGCTCCTACCAAAAGATATGGTGGCTAGGGCATATGCATTATTTGATGCAATCTTAGTGGTGGTCCAATACTATGAAAGTTGAAGGGTACGTATTCAAATGAGGGCCTCTTCTGGGGATGACAACATAGGGATTATAGTGGAGTTGGTGGGTTCTACTAATCAAGTGTACGGGTTTGGGTCTAAAGGAGAGGGTTACAAAGGTTAGGCATGCAATAGGTTTAGGTTTAATTATGATAGGAGAGAGACAAAAAAGACATTTATGTACTGATTTTATTTCAAATAGACTTACTAAATTCATTTTAACATAGGAAAAAATGTTTTAATGTTGTTAACAACTTTCTTGTTAGCTATGATTTCTCTTTATCTAAGGCAACACTGCCAATGAAAGTATTGGTAATGATAATTATTCTCCCCTTTGAAAGAATCAATCTAGAGTTAAAAAAATGTCAGAGAATAACTTAAAATAGAAGTTGATATAGATGAATAATAATGCAGACCTACAATAAAACGTTAGAGGAATGATTCTTCTACAATGCAAAGAAAAAAAAATTGGTATAGAACAGTTATTATAATTAAGGGATCTGCAAATATCTTTTGAAGGAAACTTTTCTAAAAAAATTAAAAGACTTGAAGTCAGCCATATCTGACTAAGTATGATTTCAAATTCAAATTAAATGAAACTAAGTAGCTAATACTAAAAAACAATTTTATAAGTTATAACATAATACTTTATAACCAAAGTAAATAACCAAACAATAAGTTATAAATTAATTGTATAACTTATAACTGAATTCTATGACTTGTGGGTTTGAAACAATATAAACAAATTAAAATATGAGAATTTAAAATGTAAAGTTATAAATCAATTTTATAACTTACGTTATGATCATTCTAAAGACTTATAAATGAATTATTGATAAAAAGGGTTTGATGAATGACAAACCAAAAATAAAGCTTTATTAATAAAGCAATAATTAAAATGTAATACTAAACCTAGTGTGCTACGCTAAGTGTGCCCTAAGCTAGGATTGACCAAGTTTGACAAATATTAATTCAACAAGTAAAAGATCAAGCAATAGATAGGAACAACTAGATAGAAGTTTTTGATTCTCAGAATGTGATACGTGCACCAAGGAGTGTGTATATTCTACAAATGTTTCGATCAATCACTTCAAACACATTAACATCCTAGATGGTTGTCTACAAGGCTAACAATTAGTTTAGCTAGGGAGTCCTCGATATACCCAAGGTATGTGAGGCCCAAATCCATAGGTGAAACCAAAACAATGTCACACAGCGGAGAGGAGTGGTAACCCACTTCTCCTCTTTCACTTCTCAAGGGTATAAATTTCCTTGAGGCTTAGCCCGAGTGACAAAATTTTGATCCCAAGAGAGGCGTCTTTGGATTCACCTCTCAATATTTATACTCCGTCAGAACACTGGAGTTGAGGTTGTCCCAAGGGGTGATGAAATCCCCAAGTAGGCCTCTTAAAAGCTAAGACAAGATTTTGGATCCTAATCTTATGCACCCAAAATGGCCTCGAAAGACGACAAGGGGAGAGAAAACTTGGATGATCTTGGGCTAAAAGATAGAGTTCTTTTCCAACTGACGCTTAAGTTTTTCAGATCTAGACCTTGCAAACACACATGTTTAGGATGCAAATGTTCAATTCCAACTTGAAGCGTTAACAAAAGTAAAATCGATCGAAGAATGAATACATCAAGAAGATTTAGGGTCAACAAAAGTAAACTTGCCTGCCCAGAGGCCCTCCACGTCAAGTATCAACTGATTTTTATTTAAGGCATTCAAGATTGAGTGTGAGTTTGTTTTAAGCCCAAAATAAAGATGTGTAAAACTCAGTTTCAAGCACGCACCCGAAGGCCCTCCACGTCAAGATTTGTTGAATTTTTATGCCCAAATGAAGTGTTAGCGAGACTAATGTGCATTCAAGAAATTTTCTATCTTAGAAAAACTAATAAAAACTCAAGTGAGTGGAATTTGATTTTTTTGGAGCACTTAACACCTTCTTAGGTAGACCCATCCCCATATATGGCACTGATATTGCAACCAATGGTTAGAATGATGGGTGATTAAAGAGGGTGAGTCCAACAACAAATTCACTCAAAGTGTCTTTATTTGTTTTTATAACTTAGAAAGTTTCTAAAATGTAGATTCTTTTTATGCCTCAAAAGATGAAGTGTGAGATATTGTAATGATTAATTAACCTTTTGCATTCAAGATTGGATTTTTTGTTTTAATCATGCATTCATAAAAAAAATTTAAAAATTGATTTTAATCCATGGCACTCAAGAGTGATTTTAGCAACATGCATTCAAAGACAAGTGATTAAACATTCAAATTTTTTCGCTTGAGCATTCAAGATTGAGATTTTGTGTGTTGTTTTAAGAACTTTGAAGTGTTTTGTTTTAACCTTAGAGCATTCAAGATTGTTTTGGACTCAAAAGTGAAAATGACTCTTTGGACTTTGGTTTTTATTCAAGATTTTGTGTTCTAGTTTGCATATTTTAAGCCCAAAAATGATATTCCTAGATTGTTTTGATGCATGAAAAACTTAAGAAACATTCAAAATTTTGCAACAAGACATTTGTTTGGAACACATAACAAAGCTTTTAGGACAATTTTGGCAACCATTTAGGACTCTTAGTTTTTATGAGATTTTTAAAAGAAATTTAAAATATTTGCAAATGAGGTTCATTTTATCTTTGATTGATGCTTTGAGTTTGATTTAGATTTTAGTGTGCACTTAGTGTTGATTTTGAACCTTTTGAAATGAAAACTTGAAGTTCTTTTTAAATTCTCAAAAATGAAGTGTTCCTAACTTTGCATGAATGCATCTAAAACCTTGATGTTGCAAGGATGCAAATGATTGAATTGGTTTAGTTTCACTTGTTAAAAGATTTTTTTTTTTGCAAATTTTTAGTTTTTAATGGATTTAATTATGATTTGGGGGTTCATTTTAAGCACTTAAAAAAAAGTGTGTATGATTTTGCTTCCTTAAAAAAAAAAGGCCAAGATCCCTCAAGAAGAAGAAGAAGTAGACAGAATAGAAGAAGAATATAGACAAGAAGAGGAAGAAGAATTTCAAGTGCTTTGTCCACCTATAAGCTTGAAAAATTTGCAAACACTATGAGATAGACTATGAGTTCCTTTGTCTTCTTCATGCTCATGTGGACTTACAAAACCAATTTATACAATCCTACCAATCACAAAAATAAGCAAAATTAGCCAAAATCAGCAAATGACATACACAACTTGACTAAAAAAGCTAATAAAGATGACCCATGCGGGATCCCACTAGGCGTGCCAAAATGTATACGAGCAATGTTAGTATGCTAATAGAAACAAAATTTAAGTAAAGTTTCTACAAACTAAACAAAATTCATAAACTTCAAGATAGACTAAGATGAGCTCTCAATTGAGAATATGAGCCATTAATGGGCTCTCTCAATGAGAAGCTCTCTTGTTGAGTGGCTTTGTCTAAATAGATAGGATGTATGCTCAAGCTTATGCTTCAAAAAGGGCTTCAAATGGAGTTGGAATTTGGGTGTGAGTGTATGATTTTGATGTAAAATGACTTCTTAAAATGGAATTATGACTTTACTTAATGGATTGTGTTGTTTTGCAAAGGGGAAGGATCCAATTTATAGGCAAGAGGCTTGAGGGATTGAGGGCTAAGATGCAAGGATGGGAAAAAGCTCATGGAGGGCTCAGATTGCATGAGAGGAGAGCACATGGATTGTGCTTCCTTACAGCCAATCAAGGAGTGACACATGTCATAGGGTGAGAGGATAGAGGAAAGGGGAAGGATGAGTCAAAAAAAGAGGCTCAAGGGATAAAATCTTCATAAAGACCCTCATAATGGCTTCTAAGAGCAATGAAAGGGCTTGGAAGAGTCATTTATGGCCTGGTGGGCTTCATAAAGTTTTATGGTTGGGACATTTTGAGGGAGATGAGAGGAATTTTGACTTGGACTTGATTAGGAAGGTTTTAAGCTTGCTTAGGATTGTGCAAATGATTAGAGGATGGATTAGGATGGTTTAGGATTAGCTTAGGGATAGGCAAGTGGATGGCATTTAATGAGGGTGGGTGAAGGAGGAGATATTTGTTAACTTTGGCTTGGGTTAGTAAGTCTTAACCCATTTTTAGGGAATGTGACAAGGTTAGGAGGGGATTAGGATTAGGTTTAAAGACATCTTCTAGAAGAGTCTAGACATTGGATGAGGATAAAGACTTTCTAGAATAGTCTAGAACTTCTTAGGATGAGGATGAAGACTTTCTAGAAGAGTCTAGAACTTCTTAGGATGAGGATAAATTAGATTTTTAATAAATAAATAAAGTTTTATTTATTTCAAAGGTTTGGGTTGAGGAGATATTTATTTAAATTTTTTTAATAAACATGAGGATTAATATTTAATCTTAATTAAATATTTTGAGTTGGGATTAGGGGTAGGAAATGATGGGATTAGCCTTTAATCAAAATTAAAGAAGGATTAGAAGATTTTGGAAGAGGTTAGTGGTCTTAAGGAAATTGGCCAAGTTTTAGGCAAAAAATAAATTTTTTATTTATTTTGGGTTTTTTGGTCAATTTATTAATTAAATAATTAATAAATAAGGAAATAATGTTTAAATAAGATTTAAACATTTTTGGGAGGGATTTCTTAATTAAATATTTTTAACTAAGATAAAGGGATTTAATGGCATAAAAATAAATTAATTAATGATGATGTCATCAGAAATTTTTTCAGAAAATAAAAATACTTTATTTTCTAAAGGATTTAGGTGTCTACACACACCACATCTCATTTTCGCACCGAATTTGATGCAATTAAATCAAATGCTGATAAATATGGTTGTGAAAATGTTTGGATCACTGAGCATTCTCTGGGTGCCGCCATTGGAATGTTAGCACAACAAAAGCGAAGGGTCATTTTTTGCAAGCCCATTTTTTCAAACCCCTTTTATTTCGGTGCCCCTGGAGAGAATCCATGGTGAGGGCATGATGCAAGAGATGCAGGGAGTAACCTACAATAATGGCTAAACAATAAAATCTTAGAAAAAGAAACTTTTGTGCAAAAGCACTCAACAAATTAAAGCAACGCAGCCACTAAAAATAAAAAAGAACCCCCATTACTGCCTCATTCAAATGGCCAATCCTTGCAACTTATACGACTATGTTTGATAAAAAACCTCAAAAACCTTCAATGGAAAACACAAGCTAGAAAGGCAACAAGAACAGTTGCTACAGAAGGCAACACTATCATGGAAGCAGCGCCTTTGATCAGAGATGGATTGGGCCCCTCTGCTTCAAGGTCATAGCGACCAAACGAGAGCAAACAAAAAAAATTGAAGATCAAGGAAGCATAAAAAAATTGCAAACCAAGAGAACTTAAACTTTATCCTAAAACAAGAACATGAAATTTAAAAAACATGCAATGAAGGAAATTAGCAGTATAAATAGTTGAAAAGAAAGAGAGATAATTCAAGAGATTAAAGGAAAGATTCTAGAAAAAGAGAACATATTAAAGAAATTTCTAAAAAAAATTAGAAAGCCAACAGATCAAATTAGAAATTGTCCATAATTTCTATAAGAACTAGAATATTTGGATTAAATATTTAAAAAAGAGATAAATATTATATTTTTTTTAAATGTAGGGACAATATTATATATAAAAAAAAAACAAAAAACTGAATAGGTGTGACATAGAAATTGAAGTTGAATAAGATTTTAAAATTCATAAGTTCTAAAAAAAATAGGTATAAAATATTACAAAAGAAATAGATGAGAGAAATAAAATATATAATATGAATAGAACTAAATCTAATTGACTATAATGTATAAATAACATTAATTATCATTATTTAAGTAATCCCCAAAATGTTAGGGAAATAATAATGTAACTTTTTATCTTAAATATTTAATAATAAAAATAATAATAAATACTATTGAACTAAAATTGATAAATGCTACTTGTTAAAACAAGAGCAAAAAAAATTAATAATTTTATTAATAGAGAAACCTAGGTAGAGATTATTTAATACAATGTGCTTCCAATGAATGACAACCTTCATCACATAAAACTCAAAACAAGGATTAGTAGCTCTGATACCATGTTAGAAATAATGAAATCAAAATGAACTAAAAATAAAGAATTATAATTTAATCCAAGAGAGTTTGTGATGAAAATATTTATAATACTTCATAAGAGCTTTCCAAGATCAACATAAAGGGGGAGACAATGATTTTGAAAGGGGAAAGCAAAGAAAACCCCTTGTGAATTATATGAATGAGGCAAATGCCTAAGAATGAAGAAAGAGAGAGAGGGAGATAATGTGGAGCCATAGGGCTCATTACATGAACTACATCGTGATTGTGTGTTTACAATGAGAGAGAAGCATCTCTTATAAAGAGATGAGAGAAGGAGTTATTTGTAACTCCCATGTGAATGACTGCCACATTCATAAGTGTGTGCATAACAAGTGTCATAATCCTCTTAAGGAGGAATAACTATTTTCCTTAATAAAGGAATTACAAAATGGACTTGTCCTCACATGTGGACTAGAGGACAAATAATATAAGAGATACTTTTGTTTATCTCATTTAATAAATACAGCTAAGGAAAGATTACCAATTCTAACAACATTGAACACTCTTAGGATCCTTTGGAGCAAAAATATGAAAGCTTACATTAATCAGATACACCAATTGAAATTGAAATTATTTAAAAGAATAACAGTGGTACTCTTTACCTGATAGGGGCACATCATGTTTTTGATGTACTTTTCTATACTAATCATGCTCAACATGTTCATCATGCTCTATATGCTCTAAAGTAAAAATAGCAAATGTTGCATTAATTACTTCACAAACTACAATTAAAGATATACAATTATCTTAATAATTTCATTAAAATAATTATTAAAACCTCCAATAGTGGTATCCCCACCATCCCAATTCATGTCCAAGTCATTATCTACCCTCAAAAGGTTGCATTCCAATGTCATGTACATTATTATCATTGCTTTCCCATAAAACAAACATAGTCACTTTGAGGTGGAAATTAATATCAAATATATTATTGCATATGTATTAAATTTTTAATTATCTTCATTTAGGTTATTTACCTACATGTTGGATGCAATAGAGGCTTGTGCTTTCCCACTCAAAACTCTCAAACATTCAACCGTGACTCCATAGCTTTTTTGGAAGGAAATCTTCATGTCATCTTGTGTGGGAGCTCTATTAAAATTAGAGCCTTACATTTTTGCACAATACTATAATTTTGTTCTAAAATAAAACCATATAACATTGTACATGTCATAATGCATGTATCCATCATATCAATACATCATTAAACTCATTTAGCATAGTCTATCATCTAAACTACATCACATTTTATCACATCACATGAAGTATATGCATAATACATCAACATCACATCACATCATATAGGAAATGTATACATCCATCACATAGAATCATATCATAGCATTTTGCATCTAATAGATATTAAATATATCATCATGAAAAAGTATAATGAAACATATGCATCATTATCAACAAAGTAAGCATCATAAGGATAAATAAGGCAGTTATATATTTGTGTGTGTGTGTGTGTGTGCGCATGTGTGTGGGTGGGTGAGCATGTGTGTGTGTGTGTGTGTGTGTGTGTGTGTGTGTGTGTGTGTGTGTGTGTGTGTGTGTGTGTGTGTGTGTTGCTGTGTGTGTGTGTGTGTGTGTGTGTGTGTGTGTGTGAGAGAGAGAGAGAGAGAGATATAGAATACCATAAGGAGAGCTACGTCTATAATGATCATCTAGTATTACCTCTTCCCTCGTGTATGTGAGGCTTAGGTGGTACAGAAGTTGACAGTCCATTGCTATTCTATCTTTGATATGCATTTGTACTTTCCTTGGATGCTCTAAGAGGTTGTACAATTTACCCACTACTTTGAGATCTATGAGGTCTTTGTGATCTCCATGAATTTGTGTAGCTTGGAACCCTCTTCTCAATAAGCACAACATGCTCATAAGCCACTCACCAATAATTCCTCAATGAGCTCCTTTATTTTTCTTCAAATGATCATTCCAATGATTCTTTAGTTGGTGAATGAATTCTTCAACATTCTTGAGCTTTTCTTTTAGCCTCATAATTTCATCTTTTATTGTGTCAAGATCTTCAAGTGCAATTTCCAAAAGTCTATATATTTTCCATTGAACCATCTCTCCAGATCTTCCTCAAGATGTTAGTCTCAATCTAAGGCACTAGACCTTGATACCAATGGTTAGAATTAATGAACACTAAGGATAGGGTGTGTGTGTTTGAGAGGGGGGAGTGGGGTGCAAGGGGTGAATCAATGTTCTACAGTTTTTTTCTTCAACCAATTGATTATGCCACCATAAACAAACCAAAAAAAAGTGAACAAATAAAGCATCTAACAAGTATTCACAATTGATGCAGAAAAATCAAATTTCAAATTCTACTCCTATGTTTTGTTATGAAGACTTGGCCAAAACAATAGGTATGAAGGTTGAAACCCTATTGAAAACTTTCAATGGTGACTTGTAGCCTTGGTTTTGATCTCCAATCCTCCTAAACACAATGTTCCAATCACTAGATTTCACTTCTCAACTCAAACCACTAGACTTCCTTCATTAAGTGGCCTTTCTCCTAGAAGCCCTGTTTCAACAATTTTCTTCAATTTTCTCTAAAATCTTCCATTGAACCTACCCACCCAATGGGATTTCCAAATACCTGTTTGGGAGTTGTAAAGATCCCCAAGTTTTTCTATTCCACTCAATCAAAGACCTGCCTAAATCTTCACAAGTACAACAACCTAAGAGGCCTAATTTGGCCACATTAATGAAGCAAGCACCATAAATCAAATAGATTTCATCAAAACAATAATTTGACCAGCTAGGGAATCCAAAAAATATCCAAATCCCTAGTATCAACCTATGGCTTATTGTTGCCTACAAGTTGCAAGTGTTTTTATGGTTGTACTCCTTGAAAATAAGAGAAATAAATTGCTTAGGACCTGCTAGCATAAACCTAAATAAATTGTGAAATCCTTAAATATACTCTTTAAAACTCAAATACAATGGTTTTTTGAGTTTGTCTGGTGGCATGAGGAGGAAAATGAATTTCTTTTCAAAACCCTTAATTTAGATGCAATTTCAAACCCCCTTTCAAAGATTTTAGCATTTCTCACCCATATCGGCATCTCAAGACTTCAAACCTAATTCATTTGAAAGCTATTTTGACCCTTTAAACATGAATGAAGGTTTCAGACCTTGCTACTTCCATACATGCATGAGAGAAGACTAGAAAAAAGAGAAAATAATGAAAAATTAAAGTTTCTATTTGTTTTCATATGTCAGTCGACCCAAATCTTATTATAAAATTCTTGATAGTTGTTTACACTACATTTTTACATTATTTTAAACAGTATTAGATGCTTATTATTCCAAGTAAGGCACCAAGTCCATTTATTTTCCATAATGCATATCAAAACTTTCTATTTTACAACTTTGTACAAAATTGTCAAGTTGCACTTTTGCAACTTCAACAATATTTGATACATACAAACAAATATGGCTTCCTATCATTATGACTATCCTAAAAATATTTAAATTCCCTTGAAAATGAATCAAATGAACTAAATACATGCATATAGTCCAACTTGTAAATCTTTGACATGTTGGCTTATAGGTGTACCTTACAAAAATGGATGTTTATTACACTAAATGGAATCAAAAAAACTTGAAAATGTAAACTAACATATCCCAGTATACATGATGGACCTATGTACGTGTGGAAATGACGTGATTATCTTAATGTGGGTGCCCTGCACCATACACCCCATGCAAATTTATTTCAAGTCCACTTGAGATGAGCTCTTGTAGAGGGATATCTTGCTTGTTGATGTCCTCTATCATCCATACAACATCCACATCTGAATATCCTATGATTTTTATCAAATATTGTTTATACTCCTTTCATCTTGTCTTCTTCACAACTTTTTTGTCAAGTATTCTCTCTATTTTGGTTCTGCCTTCAATGGTATATATTTGATGTCTTCCACCTTTGCAATTTTCCATGTATCAACTCCTTCATTGGCTACTTTGAATGGTGTGAGGTTTTCTATAGTGAAGATGGGAGAGATTCCAATATCAGGTGGAAATTGAATCTCATATGCATTAGTTCTAAACTTCTTCACTATTTGGCAATGATGTAGTACTACTCTGCTACCACTAATAAAGGTATGCTCTAATACCATTGATGAAGGACCAACACCACCCTTACAAACTCTCAAGGTGAAGCTCTTCGAATGTAATCTCTTGTAAGAAATCTTGGGAAGTAGAAGTCTTCAAGAAGAAGCTCTTTTGTTGTAAGCTCTTCTAGTTTGAAGCTCTTAGTGAGAAATCTCTCTTATATTGTAAGAATTTGGAGTTTTCCATGTGGAGAATATTGTAATGAATTTCAAGTATTAATGGATGTTTAATGAAGCATTTTTTTCATCTCTTTGTCTCCATCATGTTGCATTTTTTGTTGTGAGGTGGTAGGGTGGTGTTTCCCTTCATCAGTGGTATCAGAGCATACCTTTGTTAGTGATAGTAGAGTGTACCTAGGACCTACTTTTCTCAACATGAGCTTGGTATGTTTATCTTTTGGTATCCTCTCCTTCTTGAGATTAGCCCACACTAAATCTCCAACTTCAAATTCCAAGTGTCTCCATTTCTAATATGCGTGCTTCTTATACTTTTCAGAGGTTTGTGGGAGTTGTGTTTTGACTTCATCATGGGTCTCTTTGATGGTTGTAGAAATCTTATCTCCTTGTACACTAACTTGCTCTTGTGAACTCATGTCTCTCAATTCTAGAATCCCTCTATAATGAATCAGATACACCACTTGAAATGACAAATTTCTTGTACTCCTATTGATGGAGTAATTATATGAAAATGCATATTAGGGTATGATTGCAACCCACTTTTCTCCATGTTTCCTTGGGAGCGACCTTGACAAATTTCCTAATGTTCTATAAAATAACTATGCTTTTCCATTAGTTTGATGGTGATAGGATGATGAGAAGGATAAATTGGTGCCAAGTCTCCTCCACAAAGTCCTCCCAAAGTGTTCCACAAACTTCACATCCCTGTCAAAAACTATGTTGAGAGTTAGCCCATGAATCCTTATCACTTCTTTGAAAAACAAATCTATTATATGTGAAGAATCATTGGTTGATTTTCATCACAAGAAATGAGCCATTATGTTGAACCTATCAACTACAACAAACACACTGTCATGTCCTTTTGGTTTTTTTGGAAGCCCCATCAAAAAATCCATTTTTATGATTTCACATAGCCTAAGATGGTATTGGAAAAGGTTAATATAGCCTTGCATTTGTAATCTTCCCTTTGGCTCTTTGACAAATCATAGATGTTTCCAAAAAGTGTCTAACATTAGTCTAAATTTTAGACCAATAGTAATATCTTCTAACCAACTCTAAGGTCATATCCAAACCAAAGTGTCCACCCATGGTTCCACTATGGTTTTCTTTGATAATATTTGACCTCATAGAACACCTAGGCACACATAGTTGTGCCCCTTTGAAGAGAAATATGTCATGCATCAAAAAATCAAAAAATTCAACATGATATCTATAATAAAATTCCATACATACTTTGTAGATTTCACCAAAATTAGGATTTGTTGCATACATGTCTTTTAATGCTTTGATTCCCACACTTTCTAGTTGAACTTGTAAGACTATCATGTTCCTCCTGCTAAGTACATCAACTACCTTGTTGGCTATGCCTTTCGTTCCTATGATGGTGAAGGTATAGGTCTGCAAGGCCTCCACCCATTTCATATGCCTATGACTTAGCTTGTATTGTCTATTGAGAAAACTAAGTGCTTGGTTGTCCGTACATAGAACAAATTTGTTTAGTAATAAGTAATGTCTCCACCTTAAACCAATGAAGAGTACTTCTTCTTGGACTAATTGTGTTTTTTTACTTGAGAAATCCAATGGTTTGCCTTCTTAACTAAGAACAACCCCTATAGCAACCTTGCTAGCATCACACTCCACTTGGAAAATTTTGTTAAAATAAGGTAAAGAAGGAATTGGTTGCTCACTAATATTTTTCTAAAGAAAATCAAAGGCTTCATTAGTTGATTGAATCCACACAAACTTACACCTCTTTCCACATTTAATAGTTTCTAACATAGGAGCACATAAATGACTAAAATTTCTTATGAATTTCCTATAAAATGAAGCAAGACCATGAAAACTTCTAACATCTCCAATTTTTTTAGGAGGTGGCCAAGATATTATAGAACTTATCATGTCATTATCCATCTTCAAGTTTCCTTAGGAGATCACAAAACCAAGATAGGCTAGCTCCTCTTACATGAATAAGCACTTTTCCAAGTTTATCACCAACTTCTCCTCATGAAGTCTTCTCAAAACCATGTCAATGTATTTGAGGTGTTCCTCCTTTGTCTTGTTGAAAATCAATATGCAATCTAAGTAAACTATGATGAACTTGACATTGAAGTCCTTGAGAACTTCAATCATAAGCCTCATGAAAGTACTAGGGGCATTAGAGTGCCCAAATTTCATTACCTTCAAATCATACAAACCATCATTGGTTTTAAAAGTTGTTTTCCATTCACCTCCAACCCTCATCCTAATTTAATGATAGCCACTCTTCATGTCAATCTTGGAGAAAAACTTTGCATCCCCTAAGAAATCAAGGAAATCTTTAATTCTTGGCATTGGAGACCTGTATCTCATTGTAATCTTGTTAATGATCCTTGAATCAATGCACAACCTCCATGTTCCTTCCTTATTTTGTGCCAAAATAGGAGGTACAACCATAGACTAAACTTGTTGCAATTAGATGAGAATCTAGTAACTCCTTCACTTCTCTAACGGTCTCCTCATTTTTTTGAGGAGTCATCTTGTATGCAGCCTTATTTGGCAAGGTAGCCCAAGGAATGAAGTCAATACAGTGACTAATATCTCTTATAGGTGGTAAATACTTTAGCATACCTTTGGAAATCAAACCTTTATACTTATCCATAAGTAATTTCACCTCACTAGGAATTGCCTTCTTTAGTTTAGCCTTCTTTTCATCTTCAACTACTTCTTGTGCTTGTGGTTTCGGTATCAAAAGAAAACAAGGCTTAAGTTCATCCTTCATGTCTTATAAGAAAACCTGCCTATCAACCATCATGATTTTGGCTTCCCTCTCTTTATTCTCTTCCACTTCTTCATGATCACCAAATGGAATCAATATAATTATCTTTCCATCCTTCTTGATGGTATACACATTAAACATTCCATTATGTTGTGTCTGCAAGTCAAATTTCCAAGGCCTACCAAAAAAAGGTGGCGTGCATCCATATAAACAATATCAAACAATATTTTTTCCTTATATTTTCCAATCTAAAAATCAACCCAACTCATGCTAGGTCATTTAGAAGAGTTTGTTAACCCTTTGTTAGCCATGGAACCTTATAGGTAAAAGCATGAGGTGCTCTTTAACTTCTAAATCATATCAAGAGAAACTAAATTTTCAATAGATCCAGAATCAATAATCACTTTACATACCTTAACTACTTATTTGCAAGTAGACCTAAAGATTATTTTTCTTTGTGTAGGCTACATGATTGTAGGCACCTTCAAAAGTGTTCTCCTTATCATCAAATTTTCTCCTCTTTGAAGAAAACTATCTGAATCGGGTATCTCCTTCTCTTTTGTATTCATCATCTTGTACTAAATGTGTTATTATTTTACCTTGTGATCTTGTGCTAGCTCTATTTGGGCACCTAGATGCATAGTGTTCTTTGTTGAAATTGAAGCATGTCATTGGGTCTGCCCTTCTACCACCAAATATGCCTTTTGAATTACCTCTCCTACCTCTAAAATTACCTAACTTCTTTCATTCTAACAAGTTTCTTGCTTGGCCTTCTTGTTCTCTTCATGGTTGTGTCCTCTTCCTTGGAAATTTCCTCTTCTGCTTTGGTTTCTACCTCATCCCCTATTGTTTTGCTATTGTCTTCTCTTTAATTTAGCTTCCGCCTTCAAGGCTAATTGATAACATTTTTTAGTTGTAACAAGGCACAACAAATTTAGTTCTTCTTGAATGGGAAACCTCAATCCATTGAGGTATCTAGCAACTTCACACTGTCAATTTCACTTTCACTTTGCAATACAACATTTGGGGTCAAATTGCGATGACAATTTGCGACAACGATGTAATTTGTGGTCACCTTCATGTTTTTTTTTGTAGTTGTCCCCAACGTTGTCGCAATATCGACATTTTCATCATAATTGAGATGCACCCTTCAATATAAACCTAAAAAAAACACAACATAAATCATTTCATATTTGTTTTGATTGTGGTGAAGAGATGCACATGAAAGAGGGTGGAGAGCTCCGAACATTCTCCTGCCCTTGTAATTGGTGCATTTCATTGTTGTGATCTATGCATTTCATTTCTGTGCCTTTCTCTGTGATTGTGTTGTTGTGTATCTCTGCATTTCATTGTCATGCCCTTGCTCTACAATTTGGTTGTCATGCCCTTGTGATCTTTGCATTTCATTTGCATTCCCTTGCTTTGCAATTTCATTAATGTGTCCTTTCTCTATGATTTTGTTTCCATGTCATGCCCTTGTAATCTTTGTGCCCTTACTCTTTGATTTCATTTTTGTGCTCTAGCTCTGCGATTTTCTTCAAAGGAGCTATGCAAATGTTCATTTGTTTTCCTTCTAAACAGGTATCTGCTTGTATTTCCTTCTAAACATGTATATTTAGAGATCTTTTTTAAGGTGTTGATTACATCTTACCACAATAGAAAAATTCATCCAATTGTATACATATTCTAGAATCCAAATAATAAAACAATAAAACTCACTCAACCCATGCTAAGTGACTTACCTTAAGATTCTCTACAAAAATAATGCAGACTAGGAAAAATGGGCAAAGTTCACAAGAAATTTTACAAAAACACATCATAGCAAATATTTTTAGAAAGAAACTAGACATAACCCAATTAAATGGGTTTAGTTGGTGATTGGTTGGATTGATTACAAATTCTTGTAGAATTGTCATCAAATTAGGTACAATAAAATGAACAATCAGTTGTTCCCAGCTAGCAGAATCAAATACAGTTTTCCAAGGTGATAAAATTGCATATGCAAGAAATTGAAGAATAACTTCAGTAAAGATTTGAGTGTAAGGAGTTGAAGAAGCAAGTTCTTCTTTTGTGTAAATGTCATAATCATGAAGCTCATTCCCTTGCAAAAAGCCTTTGCCACAATGAATCTACCTCTAAACCATGCATAGGATGTTGAAGTGGTTCCCAAACTTGAAACACTCTTACAAGCATTTGATACTTGGGATCATCACAGGAAGACTGTGCCAATACTTGAAACACTCTTATAAGCATTTGATATTGGACTGTAAATTCTCAAAGACACTTGCAAGTGATTCCAATGTCATAGTACCTACCACAACACTTGTCTGGATTCTATCCAGTGGCTCCCATAATATCCTCTATGTTGTCTAGTCGTTGTTTCTATCATGCAATCTCTTTCTAAAGTCGTTCCTTTTCCTTCACTCCTGTGCCTTACATTTTGATTATCAAACTTCTGAATATCTGCCTCTACCTTATCTAAAGTCAACTTTACATTGTGTTGTAACTCTGGCATAGGTGTTTGATCATCAACAAATTTCATTTCAGCATTCAAGTTTTCAAGATTAGTCAACACCCTCACTTGCAGACCTCTCATGTCAAGCACTTTCTATACTTTTTCAACACCATGTTCTTGCTTCTAATCTAATAGTTCTTTAGGTGCATTTTCTTGTAAAACATTAATTTTGTTGAACAATTATAAACTCTTAGAAAGTGCATTGTTTTTTTCATGTTTGTATGTTTATATAATAATGAATAATAATAATATTTTCATGTATGTCAAAATAATAACTAAATTTACCATTGGATCATATAGTAATTAAGTAATCAACCCAGCTAATCAGCAACTAGACCAATTTAACTAGTGTTTCCAATGTCATAGTACCTATTTCAACACTTTCCTAGATTCTATCCAATGGCTCCCATAACATTCTCTATGTTGTCTACTTGTTTTTCTCATGCAGTTTATTTCTAAAGCTACTCCTCATTCTCTTTGTAAATTTGCTCCTTCTCCTTATCTCTCGTGCCTTAAATTTTTATTATCAAACTTTTTAATATCTACCTCTACCTTATCTAAAATCAACTTCATAGTGCATTGTAACTCTAGCAACTAGACCAATTTAACTGGTGTTTCTAATGTCATAGTACCTACTACAACACTTTCCTGGAATCTATCTAGTGGCTCCCATAATATTCTCTATGTTGTCTACTTTTTTCTGTCATGCAGTCTCTTTCTAAAGCTGCTCTTCCTTCTCTTTCTAAAGCTGCTCCTTCTTCTTCTCTCTTGTGCCTTAAATTTTTATTGTCAAACTTTTGAATATTTTTGTTGTAACTCTAGCATAGGTGTTTGATCATCGATAGTTTTCATTTTAGCATTCAATTTTTCAAGATTGGTCAACACCCTCACTTGTGGACCTCTCATTTCAAGCACTTTTTGTGCTATTTCAACACCATGTTCTTGCTTCTGAGCTAATAGTTCTTCAAGTGCATTATCTTGTAAAATATTAATTTTGTTGAACAATTGTAAACTCTTAGAAAGTGCATTTTTGTTTTCATGTATGTATGTATATATGTATGTATGTGTGTATATATAGAGAGAGATCTTGTGGATTGTGGATTATGGATTATGGATTATGGATTATTAAAAAAAAAAAAAGACAACATTAATCATTCCCCATTTGTTTTGATTGATTGTGGAGAGCTACGCGTGAAAGAGGGTGGAGAGCTCTGAAAAAAAGTGGAGAGCTGTGAATGTTGGTGGAGATTAGTGGAGATCTACGATTTTCTTGTTGTTCCCTTTTGATCATTGCATTTTGTTGTTGTGTTGTGCCCTTATGATCTTCGTGCCCTTGCTTTGCAATTTTCTTCAAGGGGAGAAGAAGTACCTATGTAAATGTTTTTTTTTTCCTTCTAAACATGTATCTCTTGTTCATATATAATAGCTTTGGTTTTCCATATCTCTTGTAACTTTTACATACACACTTGCATAGTACTTGTGCTAAATTAAATTAGTCATTCAATGTCTTGAATTCACACAAGCAATTATCCTTGCATTCAATTGAAACTATTCATACCAAACTAAGTATGTAGAAATCTATAGTTATAGATTATATTATCTCTTGGTGATTGAGTAAAGATCATGTGTATAATATTATCCAGGTAATGTTCGAATGCATTCACATTAAGTCATAATAGGATCAAGTAGATGATCCATTTATGTTACATCGTACTTATTTTATTAAACATTTTGTTTAACATAATCAATAATACTAGAATTATATAACTACAACTAGTACTCTTGTTTGTTTTAATTTAATCATATACATTTAAGACTATTATTTTTCTTAAAATTAGATTGTATATTTTTTATCACTAAAACACAAATATAGATCTCTAATAGTAATCTTTTTCAATTTCAAGATCTTCATGTTTAATGTGAAGAGTTTCCACTACTAGAAAATGGAATAGCCACAATGTGGAGCCACATAGCTCATGGCTTTTTCCACCAAATTACATTTTGGTCTTTCAAAAATATTATAGGTGAATGTTCTTCTAATTTTACATACATTTAATATTTGTTACTTGTCATTTGAGGTAATTTTCTATTTTAAGATAGAGACATCTATCATAAGGATGGACATGCCAATTTTGATCATCTTGTTTTCAAAGTTGATTCCCTTATCAAATTAATGAAACTACTTGCAACTGACACCTATATTTTCTTCAACTTTCCCAATTAGTCATTCACAAAACCATCTTCCTTGTACCCCACCATAGCACGCAACCCTTGTTTGAGGTTTATATCTTAGTCCCTCTTGGGTTTTGAACGTTATTGAACCTATTTCAAAATGGTCCCATTGGTTCAAGGTGGAAGTTCATATATTTGATAAGTTTAGTTTCCTAGGTAGTTTAGTGGTTTCAATGTTCAGAAGGCTCTTGGCTTGGATCAGAGTATTGAGAATCAAAGACTCTGTGATTTATATTGAATGGTTCATATCAATGTGTGCAGATGCTTTTAGATGTCTCCAAGAACATTTAGGTGTATTTTGGTTCATAATAGTCCATGAACCACAAATAAAAATCAAAGCACATTTCAAAGGCCAAAGGTTTTGAACATGAAACTAGTGATTCAAACTATTGGTTCATCAATCTGAATGTACAATTCAATGGTTCAAGTTTGACAATTCCAAGTAGCCCATAGCATTTTAGAAGACCAAGTCAAGTGATTTGTATCTAGCAATTTTATGATATAGAAATTCAATATGGAGGAGGATATATTGGCATCACAAATGAATCATCCCATATCCATGAACAAAATCTAATCTTCTGTAAGACTTTTTCCTCTAAAGACCCAATACATGGAGCCATTATCATCATGAGTAAACTCGCTCTCCTCAAACGAATTCAATTGAAACTATTCATACCAAACTAAGTATACAAAAATCTATACTTACAGATTATATTATCTCTTGGTGATTGAGTAAAGATCAAATAAAATGTTCTAAGGTGATAAAATTGCATATACAGATGTATGTATGTATGTATATATGTATGTATGTATATATATTTATCTCTTCATCTCATTGTCATGCCCTCATGAACTCACATTCCCTTGCAGAAGCCTCTACAACAATGAAATTACCTCTCAACCATGCAAAGGATGTTGAAGTGGTTCCCAACCTTGAAACACTCTTATAAGCAATGGCAAAGAAAATGCAGATGTAATACATATATTACTATTATATGTGTGTGTGTGTGTGTGTATTACTATTGTGTGTGTGTGTGTGTGTGTGTGTGTGTACACAAAGAGATCTTGGAACAACAGAAAATTTGATCCAACTACATACATATTCCAGAATCCAAATAATCGTTGACTTATGATAAAAACTTTTTGCAACACTAAAACTCTCCTTTCTTTCATTTTCGTTATCCATAGTCAATGTCCTATCTTTGAAACCCTTTGTCACACCTTGTAGAACATCTCTGGAGCAGCATATTCAAGAGTTTCACATGTTGTATTTTGTAATAATTTTCTCTTCATTTCTTCTTTTGTTTGTAATTCACATAGGAAAAAGTTAGAGACCTTTAGATTGCCATCACTATCTATTAACAAACTGTCTATTTTCAAGTCTTTGTGAAACACTTCTTTCTTGTGATGGTATTGCAGTGCACAAAGAAATTGTTGGAAATATAATCTTGCTTTATTTTCTTTGAGCCTTCCACCTTCATATTTAAGGAGGTAATATTCAAATTTTGAAAAATGAAACCTATATTTTATACGATTTTCTACTTATATAGGAAATCCAATGACTCAAATCTTTTTTAAACTAATTATTCTAGTTTTCCTGATATAGAAATTGATTTATGTTCTAATATTAATGTATGATTGTAATTGAAAACATAAACACTAAAATGGGGGGAAAAGAGAGAGAATAGAATGATACCTTTAGAATAGAGGAGATCGGTCAATGTACCACCACCTACATATTCCATTGCCCGATAAACATATTTTTAGTGGAGATTGTGTCATGCAAATGCACTATGTTTGGATTCTTCAAACATTGCATGGCTTTTATTTCTTTATCTATACTCTTCGGTATTCCTCTTTTCTTTTTCTCCAAGCACTTTATTGCATAGATTTTATCACTTTTGAAATCACTTGCCCTATATACATTTTCATACACACCTTTCCCTATTAGGATTTTCAATTTATTATCTCCAATCATAGTTGACATTTCCATGGCCACAATATATTTAATATTGATTACAATGTTCATCTAGTCGAGTAATCATAGTAGTAAATATTTCTCTTCCTTGACCGAAGAGGTGCAATAGTGTAGCCAATGGCGATTGGTCATGTCATTTTGATTTTATTTTCAAAAAATAGAGGATGTTTTTTATTATTAACTTATATAAAATAATGTTTTAGAGATTAATTACACTTTTATATTTTATTTCACAATGATATGTTAAGTTTAGACTAACTGTACATACACAGTTTGAATATTTTTTACATAATGCTTTACAGTCTAAATGCAATATAACTTTTAGTCTTACTTTGGTTACATAATATTTTTTTCCTTTATATGTTTCTTTTTAAATAAAGTGTATGAGGAAAAAATAAAAGCTTAATAAGAAATTGCAGATGCAATACATGACAAATTGCACAACTTATAGTCCTCTAGATATTTGGATATATTGCCACAAATTGTCACAAAGTGCATAACACTTTCTTGGATATATTGCCACAGACTCTCTTTCATGCCTTAAAGTCTGATCAAACTTTTGAATACCTATTTCTACCATATCTAAAATTAACTTCACATTTGGTTGTAACTCTAGCATAGGTGTTTGATCCTCAAACTTTCATTTCAGCATTCAAGTTTTCTCTTCATTATATGTTTGGTTTATCAATGATTTCCTCCAGTTTGATTATGGTGCATCTCAACTACCTAATCCAATGATGCAATCACCCATCTATCTCTAGATTTTGCAAGCACTTGTTGTTTTACAGAATCTAGATAGATATTAATAGTTCCAAAGCCATAAACTTGAAGACCATCATGTGTGCATCCCACTTTAGGGAAAAATTGGATGTCATGTTCTTGTGCATATGTTTTGATTGTTAGCATGAATTCTGATGATACTACATTGGGGGAGTATCCTAAGTATTGGAAAGTATTGATTGTTGTATTCATGACTGTATTTGTCATTGATGTCAACATAGCAATAATTTTGTAAAGATTGGAAGAATAGCAGTCAGTAATATTATGATGTGCAAAAGTTGAGGAAGAGTTAGATTATGCACAATCGAGGACATGTTCCTGAGGTTGTCCTTATGACATGGTTAAGAGGACTAAGTTTGAATCAAAGTTTTATGGAAGTTACAATTGATTTACCGAGAGTAACACAAAAATAGAGCATTTGTTTGGTAGTTTCTAATGTTTTCATTATATCTTTTAGCCAAGATATAATGAGGTGATGTGCAGATAGCCAGAGACAAAAGACAGTCAAGTGATGACATCAACAAGTGCGCAACACTTGGAGTCACAGATGTGAAGTTTTGTATAGATAGTGAGATGAAAGTGCTATTGTAATTGTGATTTAATTACTTATCTTATTTTAATTAATTGGGAAAGCCCTAAGGCCCACTCAAGGAATTATTATGAAGATTTGGTATAAAGGAAAGCTATTTTCTTGTTTGTCATGCAACTTGGATTAGAGGACCAAGTGGGATGTGAAGTATCAGTGTGCAGTGCAAGGAGTAGAATGCTTACTAAATTCGTGTAAGAGATCCAAGGGATCATTGGATGCACAGTATGAGATCTAGTTACAAGATCTGAAAAAGTAGAAGTCTGGTTAGTAGGGCAAAGAAAAAGGAAGGAAATACATTTTATTTCTATTATTCTACAAGGAATAATATAGAGATCATTTGGATAGTGGGTTCTTTGATCTTAGCCTTGAAGTTTTTTTGGGCAGTGAGTCCACCTATATTCTTTCACAACTCCTAACAGAGTTGGAATCTCCTAACAAGGATTCAAAGTCTCTTAACAGGAACTCATATGTATTGAATGTTATAAAAAACTCCTAATAAGGTCTATCCTCTAACAAATAATATTTATATTAGTACATCATCTTGTGGGTACCATCCCCACCAGAGTTTTCCCTCTGATCAAGGGTTTCCCTAGTTAACATATCTGGTGTTAATTGTGTATGAGTATCTTGTTGTGGTTTTAGTTAACATTACTCATATGGTTAGGATTATTTAAAGTTAATGATTGTGCAAATAGTTGTATAACTGATTCCCCCCCTATCTTAGTTATATCAGTTGACTATATATTCTAACATCAATCACTTCATTAAAACTACATTGTTGTGCACCCATGGAATTATTCAAGTGAATCCCACTTCCCATGGAAGCTAAGGCTTGCTATTGTGCCTCAAATTGGCATTGCTCAATCACCTTAACATAGCTTACATTCTCTCTAGCCCCAAGTTGTTCCACAGTCATACCCTCTACAGCTTGATTCATCATTTCAAGGAATACATTTAGCTTACTTCTTATCCTCTCATTAGCAAGAAGCTCGGGGAAAAATAGTCCTTTCCACCCTAAAAACTAGTGTGTTACTTGATTAAAATCAGGATTTGAACCAAGCCAATTATACAAAACCTACTACCACTTCGAAAAAAATTGTGCCTCCAACATTGATACCATATTATAAATGGGAACAACAGATGTCCAAGCCATAACCCAATTAAATTGGTCTAGTTGTTGATTATCTGGGTTGACTACAAATTCTTGTAGAACTGTCATCAAATTAGGTACAATAAAATGAACAATCACTTGTTCCTACCTAGCAGGATCAAATACAATTTTGCAAGATGATAAAATTGCATATGCAGATGCATCACTTGAATGCCACATATGAAGCACATTCCCCAACTTATAACAAATGGTTGGATATAAAGGCTCCATATGCTAGCCCAATAATGGAAGCCAAGGATGTAACTATGCATGTATTGGCATGCTCTCCTTGCGAGGATCCCAAGTATCTACTGATGTTGTTAATTTGAGCATCACTATATGATCCAAAATGTTATGAAGTACTAAAGTCAATAGTAACTTCTCCCATGTCTTCAAAAAATGTAGGATAGGTTCAGGGTCCCTTGACTCCCAAGAATTTGTAACAGCTATTCTCATTTTCAGAAGAATAACTTCAGTGAAGAGTTGAGTGTAAGGAGTTGAAGAGACAAGTTATGCATCTATGTAAATGTCATAATCACGAGGCTCATTCCTTTGTAGAAGCCTCTGCCACAATGGCAATACCTCTAAACCATGCAAAGGATGTATGTATGTGTGTGTGTATGTATGTATGTATGTATACAGAGAGATCTTATGGATTGTGGAGATCAATGGAGATCTAGGATTTCATTTTTGTGCCCTTGTATGTATGTATGTATGTATGTAAACAAAGATATTTTGGCACAATAAAAAAACAATAAAGCTCACTCAACACGTAGCATGGCCATAGATGTGATGACAATGCCTATTGGTAAGTATATTCCTATTTTTCTCTCTCATTTTTCATGTGTTTATTTCACTTGAACTATTGTTTCTTAGGGAGTATTTTGTAATATTGGATTCATTCTATGTAGGAGGTAATGAGGACATTCCTAGATGGACCTATCTAGTTTATTTTCTCATTAGCAATGAAGATGGACTTCCCCTGAGAATAGCAGGAGGCGATGAGGACATTTTAGGTACTTTAAAGATTGATCATTTCTTAAATATTTTAGATGTTAACAGGGAATTTAGATGTTGGCAAGCGGGGGGGGGGAATGAGCTTCCACCTTCATGTGGTTAGCCTTGATTAGTAGAGAATATTAAACTATTCTCAAAACCAAGTGAAGCTCAACCTTAACCTATGATTGCATGACAACTAATTGTGTGAATCTCTTGGTTTCACGCAATGCAGAAGAATGGCATAGTTCAATATGCAATCTCAATTCATATGCATATGACATCAAGTGGAGTTGAAAAATGCAACAGGTTTACATATTTGTTAGAGGTTTTTAATTAGGTAATTTAAGTTATAGACCATCACGAACATTGTTCATTATCGTCTATAATTTTAAAAACTTAATAGACCTATTAAATAAATGTAATCGTGTTGTATTTTTTCAGCTTCATATGTTGTCCATGCATTTCAACGCAGTTGCACATGCATTCTTGATTCAGAGTGGCAGAATCTTATTTTGGATTCGACAAATAAATGACATGCACTAGAATATGGGAAAATTATGTCACTTTTGCAAGTATGGAACCTTTTTTTTTACTTTAAATATTCATCCTTTCTTAAAGATTCTAGTTCAATATACAATCTCAATTCATATACATACGACATTAGGTGGAGCTGAAAAAACCCAACAGGTTAGCATAGACCTATTAGATAAATGTAAACATGTTGGGGTTTTTCAGCTCTACCTATTGTCCATGCATACAGAACACAGTTGCACGTGCATTTTTGATTTAGAGTGGCAGAATATTATTTTGGATGTGACAAAAAATGACATGCACCAAAAGATGGGAAAATGATGTCACTTTTGCAGGTCTAGAACCTTTTCTTGTACTTTAAAGATTGATTATTTCTTAAAAATTTTAGATGTTAATGAGGAATTTAGATGTTGTGGGGGCCGGGGGGGGCAAATGAGCTTCCACCTTCATGTGGTTGTTGGCCCTAATTAGTAGAGAATATTACACTATTCTTGAAACCAAGTGAAGCTCAATATTAATCTATGATTGCATGGCAACTAACTCTGTGAATCTACTGTGACCTATGAGAGCATCATAGCTCCCACAAAATTTCTATTACATGCCCATTGCTATGATGATGGATAGTGCCTATGGCTAGCCGTTGCTCCCATGACATTTTTGTCACTTTGACACCTCACGTGCAACGATGGCCCCAATAGTTAGTCGTTGCAATTGTGACGATGTAAGGATGAACTCTTGTTGTGGTCTTGCTCAAAGTCACGACAACTTTATCCATGGCAATTGCAATGAACTCCCCTATCATCACAATTTGTGATAGAAAAAGTCTGACACCCATCTAATGGGAGCTTAATCATGATGGTGTCGCTTGGGTAAAGGGTGGTCGTTGCAATTCAGGCCCAAATGTAGCTGTGTTATTTTTCTCTTAGAACCAATTTCTGAATTCTTCAACATAAGCTGTGACATCTAGCTCCTTTTGTTTTAAACATTGTCTCCTACTATATAGTTCAACTCCATAGTCCTCTAGTACATAAGTTTCACTTACCTTGGCACTCATTTTGCCCCATGAATTTATCATATTCTTACCCTCTTTGACTCTCTCTCCTTGGATGAAATTCCACCAACTTAGAGTTGCTCCTTTCAATTCTAACTTAGAAATGTTTATCTTGTCTTTCTCTTCCACATTCTCACATTCAAAGTATTTTTTTAGGGATTCTATCCATCTACAATAACATCAACATCCATCTTGCTTGAAAAGATGGGTAGGTCACCTTTGGCATCCATTTTCCCTACTCTTTCAAGGGCCTCTATGAAGTATCTCTAGTTTGCAAGTAAGTTCACCACCTCCTTCTCAAGAATATTTTTGTCTTCCCCTTGTTCTGCTTGTGCTACAAAAACCTTAACTCTAGTCTCCATCTAGCCCATCAAGTTTTCAAGTTCACCCATTAACCATTGATAAGTTTTCTCTTGTTATGATATCTTCTTTGCTAGTTCAACATTGGTGACCATGTTTGATGTCTCACCTTCAAACTCTAACCCTAACATAAAATCAAACAATTTCACAAGCTTTCCCCAAGCTCTGATACCAATTATGATGCAAAGGAATCAAATTTCAAACTCTACTCCTATGTTTCCTTATGAAAACCTTTCCAAGTCAATAAGTACAATGGTTGAAAACCTATTACAACATCAAATAAGGACTTGTGGCCTTATTTTTCATCTCAAATCCTCCTAAATACAATGTTCCAATCATTGGATTTCACTTATCAAATCAAACCACTAGATTTCCTTCACTGAGTAGCATTTTTTCCTAGTAACATGTGTTGTAGTTCCACAACACATGCCACATTTTCATCTTCAGAAATGGGGACCCCCTTTTTTTTGGGTCATAGAAGCTCATTCATCAGAATAGGGTATCTTCCAAGGTGTCCCAAGAAGTGGAAATGTTATAGTTTAGGTTTTGGAGTCTAGTCAATGAGCATTTTTTTTCAAAACCCTAGCACTAGTACATTGATGTTTATCTTTTGTGTAGGTCATCATGACATCCTCATCATCTATAACACACAAAAAAAACATGGTATTGCATGTGCATTTTCAAAACAGGTGCCTTGGAATTTCAGATAGAAGAAGTAGAAGGAGTTCAAGTATATGACAATGTTGGGCTATAAAGAGGGCATAAATTATTAGAAATATCAAGAATGAGTACACTAGAGTGCTCCCAGACCCTGTCTGAGAAAAATCCAAAAAAAAATTTCAAAACTGAGAGCTTTGATTTTTAGGTGAATTGAGCACCTTGCACACTTCCCTGAAGGTGTGCAAGTGCACAATTTGAAGATTTGGTGAAGAAATTGTCTCTAGAAGGTGCAGAGGTGTACATGTGTGCAAGTGTGCAATTTGAAGATTTGGTGAATGAATTGTCTCTAAATGTGCATAGGTGCACAGGTGCACTTTTTGAAGGTTGTTTTCTCAAGGTGTGCATGTGTGCATGCGCTTTTCTTAGAGGTGCGTCGATAGTTTTGAAGAAGCAGTGCACCAATAGTTAACTATCACTTGCTATTTAAGAGCATTCCATGCATCAGAAATGCATTTTGATGGTAGTTTAACTCCTAGAAACACGTAGAGAAGGCCAAGCTTGCATTTTTAGAAGTCTCGGTGACTCCCAGATCTTCTCATGGCTTCTATCTTATTATCTTCTCATTATTTTATTGTTTTAAGTTAGGTAAACGCTCATGCACCCATTAATTGATATAAATAAGGGTGGAGACCTACTTAGCACCATTTAGAGAGTTGTTTTGTATATAATTAGATTTGTTTTATTAGTTTTTAGCATGAGTTTTCATTTTAAGAGCTCTCACTCCTACCACAAAGTGAGGAGATGATTTCTTATAAATACATGGATGTATTATGTACTCTAGACCATTATTTTGATGCATTAATATATGTTATTAGTGCTCTCATTCTATTATTTTTGTCGTAGTGTGTTATTTCTGTGAATGCATGTTCATGAATAATAATGGACCCAATGATTTTATTGTATTGTTATGATTGTTCAACCTTTTAGTTCTAGTGCTTGCCTCATGTTAACGAATTCTGCTAACATATCAAGTTGGAGAAAAGGTCACCTATTATTCCTGCATAGCTTATTGTCTCACATGAGTGCACTTTTTGTGGCCTTGTGATTTGATGAGAAGTGAAACATATTTCGATTTATATTGTGATACATTACTCTTATTTTTGTTATCTGCGACTCGAGATGTCGAGACATTATCTGATGCTTAGAACATATTTTATTATTTCATGTTGTGTGATGTTATTTCCAGATATATTTGATGATTGTCATTTAATGATCATGTATATGTATGTTGACGAAATCAGTAAAATTGAGATTTGATTTAAGATATTTCAATGGTTAAGAATTATGTAGGATGAAGAAACTCTTATTTGATGCATATTTTAATTTATGAAAATTTTTGATACATATACGTTTATATACATGTAATTTTTGGGACTACTGATGTGTGTAATGAGTGTGCAGATATTTAGCCGAGAAACCCTATGGAGGAACAAAACTGATCTCCATGTGCTAAAATTTGGAAACCCTATTGTTCGTAATTATGTTCTTTCAATGTCGCTTGACACTCGTAAAATGTTATGTGCTTCGGTATGCTGGTTAGGGTTAATTGTTTAACCTTTGGTTTCAAGTTAGTGTCAATTTTCTATTAGATTCTTAATGAGGGTTAGTCATCCCTAATTCGATTTAGTGCTAGATTGCAAGTTAGAGTTGTTAGATAGACCTATTTTATCTCTAGATTTTTATTTGACTCTAACCTCTTCCCTAAGGCTTTAAAACATTTTTTTATTCTAACCTAAGGGTATGGGTATGGGTTAGGGGTCTTTTCCAACCCCTAAGACCCTAGCTTTGACTTTTGAGGGCACTCAAAAAGTCCCTTTTTGCCTTTGTGCGAAAATTGCAAGTGGTTGTCATGAGTTGTCTTACCCCACCTCCTTTTAGGGTTTAACCAAGGTGTAGGTTGAGTTAGGAGTTTCTAGTGTGGCTAGTGGGTGGAAATAGTTATTTCTCCTTTTGGGTGGTTGAGTTGGAGGCTTATTTAGAGGCCTTCCTTGGTCTAGTGGTGGGGTTACCCAATCTCTACATTTAGAGAATATTTCTTGAAGCTTGAAGGAAGGAGGGATACTCTACTCAAATTTGTTCATTGCCATTACCTCCTTGAGAAGGTAGGAAACTCCCATCTCCCTTATTCAGTTTTTGTGTTTTGTTTCATGTTCTTCTTACCTTGTTGTTGTTTTACTGTTGTATGGTTGTGGGTATGTTGGGAAGATTTGTAAACCTTGTTTCTTTTGGTTGTTTCCTTTCTTGTTTATGTTTGCAATTTTGAGTTCCTTGCATTGGTGTTTTGGTATTACTCACCCTAGGAGAGGGCAGAAGTGACCAATTTTGGGAGAGGTATGTTTAGTTGGACTCCAACCTGTGTAGAGTCTCTTCTCAGGATGAGAAGAGGGATAAAGGGTAGGGTGTTATGGGCCCCTACCCGTCAGCACAAACCTGGTATGAGTATGGCAAGTTTAAATGGAAGAACAGAAGTTCTTGGTGATTGGCCCCAATTGGGCATTTGAATTGGTGTTGTGATTGACTTCTCCAGTTGGAAGAATCCACCTCTCCCTAGTCTTGATTCACTGTGAATCTTATTGTGTAAACCATGTATGACTATGCATGCTTGATGTTCTTTTGGTTCTGCTTGGTTGTCACCCGATCAGTTATTGGTTTCCTCCATGGTTCTTGAAATGAGATTTAGAAGACATTACAAACTCCTTGATTTGGATCATGAAGAAAATTTGATAAAATTATTGAAAATTGGGATTGAGATCCTATTGTAAATTGTATTGTTTAAACCTTATAATATATGGCAACGAAGCCGAGTTTTCTTCCTGATTCTTTCCCAGCTGAGCCTTGAATCAAGTTGATAATAAAATAAGTGATTGAGTAAATTTACTTCTCTTAAAATTTTCGTATTCTATGTTGTCATATGAATGTGTATCAAAGATAAGATGCAACAATGATGTTCAATTATACATGATTCAATTTCTGATGTATGGTGATGCCTCATTTCATATGGGCGGTAGAGAGAGATGTTGCTAATCCATGTAAATGTATGGTGTCTTTATCAAGTTTGAAATGATTTAGTTCATGGTTGATTGTGTTGAAAATAAATTTGCAAGAACATGTAGGAAGAATTATATCAAGAGATCCAAGCTAAAATTGAAACATGATAGAGAAATAATTTTGTGTATTTTGATACTCCTTCCAAAAGGAATGGAGCATTATCATTTTGATCTCTCTTATTTTCTCAAATGCCTTAAGACTAGTTTAGTCATTATGTTGATCCATCAGTTTTATTAGATAGTTAAATGAATACGTAGATGGTTATTTCATGTGATGTGGTATTATTGAAATGCATGGCCATTTGAGGTTCATGGAAATAATGAATTAGAAATTCATAAGAGAATGCATACACCTATTGTGGTAATATAATTGCAAAAGAAAAATATACATTGAGTTTCAAGAGAGAGTAGAGAAATTATCAAATAACCCACCTACAGGATGCTGGAGTTTGTATGAGAGAATGTGATAATCTTTGGTTTGCAACAGAGAATATTCTAAGAATCTATTAGTGTGTAAAAATTAGAAATAAAACAATATATATATATATATATAAATGATATCTAATAAAATGCATAAGTTATTAAACCTTTATAACTTTAATATTTTTTTAAATATCATTTCTTACCATAAAAACTTTATGCCATCAATGCCCAGCTTTCTCTCCTTGGGCGTCAATCTTAGAAATGTATATTTTAAAGGGGTTTCTTAAAAAAAAATTTGGATTGCAAGTCTTGGGTCATCACATGGGATGACATCATTCTGACCTTGTCCCATCCCTCCCCCTCATCATTTGGAAATGGACACAGGTGTTGGGGAAAGGCATTTAAGTTTAGTTGGTTTAGCACGCTAGCAAGCATACCCTCGCTTATGCCCAACCTTGAGCCATGAGTAGTGTTGACCTCCCACTTGGGCCAGACTCAGGCCTGGGACAGTATGTGCCGAGTCAGACTCGGGCAGCGCGCGGCCTGGAGATGTGAGGGCCTCGTGGGGTGGGGCAGGCCTAGGAGTAGGGTGGGCTTAGGGGGGTTGGTAGAGTTAGTAGGTATGTAAGGGGGGGAAAAGCTTAGAATAGGGGGGGGGGGCTAGTTGTAGGTGGTTTCTTATGTAAGTTTTCTTTTAGTGTGTTATTAGTATGTTTAATTAGTTATTAATTATGTTAAGTTGTGTTTTTTTATATTTTATTAAATATGATAGAATGTTAAGAGTATAGTTTAGTTGTAGTTAGATTAGGAGATAGTGTTAGGTTGGTTTTAAACTTCAAGTTTAGTCTTAGATTAGTTAGTTATTTAATTATTGGATCTTAGTTTCATTATTAACATTATTTATATATATATATATATCTAGTTAGTTTAAAATGAAATCTTAATTGTTAAAGAATAATTAGTTGAATTAATAAAGTTTAAGGTTATCTTATGTTTGTCTAAGGGCGTTGTTCGTAATCGTTAATATTTCTGTTGTTACTTAGTTATGTTTAAATACTAATTAGCTAGTTTTAATTTAAATGTACTCCATTTGTTTGACCATTAAGTAGATTAAATTATCGATTAATTGGCTATTTAAATAAATTTTAAGGTAGTTTTGACTGATTTGTTATTGCAAGAAATTTTAGATCCGTATTCATGTACATTGTTATGTAAGTAAATTTGATTGCATATCATTGCAAATTAATGTAAATGTTAAAACCAATAGAAAATGTTGGATTGTTTCCTTTATCCTTTGGTCAAAGTTAAGTGTAACTTACATCTCTAATATCTTTTGATAGGTTTAATTCTTAAAGGGCATAACTTAAGATTGATACCAATCTAGTAACAAAAGTTTCAAAATCTTAACAATATAATTACCGTCATGTTTATAACCTTAAGACGTAAAGTAAAGAACCTGTACTAAAACTAATATCAATCATTTCAAACCTAGGGCATTTTTAATTATTAATTCAAAATAATTGTGTGTGTGTGTTTTTGCCTTCAAGTTTTGGGCATGACATTTTGGTATTAGAGCCAGGTTGTTTCAACACTAGGAACCTTAAACCATTATGCTTCCTAAACTTAACTCAAACTTTTAATGGTGTAGATGCCACCTGTTACTCGCAACCGGCGAGGCAGAGGTCATAAGACTGGGGGTGGTAGAGCGGGACAAGAGGGTGGACCACCTCCACCACCACCTCCCCCACCACTGAACCCTAACCAGGACATAATTGATGCACTCCAAACTTTGATCGGTGTAGTTCAGCAGAGAGTGGTACCTATAGTTTAGCCAGTCCAGCAGATTCTAGTAGTGGAAGCAGAGGGACCCGGAGGCAGCGGGCTCAGAGTCAAAGAGAGGACTAGGAGTCCCCCACTAAGGCAGATAGAGGGTCAGGGTGATCACGAGGAAGAGTCCATACACCAGAGAGAACCCCCTTTTGACAGACCTCCTAGGCATGTAGGGGATGACATCAGGGAATTGATTCGACTCGGACCACCATTGTTTATCGGTACCACTGAGGGTTCAGTAGCAGAGGCATGGTTGCAGAGCTTACAGCGGTGCTTTGGGTTACGCCCTTATGGGAGTAATCTAAAAGCACGACTTGCAGTTCATCAGTTGAGAGGGGATGCCTCCAACTGGTGGCATCAGAAGGAGATCATTGGTGGAGTGAGGATGGACACCCTCACATGGGAATCTTTCCTAGAAAGATTCTGAGAGAGATACTTGTCAGAGCATTTCTGACAGAAGCAGATAGAGGAGTTCCATTCTCTTTATCAGAGAGGCCTTACAGTGGCTCAGTACGAGAGTAGGTTTCTCGAGCTCCTTCCCTATGTGGAATACATGAAGGACGAGAAACTACAGGTGCATCGCTTTATCATGGGTCTGAATTTCTCTCTTCAGGGCCCAGTTAGGATGGCCTTCCCTACCACTTTCAGACAGGCAGTGGAGATAGCACTAGTTGCTGAGGATACTCGAGGGAGGCAGGAGTCACGGGATCGGCCTCAGAACTGAAAATCCTTCTAGCAGAAACCCCCTTGGAAAGGGAATCAGAATTATACAACAGGGTTCTCTAGGGGCCAATAGTCTCAGCAGCCAAAACCCCAGCAGCAACAACAGTAGAAACCTTCTCATGGTTATCAGGGCTCTAGGCCCAAGCAGTGGTAGTCACAGGGTCCTAGGCAGGAGCAGAAAGTACAGGCCCCACAGTCTCAATCAGTGAAGACTCAGCAGTCTTCTAGGGGAGGTTTCAGTAGATCTAGCAGATCAGAAGGCCCACAGCAATCTGGGTCACAGGGTGCACGATCATATTCTCGTGGACCATGCTACACTTGTGGTGGCATGGGTCATATAGCTAGGGAGTGTCCACAGGGACAGGCATCCAGTGGTCAGAGCAGGGCTTTTTCAGAGCCGACAGTTGGTGACATGGGTAGATCCCATAGAGTTTTTGCAGCGGTTGACAACCGCCAGGCTGAGCATCAGGCCACAGTTATCGAGGCTACAGGTATTATATAGGGCCATATGGTTGCAGTTTTATTTGATTCCGGAGCTACTGACTCTTTTATATCTCCATTTGTGGTGGAGCGTTGTGGGCTAGTGGCAGTTAGACAGGATGTTAGTTGGGAGGTAGAGTTAGCCTCAGGAGTTAGAGTGTCAGTTAGTTCCATGGTGCGGAGTTGTCAGATGCAGATTGGAGACATGTCCACTAGGACTGACCTGCGCATTACCCCTCTAGGTTCTTATGATGTTGTCCTTGGCATGGATTGGCTTTGTGCCCACAGCGCCAAGGTGGATTGTCGACAGAAGAGGGTGGAATGTGTGGATAATGATGGTATCTCTAGGGAGATCTTCAGAGTGAAGAGGCCAGTGTCCCTTCGTATGATTTCCGCTATGCAGCTTAGACGGTGCATGCGAAAGGGTTGTCAGTTATTTGCTATCACTATCAGTGACTGATAGGAAGAATCAGAAAGGGAGCCATCCCTTGATTTTCCAATCCTTCAGGAGTTTGCAGATGTGTTTCCCTCAGAGCTTCTTGGTATGCCTCCACCGCGGGCAGTGGATTTCCACATAGACCTAGTGCCAGGAGCTGAGCCAGTTTTGAGAGCACCTTATAGGATGACTACTCATGAGCTTAGTGAGCTAAAGGCTCAGTTAGAAGAACTCTTGGAGAAGGGGCATATACGACCTAGCGTGTCACCTTGGGGTGCACCAATGATTTTCGTCAAGAAGAAGGATGGATCACTAAGGTTGTGTATTGATTATCGACAATTGAACAAGGTGACCATCAAGAACCGATATCCTCTTCCCAGAATTGATGATCTCTTTGACCAGTTATAGGGTACCCGAGTATTTTCAAAGATTGGCCTAAAGTCGGGTTACCATCAGTTGAGGATTGTGGATGGTGATATCCCCAAAATAGCTTTTCGTACTAGGTATGGCCACTATGAGTTCATCGTGGTACCTTTCGGCCTTACGAATGCTCCAGCTGTATTCATGAGCCTCATGAATGGAGTATTTCGTACCTTTTTGGATAAGTTTGTGGTTGTGTTTCTTGATGACATTTTGATTTATTCTCATGATGAGAGAGAGCATGAAGAGCACCTGAGACAGGTATTGCACAGGCTGAGAGAGAATCAGTTGTTTGGCAGCTTGTCAAAGTGTGCATTCTTCAGACCTAAGATACATTATCTGGGTCATGTCATATCAGGTGATGGTGTCTCAGTAGACCCATCAAAGATCAGGGCTATCATGGATTGGCCAGCACCCACCAGTGTTACCGAAGTGAGGAGCTTTATGGGGCTAGCAGGTTACTACCGACGCTTCATTTCAAGATTCTCTAGGTTGGCACACCCCATCACTTCTCTTCAGAGGAAGGGAAAGAAGTACGAGTGGACGGAGAAGTGTGGTAGATCTTCTGAAGAGCTCAAGAGAGCCCTCACGAGTGCACCGATTCTCGTAGTACCAGATCTTGTTGCAGATTTTGTGGTGTGCACCGATGCATCTTTAGATGGTTTAGGAGCAGTCCTTATGCAGGAAGGACGGCCTATTTCCTTTGAGTCTAGGAAGTTGAAGACTCATGAACTCAATTATCCTACTCATGACCTAGAACTAGCAGCAGTGGTTCATGCCTTCGTGAGATGGCGACATTTCCTTCTGGGTCATAGGTTCGAACTTCATTCCGATCACCAGAGCTTGCAGTACATATTTTCTCAGCCGAACCTTAATGCTAGGAAAAGAAGGTGGATGGAGTTCCTTTGTGAGTATGATTTTGATGTTCATTACATCAAGAGAAAGGAGAATGTGGTTGCAGATGCCCTAAGTAGAAGGCGCCATGAACTTTCATCTGTGACTACTTGCACTGACTTGAGAGAGCGGATTTTGCAGCACTTATCAGCTGATGAGCTTTATGCAGAAGTAAGTCAGTTAGAACATTCTCAAAGACCCTTGGAAGGGAAGTTTGTAGAGTATTCCTTGGATTCTGATGGACTTTTGCGACATAGGGGACGTATGTATGTACCTTCCATTGGGGGTTTGCGCGAGCTCATTGTACTTGAGGCTCACAAAGCACCTTATGCAGCACACCCCGGTGTTAAGAAGTTACATGCAAATTTGAGGCAGTTGTATCATTGGCCAGGCATGAGAGTGTAGATTGCTAGCATATTTGCGAGATGCCTCGAGTGCCAGAGGGTGAAGGCGGAGCACCATCATCCTGGCGGGCTTCTCCAACCCCATGAGATTGCAGTGTGGAAATGGGACACTATATCTATGGATTTTATTGTTGGTCTTCCTATGTCATCTCGTCGCCATGATGCCATTTTGGTGATAGTCGACACATTGACCAAGGTTTCCCATTTCTCACCCGTGCGTACTACATTTACAGCACGAGACATAGCTCAGGTGTTCTTGCGGGACATTGTTAGACTTCATGGTGTTCCCCGTAAGATCATATCTGACAGAGACTCCTTGTTCACTTCTTCATTTTGGAGAGAGTTGCAGTTGGCTTTGGGCACTAGGCTCAATTTTAGTACAGCGTACCATCCTCAAACCGATGGCCAGACTAAGCGAGTGAATCAAGTTTTGGAGGACATGCTACGTATGTACGTGATGGACCATCAGGTCAAATTGGAGGAATACCTTCATCTTGTTGAGTTTTCCTATAACAATGGGCATCATTCTTCCATAGGTATGCCGCCGTATGAGGCTTTGTATGGGAGACCGTGCAGGACACCCTTGAGTTGGGATAGGATCGAGGATCGAGTATCCATTGGTCCCCAGTTAGTAAAAGAGATTGAGCAGCAGGTGACCCTGATTAGACAGCGCCTGAAAGAGGCACAGGATAGGCAGAGAAAGTATGCAGATGTGAAGAGGACAGATCGAGAGTATCAGGTTGGTGATCTAGTGTTCTTGAGGGTACGACCACACAAGAGTCCGATTCGTTTCGGAAAGGGCTCTAAGTTGCCACCCCAATTTGTTGGGCCATTCGAGATCCTTGAGAGGATAGGACCTGTTGCATACTGTTTAGCTTTGCCACCTAGCCTGTCACGCATCCACGATGTGTTTCATATTTCAGTACTTAGAGGATACATTTATGATGAGTCTCATATTATTGATTGGAATACTTTACAGGTAGAGTCAGACGGGCAGCTAGCACTGGAGCCTATCTGCATTATTGCTCTACGGACCCTAGCACTTCGAGGCCGAGAGTTGGACCAGGTTAGGGTCCAATGGGATTGTTACGATGAGGTCACAGCTTCATGGGAGGATGCAGTGCAGATGCAATCTCAATACCCGTACCTTTTTGATGAACTCCAGGAAGAAGTTCATGCCTAGTGGGGGAGGATGTGAGGCCTCGCCCCGACCCATCGTAGCATAGTAATACATTACTCTTATTTTTGTTATCCGCGACTTGAGATGTCGAGACATTATCTGATGCTTAGAACATATTTTATTATTTCATGTTGTGTGATGTTATTTCCAGATATATTTGATGATTGTCATTTAATGATCATGTATATGTATGTTGACGAAATCAGTAAAATTGAGATTTGATTTAAGATATTTCAATGGTTAAGAATTATGTAGGATGAAGAAACTCTTATTTGATGCATGTTTTAATTTATGAAAATTTTTGATACATATACGTTTATATACATGTAATTTTTGGGACTACTGATGTGTGCAATGAGTGTGCAGATATTTAGCCGAGAAACCCTACGGAGGAACAAAACTGATCTCCATGTGCTAAAATTTGGAAACCCTATTGTTCGTAATTATGTTCTTTCAGTATCACTTGACACTCGTAAAATGTTATGTGCTTCGGTATGCTGGTTAGGGTTAATTGTTTAACCTTTGGTTTCAAGTTAGTGTCAATTTTCTATTAGATTCTTAATGAGGGTTAGTCATCCCTAATTCGATTTAGTGCTAGATTGCAAGTTAGAGTTGTTAGATAGACCTATTTTATCTCTAGATTTTTATTTGACTCTAACCTCTTCCCTAAGGCTTTAAAACATGTTTTTATTCTAACCTAAGGGTATGGGTATGGGTTAGGGGTCTTTTCCAACCCCTAAGACCCTAGCTTTGACTTTTGAGGGCACTCAAAAAGTCCCTTTTTGCCTTTGTGCGAAAATTGCAAGTGGTTGTCATGAGTTGTCTTACCCCACCTCCTTTTAGGGTTTAACCAAGGTGTAGGTTGAGTTAGGAGTTTCTAGTGTGGCTAGTGGGTGGAAATAGTTATTGCTCCTTTTGGGTGGTTGAGTTGGAGGCTTATTTAGAGGCCTTCCTTGGTCTAGTGGTGGGGTTACCCAATCTCTACATTTAGAGAATATTTCTTGAAGCTTGAAGGAAGGAGGGATACTCTACTCAAATTTGTTCATTGCCATTACCTCCTTGAGAAGGTAGGAAACTCCCATCTCCCTTATTCAGTTTTTGTGTTTTGTTTCATGTTCTTCTTACCTTGTTGTTTTTTTACTGTTGTATGGTTGTGGGTATGTTGGGAAGATTTGTAAACCTTGTTTCTTTTGGTTATTTCCTTTCTTGTTTATGTTTGCAATTTTGAGTTCCTTGCATGGGTGTTTTGGTATTACTCACCCTAGGAGAGGGCAGAAGTGACCAATTTTGGGAGAGGTATGTTTAGTTGGACTCCAACCTGTGTAGAGTCTCTTCTCAGGATGAGAAGAGGGATAAAGGGTAGGGTGTTATGGGCCCCTACCCGTCAGCACAAACCTGGTATGAGTATGGAAAGTTTAAATGGAAGAACGGAAGTTCTTGGTGATTGGCCCCGATTGGGCATTTGAATTGGTGTTGTGCTTGACTTCTCCAGTTGGAAGAATCCACCTCTCCCTAGTCTTGATTCACTGTGAATCTTATTGTGTAAACCATGTATGACTATGCATGCTTGATGTTCTTTTGGTTCTGCTTGGTTGTCACCCGATCAATTATTGGTTTCCTCCATGGTTCTTGAAATGAGATTTAGAAGACATTACAAACTCCTTGATTTGGATCATGAAGAAAATTTGATAAAATTATTGAAAATTGGGATTGAGATCCTATTGTAAATTGTATTGTTTAAACCTTATTATATATGGCAACGAAGCCGAGTTTTCTTCCTGATTCTTTCCCGGCTGAGCCTTGAATCAGGTTGATAATAAAATAAGTGATTGAGTAAATTTACTTCTCTTAAAATTTTCGTATTCTATGTTGTCATATGAATGTGTATCAAAGATAAGATGCAACAATGATGTTCAATTATACATGATTCAATTTGTGATGTATGGTGATGCCTCATTTCATATGGGCGGTAAAGAGAGATGTTGCTAATCCATGTAAATGTATGGTGTCTTTATCAAGTTTGAAATGATTTAGTTCATGGTTGATTGTGTTGAAAATAAATTTGCAAGAACATGTAGGAAGAATTATGTCAAGAGATCCAAGCTAAAATTGAAACACAATAGAGAAATAACTTTGTGTATTTTGATACTCCTTCCAAAAGGAATGGAGCATTATCATTTTGATCTCTCTTATTTTCTCAAATGCCTTAAGACTAGTTTAGTCATTATGTTGATCCATCAGTTTTATTAGATAGTTAAATGAATACGTAGATGGTTATTTCATGTGATGTGGTATTATTGAAATGCATGGCCATTTGAGGTTCATGGAAATAATGAATTAGAAATTCATAAGAGAATGCATACACCTATTGTGGTAATATAATTGCAAAAGAAAAATATACATTGAGTTTCAAGAGAGAGTAGAGAAATTATCAAATAACCCACCTACAGGATGCTGGAGTTTGTATGAGAGAATGTGATAATCTTTGGTTTGCAACAGAGAATATTCTAAGAATCTATTAGTGTGTAAAAATTAGAAATAAAACTATATATATATATATATAAATGATATCTAATAAAATGCATAAGTTATTAAACCTTTATAACTTTAATATTTTTTATAATATCCTTTGTTACCATAAAAACTTTATGCCATCAATGCCCAGCTTTCTCTCCTTGGGCGTCAGTCTTAGAAATGTATATTTTAAAGGGGTTTCTTAAAAAAAAATTTGGATTGCAAGTCTTGGGTCATCACATGGGATGATGTCATTCTGACCTTGTCCCATCCCTCCCCCTCATCATTTGGAAATGGACGCAGGCATTGGGGAAAGGCATTTAAGTTTAGTTGGTTTAGCACGCTAACAAGCATACCCTCGCTTATGTCCAACCTTGAGCCATGAGTAGCGCTGACCTCCCACTTGGGCCAGACTCAGGCCTGGGACAGTACGTGCCGAGTCAGACTCGGGCAGCGCGCGGCCTGGAGATGTGAGGGCCTCGTGGGGTGGGGTAGGCCTAGGAGTAGGGTGGGCTTAGGGGGGTTGGTAGAGTTAGTAGGTATGTAAGGGGGGGGAAAGCTTAGACTAGGGGGGGGGGGCTGGTTGTAGGTGGTTTCTTATGTAAGTTTTCTTTTAGTGTGTTATTAGTATGTTTAATTAGTTATTAATTATGTTAAGTTGTGTTTTTTTATATGTTATTAAATATGATAGAATGTTAAGAGTATAGTTTAGTTGTAGTTAGATTAGGAGATAGTGTTAGGTTAGTTTTAAACTTCAAGTTTAGTCTTAGATTAGTTAGTTATTTAATTATTGGATCTTAGTTTCATTATTAACATTATTTATATATATATATATATATATATATATATATATATATATATATCTAGTTAGTTTAAAATGAAATCTTAATTGTTAAAGAATAATTAGTTGAATTAATAAAGTTTAAGGTTATCTTATGTTTGTCTAAGGGCGTTGTTTGTAATCGTTAATATTTCTTTTGTTACTTAGTTATGTTTGAATACTAATTAGCTAGTTTTAATTTAAATGTTCTCTATTTGTTTGACCATTAAGTAGATTAAATTATCGATTAATTGGCTATTTAAATAAATTTTAAGGTAGTTTTGATTGATTTGTTGTTGCAAGAAATTTTAGATCCGTATTCATGTACATTGTTATGTAAGTAAATTTGATTGCATATCATTGCAAATTAATGTAAATGTTAAAACCAATAGAAAATGTTGGATTGTTTCCTTTTTCCTTTGGTCAAAGTTAAGTGTAACTTACATCTCTAATATCTTTTGATAGGTTTAATTCTTAAAGGGCATAACTTAAGATTGATACCAATCTAGTAACAAAAGTTTCAAAATCTTAACAATATAATCGCCCTCATGTTTATAACCTTAAGATGTAAAGTAAAGAACCTGTACTAAAACTAATATCAATCATTTCAAACCTAGGGCATGTTTAATTATTAATTCAAAAAAATTGTGTGTGTGTGTTTTTGCCTTCAAGTTTTGGGCATGACAACTATCGACATATAAGGTGGAAATACTATAAATTTGGTTGTTTACACCATATATTATTAATATGATTTCTATAAAGACATTACCGAAAACCAACGAAAAAACCAATTCCAAAAACAACACCCCTGGAAAGGCAACAACATTTCTCACCATGACTTTCCCACTTGGTCATCTTCTTCAACATCCTCTGTTGCAAGATTGTCAGAAGCATGAATGTTGATGATATTCCTATGGGGGAGTATAGTAGATATGTTACTATGGTGATATGTTACATTCATGATTGAGTTTTTCAGTGATGTCAACATAGCAATTTTTTGTGGTATCTAACAAAAGAACAATGGAAAGATCAGTTGGTATGGACGACTAGTTGAGTATTCTAACTATCCAAGGTTATGGGAGATACTTCTGAGTATCTAATATATGCAATTCATGTCGGAAGAAGAAATGATAAGTCAGGAAGAAGTTATGTAAGTTTTGGTGATGTCTATTCTGAGATAGAGTTTACAGAGGCATTTTCTAGTAAACTTGTTATATCTCTTAGCAGAATTGTTATTCTAGGAATTGAGGTTTAGGATATGAAGAAGACATATTGGTGATGGCGTGGCTAAGATTGTGCATCATAACATTGGATGTACATAAAGTTATTCAAGTTTCAAAGCAAAAGATTAATGTTATCACTACGTGTAATGTGTTCTTAATGTATTCCTATAATGATTAATTAAGAAGGTCTAACAGATGACTCAAGGAATTATTTTGAGGACTCGATATAAAGGAAGGACATTTTCCTTTATCAAGCATGACATAAATTGTACTGATACGAAGTGATTGTAAGTAGAGAGAGTTGAATAAGAAGTTAAGCAAAGTTGAGCGAAAGTGAAGGAAATTTCATTGCCAAGGTTTTGCTAAGTGATCTGAGGTTTGATATTTAGATCTAAGGTTCGTGACCTGGTCTACAAGGTCTAAGTGATTGGTTCAATTGATAGAACAAAGGAAAGAAGAACATAATAGTAAATTACTTGTTTGAGCAATGAGCTCTTATTGTAGTTGAAATTGCATGTTTGGAAAGTGGGCTCATCTTGCATACATTGTACCTCAACTCCTAATAGGGTTGGAATCTCCTAATAGGGATTCAAAGTCTCCTAACGAGGACTCGATGTACTAAATGTTGTAATAGAATCCTAACAGGGTCCATCCTCTAACAAGGAATATTTATATTAGTACTTCATCTTGTGGGCATCATTCCAACTAGGGTTTCCCCTCTGATCAAGGGTTTCCCTAATCAACAAATTGATGCAGGAGCATCCAGTAGTGTAAGGACAATCCTATATCACCCAAAGATATGTTTAGTGTTAGTTTTTGTTTAAAGTATTTTCATTTTTGGATACCCGTTTGGATCAAATAAAGGTTCCAACTCTCATAGCTCAACTATCAGTTTTTTGGGTTAGAGTTTTTGAGCATCTTGGGATACGTGCCAATGTAGAAAATAGGTTATTTTGTAATTGAGTCATAATTATAATGACTTAGAGGGTGTAATTTGGAGGGATGATTATACTTGTAATTTAAAGCACTCCAGAAAAAGAATCAGTTCAAAAGGCTTTATGGTTTGAAAGTTATTGGAGTTTTAAGTTGCCTGTAGACCTCCTAAGAGCACTTCAAAGTCAAATTTGAGGCACTAAACAGCTTCATTTGGGCTCAAAAAATGGGGATGAGAAAAGCTGGTCCATAAGGCTATAGAGTGCTTGGAGAGCTTTTTGAAATGTAAAAAATTCATTAATCGAAGTCTCGGATTAAAAGTTATGCCTCCCAGAAGTTGGACTACCATTTCTAGATTCTTCTAATTTTACATCGAATTCTGACGTGTTTTCTAGAACCATCTATTTTGGATGTGGATGCCAAATGGCATATTCTAAAATTTATTCCTAACCCTAAACCTAATTTGGTTTACTTAAGGACATTTCTAGCATTGTAAAGGTTGGTTTTGGTGGAGTTTGGGAGAAGGTACTGAAGGAGGGTTTTTCTCTAGGATCATACAACATTGTAAGCCTATAGGGAACATCTTTGGTTCTATTTTCATTGTACTGAATCTAGTAGCAGATCACTTCTGATAATAATATTCCCCTTTTCTTGGTGCATTCATTTTTGTCTTGGGTTGTGTTTTCATCAAGTGGTATCAGTTCGGGTTTTTCTAAGTGTGTAGATAGAGTGCCGACTGAGAGGCAGTTTGCACCAGGACTTTGTGGTTGTCAATTTTGGTACAAGAATATGTCTCCATGAAGGGAGTGTGGTGGAAGGGTTAGAGTTGTTACTCCTCAAGTTAGAGCCCTCCAAAGACAAGTTCAAGCATTGCAAGAGGAGATTCGTAGAGGGATGAAGAGGAAGAAAATGAAGAAGAAAAAAATATTGGGAAGGAAGGTGAAGGATACAGAGAAGTCCTAAACCTGACAGAGGAGAAGCTTTTTAGGGCCATTGCCAAGCTTGGAAAAAGACCTAAAATTGACAGACATGTTTTCAGGAAATCTAAACCTGGATGAGTTGATCGAATAGATCAATGAGCTAGAGGAATATTTTGACTATGAGGATATCAGGGACCCTGATAGGGTTAAGTTTGTGAAGGAAAAAATCAAATGTCATGCCAAAATCTGGTGGCAAGAGATTTAGTTGGAATGAAATAGAAGAGGAAAGGAGAAAATCACAAGATGGGATCACATTGTGCACAAACTAAAGAAGCAGTTCATTCATGTTGATTACGAGCTTGATTTGTTCAAAAAGATGCAAGGATTAAAGCAAGAGGAAAAATCTATCTAGGAATACACAAAGGAATTTTATCGAATCCTTATTAGGGTGGGGCATGCAGAAGCAAACAAGGAGAAGGTTTCCCATTACCTTAGTGGGTTAAGACCTAGCATTAAGGAGGAGTTAAGTCTAATAAGAATGACTAGCATTGAAGAGGCATAACAGTTTTCCTTGTGAGTTGAGGAGAAGTTAAACAAAAAGTTTGATGGAAGGCAAAGAGGGTGTAGTCAAGGAGGAAGAAGTGGTGGTAGGTCATTTCGAGGATGAAATGAGAACTAGAAGAAAAATGAAGATATGGGGTACTAGCCAAAATCAGAGGAACAAGGGTTTCAACCGCTTCCATGATAAAAACTTTGGAGATCAAAGAAGAAGAGGTAGAGGATGTGGACAACATTTAGGAAGAGGAGGCTTCTGTGGTACCTATTTTCATTGTAATGAAGAAGGTCATCATGCCTTCGAATACCCTCAATGCCAAGGAAGGAAAGATAGGAGAGTTAATGGTCAAGAAAGGGTTGCTCATGTGGATAACAATGCACAGTTCTCACATTCAAAGGATGCAAAAGGAGGAGAGGTTCTAGTTAATGAAAGGGTTTTATTGAGTGGTGAGACTAAACCCAGATAAAGGAGGAGTTTATTTCGTACCAGGTGCAAGTACAAGTGCAAGGGTAAATGTTGTGATTTGATTGTTGATGATGGAAGCACCAACAACTTGGTATCAGAGGAGATTGTCTCAAAGCTAAAGCTCAAGAGGGAGAAACACCCCCAACCTTATTGGATTGCTTGGGTGCAGGATGATCATAAGGTCTTGGTTAGTGAGCAATGTTTGGTAAAGTTCAAGATTGGGAGTTACCGTGACGAGGCTTTCTATGACATCATTCCCATGGATGTCTTCAATTTATTGTTGACAAGGTTGTGGCAGTTTGATAGGCATGCTATACATGATGGTCATACAAATACATACTCTCTAACAAAGGATAAAGTTCGCCAGAAATTTAAGCCCTTGATAAAGGAGGGTAAAAAGGTATGCATTAGTGCTAGGGTATGTCTTGTTGATGGAAAAAAAATTTAGATGGCATGAAACATTAGCATATGTGTTATGCTTTAATTCCTAAAAAAGATAAGGAAGGTAGTACTGAAATTCCACTTGAAGTTTCAGGTCTATTAAGTGAGTATGGAGATGACATCTCTAATAATGTTCTAGAAGGGTTTCTTCCAATAAGTAAAATCAATCATCAAATAGATTTACTCCCTAGAGCTAGTTTTCCTAAGGCTACTCATAAGATGACTCCAAATGAGACTGAGGAGCTAAATAGACAAGTTCAGGAGTTGTTTAGGAAATGTTTGATTCAAGAGAGCCTGAGTCCATGTGCAGTGCTTGCAGTATTGGCACCAAAGAAGGATGGAGAGTGGAGAATGCGTACAGACTCTCGAGCCATAAATAGAATAACCATCAAGTATCAGTTTCCTTTTCCAAGAATGGATGATCTTATGGACTGTTTAAGTGGAGCTCAGCACTTCACAAAGATAGATCTCAAGAGTGGTTATCACCAAATACAAATATGAGAGGGAGATGAGTGGAAGACTACATTCAAGACTAAGGATGGTCTATATGAGTGGTTCTTCATGCCTTTTGAACTAACCAATGCACCAAGCACCTTCATGTGCCTTATGAATGAGGTACTAAAGAAATTTTTCGGAAAAATTGTTATTGTCTATCTAGATGATATTTTGATTTTCAGTAAGTCTTTGGATGAACATTTATTTCACATTCATAGTATCCTTGAAAGGTTGAGGGAAAAGAAATTTTTGATTAATTTGAAGAAGTGTAGCTTTGTCAAAAGGGAGTTAGTCTATTTGGGGTTTGTTGTATCAGTTGAGGGTCTCAAAATGGACCCAGGGAAGGTGAAGGTCATCCTGGAATAGCCTACTCCAAGGTTGTCTACCGAGGTGAGGTCATTCCATCATCTAGCTAGATTTTATAGGAAGTTAATTAGAAATTTTAGTAGTATATGTGCACCTCTAACTGAAATAGTGAGGGGGGATAGAAAAGAGTTCAAGTGGACTATAGGAGCTGCAAGGAGTTTTGAGCTGCTAAAGAAGGTGATAGAGCAACCTGTGTTGGCACTTCCTGATTTCAACAAAGTATTCCAGGTGGATTATGATGCTAGTGGCAGTGCTATTAGGGTTGTGTTGAGCCAAGAAGGTAAACCTATTGTCTATTTTAGTGAAAAATTGAATGATACAAAGAAGCATTATGTTAATGATCAGGAGTTTTATGCAATAGTTCAAGCCTTAATGAAATGGAGGCATTATTTGTTACCAAAAGAATTTGTTTTCTGTACTAATCACTAGGCATTGTAATACCTAAATAGCCAAGATAAATTGAATTAGAGATAGTTAAAATGGGAAGAATTCATACAAATCTATACATTTGTATTAAAACATAGAAGTGGAAGGTCTAATAGTGTTATAGATGCATTAAGTAGGAGACAGTTATTGTTAACAGTAATGCAGGTTCAAGTGGTTGGGTTTGATGAACTCAAGAATCTATACCCTGAGGATCCTAACTTTGTAGAGGCTTAGAAGGCTTGTAAAGACCCTGTTACTCTAGAAAGCACCAGGTGGCTAGATTACTTGATTCAAGAGGGTATGCAATTCAAGGGAAGTCAATTGTGTATCCCAAGAAGTTCCATGAGGGAGAACTTGATCAAGGAGAAGCACAATGGAGGGATGGAAGGATACTTTGGTCAAGATAAGACCATTGCTATTATTAGAGAACATTATTTTTGCCCTCAATAGTCACAAGATGTGAAGAAGTTTGCACAGAGTTGTCAAGTATGTCAAACAACCAAAGGATTTAGTCAAAATACTAGACTCTATTAGCCATTGCTTGTTCCATCAAAGCCTTGGGAGGACATAAGTATGGATTTTGTTCATGGATTGCCAAGGACACAAAGGGGTAATGACTCGGTATTGTGGTGCTTGATAGGTTCTCCAAGATGGCACATTTCATTCCATGCCACAAGACTCATGATGCAGTGCATATTGCAGATTTGTTTTTCAGAGAGGTGGTAAGGCTACATGGTCACCCAAAAAGTATTGTTTTTAACAGAGATACTAAATTTGTGAGGAATTTCTAAAAGACTTTGTGGAAGAAGTTTAAGACAGAATTGAAGTTTAGTTCTACACATCATCTGTAGACTGATGGAAAAACAGAAGTAGTAAATAGAAGTCTGGGCAATTTGTCGAGGTGCTTAGTAGGAGATAAACCCAAGGGATTGGATTTGATTCTATCAGAAAAAGAATTTGCTTCCAATAATGTTGTAAATAGGAGTACTAGTAGATCATCATTCCAAATTGTGTATGGGAGTAGTCCAAGGACTGCACCAGAATTGACGAAGATGGAGCAAGGGGAGAGGACAAGTGTTGAGGCAGAAGACTTTGTTGAACATGTCAAGAACCTACATGAGGAGGTGCGAGCACATATTACCAAGATGAACCTACAGTATAAGGCTAGGGTAGATCAAAAGAGGAGACATAAGGAGTTCCAAGTTGGAGATCAAGTTATGGTATATTTGAGGAAGGAACAATTTCTAGTGGGTACCTACAAAAAGCTGGAGATGAAGAAATTTGGCCCTGTCATGCCCAAAATCTAGGGAAAAACATACACACAATTTATTTATTTATTACTAAGATTTAATAAGGTAAAATGGTTGACAAAGACCTAGATGTTTAATCTATGATGGAACTAATTGTTCAAGTAGTTCAAAATTTAGATAGCCATAGGTTCTCCGAGACTAGATGCAAGTTCACCATCGATGATAAAGGTTACAACTCGATTTGAACATTTCGTAAAAAGGATAATTTGAGTGAACTGAAAGTTTCTAGTATGTCAATTAATTAAAGTAGATGACTAATCCATTTAACTAAAGTCCTAATCCATCAATTGTTTTAATGATTCATTAATATATTACCCCCTAATGATGACAAGAGATTAACACAACAACTTATTCAATATGTCAAAATGACCTACTAACTAAAATAACCTCTAACCGTTAATTACATAACTTGCTTAGCATCAACTTAATAATAATCAAAGTACCACTAACTTTATAATGAGCTAATTAACTAGTCCATTTTATTAACTTATTAACTTGATCGATATTACATTTTTTTATCATTTAACATTAAAAGAATTTGGAATTCTAGAAGATCAATTAAATTTAACTATTCTACCATGCTAACTACGCTTACCACATTAATCAAAAATCTAACTAGTCTTTAATAAACATACCATAGAGATAACATTATTATCGATTATACTATCTACATTTTAATTCCAAATTATCTCAAACGTTCTCATAACAATCTAATTAATTACTTTATCGATTACAATTCAAATTGAAGACTAGACTTATTTCAATTAAATCGTTAAGTGAATCTAAACTTTATTCTAGAATATTATAAAATTCAAGTTCAACGTTAAAATGCCAATATTTCAACAAACTTACAAATGTTTAACTCAAAACTATTGATTAATCTAAGAACACTTTTAATGAATTAATACTAACTACAATTTAAAAACAAATATAAATGTTTGCATAAAAAAAATTCCTAATTAACTTCCTAAACATAAAACTTACCTAACTTTAAACAACTAACACATACTACTTACTAATTAACTTAAAACCCCAAACTAAAATAAATACTAATATAAAAAAAAAAAAAAAACCAACTAAATTCATTTAGGGCCCATTTGGTGAGTGGAATAGGAATACGTATTCTAGAATAGAACGTATTCCTGATCTCCATTTGGTTCAGCCAATATTTGATGGGAATTCGCGGACCCAAAAATTTATGTTTTCTAAAATAAAATAAAATGGAATAGGAATACGTATTCCAATAACACCTATTTGGGTGGAATTGCAAAACCACATTTTTGAGCCAAAATTGGAATACGTATTCCTATTTTACTTCGTATTCCAATCCCGTTTTGGTGCATCCAAACAAGGAATTCAAAAATTTTGGAATACGTATTCCTATTCCGCTCACCAAATGGGCCCTTAGTTAAATTAACTAACCCACCCTAAAACCTTTTAAATAACAATACTAAAACTAACTCACAAAACTAATTAAGAACTATCTTATATAATACTAACTTAGCAACACCCACTCACTACTTTCTAATATCTTAAAGAAAATAACTACTGATCTAATCATAAATCAATGCTAATCTTATTTAAACTAACAATGAATCTAATCTCTAATCAAACATCCTCTAAACTAACCTAGACTACCTACTACATCCTAAACCTAACTTATATAACAACCTAGCCAAGTGGTCTTGCCACCACTAGGCTTCCCTACCCCTTAACTCACGCTGCCCCATGTCCTTGCGCTAACACAGGCCTATCAACGCAAACTTGCCCACTTTCCTTTCCATGAGTGATGCTCATGCCCAAAGTCAAGCGCATGGGGGAGAGGAGCATGTTGGTGGAGGGGGGGGGGGGGGTGGGTTTAGTTTTTAGCAAGGGAAAAAAAAAAAAGTTCTAAAACACCCTTCTCCATCCCATCGATAGGACATGGGTCTTCACACAGTCGGGTACAGTATGGGCAGTGGTAGGTGAGAACATAGTTCCAGTGCCAAGAAAGATATATGTGTAGGGTGCGTTGGTCAAGAAGGTGGATTGTAAGTTTTAGAGTAACCAATGAGACTCTTATTTTAATATGGTAGAGACATGCGATAAGGGGTGGTGGCATAAGATATTTATCCTATAAATTACTATTTTTATTGCTTGTTACCCTTTTTGTTTAGCTTACACTCCAACTCTCAAACAAATCAAACGGACACCTAGGAAGATGTAGTCATGAGGAGAGGAGAGTAGAGTGACTAGATACGATATTCTAGGGTAGTTATTACTAAAGTTTTATAGTTGAGGTTTAATATTTGTCATATGTAATCTATTTACTTTTGCAATTAAGTTATTGCATTTGTTTAAAAGAAACAATGATTATTAAAGGGCATCTAGAAGAATATTCTCTATGACTTGGGGGGGGCTAAAAATTTTCCCCATACATTTTTCAGAGAGGCTTTTAACTCCTGGAGGTGTACTTTTTTTTTTTTAAGCCAATTTTGTCAAAGTGATGATATATCTTGTTTTTTGCCATATATATATATATATATATATATATATATATATATATATATATATATATATATATATATATATATATATATATATATATATATATAAAGAGTGAACTCTAACCCATTGACAACATAGATTTTCCTATGAACAATATATTGATACAAGGATTGAATAGGGTTATACTTTTCTTTTCTCCTATAATTTACATTTTATCAATTATCATATAAAAGGTGTATGTTCCTTTATTTCAGTTATGTTCCTTTATTTCAGCATTCAAGGTGATGCATAATTCCTAATCAAATTTGATTGTGTAAATTATGAAATTTAACAAGGAGAGAGATAAGTTTGTGGTCACAATGTAAGATTTTTATTTCATCTTAACACTTAAACATTGAATTGGAAACCTCAACATATCAAATTGTTTTTCATTAACATAATTGGAAACTTGAAAATTCATAATTCAAAGACAGTATCTATCATTCTATTTTCTCACATACATATGCAAAATTTGAAATCACATGAGGGCAATACAAGGAGGTTTTCATAACCTTTTTCTTTCTCTATTATTCATCCTGGTTCAAGGCTCCATTGGGAAAGAACCAATAAGAAAACCTAATGTCTTTGCCAATACATCAAAATTCAAATACATTTTACATAATATTACAATTCAAATGAAATCTCTTCAAAATCCTTCACAAGTGCTCTCTTCCAATACCTTCAAAACTTCAAGGAAATACAAAGAGAAGACAAGAGCTGACCTGGGTGAAACATCACAACATCAAGAACACAACAAGCATACACCCCAACCTAGTTTTACACAATAGATCCAAATATAGGACCTGAATAGGGGAAAGGTGGATTTTTCCAATGGGAGATGTCAATCATCATGCCATAACATAGCCCTTTTGGGGCTAAAACTTCAAGAACTTCCGTTCTTCTACAAGGCCCTTTCAAGGCTAATACCCCAAAGATTTTCATTCCTTTCTATATTCAAGAATTCACAATATCAAACAAGGCATGTGATGACAAGTAGAGGCCCATACACCCTACCCTCTTTCCCTCCTCTCACCATGAGAGGAGACTCTACACCATTGAGGTCCAACTAAGGTCCTTCCCCTGTACATGGCCACTTCTTCCCCATCCAAGGGTGAGTAATGCCAAAACAATCCCCATGAAATCTCTTCAAAACACAAAACATCAAAGCAGGCATGAGAAGAACATCAAAAGAAAAAAAGTTAAGATCCCTCCCAATCAACCCCAACACACAAGCAAGCAATACAAAAATAACAAAATGCCTTATGCATGATTCAAGAAAGATTCAAGCATGAACAAATGAAGAAAACAATTCAAAAAAGTGAAGAACTCCTACCTTCACCAAAAGAGTTATGGCAAAAATGTTGGGTTGAGAAGAGCTTTTCCTTTTCTTCTTTCAATCTTCCAACTTTCTCCAAATCTAGAGATTGGGTAACAACCCCAAAACTACCCTCAAAATCCTCTAAGTATGGTCCTTAACTCAACTAGACTTCAAGAAAACTCAAGATGGAGTTTGAGTCACCAACACATGGAGGAAACAATCAATTTTCGCAATCAACCAAAAATAGGGTTTTTGAGTGACCCTAAAAGTCAAACAAGAAGGCTAAGGGGGTGGAAAGTGCTCCCCACCCACATCCTCACCCCTAGGGTACTTAAATTTAATATTTTTAGGTCTTAAAGACTTAATAGAACCCAAAAAAAGCTAGGAGAATTTTAAGACCAATTACCACCTTCCAAAGAGGACAATGCAAGATAGCACAAAATTAACAAGTGGTTTAGTTTCGTCTTTCTATTGAGTTTTTCAGGCTAAATTCCATGCACACTCATTGCACACATCGGTAGGTTCAAGAAATCACATGCATTATGTAATTTACGTATTAGGAAAATCATATAAATTAAAACATCTATTTTTCTAATAATCAATTGTTTATCTAATTCTACTCATATTTCCGACCATTAGAATTGCATAATCAAGGTGTTAGTTTTGCATTCATTTACTTCATCATTATACATGTTCATAAAGCATTAAATGACGAAATCAAATAACTAAAATAAAGCATCACACCTCGTAAAATAGCATAATAATGTTCAGTGCATCAAATAATGTTCTGATATATCGAGTCATGAGTATCAAGATAATAATGTATCATCGATGCTAAGATGGGTCGAGGTGAGGCCTCATAGGCCCCTACAAAAGTTTGAAGAAACATGATTCAAGGAATGCATGAGGTGGAGTTACCAAATGGGATTCACATTTCTCCTATTTTCAATATTGCAGACTTAATAGAATATCATGATGATAGTGCAGATGAGGAGCTGATGTTGGAGCCATGTCCAATTCCTACTTTTGTGAAGGAAGAAATCAAAGAAATTCTGGATAGTCATGTGGGTTGGAGTACTAGAAATAGGTAGTATGAAGAATACCTAGTGAAGTGAAAAGGATGACCAATAGAAGACTCAACTTGGATATCCACAATGGAGGTTGCCCATTTGGGTTTTCCTCGACCAGCTATAAAGTGGCAGGGTCACTTTTCAATCTACCATGGGTGTCTGATGCATGAGCACCCAGTGGTGTAAGGGCAATCATATATCACCCAAAAATATGCTTAGTATTTATTTATGTTTAAAGTGTTTTCATTTCTGGATACCCATTTAGGTCAACTAAAAGTTCTAACTCTCATAGCTCCACTATTGGTTTTTTGGGTTAGAGTTCTTGAGCACCTTGGGATGCGAATGTTGAAAAAGGATTTATAGATTGAAAGTTATTACAATTTTAAGTTGCTTGGAGACCTCCTAAGAGCACTTCAAAGTCATACTTGAGGCACTAAACGGTCTTGTACGGGACCAAAAAATGGGGGATGAGCGAAGCTGGTCCATAGGGATATAGAGCAATTGGAGAGCTTTCCAAAAATGTAAACAATTCATCAATCGAAGCCCCCAATCAAAACTTGTGCCTCCCAGAAGTTGGATTACCTTTTCTGGATTCTTCTAATTTTACACCGACTCCTGACGTGTTCTCTAAAACCTTCTATTTTGGAGGTGGATGCCAAATGGAATATTCTAAAATGTATTCCTAACCCTAAACTTAATTTGGTTTACTTAAGGACATTTCTAGCATTGTGAAGGCAATTTTTGGTGGAGTTTGGGAGAAAGTACTAGAGGAAGTTTTTCACTAGGATCATTAAATATTGTAAGCCTCTAGGGCATGTCTTTGGGTCTATTTTCATTGTAATGAATGTAGTAGCAGAAAACTTCTGATAATAATATTCACCTTTTCCTGTTGCGTTCATTTTTGTCTTGGGTTGTGTCTCCATCACATATCTAGTGTAATTGTTTATGTGCATCTTTGTATGATTGTTGTTTACTTTGGCTGAATGGTTAAGTTTGTTTAATGAAAATAAATGGTTTAATTTTTGGATAACTAATTCACCACCCCCCACCCCCAGTTATCTTGGTGGACTATTGTTTCTAACAATTGGTATCAGAGCATCAGGTCCTTAAAGATAAAGTTTAACAACTTTACGAGATCTGTGATAAACATGTTCAGGAAAGATAACCTGAAGTTCAATGGAACAAATTATGACAGCTGGAAAGAAAATATAAAAACACATTTGTTATATATGGGTCTAGGATATTGGATCTTGACAAAATCAGTGAAGAAAATCATTGCTGAAAAGGATTTGGAAAATTGTATCGAAGATGAAAGAGATCTTTTTATGTGTGACATGAGAGCTAGAGAAGCAATATTGACTACACTTCCTAAAATTGAATACAATCAGGTAAAATTAGTTGTTACGTCACATTTGATTTGGAAAGCTTTGGAAAATAGTTTTGAAGGTGATGCACATTCTAAGAAGTTGAGGCCACAAACTTGGATTTGTGATGCAGGAGCATCCAGAGGTATAAGGGCAATCCTGTGTCACCCAAAAAAAAATGTACTTAGACTTAGTTTCTGTTTCATGTGTTTTCATTTTTGGATACCCATTTGGGCCAAATAAAAGTTCCAACTCTCACAGTTCCACTATTAGTGAGCTAGAAAATCTTTAAAAAATAGGAGCATGCAATTTGGCCATCATTTTGGTGACCTAGAAGGTGTGAATTGGCCAGATGAATGTAATTGTGATTTAGAGCATTCTAGAAAAAGAATCAGGTCAAAAGGCCCCACGGTTTGAAAGTTATCGCAATTTTTCGAGTTTTGGAGACCTCCTAAGAATGCTTCAAAGCCAGGTTAGGGGCATTAAATGACCTCAAAAAGGGCTAAAAAATGAGGGACAAGCAAAGCTGGTCCATAGGGCTATAGAGCGCTTCGAGATCTTTTCAAAAATGTAAACGGTTTGTCAATCGGAGCTATAGTTCAAAAGTTATGCCTCTCGAAAGTTCGGTTACCGTTTCTGAATTCTTCTAGATTTGCATCGACTTCTAACGCAGCTTTTGGAACCTTCTATTTGGTCGGTGGATGCCTACTAGCACTTTCTAGAATGTACTCCTAGTCCTTAACCCTTCGAGGTCTATTTAAGGAGATTTCTGGCATTGTAAAAGGCAGTTCGGAGTGGAGTTTGAGAGGAGGTACTGAAAGGAGAAATTATCTCCAGATTTATGCTATTGTAAGCCCTTAGGGCATGTTTTGAAGTTTATTTTCTCTGTACTATTTGTACTAGATTATTTTCTCAGTTAATAAAAATTTTCTTTTCTGTTGTGTCCATTCTGTTCTTGGGTTGTGTCCCCATCAAGTGGTATCAGAGCTGGTTTTCCTGAGTGTGTAGAAAGAGTGCCGACTGTGAGGCAGTTTGCACCAGGACTGTGTGGTTGTGGGTTCGAGTTAGAAGATTTCTCCATGAAGAGAGCATGGTGGAAGGGCCATAGCTATTAATTTTGAGGAGGTTAGAGCCCTCCATAGGCAGGTACAGGCATTGCAAGAGGAGCTTCGTAGAGGAGCAAATGTTGTCGCAGGTGACAACAGTGAGGATGAAAATGAAGAAGAAGTAATGGGACCAGAAGAGGAATTTGATGGGGAAGTTCTGAATTATGCAAAGGAAAGGCTTTTTAGAGCCATTACTAAGTTTGAGAAAAGACCCACAATTGAAGTGGGTGTATTTTTAGGAAATCTGAAACCAGATGAGTTGATTGATTGGATCAAAGAACTGGAAGAATACTTTGAGTATGAGGATATTAGGGACCCAGATAGGGTTAAGTTTGCAAAGGCCAAACTGAAAGGCCATGCCAAAATCTGGTGGCAAGAGGTTCAACTGGAAAGAAATAGAAGAGGAAAGGAGAAGATCACAAGATGGGATCGCATGGTGGACAAATTGAAGAAGCAATTCATTCCTGTGGACTATGAGCTTGATTTGTTTAAGAAGATGCATGGGTTAAAGCAAGCAGGAAGATCTGTACAAGAATATACAGAGGAATTTTACCGACTCTTGATTAGAGTGGGACATGCAGAAGCAAATAAGGAGAAGGTTGCTCGTTATATCAGTGGGTTGCGACCTAGCATCCAGGAGGAATTAAGTCTAGTAAGAATGACCAGCGTTGAAGAGGCATACCAGTTTGCCCTACGAGTTGAAGAGAAGTTGAATAAAAGGTTTGAAGGAAGACAAAGAGGGTGCGGTCAAGGAGGTAGGAGAAGCGGTAGATCATCTGGAGGCCGCAATGAAACCCAAAAGAAAAATGAAGACGTGGGTACTAGCAGGAACCAGAGGAATGAGGGTTTCAATCACTCCCATGATCAAGACTTTGGAAATCAAAGAGGAAGAGGTAGAGGACATGGACAAGGAAGAGGAGGCTTTTGTGGTACCTGTTTCTATTGCAATGAAGAAGGTCATCGTGCCTTTGAATGCCCTCAACGACAAGGAAGGACAGATAGGAGAGCTGAGGGTCAAGCTAGGGTTGCTCATGTGGATGAGGATGCACAATCATCACATTCAGAGGATGCAGAAAGAGGAGAGACCTTGGTAAATGAAAGAGTCCTACTAAGTGGTGAGATTGAACCAGGACAACAGAGGAGTTTGTTTCGTACCAGATGCAAGTGTGAGGATAAATGTTGTGACGTGATCATTGATGGTGGTAGCACTGATAACTTGGTATCAGAAGAGATGGTCTCTAAGCTGAAGTTCAAGAGGGAGAAACATCCCCAGCCCTATCGGATTGCTTGGGTAAAAGATGATCATAAGGTCCTGGTAAGTGAACAATGTTTAGTAAAATTCAAAATTGGGAGTTACCATGATGAAGTTCTCTGTGATGTTATTTCGATGGATGTTTGCCATCTATTGTTGGGTAGACCATGGCAGTTTGATAGACATGCAGTGCATGATGGACATGCAAACACATACTCTCTGACAAAGGATGGAGTTCGCCAAAAATTGAAGCCCATGAAAAAGGAAGGTGAAAAGGTATGTAGCAGTGCTAGGATTTGTCTTGTTGATGGAAGGAAGTTTTTAGATGGCATGAAACATCAGCATATGTGTTATGCTTTGATTCCTAGGAAAGATAAAGAAGGTAGTAGTGAAATACCATTTGAAGTTTCAGATTTACTAGGGGAGTTTGGAGATATTATCTCTGATAATGTTCCAGATAGATTGCCACCAGTAAGGCAAATCAGTCATCAGATAGATCTGATTCCAGGAGCTAGTTTTCCTAACAAGGCTGCTCACAAGATGAATCCTACTGAAATAGAGGAGCTAAATAGATAGGTTCAGGAGTTGATTCGAGAGAGCCTGAGTCCATGTGCAGTACCTGCAGTACTTGCACCAAAGAAGGATGGAGAGTGGAGGATGTGTACAGATTCTCGAGCTATAAATAGGATCACCATCAAGTACCGGTTTCCTTTGCCAAGGATGGATGATCTTATGGATTGCTTGAGTGGAGCTCAGTACTTCACAAAGATAGATCTGAAGAGTGGTTATCATCAGATACGGATTCGAGAAGGAGATGAGTGGAAAACAGCCTTCAAGACCAAGGAGGGTCTTTATGAGTGGTTAGTCATGCCCTTTGGATTGACGAACGCCCCAAGCACCTTCATGCGGCTCATAAATGAGGTACTTAAGAAGTTCTTGAGAAAATTTGTTATTGTCTATTTGGATGATATTTTAATTTTCAGCAAGACTTTGGAAGAACATTTATTGAATATTCGTAGTGTCCTTGAAAGGCTAAGGGAAGAGAAACTATTAATTAATCTGAAGAAGTGTAACTTTGCAAAAAGGGAGTTAGTCTATTTGGGGTTTGTTATATCACCTGAAGGTCTCAAAATGGATCCGGAGAAGGTAAATGCCATCTTGGAATGGCCTACTCCAAGGTCTGCTACTGAGGTAAGATCATTTCATTGTCTGGTTAGTTTTTACAGGAAGTTTATTAGGAATTTTAGTGGCATATGTGCACCCCTAACTGATATAATAAGAGGGGATAGAAAAGAGTTCAAATGGACTGCAGCAGCTGCGAGAAGTTTTGAATTGCTGAAGAAGAAGGTAACAGAACAACCTGTGTTGGCACTTCCAGATTTTAGAAAAGTGTTCCAAGTGGATTGTGATGCCAGTGGCAGCGCTATTGGGGTTGTATTAAGCCAAGAAGGTAAGCGTATTGCATATTTTAGTGAAAAATTGAATGATGCAAAGAAGAAGTATTATGTTTATGATCAAGAGTTCTATGCAATAGTTCAGGCCTTAAAGAAATGGAGGCATTATTTATTGCCAAAGAAATTTGTTTTGTATACTGATCATCAGGCATTACAGTACCTAAATAGTCAAGGTAAATTGAATCAGAGGCATATGAAGTGGGTAAAGTTCTTGCAGAGCTATACATTTGTGTTGAAGCATAGAAGTGGAAAATCTAACAGGGTTGTAGATGCACTAAGTAGGAGACAGTTGTTACTTACAGTAATGCAGGTTGAAGTAGTTGGGTTTGATGAACTCAAGAATTTGTACCCCGAGGATCCTGATTTTGCTGAAGCATGGAAAGCTTGTAAAGAGCCTGATGCTGTAGATAGAACCAAGTGGTTAGACTATTTGATTTAGGATGGCATGTTGTTCAAGGGTAGTCAATTGTGCATTCCAAGGAGTTCCATGAGGGAAAATCTTATTAAGGAGAAACATAGTGGAGGGATGGCAGGACATTTTGGTCGAGATAAGACCATTGCCATTCTTAGAGAAGATTATTTTTGGCCTCAAATTTCATAGGATGTGAAGAAGTTCATACAGAGTTGCCAAGTTTGTCAAGTTGCCAAGGGGTTTAGTCACAATACTGGCCTATATCAGCCATTGCCTGTTCCATCAAGGCCATGGGAGGACATAAGTATGGATTTTGTTCTTGGATTGCCAAGGACACAAAGGGGTAATGACTCAGTATCTGTGGTGGTTGATAGGTTCTCCAAAATGGCACATTTCATTCCATGCCACAAAACTCATGATGTTGTCCATATTGCAGACTTTTTTTTCAAAGAGATGGTAAGACTACATGGTCTTCCAAGGAGTATAGTTTATGATAGAGATACTAAGTTTGTGGGGTATTTCTGGAGGACATTGTGGAAAAAGTTGAGAACAGACTTGAAATTCAGTTCCACACATCACCCACAAACCGATGGCCAAACAGAAGTGGTAAATAGAAGTCTGGGCAATTTGCTAAGATGTTTAGTTGGGGATAAGCCCAAGGGATGGGATTTGATTCTACCACAAGCAGAGTTTGCTTACAATAATTCTATAAATAGGAGTACTAGAAAATCACTATTCGAAATTGTATATGGGAATAGCCCAAGGACTGCACCAGAATTGAGGAAGATAGAACAAGGGGAGAGGACAAGTGCTGAAGCTGAGAAATTTGCTGAACATATCAAGCGTCTACATGAGGAGGTTCAAGCACACATTACCAAGATGAATCAAGAGTATAAAGCTAGGGCTGATTAAAGGAGAAGACATAAGGAATTCCAAGTAGGGGATCTAGTCATGGTGCACTTACGAAAAGAAATATTTCCAGCCGGTACTTACAACAAGCTAAAAATGAAGAAATTTGGCCCCTGCAAAATTTTGAAGAAACATGACTCAGGAAATGCATATGAGGTGGAGCTGCTAGATGGTATTCACATTTCTCCCATTTTTAACATTGCAGATTTAACAAAGTATCATGATGATGGTGCAGATGAGGAGCTGGTGTTAGAGCCATGTCCAATTCCTGCTTCTAAGAAGGAGGAGATAGAAGACATTCTAGATCATCGTGTGGGTAGGAGTACCAGAAATAGGTAGTATGAAGAGTAGTTGGTCAAATGGAAAGGACGGCCGATCGAGGACTCAACTTGGATTTCAACAGCTGAGGTTTCCCATTTGGGATTTCTCTACCATCCATAAAGTGATAGGGTCACTTTTCAATCTACCCTGGGTGTCTGATGCAGGAGCATCCAGAGGTATAAGGGCAATCCTGTGTCACCCAAAAAAAAATGTACTTAGACTTAGTTTCTTTTTCATGTGTTTTCATTTTTGGATACCCATTTGGGCCAAATAAAGGTTCCAACTCTCACAGTTCCACTATCAGTGAGCTAGAAAATCCTGAAAAAATAGGAGCATGCAATTTGGCCATCATTTTGGTGACCTAGAAGGTGTGAATTGGCCAGATGAATGTAATTGTGATTTAGAGCATTCCAAAAAAAGAATCAGGTCAAAAGGCCCCACGGTTTGAAAGTTATCGCAGTTTTTCGAGTTTTGGAGACCTCCTAAGAATGCTTCAAAGTCAGGTTAGGGGCATTAAATGACCTCGAAAAGGGCCAAAAAATGGGAGACAAGCTAAGCTTTTCCATAGGGCTATAGAGCGCTTCGAGAGCTTTCTGAAAATGTAAATGGTTCGTCAATCGGAGCTACGGTTCAAAAGTTATGCTTCCTAAGAGTTCGGTTACCATTTTTGGATCCTTCTAGATTTGCACCGACTTCTAACGCAGCTTCTGGAATCTTCTATTTGGTCGGTGGATGCCTACTAGCACTTTCTAGAATATACTCCTAGTCCTTAACCCTCCGGGGTCTATTTAAGGAGATTTCTGGCATTGTAAAAGGCAGTTCGGAGTGGAGTTTGAGAGGAGGTACTGAAAGGAGAAATTATCTCTAGATTTATGCTATTGTAACCCTTTAGGGCATGTTTTGAAGTTTATTTTCTCTGTACTGTTTGTACTAGCTTATTTTCTCATTTAATACAAATTCTCTTTTTTGTTGTGTCCATTCTGTTCTTGGGTTGTGTCCCCATCAATTTGTGCATTTCAAGATGTTAAAATGATGGAAGATGAATCTATAAGAACATATATAGGCAGGATATCAAAAATTACTATAGGTATTAAATCTCAAGGAGGAACCAAAGAAGATGATGAGGTTATATGGAAGATATTGAAGACTTTAATACCACCATTTAAGTCAGTAGTTTAGATGATACAGTTTTTGATATCTTGTACCAAAGATTTCACAAAGGGAAAACTTGAAGCAGTTGAGAATGAGCCTAGACAATCTAGAGAGTTGACTAGAACAGAGACAACTTTCAGTGCCTTGAACATTCGATCTAATTTATCAAGGAGCACAAGTGTTAGAGGAGATTTTGCTAGCAGGAGCAGATCTGAGGAGGACAAAAAGATTGAAAGAGTAGCCCTTCTGGTAAAAAGAGAAAAAGAAGGTAAGAAAATCTTTAAATGTTGGACTTGTAATGAATATGGTCATTATGCATCAGGTGTCCTAAAACAGAGAATAAAGTATAAAGGAAATTGCAAACCTATAAAAGATAGAGAGTGTTTGTATCCAAATGAAGATAATGATTCTGATGAACAAGCAGTAAGTGCTAGTGATGATGAAATTGGATTTGTGGCAATTAAAGAAGAAAGTCCAGAAAAAGTAGCTTTGGTGTCACAGGTTGAGAAGAAATATGATTGGATAATTGATAGTGGTTGTTCACATCATATGACTGGTGATATGAAGAAGTTTGTTGACTTCAAAAGTTAGGATGGAGGCATTGTTAGAGTTGAAAAGAATGTAGCATGCCAAGTTAAAGGTATTGGATCTATAACTCTTGATGGTAAAACTAACACTAAGGATGAATATTTTGTTGATGGTTTAAATCACAATCTTTTAAATGTTGGAAAACTAGTGGAAAAAGGTTATCAGTTGCAGTTCACAAAGAAAACATGCATGACTGGTGATATGAAGAAGTTTGTTGACTTCAAAAGTTAGGATGGAGGCATTGTCAGAGTTGGAAAGAATGCAGCATACCAAGTTAAAGGTATTGGATCTATAACTCTTGATGGTAAAACTAACACTGAGGATATATATTTTGTTGATGATTTAAATCACAATCTTTTAAATGTTGGACAACTAGTGGACAAAGGTTATCAGTTGTAGTTCACAGAGAAAACATGCATGACCAAAGATAAATATGAAAAGGTAATTGCAACAGGAACCAGATCTAGAGGTAATGTATTTCAGTTAAATCCTACTAAAATGAAATGTTTAGTTGCAAAGGTACATGATAGTTGGCTATGGCATAAGAGATTTTGTCATATAAACTTTAATAGTATTGTGAAGACTAGTAGTATGTTTGCAGTTAAAGATTTGCCTAGGATTGTAAAGCCTACTAACACAATTTACAAGGAATGTGTGTTGGTAGAGCATTATAGAACATCTTTTCCTTGCATGAAGTTTACTACTACAACAAAGGTAGAGATTTTACATAAAAATCTTAGTGGTACTACAAAGAATAAAGGATTCTATGGTGAAATGTATTTTATGATTCTAGTTGATGACTTTTCTAGAATGATGTGGGTTGCATTTCCTAAAGAGAAATTAGAAGCATTTGATAAGTTTAAAATATTCAAGAATAGAGTTGAGAATGAATCTAGTATGAAGATTAATAGTGATATGATAATGGTTGTTCACATCATATGACTAGTGATATGAAGAAGTTTGTTGACTTCAAAATTTAGGATGGAGGCATTATCAGAGTTGGAAAGAATGCAACATGCCAAGTTAAAGGTATTGGATCTATAACTCTTGATGGTAAAACTAACACTGAGGATGTATATTTTGTTGATGGTTTAAATCACAATCTTTTAAATGTTGGACAAATAGTGGACAAAGGTTATCAATTGTAGTTCACAGAGAAAACATGCAAGACTAAAGCTAAATATGAAAAGGTAATTGGAACAAGAACCAGATCTAGAGATAATGTATTTTAATTAAATCCTACTAAAATGAAATGTTTAGTTGAAAAGGTACATGATAGTTGGCTATGGCATAAGAGATTTTGTCATATAAACTTTAACAGTATTGTGAAGATTAGTAGTATATTTGCAGTTAAAGATTTGCCTAAGATTGTAAAGCCTACTATCATAATTTGCAATGAATGTGTGTTGGTAAAGCATTATAGAACTTCTTTTCCTTGCACGAAGTTTACTACTACAGCAAAGCTAGAGATTGTACACAAAAATCTTAGTGGTCCTACAAAGAGTAAAGGATTCTATGGTGAAAGGTATTTTATGATTCTAGTTGATGACTTTTCTAGAATGATGTGGGTTGCATTTCTTAAAGAGAAATCAAAAGCATTTGATAAGTTTTTAAAATTATAGAATAGAGTTGAGAATGAATCTGGTATGAAGATTAAATGTTTAAGATCAGATAAAGGAGGAGAATTTACTTCAAATGAGTTTAACATGTTTTGTGAAGAAAATGGAATCAAAAGATAGTTATCAGCTCCGAGAACCCCTAAACAAAATGGTATTGCAAAAAGGAGCATGTCAGTTACAAAAGCTACAAGAGCTATGTTTGTTGAGAATGAGGTATCCAAGACATTTTAGAGAGAAGTTGTGAATACAACAGTCTACACTAAGAATAGAGTACAAGTCAGTAAAGACACAAACAAGACCCCTTATAAACTGTGGTTTGGTCACTCACCTATAGTTAAGTATTTCAGAATTTTGGTTAGTAAGTGTTATATCAAAAGAGATGATGATATTGGTAAGTTTGATGCTAGAAGTGATGAAGGTATGTTTCTTGGTCATTCATTGAAAAGCAAGGCTTGTAGATGTTATAGTCAAAGAAATAAGACTATTATGGAAAGTGCAAATGTAAGAATTGATAAGAAATTCAGAATACAAGAGAGAATAGTTGATTACAATTTAGATGATGATGTTGTTACTAAGCCAATGAATGATGAGGCATTTCTTGACACTAATAATGATTTGCAGAATGAAAGAGAGCCAAGGCAAGAACAAAGCTCGGAACCTTCAATAGAGCCAAGAGTTGAGATAGAAACTCCTACTTCAGGAAAGAACATGATAAAGAATCACCCATCTGAATAGATCATCAAAATCAAAGATAAAGGTGTGATGACAAGAAGTAAATTCAATGAAGAACTATGTTTGATATCTCAAGTTGAACCTAAGAATGTAGATGAAGCATGTAAAGATGATTATTGGAAACAAGCTATGAAAGAGGAATTGTGTCAAATAGTAAAGAATGAGACATAGGAATTGGTCCCCAGACCAGCAGACAAGAATGTGTAGGAACTAAATGGGTATTCAGGAACAAGATGAATGAACAAGGTGAAGTTGTAAGGAACAAAGCTAGATTGGTATGTAAAGGTTACTCACAGTAAGAAGGAATAGACTATATGAGGAGACCTATGCTCTAGTGGCTAGAACAGAAGCAATAAGATTATTTTTAGCCTATGCAGCACAAAAGAAATTCAAAGTGTATCAAATGGATGTTAGGTTAGCATTTTTGAATGGAGAATTTGAAGAAGAAGTGTACATTGAGTAGCTTGGAGGTTATTCTTTGAAAGATGACAAGGACATGGTATGCAAATTGAGGAAAGCATTGTATGACTTGAAGCAAGCACCAAGAACCTGGTATGCAAGGTTGGACAAGCATTTGACAAAGCTTGGATATAGCAAAGGTATGGCAAATAGTCATCTGTATTGGAAATAAACTCATGATGGTTTGATGATTTTAATAATATTTTATCATATTTAGAGGAAATGATGAGGAAAGTAAGAAGTTTGCAGAAGAGATGAAGAAAGAATTTGAAATGAGTATGATAGGAGAGATGAAATATTTTATAGGATTACAAATTGTACAGAATAAAGAAGGAATCTTTATTTCTCAGACTAAGTACTTGAAGGATTTCTCGAAAAGGTATGGTTTGGAAACATGCAAACCTGTTGGAACACCTATGGTAACTAGACACAAGTTATCTAAAAAATATGAGATACCTACTGTTGAGTAGAACAAGTATAGATCTATGATTGGAGGATTACAATATCTGACTCACACAAGGCGAGATATAGCAAATGCAGTTGGAATTGTTGCAAGATTCCAAATTGATCCCAAAGAAGCACATTATGCAGCAATTAAAAGGATATTTAGATATCTGAAGGGAACATCTAAGTTTGGATTGTGGTATGACAGAGAAAATGATTTTACTCTAAGTGCTTGTACTGATGCAAATTGGGCAGGCAGTATGGATGATAGAAAGAGCACCAGTGGTGGAGCCTTCTTTCTTGGAGGAAGATTGGTTTCATAGTTAAGCAAGAAGTAGGACTACACATCACAAAGTATAGCGGAAGCAGAATATGTTGCAGAGCAAACAATTGTAATCAAGTTATTTGGATGAAGAAGATGTTCAAGGATATAAGGATAGAAATCAATGAACCTATTGTTATACATTGTGACAACACAAGCACAGTAAATATGTCTAAGAATCCAGTGTTGCATTAAAGGACAAAGCACATTTCTATTAAGTATCATATGATGAGAGAAAGTTACAAAAAAGGAAATCAAATTGGAGTATGTGACCACTAAAGGGCATATTGCAGATATATTCGCTAAGCCTCTTCCTAAAGAGACTTTTGAGTATTTGCGAGGTATGCTTGGGGTTATGCCCCTTCCTACATCCGAGTAAAAGATGCAGAGTGCATCACTCCAATGTAACAGAGCACCATTGTTGTCTAGACTGGATGTTGATGCTTCTTGTATGGGGGAGTATCGCTAATGGACAGAGTCATCTGGGACTCTTGTTGGATATTGTTTTGAACAGTGTCTTTTGACACTTGAGCTAAGCAAGTATCAGTTGTTGCAAAGTTTGATGTAGTAAAGTTGGTTATTGAAACCTTTGACATTGATGTCAATGGGGAAGAAGTTCGGCATGAAAAACAACATGTAAAGATAGCATGTACATCATGACAGTTAGAGAAGTTCGACATGAGAACAATAAGTTCAAAAGAGGCACAACATGGAATGACAGTTTGGCAGTAAGCACATTGAGGTATATCAATGGGGGAGAATGATTGATGAAGAGAATTTGAAAAATAAGATGAACAGTCATTTTGTTGGTATTCTTGGAACTAGATGTTTTTCATCTATGTTGTCATCAATGCCAAAGGGGGAGATTGTTGAAAGCATGAATGTTGATGATATTCCTATGGGGGAGTATTGTAGATATGTTACTATGATGATATGTTACATTCATGAATGATTTTGTCATTGATGTCCACATAGCAATTTTTTGTGATATCTGACAAAAAAACAATGAAAAGATCAAGTTGATATGGACGGCTAGTTGAGTATTCTAACTATTTGAGGTTATGAGAGATAATTTTGAGTATCTAGCATATGCAGTTATCGTTGAAGAAGAAATGATAAGTCTAGAAGAAGTTATCTAAATTTTGGTGATGTATGTTCTGAGATAGAGTTTATAGAGGCATGTTCTGGTAAACTTGTTATATCTCTTACCAAAATTGTTATTATGAGAATCGAGGTTGAGGATATGAAGAAGAAATATTGGTGATGACGTGGCTAAGATCGCTTGTCATAATATTGTGTGTATAGAAAGTTATTCAAGTTGAAAGGAAGAAGATTAATGTTATCGCTAAGTGTAACGTGTTCTTAATGTGCTCCTATAATGCTTAATTGAGAAGGCCTAACAGGAAGGACATTTTCCTTTATCAAGCATGACATGAATTGTATTGATGCAAAGTGATTGTAAGCAAAGAGAGAGTAGAATGTGAAGTTAAGCAGAGCTAAGCAAAAGTGAAGGAAACTTCATTGCCGAGATTTTGCTGAGTGATCCAAGGTTTGATATTTGGATCCGAGGTTCGTGACCTGGTCTATAAGGTCTAACAGTGATTGGTTTGGTTGACAGAACAAAGGAAAGAAGAATCTAAAAGTAAATTACTTGTTTGAGCAGTGAGCTCTTCTTGTAGTTGAAATTGCATGTTTGGGCAGTGGGCTCATCTTGCATACATTGTACCTCAACTCGTAATAGGGTTTGCACAACACCTAACAGGGTTGGAATCTCCTAACAGGTATTCAAAGCCTCCTAACAAGGGCTCTATGTACTAAATGTTGTAATAGACTCCTAATAAGGTCAATCATCTAACAAGGAATATTTATATTAGTACATCATCTTGTGGGTATCATTCCCACTGGGGTTTTCCCTCTGATCAAGGGTTTTCCTAGTCAAAAAATCTGGTGTAATTGTTTATGTGCATCTTTGTATGGTTGATTTTTACTTTGGTTGAATGGTTAAGTTTGTTTAATGAAGATAAATGGTTTAAATGTTGGATAATTGATTCAACCCCGCGCCCACCCCCCCCCCCCCCCCCCCCCCAGTTATCTTGGTGGACTATTGTTTCTAACATCCTCAACCAACATAAACACCCAATTTCAATCTCGCACCACCAACCCTTCAACATAGCCTTTGAGAAAATTTATCCCTACACTCACTTAAATCCTTTTGGCCGCCCTTATTCACACTACCCACACAACTAGAACTTGTGTTGGGATCTCATCCTCGTTACCGACTTTAGGTTACCTCCAATCATCTCCAAATAGGGTGTGTCTAAGGAACTCTATCTCCAAACAATCCTTGAACCCACATCCACATTTTGACCAAACCAACATTTCCATCAAATTATCTATTATTAACTTTAGTTTTTCAGTGTCTAATAACATCCCTAAGAACATTGCAGAAAATTCCAAATCTACACAACACCACTTGTTTTAGTTCAAGTAATTGTCCCCAAACACCATTCTTACTACATGCAAAATATACTTTTTTCTAATTTTAAACACCTCATTCAACCTATGTCCAAACGTGCCTTCAAAAAAATCTATTTTATGTTTTCTTTCCCTAAGACAAGGGTCAAGTCTATGGTTTGATATACTTGTGATGCAATTAAGGTCAAAGAAAACCACAAAAGGAGATGTCCAATCTTGTCATGCCTCTAAATTTAATACGAAAAAGTACGACTAATAATTTTTTTTATTTTTTTTATTTTTTTTGAACTACTTATGCACTCGCATCAGGGTTTAGTTGATAAGATGTTAGATCTAATCCAGTTTCGCATAAACACTAGGTTTGAATCGTCCACATTGATTAACAGTTGTAACTTAGTGCTCTTGAGTTGTAATCTAGAATTGTGCATTATAAGGCAAATCGAGATTGATCCATAGTTACTTAAGATTCACTACATCTGCTAAGTCTAAATTGAAGAGAAGGAAATCGATAAGGTTCTTTTCACTAGTTTCTATAGGTGCAGTTCGTTCACATTGTTAGATAATTACTAAAGAGAATATGGTTACAGATATTTATTTATTTATTTATTTATCATTATTATTATTTTATAATCAAAAAGGTGAATAGACATTTATGTTTAATGTTTACCCGTGCATTAAATTGAATATGTCTATTAAAATATACACCAATGTTTACATATGATCCCCTTCATTTCGTTTACTAAGCAAACTCAAATGCCACAGTTCTAACTCTAATCTTAATTATTCATTCCTTAAATTTAAATTTAAATAAATAGACTAGACAAAAAAAATTATTTTGCTAATATAAAATTTGTTCCTATATTAAAAACAATAGTCATAGTGATTATCAACCCAAACTACCTATTAAACTTTTGATGGTTATTTAAGCACTATATTTCTTTCTTAAAAATAAATAAAATAAATAAAATATTTAAATATTTTTATCCAAAAATTAGGAAATGCTGCTAATTACTTATCATGACATTAAAATTAAATTACTTGTCAACTTACTTATTCTAAACTTCACAAAAAACCTATTTCATTAATATTCCTATTACCTAAGCCCCCCCCCCCCCAAACCATAACTTAGTATTCAAGGCATCTTTAAAATCTGCAATTTCAAATATTGCTGCTGCATGTAGGGGCCTTCTTTCTTCCATACGTGAGAGGAAAGAGTCAAATATTTAATCTATGCCTTAGGCTAGATGCCTAGAAGGGGGAGCTAGTCTTATCCAAGGGAAAGAGTTTATTAAAGATCTCTCTTTTTTTTTTTTTGCATTAAAAAACTTACAACTTATAGACGTCTGGGGAAGGATGAAGATGGTTGAAAAGACCACCCCTCCACCATATTTATTGCTTCACCAAGTTGGGCGGCTTTAGGCCCAAGGAGGATGCAGATAAAGTGTTAGTTTATTTAATGTTTTAATCCCATCATTGCCTCTTTTTCTACAAGTCGAAGACTAGGGTATCTGGGGGATGTGACTCACCCTCTTGACTAATGAAAATATGTTTATTATTATTATTTTTTAATTCTTGCAATTCTGACACAATATTAATGCACCTGGTCGCCTCTTTAGGAGGAAATATTTAAGTTAATATACATGCAAACAAGTTTGAGTGTCTTATTAAATTTTATGATTGGACCCCTACTTATTTTCATATATTTTTAAAAAAATTATGCTATTCTAATATTAATATCTTATTGACTGTATTTGCAAAAAGCATTACTTGAAGTTCCTCATACATTTTCCAGAGACTAAAATTGCACCTACAGGTCTCATTTTAACTATGAAGCTAACTGTTGTTTTTCTTTTTCTTTTTAGAGAAACCAAATTCAGAATAAAACTCAAGAAGTTGTCAACTAAAATTTCATTGTAGTAAGTGCTCAATTATTTTACTGCAATTCAAGTCCATAAATTGTAACTATCTACATTCATTCTATCAATGCATATCTTGCATCTAATTCATCCTCAATTATAACATAAAACTTCTACCTTGTCATGCAAGAAAGGAGATAAAATAAACCACAAGATGACAATTGCTCCACTCATGCTTGTAGTATACCATGTCAGAAATTCTTTCCTCCAACACGTTCTAATTTTTACATATAAGTAAGACAACATCACTACAACATAACCTTCCTTACATAATCTTTTCTAATTACTTTCCACACCATTCAAGCATGAACTATATCAATCTAAACATAATGAACAGACCATGTATTATATAATTGTGACAACTTCATGCTCTATGGACATATGAAATGGAAGCAACACTACACTTGCAATACAATTTTCTTCTCATAACTAGTGGAGTTTTTCTCTCCATATCAACAAAATAACAATTAATCTCCTCCTTAGCAAGAAATAGACTTCCTGACATCAAGCTTCCAATACTCTTCAAATGATTACCTGCACAAGGAACAAATGGGAAACCATGGAGGCTCACCTCCCAACCTAGGCCTCAAGGAGGCCACCCACCGAGCTCGGGGAAACAAGACATAAACGGTTGCATTCCTCATAGTCCCATGCCATGCAAATACACCACAATAAAATCAGATTTAACACAAGACATCACAACACATCCCTTCCAAGGTTATGCACTAAGATTCAACAAATGAATCAAGAAACAGGTGAAGGTGGGCTCTCATCATGAGGAAGATTGCATAACCTTTCATTCACAATTTGCACATCTTTTCAATATCAAACTGCCCTTTCGAGGCAATCAACATCTTCCCTTCTTCATACCACCTTGTACCTCCCAAGATGCAAGAGAGCTAGATAATTTGCATGCCATAAAACATATTCAATCATCTCCACACAAGGGAGAACTCCTCAACTCATGTGTGAGCCCAACTAACCCCTTCACCCCTGGCATCTCTTCCCTCCCAAGGGTGAGTGATGCCTCACACCCAATTCACAAGAAATATAACATGAAACAACAAATTCAAGAAAGACTCCCACAACACTACCCACATGCAGCATACAACAAGATCTACTCACAAATACACCACAAGACACCACAATCCTATCATGAAATGAAAACACCATTCTAACCTACATGCAAAAAAATGAAGAAACTTCATGGATCATGTTACCAACCTTCCTCCAAGCAAGGCAATGAATACTTGCAGTAGAGCTCCCTTCTCTTTCTTCAACCTTATTAGTCTCTAAAAGTAGAGAGTTGCCAAGTGAGTTTCAATTTAACCATGTCTCTATTTATAACCCTCTTATTTTCGGATTTAATGGAAAATGTCATTTTCATGGGGTCTCCTAGGTCCACTAGACACCATAGAGGTCATAAATAACCCCCTAACCTATAGTACTAACATGGGTAAGGTTAGTTTTAATCACAATTGGCCTTAGAGTTACTTTATGACCCTCCTAAAGCTAGGCAATTCAAATTTCAAATTTCTTTTCCTAAGGTAATAACCTTGTCCCCTTCTAACTAAGACAATAATCAAGTTTCCCAATGGAGGCATATAACACGGAGCAAGGTGGCCACATGATCCATTAATGAACAACATGTCATTTCCCCATAACTAGTACAAGTGTCAAGTGACACACACAAATGCACTAAAACGTTACCCGTAACACATTCAAATCTATGCATGAAGACCATACCACACACACACATCACACATTCACAAAATAAGCACATCATAATGAGGTTTACGAATCTTACAAAAATTCACCTTGGCAGAGTCATTAAACATGTGTCTATGGCTTGTTTCCTCGTAAAATTTCCATGGTTCCACTTCCTGCACATCAAACTTGAGCATCAGCAGTCCAAGGAATCAAATAAGCATATGTAATGTAAATGAAGATAACAATAATATCTATATTAACATAATTCAAATTAAATATCCTTTCCTATCATCATAAGCATCATAATCAAACTAATATTCATCCATACACAAGCATCATAATCAAACTAATATTCATCCATACACTGAAAATTAACATTTTGCCTTGCATCAAAATCTGATAATATTATATCATAGAACTGCTCCCAAAGAGGTCCAAATACTTCCTATATAATAACAGGTTCTTTAAACACATACAATGTACAACACTGCAAAAGTATCAAATCTATAGATAAGGCAAATCCACTATCTATCTAAATCTATCAAAATATCAAAGTCTCGAATTATCAAAATGTACACAAAACATCTAAGCTATAACGGGTCAGGGGGAGGCCTTACAAATCTTGCATCTAGAAACACCACAATAGAATAAACCAACTCAAATACCAAACGAACAAATTGATTGGGATAAAATGATAATCTCATTGACAAAGAAACAAGAATTTAGATCCAACTGGCCTATCGATATGTAGTCTTACATTCCATTCATAGAGGCCTAATTATTTACAAAATCGTATGCTTACTTCAAGTTGTCCTTCTACAACTAGAACTCCTAAAATAACAAAAACTACCCTACCTATATACAAGATTGTCAACCACAAGTTGACTTATCCAATCATAAACAAATCTCAATGAGAAGAAAACATATTACAACCAGATTATAAAGACACCCTCAAATAGATCCATCATGACATGCAAACATACAAGATTGTTGGAAAAATGTATTAGAACATAGAAAAATGCTTCAATTAGATTTGTTCATCATAAAATACCATCATAAGTTGAATCAAGTCAACCTAGTCATTGGAGTAGGAAAATAGGATATAGGACTAAACCAATGTTATGATAACTTCTTCGAGAAGGAATAGAACATGATGTGAAGCTAGAAAAAGATACACCAATATTTCTAGAAAACACCATAAAGACCGCATAAGATAATAATCCCATTGAATCGATCACTACCTAGACCATCAAAATTTGTCCAAATAGAATAGAAAATAGATAAACTAAAAGAAAACATTTTTTGAGTGATGCAATATTGCCAATAACCCAAGATGTTCAACATCAGACACTCAAGGTTGATGAAAAAAGAGAGCCCCTCATTTTGATGATGCAAAAGAATTTCACATCAGATCTCCAATCTCCATTTTGACCTTCAATTTCCAACCCTCGTGGCTAAGAACACAAACTTGCACACCACAACTCTCTGCTTTCTTCAATTTGATTCACACAACCTCTGTATAGAAATAGACCAGACAAAAAATCTATCGACAAGGCCAAATTGATTAGAAACACAATCAAGCACTAGATATGTACTCTACTCCACAAATTCTCTTGATGTCTTCAACCACTTATCATCATTTATGTCAGACAATTTATCATACTTTATAATCAATGCATTCACAAAAATGAACTCATAAGATCCTCTAAATCCACCATTCTGATCCTTTTTATAAATTAATGTCATCAAGGTCACTATCTTTGTCTGGCACTACTACTACAACACTATCTAGTTCTTATTGACCTTCAAAACTTCACTGCTTCAAATCCATCCATCAAACCCTTCTTCAACTCCTCAGGTTCATAAATATGATCACAAGTGTTGACTAAACAATCACGAAATATGCTTACACCAAAAATATGCCTCTAGAATCTAGCCAGATTCTTCTCTAATTGTACACCCTTAGTAACACTCTTAACCACCTTCTGCAAAATACTTTTTATTCCCTAATCTTTAGTCGCTTGATCTTCTAGATGATAGTCCTCAAATCTATATTCATCCTCACTCTCAGGTATGTTCATCCTTATCATCCACACATATCTTTTCCTACCAAAAAATGTTGCTCATATTTCCATACTTACATTAACACACATGTAACAATAATATCTCCCACAAAAGCAACTTGATTAGTACCAACATCAATCAAGTAACAAATATTTTCTCTCACATCTACTAAATGATCCGTACAAAAAATCACTATTCAACTGAAATAAAGCAATCTATAACTCTTTAGCTATAATAGGATCATCATCGTAAGTGAAAATCGTATCCACAACATCCTTGTTCTTATCAAATATTCCATCAACATTCATACTCTCACACTTGCCAATCACAATAATATTTTTTTATTAAGGGTAAAAGTAAGTTTTGAGAGGACATGAAACCCCGTACAAATAGATTTTAAAGAAGATATAGAACTCCACAAATAAGAAATTTTTCCACCAAGTAAACAAACAAAGGTATGGTTGTCCTCTATAGATCGACGAGAAGTGGCAAACAAAGATAGATCAAAGAAAGACCAATTGCAAAAAGGAAAAGAAGTCCTAATCTTCCTTTAGGGAGAGAAACCCTCAACCCACTTAAACAAGGAAAACACTAGGATTTTCCTTTACCTCCCTTCTTATGGCAGCGAGGATTCACTTTGAAGTGAGGAGAGGACTTCTTATGGTATTTTCCAATAACTGAGATCTACCCTTTCTCAACCAACGAGACCGCAACCAGCGAGTCTAGAATAAGAAAATTTGCCTTAGAAGAACTAACAAAAGAGAGATGGGAAGATCCAACAACAATAGTTCTAGCAGAGGGAAAAAGGACAACAAAACTAACACTAATAGGAACCACAACCTGAACAACCAAACGAGCCATCTCACTACCCACAAAAACACAAGTAGCAACAATCATAACAAGAACAAGGGAAGCCTGAGAAAGCTTCTTAGCAATAGTATAATGATCAAAAGAAACCCCCTTCCACCAAGAAGAACCCTTATTAGTTTTTGGCCTTTGAAGACTGCAATGACCTATCAAAGTCCATGTGTTGTAGCATTTTCTACATCCAAACGGAATCCCTTCATAATCTAGTGTTTGAATTCAGTTGTCTCCATTAGGAAGCCCAACTTTATATTTCTACAGTAAACCCTTTGAAATGTTCACCTCAACAAGGATTCCCACATAAGTGGAATGCAAAATATTTGACAAATCTTCATCAACCATCGAGAAGTTACTAATAGCCTCACCTACAGCTTCCAATAGGGAATCAAACCAGAGATGAAGAGGAAGGTTATGGAGGCGAACCCAAATCAGAAACTTAGAAAATGATTTAGTAGCAAGGGAGAAATCGTGATGTCATGGTTTTACCATCAATGGAAATTGATTCGATTGGGTAAAAGAATGGCTACAAAGGATCAAATTTTGATCCCATGTATCATCAAAATTAGCAATGAAGAACCCCTTATCCATGGGGAAAAGGTGCACAAGACTAGATAACATTGGTTCTCATACTCTTAAAATCCAATCATGCAACTTTGCTAGACTCGTCCCAAAACCCTAAAAGTGATAGACCACAACATGATCATAAAGGGTGTCAATATCCTCTTAATATCTTGCACTACGTCCTTCTCTAGCTTGAGAAAGAAAGGGGAACAAACATGACAGGGAACCTTCCCCTATGAGGGAACCGATGACACAATTGCAACCTTAGCAACATAAGAAAGCTTACCAAAAGCTCTAGTGTTGCCCTGAATAGATGTACTTAGACTCACAAGCGCAACAAAAACCACCAAACCCTTGTCTACCTCAATAACCATCATCACAGCTGTAGAGGAAGGAAATAAGGAGGAACTCTTAATCTTGAAGGTACCCTTTAGGATAGAAGCAAAAAATCCATCGATAGCAGCTAGAAAACCAAGGGAGGAAGAAGCATTACCACCCAAAGTAATGCCTCCCATGCTAGCCAGCAATGGAGACACTGCAGCAGGAGCCCTAATGCATCTAGAAATGGTAGGAGACATCATTTGCATGCACATACTAGATGACCCCAAGAATAACTATCATTATCCCTTCAACTAATCTCAATAGTGTTGAACTCTTCAAAGAACCTTACTAGGTTATCATTTCAACCAAAGGAGATTCAATTCCACCCTCAACTAGGTCAACCTCCTCAACATGAGAAATGACATTGCATATATTAATAATAAGACAATCCTCAACTAACTCATTGGATCCAATCAGCTACATTGACATCCATGTTAAGCTCTAAAAATTTTGAGGTCTAAGTATCTACAAGCTTCTTTACCTCAAGAATTTTTACCTCAACCATAGCAACAACCTCAATTTGCATCATTTTCCTTCAGGTCATCCTTCCAATAGACCAAACAAGTTTTTCCTTAACCAGTGAATACCAACTAGACATTTGCAACTTCAACTTCTCCATCATTACTAAACTCCTTTTTAGAAAGTGCATCTGCAATAGCTTCATCTCTTCAACAGGCATTCCTCCCAATGCATCTCTAATTTTATTTCTCACCTTACCTATGGAATCAGACATCATCTACCCTAATTGACTATAGTTCATTCTTTTTTTTAGTGACATCTCTCCTGACCCATAGTGCAATTGTCTAACCTCAATGATCTAGTTGCAAGAATTAAATTGTCCTTCCTTTGATGATATTTTGAACATACCTTCAAGCTACCTCCATTTAGTTATCTATCTACCCATGAGATGCCTACTTAACTCACAAACAAGTTCACAACCTTCAACATCTTTCTTTTAATTTGTTCTTATGAAAATATTCTACACTTGTAGGTCATATCTACCTTCCATCATCCCACAACAAGTCCTCCAAGATTTCCCAACATCAAGAAAAACAATTAGTAACTTAGGTTCATCAACCACAGTTGATAACTCATACAAGCCAACAATTCATTTGTTGTTCTCTTCTGCAAGTCTTTTGCAATTATACACTCTGACACCCCACAACCAATAGATCTAGGGATTCACAATGTCAAAGTTCCAATTGATTAGCTTTCATCAACTTTCACATTCGACATTTGGCAAAAAATCCCTTCTTAACTACCTTGTGAAAGTTATTTGATAATGTAGGTCAAATCCTGATGTAGGAGCATCCTAAGGTACTCAGCAATCCTATATGCAGGAGCATCAAGCATAGATTTTTGGACTTAGGGTTCATACAGTTGAGGATGTTCTCAAGGAACATTTGGGAACCTTTTCCTAAGAGCACATAAAGTTTGGAGTAATTTTCTTGGAGTTAGAGCCTTTTTGGTGGTGGGTGGTAATGTGTTCCTGATTTATTGGCAGACTTTGGATATTCTTTCCATGAGCTTATGTTCGAGGGAGTTGGCATTTGTTCTCTTGGATTTGGACACTTGGATGCGGCGTTGACCTATGCCTAATAGTGTGTATTCTTATTTGGTCATATGAGTTAGTTATGATTGTAAACTTGGGGCATGTCCTAAGCATTTAGTTATTTCAGGTATCTAATGTTTGTTTCCAAGTTGATTGTGGCTTGAAGCTATATTTAATGTGATTGTTTATTTAATATAACTTTCTAGGCTGACTTGTGGCTTGGTTTAGTATAAGTAGGGCGGTCTTGTGAAGTCTAGAGTCATAATTCAACATGGAGACCAACATGGAGTCACTGAAAGGAACGAAGTTTAGCAGAGCTAGTAGTTAAGTGTGGGCTTGAAAAATAAGAAGTTTGTTTGATGGCGTTCTCTACTAGATTGTGGGTCTAGGCTACCGAGAGTTTGGATCTGGCAAGGTCTTTTAAAACTATTATTGTAATTGCATTGTATTTGGCCACAACCCAAAAGCCCTTATAGTCGAACATATTGGATGTAAATCTTATAATTATGTTATAAGAATTATGTTGTTTTGGATCTAAATCTCTATTATTGTTTATATTTCATTGCGTGGTTATTTGTTGGGGGCTAGGACATTTCCTTTGGGGATTCTCCTACCTTGCATTGCATCAAGTGGTATTAGAGCGAATTGATCTTGTGAAGCTAGTTGATCTTGTGGATTTGTTGCTTTGTTTTGCGAAGATCTTGGAAGATGTCTCTGAGAAGATTGGACCCTTGGAAAATTGCAAGTCTCTATGATGTTGTGGAGACTAAGATTATAGAGAAATTTAAAGAAAATTTTAGATCTGAGATGGAGTTGATGAAGAATGACATGATCGTTGAGATCATGAGAGCTATAGTTGGTGTACCAAGGAATGTGGGTACTAAAGATGGTTATGAAGAAATTGTTGAAGACTTTGAAGCTCTTGGATCTATTTGTGAAGACATAACTTGTTGCATGGAGAGACGTGTGGAAGATAGAATTGGTCAGTTGGATAGATGTGGAAATGAGTTGAAGTTGAAGCATAAGATGGATGTTTCTAATTTCTTAGATACTCTGAGTACTGAAGACCTGATAGATTTGATTGGTGTGTTGGAAGACTACTTTGAGTTAGAGGATATTAGAGACCCACTCAAAGTGAGGTTGGCACAAAATAAGTTGAAACGGGATGTTTTATGGTGGAAATAATTACAAAGAGATAGAGAAGAGGAAGGTAAAATGGAGATCACTAGATGGAGATTGATGGTGACAAAATTGAAGGCTAAGTTCATTCCCTCTAATTAAGAACTTTAGTTTCTTAAGAGGTTACAGAATCTAGAGAAGAAGCATTTGTCTATGAAAGATTATACTGAGGAGTTCTACAAGTTAACTATTTGGTTTGGACATAGAGAATTTTCTAAAGAAAAAGGTGGCTAGATATATTAATGGCTTGAGATTCAATATTTACGATGAGATTGATATGTTGAATATTGCTTCAGTTAAGGCTACTTATGTGTATGCTCTAAGAGAAGAAGAAAAGTTGAAGAGAAGACATCAAGGTAATTGTAGAGGGCAGGAGAAGAAGGAACACTCTGAGAAGGATAAACAGATTGTGGAGGATGAACCAAAACCTGTTGAGAAGAAGAGAAGAAAAGGAAAGCTTGTGTGTAAAGGTATGTCCTAAAAATGTGGTGAAAAAGGTCATAGATCTTTTGAATGTCCCAATACTGATAGGAATAGAAGAATTGTTGTGGTACAAAAGAATGTGGATTCATTGAATGAGCTTGAGACAGAGGGGGATAATTTCTTGGTTCAGTGAGTGTTACTTGTTAAAAAGGTATAAGAACCTTGTCAAAGGAAGAATTTGTTAAGGACTACTATGTCTGAAGTTAAATGTCAGAATGTAATTGTAGATGGTTGTAGTATTGATAACCCAGTTGGTGAGGAGATGGTTCAAAAACTTGGTTTGAAGAGTGTAACATCTTTGTACTTATAGGATCAGTTGGTTGCAAGATAAACATTCTTTGGAGGTGAGGGAGCAATGTCTTATTAGTTTTTAGATTGGACAAGATCAAGTATTGGGTGATATTGTGGATACAAGTAGTTGTCACGTATTATTTCGTAGACCTTGGCAATATGATTGTAGGGTGGGGCATGATTGTGTCAAGAATGTGTTTATTGTTGAGAAGTGAGGTACAAAGCATTCCCTGATTCCTTTAAAGAACGCACAACTTGGTAGGAGGAACCTAAGTTTTTGTAGCCAAGTTGCATTTAGATATTCTTGAAGGGTAAGAGATCGGCATTGAAAACAGACATGTTGCACACCAAAGAAACATGTGAAAATGGCAGTTGCAGGAAAAGATTCACAAAAGTGGAACAAAGGCAAGAGTGTACAAGCTGTTGTGATGGAAAATATGCATGAGAAGAACTATTTTGAGGTTTGCGTGTTGAACCCTGAAATTTTTTCTTTCAATTGTTAAGAACATCATTTCTTTGCACTTGGGGTGTTTGATGTAGGAGCATCCTACGATAGTTAGCAATCCTGTATGTAGGAGCATCAGACTCAGATTTGTGGACTTGAGGTTTGTGCAATTGGGAATGTGTTTGCGGCACATTTGGGAACCTTGTCCTAAGTGTGCATAAATTTTGGAGTAATCATCTTGGAGTTAATGCCTTTTTTGTGGTGACTAGTAACATGTTATTGATTTACTGGCAAAGTTTGGAGATTATTTCTGAAAGCTTCAATTTGAGGGAGTTGGTGTTCGTACTCTTGGATTTGGATCTTTGAATGACACGTGGACCTATGCCTAAGTGCACCTATTCTTATTTGGTCATATGAGTTAGTTATGATTGTAAACTTGGGGCTTGTCCTCAGTATTTAGTTATCTCAAGTATTTAAGATTTATTGCTAAGCTGACTTGTGGCTTGAGGATGTATTTAATGTGTGTTTATTTAATGTAACATGTTAGGCCGACTTGGGGCTTTGTTTAGTATAAGTAGGGAGTCTTGTGAAGTCTAGAGTCATGATTCAACATGGAGACTAGCATGGAGTAGCCAAAAGGAGTGAAGTTTAGAAGAGCTAGTAGCTAAATATGGGCTTGGAAGACAAGAAGTTTGCTTGTGACTTACGAGCACAAGTTTAGATTCTTCTAGGTGTTCTCTAGGAGAATGTGTGTTTGGGCTAGCTAGAGTCTGGATCTTGCACTCTACCAAATTGTGTGTCTGGGCTAGCTAGAGTTTGGATCTTGCGAGGTCTTGGAGAACTATAATTGTAATTGCATTGTATTTGGCCACAACCCAAAAGGCCTTACAATCGGGCATGTTGGATGTAAATTTTATGATTTTGTTATGAGAATTGATGTTGTTTTGGATCTAAATCTTTGTGTTATTGATTATATTCCAATGTGTGGCTATTTGTTGGGGACTAGGACATCTCCTTAGGGATTCTCCTACCTTGCACTACATCAAATCCTCGGCACTACCACCCCAAAAACAATAAATCTGCAACTCCAAAATATTGCAACTAGAAACACCATAGTGAATAAACCAACTCAATTACAAAAGAAATGGATCATATATTCTAAACCAATAATCTCATTGACGTAGAACTAAGATTTTTAATCCATTTCGGCCTACCAATATGCAGTCTTACATTCCAAGCATGCAACCCTAAATAAATTTACAAAATCAAATGCTAGCCTTCAAGCTATACTTCATTTTCTATCACTCCTAAACTAACAACTATCCTATCTATATATAAGATGGTCAACCAGAAGTTGACTTATCTGATCACAAATCTCAATGAGAAGGAAACATATTACAACCAATAGGTTAGGACCCAAATTATAAGAATGTGCTCAATTAGATGCATCATGACATACAAGCACACAAGAAGGTTGACCACATTTATAAGAACATAGAACAGTGTGCCAATCAGCTTTGTTAATAACAAAACATCTTCACAATCCAAATCAAGTCAACCTGGTTGTTAGAAAAGGAAAGCAATATAAGACTAGACCAATCTTATAATAACTTCTCTCAAAAGGAATAAAACATAATGTAGAGCTAGACAAAGGTTCATCAGGATGTCTAGAACACACCATAAGGACCACATAAGACAAAGAGATCACTAGATCAATCACTATCTAGAACACTAAAAACCCACCCTAAAGGAACAATTAATAGAAAAATTGAAAGAAAGCTTTTTTGGGTGACACAAGATTGCAAGAAACCCAAGATGTTCTTGTATCAACCTATTAGATCTCTACACTCGGGACTTTTCATTCTTTAAAAGACCATGTGCAATATTTTCCCAATATGTTGATTCTTCCAATCAATAAATGAATGCTTTACATTGGTGTCATCCATTCTATCACTAAATTATTAGAGTACAACATACTTCAACTTGCATAATTGTAATTTCATTCTATTTGAAGATTGAAATGACCTACGGCCCATGTCTATAAGATTGATTAAGTTTTTTCCACCTTGTATGTCACACCATTTCTTTTTCCAAACATATGTAAGATAATAAATTTACTAAAAGAAGCCAAGATTATCAAAATTTGGTTGAGCCAATCATATTTTTCTAGTTTAGATGTATTCCTGCCAAGGTTGAATTAACAACTATATGTGAGTCCCCTTCTAAGTGGCCTTTTAAAAGCCTATTCTTCTAATGATCTTCACTCCCATTAAGGCCTCTTGATTTTTATTTTTATTTACTTACCAACTATTCCTGACTTCTTTGATAATACATCATGTAATTAACATGCCTAGTTTACCTTTGGTTTCCTGTTTAAATTCATCTTTACTTAGTACTCATTGCTAAATAGGAGATTTATTATTATGACTATTTCTTTCAGTGTTGAAGTACAAAGACTTTTAGCTTGGCCCTTGTTCTATATGAGGCCATAAATGGGGACATCCTTCTTGACATTACAACTTGATTGGCCTAGAGGCATTGACACACTACCATCTTTCTCATCCTCCAACTATGTCCTCCACAATTTCTCTTGTCTTCCTCTCCTATCCTTTGTCTTCTTCACATTCTCTTCCTCTTCATTAATGTATTTCATCCTTTTTATGATAACCATTAATACATTCACATTGGCAACCCACCCTCAACATGAACACCATGTGATCTTAATGACGATTTGATTCTTTGTTGTCGTCATCAATAATGTAACCACTTAATTATCACACTGCATGATGACAACATTATATTATTATAATCTTTAATTTTTGTGTGTGTGTGTGTGTGTGTGTTGTTTATATGAGGCCATAAATGGGGACATCCTCCTTGACATTACAACTTGACTGGCCTAAAGGCATTGACACACTACCATCTTTCTCATCCTCCAACTATGTCCTCCACAATTTCTTTTGTCTTCCTCTCCTATCCTTTGTCTTCTTCACATTCTCTTCCTCTTCATTAATGTATTTCATCCTTTTTATGATAACCATTAATACATTCACATTGGCAACCCACCCTCAACATGAACACCATGTGATCTTAATGACGATTTAATTCTTGGTTGTCATCATCAATAATGTAACCACTTAATTATCACACTACATGATCACAACATTATATTATTATAATCTTTATTTGTGTGTGTGTGTGCGTGTGTGTGTGTGTGTGTGTGTGTGTGTGTGTGCGTGTGTGCATGTGTGTGTGTGTGTGTGCACATGTGTGTGTGTGTGTGTGCGTGTATGTGTGTGTGTGTGTGTGTGTGTTTGTGTGTGTGTGTGTGTGTGTGTGTGTGTGTGTGTGTGTGTGTGTGTGTGTGGAAATAAAACAAAAAAAATTGCTATTGTGTAATAGTGATGCTATACTTAAACCACTATTCAATGACAAAGTTGAACATTTAAATAAATGTAGATAAAATCCTACACTGTGCTAATTAAACTATATAGTTCTATTATACCATTTTTTTAGTTCATTAATAGTTGGTAGGCTAGCTCCCATTTATATTAATCAGCAATTGAATGAGTGCAAAGTGGTCCATTCATTTTTATGTGAGATGAGTTCTTGTGAACCACTATTGATCATGAAACATAGATGAATAAATTTGACTCAAGCTACACATTTGAATCATGGTAGCAATATCACAACAAGATAATACTCTGACCAAAAATAACCCTTGTCCTCAAGATATAACCCCTCAACAAAGCACACAACTCTCATTGACTCTTTACTTGATCAAGGTAATTATGCCCCTCAAGGAATGTTTACCATCTCACTTTGATCTTTTGTCTTCCCAACAAACCTCAATTTTGGTGAGACATAAGGAATGTCTCACTGACATCATAATTTTGCATCTTGATGAATCCATTGGTCTTTTGACATGACTTGACTTGAAATATGGCTCGTCAAGGCGAGCCTACCTCTTGAGCTGGTAATTTAAATATGTTGTGATCTACCATGATCAATGGTTATTTTAGCAACCAAATATTGTCTTGATGAATTTCTCTCTCTTTGTTATTCCATGTAGCTTTATCTCTCCTCTCTACATTCCTACAAAGATTAACACTAATATTATGATATAATAGATTCTTCCTATATGGGCAAAGTAGTTACGAAGATGGCCCTCTTCATTGTTAGGATTAACCTCAGACAAAAATAATAGTTACATGCAAATATAACCAATATCAAAAAATAATAGATTGCATAGAAGAGAACACAAGACACCAAGATTTAACGTGGTTCACCCAATCCCTAGGCTACATCCACCAATAGCAAGTCCAATATTATTATTATCCAATGATTACAACCTAATTACAATCTGTAATCCCTTACAGCTCAATACCAACGTAAGAACCAATTTTCACATCACACATTATGAAAATCCCTAACCCTAAGCCTTTTTATACAAGCTTTTTGCTGCTTACAAAATTAGGGCTAGAATAATAGAAAAATAGTAGCTGACACCTTATACAATATAAGGTCATTTTTGGCTTCGGGAGCGTTGCCCCTTGACCCCACCCTATACTGTGACAGGGAATGCACTTGGGGCGTTGCCCTAGGACCTCGCAAGGGCACTACCCGTTGACCCCATCTTGGGGGCGTTGCCTCCAAACCCTCGTAGAAATAATATGGAGAGAAAATCGTGTTGAATAAACCTCTGAGTTTGATTAGGCTCCACATCACAACAATCTCCCACTTGGAGACTGATCAGACTCCACAATAATAACCTCCCACTTAAAGACTGATCATAGCACTACTAAACCTATAGCTCCTACTAGAATATCAAACCACCCTAGACGTTTCTATCATTTTATTCTGTTCAGTCTAGAAGACCAACCGAAGCTGATGCGGAGTTCAACTTCTCCTTTGTTATGACCTTTCTAAACATATCTGCTAGATTATCATCTATATGTATCTTCTCCATCTTTAACTATCCATCTTCCAAAACTAATCAAATGAAATGGTACCGCAACTATATGTGTTTTGTCTTTGAATGCAAAGCTGAATTCTTTGCAAGATGAATGGCACTCTGGCTATCTATGAGAAAATAATTATCCGTTTGTGGATGTCTCAACTCTTCCATGAAGAACTGAAGCCATATCATCTCCTTGGTTGTCTCTATAGTAGCAACATACTCTACCTCTATAATGGATAAAGTATTAACCTTCTGCAACCTAGAAACCCAGCTCACTACTACCCAACCATCAGTAAATACATAACCTATAGTACTCTGCCTAGTATCAATATCTCCTACCAAATCTAAGTCAACATAGCCCTGTAAATTAGTAGTAGAGCCCCCAAAGTGTAAACACTTACTAGATGTTCCTCTCAGATATATGAGAATCCGTTTAATTGCATTCCAATGCTCAATTCCTAAATGACTCATATGCCTACTAACAACTCTCACTGCATGTGCAATATCTAGCCTTGTACATACCATAGCACACATCAAGCTTCCTACAGCTGAAGCATAAGGTACCTTGGACATCTTATCCTCCTCTTCTTGTGTCTTGGGACACATCACCTTAGTCAACTTCAAATGACCAAGTAAAGTTGTGCTGACAACTTTAGCATTCTCCATAAAGAAACATTACAACACCTCAATATTATCAGCTTGAAATAAAGTCAATTTCATGTTCCTCCTATATCTGCAAATCTTCAAACCAAGGATTTGTCTTGCTGCCCCCAAATCCTTCATATCAAATGCACATGCTAACTGGTATTTCAGCCCCTTAATGTGTTCCATGTTAGATCCAGCTACAAGCATATCACCAACATATAAACATAAAATAATGTAGTTGTCATCATCCAACCTCTTAAAATAAACACAATGATCTGAATGACACCTACTGTATCCACGCTCATGCATAAACCTGTCAAATTTTAGAGACCATCGCCGAGGTGCTTGCTTCAAGCCATATAAACTTTTCTTTAATCTGTACACTAAGTCCTCCTTACCTTTGACCTCAAATCCCTATGGTTATGCTTTATATATCTCTTCATCCAAATCAACATGAAGAAATGTTGTTTTAACATCAAGTTGCTCCAAATGCAAATCTTCAATAGCCACAATACTTAAAACAATGTGAATAGAAGTCATTTTAACAACATGAGAAAATATCTCATCAAAATCAATGCCCTTTTTTTTGTGCAAATCCTTTTACAACTAACCTGGCTTTAAATCTTTTCTTACCTCCATCCTCTTCTTTTAACCTGTAAACCCATTTATTATGTAAAGCCTTTTTACTTGCATAAATCTTATGTCTTATTTTTCAGCAAAGAATTCATTTCTTCTTTCATTGCAGACTCCCACTGAATCTTTGTATCCACTTGCACAGCTTCATCATAACATTCAGGTTCACTAGCTACCCCAAGACCCCGCAAGGGCACTTCCCCTTGACCTCGTCTAGGAGGCACTACCCCCAAACCCCCATAGAAATAATATGGGGAGAAAACTGTGCCGAATAAACCTCTAAGTCTGATTGGGCTCCACATCACAACAATCTCCCACTTGGAGACAAATTAGACATCACAACATTTATTAATGGACTACATAGGGTAACGTATGATGAATGCATTGTCAGCAATCATACATATGATGGCCTTTCTCCTACACCTACGGGGTCTAGTACTTTGTTAGCCATGAAGGGCCAAAGGTAGTTTCATCTACATTTGTTGTTACCCTTGAGTCTAACCTATTTCGAGTGAATCTAAGTATTCTCCAGTCAATCTTATTAGATGTAATCCCCTCAATGGCACAAAATTGGTTGATTATTTAAGAATATTTATTTTGGTGGTAACAAGTCTCTTGTCTCATGACATACTACTTAATTATTTTGCATCACAGCACCACCTATGCATGTATAAAATCTAGAATACCAAGAACAAGTGTAGATATTGGTAGTGCCTTCATTTCAAAATCCTATTCACATTTAGGGGCCCATTTATAATAATAAAAATTTCCCTGGTTAAATTGATTAAATATGCAACACATTTTGCTAATAAATTGATGGTAGAAACCAGATAATCCTAGTAAACTATTTATCTCATGAGCATGTTTGAGAATCAGATAGACCAATCTTGAACTTATTTAATTTTACCAAAATTAGATGAAATGCCCTTTTTTAATATATGTTTTGATCACTTACATGTTTTTACATTAAGTTCATTGATGATCAATTGTTAATTATTGTATTGTATGTTGATTGCATGTTTATTGATAGCAACAAGGTGATAATTAAAGAGCTTAGAACTCAACTTTCTAGCACATTAGTAATTGTATCAAAACGTTTGTGAATTTTAGAAAGGTTGACAATATAACTTACCCCTTCATTGGTGTAACTATATATCAAGTCACTAAATGTTTTGGACACAACCCTATCACTTTGGATTTGGACCAGAAGTTTTTGGTTCACAAAGGACTTGACATCTACACTTGTAGGGACTTCTATCAAGGGCAAGGAATTTGGATATTATATGGCATGAATATACTCTGCCATTCACTTCAAAGACTGCTTCAACTCCCCCTTTTGTCTTTCCAATCCTTCCAAAACCTATAGGATATTCTTTTGTTGTTGGAGTCAAAGACATTCATATCAAATGTCTTAATGGCTAGGCCCAAATCATCTATTTCAACTTTGAACTCTTGCAAGGGTACTTCGTCACGACCCTTATCAATAATGGCCTTAAATGTGTCTTCCACCCAGTGCCTAGTGTCCTCATCAACCTCCATCATAGCATCTACCTTACGCATTTTTCTTTTGGTTGTTTTTCCTAGATAGTTACCATATCTTTGAATGGTATTGTAACATGGACAATATTGTGCTTCTTATTAATAGAGAGCTCAAGCCACTTGTGGGACCTTTGCTTTGGGGGGTTTGGAATAAAAAAATGTTTCCCAATGCCACTAAATGAGGAGCACTTGAGTCTATTGTTGTTTTTCTATCTCCTTCCACTACTCCAATTGAACCTTCCATATTTGGGTCTTTTACAGGTCCATGGGTGTCTTCCACATAGCCTAGGTCTACCACAATTAGGGTATCCTTTGCATGTTTATTCTTCTTCAGGCTCCTACAGTGACTAACCCATATTGTCAACTGAAGTTGGATTGGAACTTGTTCCAATGTATGGGTGTCAACTGTTCAAGTTCACCTACAAAGGGACATTGAACAACTTCATCAGTAAAAAATGGTGGAGATCATGAACATGAGGTCATCACCTCTCCCTGAGGCACTATTTCAGCTTCATTTAAATTCTTAGTTTTCCTTAGCCATTTTTCAGTTATTCTTATGACATTGAAAGTTATTTTCCTCAATCATTGTCGTATCTCCTTACTCTGGGAGAAAATTAGTTAAACAAGTGGTTTTCTTCACCTTCATAATCTCGAGTCTAGATTGTTACCCACATCTTTTACTTGTAAAAATTAAATAGCTGCAAAAATTAAAACTCATTTTTGAGTCGTTAAACTATGAACTTAAACTCATGAAGGTCAAGGTTCAAGTTCATAATTGTATCAAGTATTGAGTCGGCCTTGTCATTATCTTTGGTTTTCTTGCACTAGTATTAAGTCCTAGTCATTGAACACGATCTGCTAAACCTCAACATTCAAGATTCAAAGTTTCATATATGCAACAAGAACCCAATCCACTGTATGTAAGGTCTTTCTAATATCCAGTTTTCCCGAATCTAAATTAACATCCAACATACTCAAAGAATACAGTTACTACTTCGTTTCATAGCAAAACAGTTATATCATTCAGGTACATGTCAATAATATTTACTCTTAAAAATCAGTTAGACAAAATTTCTTAACTAAAAACTTAAAAACGCCATCAAATGAAATTACAACATAAATTAAAATCACATACCTCAGAAAATTGAGATTGAAATCAAAACTACGGATGCTTCTGCAACCACCTGGGTTAGTCCACTATACCAATTTAACAATATCACATGACGACTATCACCTAAAAACTGCTATCTCAAAATCAAATGATAATTACAATTAAATACCACCAAATTAATAATTAGGCATCACATACCACTGTATCAACTAGGGCATCATTTACCAACGGTTCATTTAGGGCTTTTGATACTACTATTACAAATAGGGCTTCTAATACCACTTATTCAAATTAGGGCTTCCACTACCATAGATTCAAATTAGGGCTTCTGCTACCACGGATTCAATTAGAGCTTTCGCTACCACAAATTCAATTAGGTCTTCTAATACCATTGTATCCTCTAAGGTTCCAGCTGTCACTCAATCAATTAGGGCTTCAAATTCTTTTCCTTCTGATTACTTAACTCTGACAATAACTCAAGATTAGAAAATATACTTATATTCGTTATTTATATATATGAAAGTAAAATGACAGTAACAATAAAATAATTCAATTTAATCTTACCTCCTCATAAATAAAAATGATAATACATGTTTCCAATAAACAATTGATGGCATGGCTTATCTTTGTCTGACGCATGTCTAACATCTTGAGAGAGGTGAAACATTGTCAGGAGCTTAACCACCCAACCTCGAACCACAACATATCGCCACACGATCTCTAATGAGAAAGGCCCTCCCTACCCAGAATCTTGTCATCCACTAGGCATCATGGTATATATCACACCTCATGACTTGGTAGCAGGAGATCACAATAACAGGAATATGCATGAGCTATTAATTAATTCATATTAAATGATAAATATTAAAATGACATAATTGATACTGATTCATATTATTACAAATTCCTTTCTCACACCTCATCACCCATCTTCTTGGCTACACAGTTGGGTGAGTCCCAGGTATTCAAAATTCTCGGAGAAGATGGCTCTATCAATTATTCAAAAAGATTACATACAATCATCATTTCACATTCTATGATTACATGATTATGTTCTTTTAAGATTCTAGAATTGAATGTTTAACTCTAATAACCTTCAGCATAATGATCTATGGATCCATACTATGATTCCTAGCTATCACTTACCTTAAGCAAGCCAAAATTAGAAAGAAAATCAAATCTATAGTATCAACAATTCATCAACGTAGCGATAAATGTACATACACATTATGTTTATATTTTTAATAATGACTAGGACAACATATACGTTGCTATGTAAAAAGTTCATTTACAATCAAACAATACCCACAACGTAATCTTTGGCTTATATTCCTTGTTGAAGTCTGTGATTATATTAGTTCCAGTACGTTGGATTTTTCATGATATCATATTCATCTCTAGATTGAGTATAAATGGAAGAATTTAGATTCTAAACTTCATTGCATTTCCATTCTTCATATTGAGACAGTTTATGGTTAAAAAACAATCAACGGTATGAACATACTCGGTGAACTAATATCTTGTAATGTCAATCTTAATTCAGTCTATATAATGATGGCTACAATATAGGGTTATATTCATTGAAATAAAGATATAATGTGACCTAAACATTTTTTTCCTTGTGGCCGAAAACAACGATCTCCTGCACTTCTCTTGCTGTGATCGAAGGAAGGTCATATAGTTGCACACTGTTGTTATTACAAGAACAAAGTATAACCAGCTTTTCCTATTCATCATGCATTCCACATAACGCCAAGATATTGTGACTTCTCTAAATGACTTGAAATACTTTTTTTTGGATAATTCCTTAAATTGTGACATGTGGCAAGAGTGATATGAAGGTTCAAGCATATATAATTTTGAATTTTGATCTCTGCTACTTGGGGTTTCGGCGATAATGGGTATTGAAAGGTTAAATCTTATTATTTGAAAAGCAATAGCAGGTGATTGGAAGGGTCACAAAAATGCAGAGAGGAAAGAGTTATTCCCAAAACGATCATCTATACTCTAATTTAATGGTCAACTTGACTATTTCGCTACCTTCAGTTATAAAGAAAGCTATTCGAATTCCCAAGATGACCATTCAAATAGATAAAAAAATAAAAAGGTTGGAGAAAGATTGTAAAAAAATTTGAATTGCCAAAATATTAATCCATTAGCTATGCCAAGTGTTATCATTTAAGAGCTAAGAATATTAAATTGAAAAGAATAAAGTTGGAAGGTGGTAATTCGAGAATTATAATAATTCTAAAGTTATTATAATTTGAATATTATTAAAATCTTATATGTACTTATAAACATCACTTTATTAAATTATTTAATTTTAATGGTGCCAAATCATTTAATATTATATGCACGTTTATAAATATTTATTAAAATAATATGATGAAAGATAAATTAAAATTCTTTGAGATATGTTTTACATTTTAACTCAATTATTTTAATTAAATTAATTATTAATAACTCATGTGATTCCAGAGATGTATCATGTTTCAAGTCGCTACATCTTCTACCCATCTGCCCAATGATGGTGATGCTCCTGCCTAATTCTTTTTTTACAATGCTTCCACCCCTTCGACATGCTTCCTGCAAGGAATTTCTCCGTAATCAACTTATAAATTATTTAATCATAAATAATCATAACAGTTAACCTTCATCTCAATTCTATGAATTCGTGATCAACGATCAACTAATATGTCATCTTCACTTGAAATCAAAATGACTAACTATCTTACCATTTCACCAGATTATAACAAATTAAATTGCCAACTGACTTCATGCGAACCTCAACGGCTATATTTCAAGCTAGGTCAAAAATTGGGATGTAACAGTCTTTTTAATTTTTGGTGGCAAAAGCATTCATGGAGTTGTAGTGGTATTCAAGCCACTAAGTGCTTCGTGCCAAAATCTCTAGGTGCATAAACTTGAACTTTTGAACCTCTTATTTTATGGTTCAAGGTTAAAGATTCTTAAGCAAAAAAGACTACCCATACACACTTAGAAGTCAATCATCATGAATTGATATGTGCAAAAGGTGAAAAGACATATATTTAATGATTTTTGGAAAAGGTGACGATGGAATATGGATGATACGTACGAAGAGTAAATCGCCTATAAAACTTGCAACTTGATGAAGCACATCGCACAAGTGAGTCCTTATAAAAAAAATTACAATTTTTCCATAATCACTTGTCTTGCATAATCGTTTTGCTAAATCTTGGAAGCGATGGAGCAAAGGTGAAGTACCTACTACTTCCCAAGAAAGTGGAGTTGAATTTACGAGTGAGTTCAAAGAATCCCTTCCTGCATTTTATGGTTTCAAGTTTCCTGCTCTATAATTAAGGAAAGTGGAGTTGAATTTACGAGTGAGTTCGAAGAATCCCTTCCTGCATTTTATGGTTTCAAGTTTCCTACTCTATAATTAAGGATTTTCTTATTTTTCCCTTTCTATCTAATGTAAATTTCAAGTAATCCTTTGCTAAGTGTTCCAAATGTCTTCATCTAGACCTAAACTTCCCAAGGAAAAGAAAACCACTCCTTCAATCAATTTTCTTCTGAAATTGGGGGATACAACATTAACTGATGAAAATATAGAAAAGGTAGTAGATAGATTTGAGAATGTAGAGCCTGGGTCTATGACAAACAAAGTGTCCAAAAGTAGTCTAATTCAAGTTGCAATGTTTCTTGAGGCAACGCCATGTCCATAGGTAGTACTTAACTATAGAAATATGTATGAAATAACATACAGATGCATTTGAACCTTTACTAGTGAACCGCTTGACAAGATGAGTCAATATATTCTAATGGCCAACATGAGGATTCCTCCCATGGAGACCTATGAGGAACGTAACATCAGTCTTTCCCATAACCATTTTTTCAAAAAGAAGAAGCATTATAGTAGCATCATTACTAAGAATTGGCTATTGAAACCAAAAAAGGGAGATTCTCATTTGCCCCAACCTCTGACAAGGTGATGGGGACACAACCCAAGAATAGAATGGACACCACAGAAAAAGGGAAAATTGTATTAACTGAAAAATAGGCTAGTACATTTAGTATAGAGAAAATAAACTTCAAAACATTCCCTAAGGGCTTACAATAGCATAAATGTGGAGATAATTTCTCCTTTCAGTACCTCCTCTCAAACTCCACTCAGAACTGCCTTTTACAATGCCAGAAATCTCCTTAAATAGACCCCGGAGGGTTAAGTACTAGGAGTACATTCTAAAAAGTGCTAGTAGGCATCCACCGACCAAATAGAAGGTTCTAGAAGCTGCGTTAGAAGTCGATGCAAATCTAGAAAAATCCAAAAACAGTAACCGAACTTTCGGGAGGCATAACTTTTGAACCGTAGCTCCGATTGACGAACCATTTACATTTTTGGAAATCTCTCGAAGCACTCTATAGCCCTATGGACCAGCTTCACTCGTTCCTCATTTTTTGACCCTTTTTGAGGTCATTTAATGCCCCTAACCTGACTTTGAAGCATTCTTAGGAGGTCTCCACAACCCGAAAAACTACAATAACTCTCAAACCGTGGGGCCTTTTGACCTAATTCTTTTTTTGGAATGCTCTAAATTACAATTACATTTATATAGCCAATTTACACCTCCTAGTTCACCAAAATGATGGCTCAATTACATACTCCTATTTTTTCGGGATTTACACGAACGCTGATAGTGGAACTGTGAGAGTTGGAACCTTTATTTGACCCAAATGGGTATCCAAAAATGAAAACACATGAAACAGAAGCTAAGTCTAAGTATATTTTTTTGGGTGACACAGGATTGCCCTTATACCTCTGGATGCTCCTGCATCAGAAGGGAATACTTAATCAAGGATGTGATAGGTAATGCCATTCTCTTGAGGACCATGAAAGGCAACCAAGATTCCATTTTGTGGAATGATTGGATGTACTTTTTCGCCCAAGTGATACTCAAAGAGAATATATACATAGACTAGGTTGAAGTGATTGCTGACAAGCTTCATGAAAAACTCTCCCAAGCTTCTAAGATAGCTGGATTTTAATGACTTCTTACATGTTTTATATCCTAGTGTGTTACAGAGAATGGGAAGGCTTACCACATGAACATTTGGTCAAAGATATGACAATTTATGAGTATCACTCTTTGTTTCAATAGAAAAGAAATCCAAAGAACTTTAGAAGGTTTCAAGATATGTTCTAGCAGGCTTAGTGTTTGAAGTGTAGGGGAAAGAGAATCAAAGGTTTTTTGAAGAGGCGGTACAACTAATTATGATCTATGGAAATTACTTCATGCAGTTTGTGAAGTTTACATAATTGAGGGTGGGAGGATTCAAAGGGGAACCATTAAAACTACCTATATATTATTTAGATAAATATGTGCTAGTTGAGATTTGAAACCAACTTGCTTATGTAAACAAAAAGCTCAAGCCTAAGAAGGGTTCGAGTTATGTCTTTCCTATTAAACTTGGCCATTATCATTTTAAATCACCTCAAGATGCCATGAACCTCGGCCCTAAACTAGAACTCGTGAACTTGAAGCCTTAACAAGTCAAGTCAAAGTTTGACAACAAGGGTTTTGCAAAAACACATTTTGAAGTGAATCTGTGATTCATACATGAACCTCAATTAGAGAATTATTGGGCTGATTTGTCATATGAGTTTGAAGTCAAAAGAAAACTTTGTTTGAGATTTACCCTAAGGCAAATGATTGCAGATGAATATTGAAGGAGTTGAAGTGGTGGATTTAAAACACCTAGAACAAATTGAAGGCCTTCCCATACATGAGATAGACTATAGTAAGAAAGAAGAGGAAAACATACAATCCAAAACCTTGAATGTCAAAAGAATGACCGAAAAATGGTTAAGGGAAAGAAAAGTTGAGAGATTAGATGAAGTTGAAACAATGTCTTTGGGGGGGGGGGTGTCGGGTAATAACTTCTATTTCATAGTCTCCACCAATTTAGATGATGAAGTGTTTCAATGTCCCTCAGCAAGTGAACCCGAACTAGAAGTCGAACCTCCTATGCAAAAGCAAGCCCCAACCCAAGTTCAACCCACAACATGGGTTACTTTCTCTAAAGCCTCCTCTGGTTGCTGGAATTGGGCAGGAATAGGAAAATCCAAATACTCGCATTCACCAATTTGTCATTTGTTTGCAAAATACAAAATTGGAATTAGAATTTGCTTATCCTAATTTGACCCCAAAATGAGCATAGCGGAATTCCTGAAAAATGATGGAATAAAAAAAGCTTATTCTTATTCCAGTTTTTAATAAACCCAATTTGATGGGTTGTCAAGTATGTGACTTTTTCGTTTGATTGTATTTTGCCACTCAAATGCATTTTTGGACTATTTTCTCTCTTCATCATAAGATATAAACTAGATTAGCATTATTTAATATTCAATATGTTTTTTTTTTTAAACAACAAAAAGAACTAATATCATATTTGATATCTTTTCTATACTTTCATCAAATTATCTTCACAAATAAATCTTGTGTTTAGTTTTATAATTAAAAAGTATGTTGAAAGATCATTTAAATAGATCATATTAATGATCTCGAATTTTTTGAACTTTTTAATTTTCTTTAATATATTTAGAAATAAAATTATTTTAGTTTTGATCTTATATTCATTAAAATAATTTGATTTGATTTAGAATTAAATTTATAATATACAATATAATATGTCCTTTGAATTTTGATGAACTTCAAAGGTTGTGTGGCATGCCTTTCAATTATAAAATCAATTTAAAAAATAAAATAAAAGTTAATTTAGCTTTTTAAAAATTAATAAAAAAGTCAATTTTTATAAATAAAAATCTTGTCTATTTAAAATATTACCAAACTAAAAATAATAATTTAATTATTAAAATTTTAAAACAAAACATATTCCAATTCTTGTTTCAATTATTGCAACCAAACATAGAATATGCATCTTTCGACTCCTCTTCCAGGTCAACCAAACAGGTCCAAATGATATTCTAGAACTTATTTTAAGAATGCACGAATACCATAAGAGAGCTTATTCCAGCATAGATAAATGTCGCATTTGGCAATTCTTGCAGCCAGATGAGCCCTAAGTGTCAAAAGAAGAATAAGATAAGATAAGATAAGATAAGATAATATTATTAATGTCCAACAAAAGACCACAACAAGGGTCTATGGGACTGGAAGCTTACACCAAGAATATAGCAAACAAACGGAGCATCAAACGGTGTCCACAAAAGAACAAGTACAACAAAAGAAGAAGAAAGCAAGAGACATCACGAAAAGGATTACATATCCGTCCTCGCAGGGAAAAAGTCCAATAGTGACTGATTAGTGCGGCTACCAGAGTCCCTACGATGAAGCCTAGTGCTATGAATGCTACAAGAGGAGTTTCACTGGCGAAGAGGTCCCTTACAGGGTCTTAGATCTGGAATGGCCTATACTAGGGAAACTGTACAAATGCTTCACACCCCAAACTAAAATTAAGGGCAAAAAGAAGGTCGTAATAAGCTGTGTTTGGGCTTAACTCCTGAGAAATGAAAGTTGTAAAGTATGATCACGAAGTTGTAAGGACTCACAGAGATAGAGCGCAATACAACGTTGATTGGTGTACCTGAAAAAATTTGAGAGGGATCTGCAATCTCTAAACAGATAGTAAAATCTCCCTCTAATCTCGTAGCATATGGGGCATCTGAAAAGAAAATGAGTCTCAAAATCTGCCTCAGCTAAGGTACAAAGTGTGCACACCTGATCCTCTCTAGCAATATGGTGATCGACCTAGACCTGAAGTCTATGCGAGCCCACCCTAAAGAAGCCTAGGGAGATACACAGGGCGTGTGTCCAGTATCTATGTAAGTACTTAGGGAAAACAATAATCCCATCCCAAATATCTATGAAGTGCTCAACGTAGAAAGCCATCCTCGGACGTAGTCCCCCTAGAGGATCCACGCAGGTTCGTAAGATATACTACTTGTAAATGTCAAGTTTGACATGCCCGTTCAACTCCTACCGAGAGGGGAGTAGATGAGCAACTTGCATCTAATGAGAACTGGTATGGAGGGAGACGGTCGATGTCGATCCCAACTAAACTCAGCAGGATAGTAGCCTAAGCATACCAACAGCGGGCTCTAGTAGCTGGATCAGAGTCTGCAATAGCAACTGAGGAGTAGTAGGCTAAGTAAGGGTATCTATGTTGGCCTTCAACTGAGTATGCAAAACCACGAAGACGGTGGAGAAACCAGATGAGGTCAAAAGTGGCTGCAAGCTTGAATGGGTGAGCTCCAAACTCAGCCAAAATAATACTGTGGGGGGTAGATCTGCGACATCTGATAATCCGACGGAGGAGCATAGTCTGGATACACTCGATCATGGCCCAATCCAAGTCTAAAAGGGAAGGACCCCAAACCACTGCACCATAGAACACTGTGGATCTTACTAAGGAAAAGTATACTTCGATCGTGTTAGACCTAGAAACACTGTAGAAACCCGCAAATCTGTAAAGAATCTAGATATCGAAGGTTCAATTGGATCTATGGAAGGACAAGATAAACAAACAAACGTAGTTTTCAACATCCATAATTAATTTCCATTAGGAAACCCAATTGATTTCCAAACATCCCATATTAAAGGTCCTTCATGGGCACCCAACTAGTCTAATCTTTGAGTCAATAGGAAACATACTATTATCCTCATTACAATACCAATTGAGGACAGGGCAAGCATGTGTCTAGGAAGGACACCAAAGAGCAAAAGGCCTGAGCTAGAAGCTATGAAGGAGGTTGATGAGGACATTGGGCATTGGGTTGAGGACATATACAAGTTGATTGTTGATAAAGACTGTGATGAGATAAGTCTACAAGATTTTAAAGTGGAAAAGGAAAATTTGGGGCCTAGCCATAAGAGCAACTGATATGAACATCTTCGACTCCAGTAACAAAAGAATTTCCTATAGGATTTGGAAGGATTGGAAAGAAAAAAGGGAGTTGAAGCAATCCTTGAAGCCAATGGCAAAACACATCCACGCCTTACAGCATCCAGATTCCTTGTCCTTAACAGAAGTCTCATCGACTATAGATGTCAAATCCCCTACAAACTAGAAGTTTCTAGATCAAATCCAAAGAGATAGACAGTGTAACAAATGATGGGGTGAGTTATATTCTTAGCCTTGTTGAAACTCACCAAAGTGTTGATGCAGTCACTCTATTCCTAGAGGAAGAAGAAAATGAAGTGGGACACTGAAATTGCATGCATGGAAGAGGTTCAAGCATATGGTATCATAAAGTTATTAACAGAGAAACATGTGTCACGCTTGGATGACAATTTTTTGTATGTCGCCAGAGTTAATGTCAAATGGACAAATATTGTCACAAAATAGGAGATGGATGAATTGGTAGAACTAGTCAAGTAATTGGACTACATTAAAGGCATAATGAGCAATGATATCCAATTTATTGACATAAGGTCCAAGCTAAAAGCATGGCACATAATTAAATCTTTCAAAAAAAAGATGAATAATATGAAGGAGATTAAAAACATCCTAGTAAAGGATTTTTCAAGGACATCTAGGATGGATTCAATGCTAATTATATATAGGGATCACCTTGAAACACATGAAAAGAAGGTGGAGCAAATCCGCAAGGACAAAGAAATGTAGAAGCAGCATATAGAGCAAATCATGGTATCAAATCAAGAGGTACTAGTGGATTTCATTGTTTCTTATAAGGAATGGAAAGAAGTAGGTGGAGCTGCTAAACTCAAGGACAGGGTGTTGAATCCTCTACTCCAAGTGTCAATTAGGTCGCATCTCCTAAGACACAATAGCCAATCGAAGCTAATTTCAATATAGTTTTTGGTTAAGTTATGTTAAAAACTTTTCTTTTGATAGGGACACCAATGTGAGTCAATTTTAGAAACTTAACAAGACCTGCGTGGCTAAAGAAGTTTAATTTTAAGACTGTGAGTGTTGATACTTTGATTTTTAATAAGACATCTATTAAGTTATTTATCATATTGTTATTATCATTGTTTAAGACTTAATAGCAAGAATTAGGAATCAATTAGTTTCGTATATTAGATTATTGTGGTTCTTGAATCAGTTCATTTTTTAATGCATGTGTTAATTTTAGTGTGAATTGAACTATATGTTATAGTAATATGAGCTTTGTGGTTAGTGTTATCTATATTTTAATAAATATTTGTGATTGATCAAGTGATTATGCTTTTATCAGTGATTAGTTGTAATGCCCCGTCAAGGGATCCAAAGAATTAACCTAGTATTTCACTAAGTTTGGTAGCATTTTTTTTTAAAAAGTAACTACCACATACAACTTATGCACAATAACGGAAGCAATAGCAATGTCCATCTAAAGAGTAAACTTAACATATACAACAGATTACATTCTTTAAGATCCCCTTAATGTGAATTACTTACATGAATCCATCTAGTACAACATCCACATGAAATAATATGATAAGTCCAATGTTCAATTATTACATATCCAACTGCTCATTCATCCACTGTACATGTCACAGGGTATGAAGGCTTAAAAGAATATACACATGTAGAATAAGGTACATCATCCTATTTCAATCCATGATACATCAAAGTAAAGATAATCACATGATACTCATGATACATCATCATAAAAGCTATTTACATCTATCAGAAAGATTAAATAAATAAACTAAGTGCACGGTTCCTCCCAACCGTTAATAGCATTATTAGACCATCGTGGATCCTAGCCATCCCTCCGTGCGTAACATTCCAAGCACTGAAGAGATCATCGGTATTATCATAGTAGGAATGTCACTCCTAAACATCCTACTAACATAAAAAGTAAAGCATAAGATATCATCATCTAACATATGTTAATCATCAATCAAAGGATACATATCCACCATCACGAAGGACGCATTAACCACAAAGTCTCAATGAATCTCAAATGATAAGAGTGGAAAAATACACTACCACCCGACCGCGTGGTACCTAAGTGGTCCACTCCCACCGTGCTGAGGAGATAATCTCAAGTCCCAAACAAGTTATCAAAACCACATAGCACACGACTCTAAAGTCCAGGAATCCTAAAAGTATACTAAACTCAAAGGTTCCAATCACAAAACAAACATCTACTTCCCAAAGGCACACAATGACATGTAGGAACCTACTATGCAAGCGGGAAAGTGTCATCGCATTTATCTCGTACAAGTTACCCTGGCAGTTAGCTAAACTCCACGGGTCCATACAGATCTCATGCGGCCACTAGTATCCTTTCATACTGACAAGGCATACTATGGAATGCAAGGTCGCAACCATGCGTTCTCTCTACTCCCATCCTAGCCTATACAAACACTCAAGGCATGGGCGAGAACCAAAACTCTTATCTTTTTAGGTTCATTCAGTTAGTATTAAGTGTGTGAATGTTATCACTTATTAACCAACTTACAATGAGTTACCCTGGCAGCCTCTTAGGGCCCCGGCCCCCATTGCAAGCCACTTCCCGACACTACATGCAGATATCCTACCCTAATGCTCATGGTATCATAAACATAAAGAAAGTCCACAAAATCACCATAATAAGGATCAACAAATATCCATGATTAAAAATCATTAAATATGCATAAAAGCATCAAATCACCATGAGCAACATCCATAGAAAATCATGAATACAACAGCTCTCTATTGGCAACTGAAGTATCACTGATAATCAAAATATCCATTGGTTCTCAATAACCAAAATATATCTCAAAATCATACTGATCGAAGACTCCAAAATGGTTGAGTCAAAACATGTCACATCATGACATCATCAATAATAAATCCACATATTAGTCCCATCATGGTGACTAGAATATATCCAAGGATAACTGATCGATGACCAAAATAATGATTAAGTCAAGGCTTCCAGACATAAGAAATCTCAACTATAACAATCAGTATTCACAATCAATTCATAGAGCATTCCATCACATAATCATGGTTGGATTTATAAAGATCGAATTAAAACATCATCAAGACATCACATTCACATAACCCCCAAGCCTCTGGTAGACGTCCTATACCGGTCAACACTAGTCAACCCAAAACCCAAAACATTAGCATAATGAATACACAATGTAAACACATGTTTTGGTTTGCTAAGTTTTCAAATTTGAATTCATATGCAAAATCTCAGTTTTTGTAATCCAAGTTTAGAGAAAGAACATTTTCCTACGTTTTTCCATGTATTAATTTTTGGATGGATTAAAAATTCCCTCTAAACTTCAGTTTCCAATCATAACATTTAAAAGACGTTTCCACTAACTTAACTTTCATATGCTTCATATATCTTATAATCTTAAACTATTAATTCATAATAGTTTAAACTATAAAATTACAAAACTATTCATCATTAAAAAGAGATGAATTTATAAATCTTTTATTAACAACTTTAAATCTTTTAATATCTATATATATTACATACATATATATATATATATATATATATATATATATATATATATATATATATATATATATATATATATATATATATATATATATATATATATATATATATATATATATATATATATATATATATATATATTTAAACATATACATACGTACATATATAATATAATATTTAATATTTTTTTTTGCATTTTATAAAAAATGAAACCGAATTTTATTAAATTTCAATTCATAAAGGAAATCGATTAACAAAGTTTCCATAGGACAAAGCCGAATCGATTATGCCGTCGACTGTCACTGTGGTGACTATTGCCGCGGGTACCCTGCTGTCGCAGGTACCTTGTGACCATTGCAGTCGCGAGTACACTACACAGCAGGTACCGCGCGCCCCTTAAATACACGGGTATGGGGTGCGAATTCCGCCCCCACCCAACATGCATTAGTTTTTATTAAATCAAACAATCGCAGCGCGATTTAATAAGTTGCGATTCCGCCATAATAAGGGTGCAATTATATAAATACATATTATATATATATATAACAAGGTTTATGTATATATATATATATATATATATATATATATATAATATACAAAATCTCAGATTGTTTATAAAATTACAAGCTTTCATTTTCAGAACCTCTCTATGAACTTGTTCTTTTAAGAATTTCTCTGATGACTAATTCTAATGGGTTTGTCCATGAAATTGCACCCCTAGTCCATATTATTTTCAGATCTAAACATATAGAATCCTTAAATAAAACTTAATTGCCCCAAATTGAAAATGCACAATGAAGACATATGGAAAATACGAAGAAGACAGGGGAAAGCAAGATGCAGAAGTATCATAATGATATCACAAGAATCTACCCGGATTCTGATGCTAAACTTGCTTATCCTCAAACAACCCACAGAGCAAGCTTCCCTTCTTCAGAATTTTCCCGAATCCTCCAATGCCTCAACTATTCTCCACACTAACCATACTATCCACGCTATGTCCCCGCTATCCCATGCTATTAAAGAATGCCCGAATATAAAGAGCTTTCGGATAACCCTAGAATGCTTCTAGAATCAGCTGGAAGATATCGCCAACTAAGCATGGACCTATTTCCAGCCTTTTAGATAAGCCCTAGGGTTGTAGACACCATGTGCTTAATTGATGCACTAACCCCCGTGTTGTTGACACATGAAAAATAGGGAACTGCATTATTTCCCATGCAAACTTATAACTCCAATAACTTTTAAATTAATTTCCATTTAAATATTTATAACTCCCACTTTAATCTTCATAACTTTTATTTCAATTTTTTTATAACTTTTATTATTAATATTTGTTTATTAATTAATTAATATTTTATAATTTATTATTTATTTTAATTTCTAATTTTCTTTTAATTTAATTCTCCTTTAATTAATAATCAAAATATCAAAATCATGATATTTAATCTCTCAAATAATTAATTTGTTAATTAAATCTATTTATTAAAACTTAGTTAATAGAAAATTCACCATGGACCTTCATGATAAAATATGAAAACCCATCATAGAACAATTCATACCAAATCAGTCTAAAAGATTAAAAATTACAAAATATGTCATCCGACACATTCAGTGGGTACTCAACTCAGATACTTGTCCTAACTCACTAGGACAAATGGTTTTAGGGTTTGGGACTTGGACTTGAGAATTTATCTCCCCTCTCTTATCATTGAGATAGTATAATAGGGTACGCTCATCCTGGTAATTCAGGGAAGTCGATACCCGGTACCTGCAACCTGCAGAAAAGCCATGCATGTACATAAAAAATATATAGTGCTAAGCTAAACAGGCAATGGCAGGAAGTGGTGCATCATGTAGATCCCGACTAAGCAGGTGACTACGACTCCCTTCCTTAACCACATCAGAAACGCCATACAATAAGAAAACACGCACACCATACACATGCAAGTATGGGGTAAGTATCCATAATTAAGCACATAAGATAATCAACCATCTAACTAATCATCAGCAGTAACTGAAAAGAATATAGTGATCATCATACATACATGAAATGTGAAGTCTAAATGATCTCATCACATGATAACTGAATCCATAATATAATGTCTGATAGTGTCGAAACAATACCACTAATCCATCTACATAAACTAGTCCATCAAAGTCTGATAACAATAGCAATAATATGTCCAAAGAAGATGTGAACGAGGGTAGGCACTACATCCACCCCCCCTTGGGTTAGGCTTACTCCTGGAAGCCTACAAACAAATAGGGATATAACTCCCTCAATCTAGCTGCATCCTCCCAAGTAGCTGAAGAATCATCAGTAGGGTCCCATTGGACCCTTACCTGCTTGATGGTTCGACCCCTGAGGGTCAACCCCCACTGCTCCAGAATACGAACCGGCTCCAAAGCCAGCTGCCCGTCCTCTACCTACAACGCATTCCAATCAAGAACATGTACAATATCAGGAATATACTGCCTAAGCACTAAAACATGGAAAACATCATGAATGCGAGCTAGGCTAGGCGGTAGAGCAAGGCGGTAAGCAACCAGGCCAATCCTCTCCAAAATCTTGAATGGTCCTACAAAACGAGGTGCTAACTTAGAACCCTTTCCATATCGGATCGGACTCTTTCGCGGTCGCACTCTCAAGAAAACTTTATCTCCTACTGCAAATTGCTTATCAGACCTGTGAGCATCAGCATACTTCTTCTGTCTATCCTGCGTCGTAGTTAAATGCTCACGGATACACACTACCTGTTGCTCCATATCACGAAGCATCTCAGGACCCAACAGAATGCGATCCTCAAGGTTTTCCCAACTCAAGGGTGTACGACAAGGATGACCATATAATGCCTGAAAAGGTGTCATGCCAATAGAACTATGATATCCATTGTTGTAAGCAAACTCCACTAGATAGAGATAGTCCTCCCACTGTGTCTGCCTATCCATCACATACATTCGTAACATATCCTCCAACACCCGATTCACTCTCTCCGTCTGACCATCAGTTTCAGGATGATATGCCGAGCTGAAGTTTAATTGCGTTCCAAGCTCATGTTGCAACGATGTCCAGAATGCAGATGTGAATACAGGATCCCTGTCAGAAATAATCTTTCTAGGAATACCATGTAATCTCACAATGTCACGCATGAAGACACTAGCTACAGAAGTTGTTGTATAAGAAGACCTGATAGGTGAAAATGTGCCACCTTAGTCAACCGATCAACCGTGACCATGATAGCATCATAACGACGAACTGTCAAAGGTAATCCTACAATGAAATCCATGGAAATAATATCCCACTTCCAAGAAGGAATGAGATTTGGCTACAAAAGTCCAGCCGGGTGCTGATGTTCTGCCTTGACTCTCTGACACTCAAGACACCTAGCCACAAAATCAGTAATATCTCACTTCATTCCGGACCAAAAGAACGAATGTCTCAAATCAGCATGCATCTTTTTAACACCTGGGTGTGCTGAGTATGGTGTACGATGGGCTTCTGCTAGAATCCAGTTGCGAAGCTCATCCATTAAAGGCACATAAATCCTCCCCAAATGTCTCAAAAGACCATCTGATTCCCGAACATAGCCTGCAAACTTTCCTTCCAAGGGTCTTCCTGAATCTATCTCTCTACACACTTCTTGATACCATGAATCCGTGGGAAGTGCCTGAAGAATTCGACCCCTCAAATCAACACTAAGAGTCATAGATGATACCACATGTCTCCTGCGACTCAAAGCATCTGCCACCACGTTCTCCTTACCTTGAATTTAATTAACCTCAAAATCGTACTCGCATAAAAACTCCATCCATCGTCTCTGGCGAGCATTCAAATTAGGCTGAGTAAAAATATACTGAAGACTGCGATGATCACTGTGTAGCTCAAATTTGTGCCCCAACAAGAAGTGTCTCCATCTTGTCAAAGCATGAACTACTGCCGCTAACTCAAGATCATGCGTAGGATAATTTAACTCATGATCCTTGAGCTTGCATGATTCATACGCTATCACTCGCCCATTCTGCATTAACACTGCCCCAATACCTTCAAGAGAAGCATCTGTACACACCATGAAATCTCCCTCTGGATCAGGTACTGCTAAAATGGGTGCACTCGTTAAAAGTTCCTTGAGCTTCTGAAATGCTTCCTTACATTTCTCTGTCCACACAAACTTCTTTCCTTTCCTCTGAAGAGAAGTGATAGGATGTACTATCCTAGAGAAGTTCTGGAAAAATCTACGATAATAACCAGCTAAACCCATGAAACTACGAATCTCTGACACGTTAGTCGGTGTTGGCCAATCTATTATCGCCTGAATCTTTGCAGGATCCACTGATATACCATCACCTGAGATAACATGCCCTAAATATTGAATCTCTGATTTGAAGAATTCGCACTTGGCTGCATTACCATAAAGCTGGTTGTCTTTCAAACACTGCAATACCAACCGCAAGTGTTCCTCATGCTCCTTCTGATTCTTGGAATATATCAATATATCATCAAGAAACACAAGTACGAATCTGTCCAGATATGATCGAAAAACACCATTCATCAAACTCATGAATACTGATGGAGCGTTAGTCAACCCAAAAGGTACCACTGTGAACTCATAATGGCCATAGCGAGTTCGAAAAGCGGTCTTGTGAATGTCAGTTTCCTTAATTCGAAGCTGGTGGTATCCTGACGTAAGGTCAATCTTGGAGAAAACTATAGCCCCCTTGATTTGATCGAATAGATCATCAATCCTAGGCAAAGGATACCTATTCTTAATAGTCACCTTGTTCAACTGTCTATAATCGATACAAAGGCGCAAAGAACCGTCTTTCTTCTTCACAAAGAGCACTGGAGCTCCCCATGGTGATACACTAGGTCGAATGCTCCCTTTGGCTAGAAGTTCCTCTAACTGAAGACGTAACTCTCCCAGTTCCTGTGTAGTCATGCGATAAGGAGCTTTAGAAATAGGTTCTGCTCCAGGAACTAGATCAATGCTAAAGTCGATATCCCTCTTTGGAGGCATGCCTGGAATCTCACTTGGAAAAACATCTGCGTACTCTTGCAAAATCGGGTGATCTAAAGTCTTGCATAGCGAAAATCCTGTCGAGAGAAATAAGCCACTGCTCAGCCACATAACCAGACCCTTGCCCATTGAAAGGCTTAACCTTGGATCTTGAAAGATCCTTCATCTGAGTGGACACAATGGACCTCTGACGATCCTTCCGAGGGCTTCTAGATCTAGGTCTATGCTCTTGTTCTGTCTGATGCACTTTAGGTTGTTCTTGAACAGGAGGTAGACGTTCTAGAATAGTCTACATCAACTGTCTTAGACCAACTTCTTCAGAATCAGCTTGGTCCTCTCTTTGGTTCTCTTCCTGCTGCCTATTAGAGTGCTCTACCCTGCTCTCTATACGAACCGATCCCTCATTGGCAGACTCATGGGCGCTGACGGTTCTACCACGACCACGGCCTCTTCCATGGCCCCTACCTCGGCCTCTAACAGAAGACCTAGTCCCAGATACCATCCTGCAACAGTACAGAGTACTATTACAATCAAGAGCCACATGTTACAATAGACTAAGTTCAGTTCTATGTTTAGGTCTAAGTAAATTTTCTGTTTTGACAACTAAGTGTTAAAGTATGAGAACCATACAAGTACAGTTCAAGTTCTGTTTTCAGTTTACCTAGTTCAAGTTGAAGAGGTACACCTGATAGTTCAAGTTCTAGTTGTTCTAAAATACCCAGAGTTCCCAATGTAGAAACTTGCACTCTGATACCAAATGTAATGCCCCATCAAGGGATCCAAAGAATTAACCTAGTATTTCACTAAGTTTGGTAGCATTTTTTTTTAAAAAGTAACTACCACATACAACTTATGCACAATAACGGAAGCAATAGCAATGTCCATCTAAAGAGTAAACTTAACATATACAACAAATTACATTCTTTAAGATCCCCTTAACGTGAATTACTTACATGAATCCATCTAGTACAACATCCACATGAAATAATATGATAAGTCCAATGTTCAATTATTACATATCCAACTGCTCATTCATCCACTGTACATGTCACAGGGTATGAAGGCTTAAAAGAATATACACATGTAGAATAAGGTACATCATCCTATTTCAATCCATGATACATCAAAGTAAAGATAATCACATGATACTCATGATACATCATCGTAAAAGCTATTTACATCTATCAGAAAGATTAAATAAATAAACTAAGTGCACGGTTCCTCCCAACCGTTAATAGCATCATTAGAGCATCGTGGATCCTAGCCATCCCTCCGTGCGTAACTAGTAAATGGTATGATAACCATAAAATACAATTGTCTAAAGTGACAACCCCATATAAGGATATTCCTCAGAAGTATCCCAATCAAGGAGTAGGGACTTCTGGGAGACAATTCAATCTGCCTCTTACTTAGTAGAGATTGTTGATTGAACCTCAAACTAGAAATAAAAATAATGTGTACATTTTATTTGACACATGAACATGATGGCACTACCTACCTCGAAATGATGTGGTATAGGCAAATGGAAGCAATCAAGGAAACAATAGAATAATTGTTGATAAATGAAGAATCATTTAAAGGACTTAGCAACTTCGTGAGTTAGTACCTAGAATATGAATCAAACTCTGAACGTGGTGGTGACATCTTAATCACTTAGGAGGAGCCTTCTTGTGCAGTGCTCACAAGAAGTAAGCTTGGGGGAAAAGCCTTTGGAAGCACAACATCTCCTACACCTACTCAAAAGGGTAAAGAACCATTGGACCAAACTGGTAGCAGTTCAAAGGCACAAGCTACTTAAGCACCTAAAATTCAAATATTGAAAAGGTCATTACCCGAGCTTGTCTTTGATATTTGATTTTTCTAAATCATCAAAAATTCAAACATCATCTATTGAGTACCTAAAATTCAATCCTAGTGAGTTGGATAATTTGGTATATTATGTTAATGGTTCAACCTCTAGAAATGAGTCTCACCAAGTAAACAATGTATCATCCCCCGAAGTGCCTATAGCCTTAAGAACAAGTCAATCAAGTAAGGATGAACTAGAGATTCAATTGGAGACCTTGACACCCTACTAAAGATAAACCTGAACCATTCTATGTGTCATTGTTCATTCATGATCATAAGTTGAATAACTTTATCATTGATTCTATGGCTTCATACAATATAACACCATCGTCTGTAGCTAAATCACTTCATCTTCAATTGACAAAAACCTTTGGCAAATGTTATTCTATGGACCTAAAACAAGTCCCTTTAATCAAACAGATTAAAGATTCTTAGGTTTTGTTGGTTGCTTTTGTTCACAAGAGACTAAAATTGATCATCCTTGTAGCTTATATACCTGCTAGCTATGGTATGCTATTAAGCAAGACTTTCTGCAGAGACCTAGGGGGTGAAATCAAGATGGATTGGTAAAAGCCACGATCCCAATTGGTAATCAAAATGTCATCCTAAAAAATGAAACTAAATCCAAATACAGAGTACTCTTGTCCGAAGACTGTAGGTCCTATATCTTATACCAAGAGTTTGACTTTAGCAACTATGTAACTATACCTGAAGATAATATTGCATATTCAAACCTTCATGACAGATGGATTGTGGATCATGGACTTCGATTGTAGTTGTTCAACAGTTTGTTCATGAGCAATAGTATTGATATCCTAGTGAACTAAAATCACCTTTCGCCTTCGAGTTGGAGTTTGAAAACATCAACAATATGATTGAGTATGAAGCATTGTTACTTAGATAAGAAACAAAAAGAAAGGGTATCAAGATACTGAAGGCTCGAGGGGATGCGGAGCTCATTCTAAAACAAGTCAAAACATTTTTACAATAAAGAACGAGAGATTGAAACACTACAGAATAGAGTGTGGGATCAACTTGAAGGGTTCAAACCTGTAATACCTACCCCTAGTTGACTTTTCTCTTGTATTGTTGAATTCTTTTAGACCTGTTTTATGATTATGTTTTATGATTAGCGATACTTGGTTACCGGATTTGATTAAATGTATTTCATATTCAGTTGATATTTGTGTTAAATTACTTAGTTATTTCATGTGGTCATGATTAGCTCAATTATGATATATGTATGTTCATATAGTGATTTCAATTATTTCATGATGTTAGTTAGATGAATGATTTATATGCAGCTTCTATGGTTACTTACCCCATACTTGCATGTGTATCGTGTACGTGTATGTTTTACTTTATGTATGGTGTTTATGATGTTGTTGAGAAAGGGAGTCGTAGTCACCTGCTAGTCGAGATCTACACGATGCACCACTCCCCGCCATTGCCAGTTTATTTTAGAATATATGAGTATGTACATGCGTGGATTTTATGCAGATTGCAAGTACTGGGTAACAACTTCCCTGAATTGCCAAGATGAGCATACCCTATCGCAGTATCTCAATGGTAAAAGTGGGGGGATAATTCTTCAATCCAAATCCTAACCTAAGCCAATTGTCCTAGAAAGTAGGACAAGTATCTAAGTTGTTTACCTGTCTGAATTTGTTAAGTGTCGTGAATTCATGATTTGACCCTGGAGTTTGATTATGTTCTTTGTCTTTGATTGAGTTGTCATATTTAGTCTTGTGGGTCTGTGATGATTTTCTGTTATAATTAAATAAAATTAAAAGAGTATTTAATGATTTCATTTAATGTAAATTTTATTTTAAAAATTCAATATTTAATTAATTAAGAATGTAATTAAATAAAAGAATTAAATTTAAAAGATTTTATTAAAGTTCTGATTTTGACGTAGTTATATTTATTTAATTTAATAATTATTATTTAGGAGCTTCATTTTAATAATAAACTCTAAATAATATTATTAATTAAATTAATAAATATATTATTAAAAACCTCTCATGATTTAATAAGAGAGAGAGCATAAATTTATTAAAGTTTATTTTAATTAAATTGCATAAAGTTGGTGTGTGAAATTAAAATATAATAAAGTAATTAAGAAAAGGGGTTTTGCATAATCGTACAATCGAAGCCCTAATTTGGGAAAAAACTCTTTATTGTGAAATTAGAGTTCATTTCTCAATACACAAGTTTGGAGGAGTCGATTTTCGAGAAGAGGGTTTCGAAAGAAAAAGAAAATTCTTGCATATTTTGTGTCTTCGTTGTTTAGCATCAGATCCAGGTAGGATCTCATGAGTTTTGTGTGGTAGTTCATTTGAGAATTTATTTATTTTCTTCGTGTCCGATTGAAAACGTTACATATTATATTCAAGTTGAAACCCTTGTTTGTGTCTTTATTGTTCTTTGTTTTCAAAGACTATAAATGAATGATAACTTTGAAACACTTGTTTGAGAAAAAAATTGATTTTTGTTATTGAATTGTCTATGATTTAATCTAAAATCCTTGTTCTAAATTTTTTTTTTTCGTTTCGAAAATGTCTATAAACAAGCTTGAGATTGGAAACCTTGTTTGATGAATTTGGAGAATTTTTGTATTTGAGTTTATTAAAAATTGGGATATGGGTTTAGAAGAGAAAACCTGATTTGTTTATAAGTTTGATTGTTTTATCCGGGTTGCTATATCAGGTTCATATATATATATATATATATATATATATATATATATATATATATATATATTGGTACTTACTGTGGTAATTACATTATTAAATAATAAAAGAAACACAATTTTTTTGCAAAGGCTTTTGCTTTGGTTTTAAATGATGCAAGAGAAAAAATTCTAAAAAAAATTATTAGTTTTTGGGTGGGCGGGGGCCACCACCAACCCAACCTCCTATCTCCTCTCATTTTTCTCCAACATTCGACGGCGTTTGAAGCTACCTATGCAACAGTACTACTGTGGCAGTAGCAGATACTACTAACACAGCAATACTCTGATGCAGCCGCAACAGACTGTTGCGGCAAGCCGGCACACCTTTAAAAACGCTTCTCAATTTTTTTTATTTTTTTTTATATTTTTTAAAGAGTATTTTTAATTTACTAAAAAAAATTATAATGTAATAAATATTAAATATATTGTTGGAGATTGTTGTTATTTAATTTAAATAATATTGTTTTAATTATTATTAAATTAATTAATATTAAATATTATTAATAATTTCAAAATGATTTTTATTATATTATTAATTAGTAATTATAGTTATTAATAAATTGGTATACTTTTATTAATAATTTTATAGTTATTATAATGTAATAATTATTTTTGATAAAAGCATTAGTTTTATAAAGATAGTTGTAAGTTGTTCAGTTGATTTAAAAGGGAAATGATTTTAGTTATAAGGAGATGATTTATAATACTATGGAAATTTTATAATTCGAATATCTTTGTAATTATAATACTTTGAGAAGACAAATACTAGAACCCTAACTGTACATCCAATCTTGTATTTTGAAAACGAGTTGAACTATGAAAACAATTCTTAAAATTGTGATGAGATGTATGTTGGGTTTCATGTTGAGTTTTGAATTGACCTAGTACTTTGACCAAACCAAGATGTTTACCAGAGGCTTGGGGGTTTTGTTCTATGATGTTGTTATGTATACGATCTTTTATACCTGGTCATTATGATATAGTCACGTGTCTTCTATGATGAGTTTGTTCAAATGTTTATGATGCTTTCCAGTTTCTTGTGTAGAACTAAGGTGAATAGTGTGACTTTTTTGGTATAACCTTTGAGTCTTCGATCAGTTATCTTCTAATGCTTTTTAGTTGCTTGTATAGGACTGAAGTGATTATTGTGTTTTATCTTTGGATGCATTCCAATTACTTGTATAGGATTGAGGTAAATATTGTGTTTTGTCTTTTGGTGCTTTCCAGATGTTTGAATAGGACTGAGGTGATATTGAGATTGGTCTTTAGGTGCTTTCCAGTTGCTTTTAAAGGACTGAGGTGAACTCTATGTTGAATCTATAGGTGCTTTCCAATCACTTGAAAAGGGCTGAAGTGAAAATTGTGATTTTATGATTTGTACTTTTATGAGCCTAGAATAGGTAATCTTTGTGTACGTTGGGAAGTGGCTTGCAATGGAGGCCAAATCCCAGAGTGGCTTCCTGGGTAACCCATTCTAAGTTGTTTTTACAAGAAATAACATTTCATTAAATGGGTTTTAAATGAATTAATAAGAGTATGTGTTTTTCCTCACCCATGCCCCGAGTGTCAGTGCAAGATAGGATGGGAGTAGAGAGGATGTTTGGTTGCAACCTTGCTTCATTAGTATGCCTTGTCTGTACAAAAGGATAATGGTGTCGCATAGAGACACTAGGGAGCCGGAGTCTAGAGTGGATGCCAGGTAACCTTAGAGTTGGCTCATGCGATGACACTCGCCCACTTACAAAGTATATTTCCTATGTGTCTTTGTTGCCTCTCGGATTAGATGATACTTGTGTCTCAGTACCCTTTGAGATAGTTTTCTTTCAGGTGTTTTCCTTGACCAAGATGTTGGTTATGACTTATGTTTTGATATATTTATTTGACTTGAGTTTATCTCATCGACGTGGTGGGAGTGCACATTTAAGTTCCACGAAGTTAGGTGGTAGTGCATTTTTCTTATACCATTGAGATCCGACAACTAGTTGTCGTTGTTGGAGGTGCTTGTGTAGATGTTCCTTTCTATCTGATCTTATACTTTTGTTAGATGGTTATACTCTGTCCTATGTATCAGAGATCTTATGAGATGATGTGTTATATTCATGATGTATATTCTTTGAGTTGTCCATACCCTTTGACTTGTACAATGGATGATTATGCATTCTAGTTATGCCAAATGGCATCCTTTGTAATTGTATATTATTTAATTGGATTCATACTTGTAGTTATTCTTTGATGTGGATTTGTTATATATTGGATTTAGTATTAATTAAACTTAAATGTGATTCAACGTCATAGGACTCTTAAGAGATATAATATGCTTTATGGTTTGTGTTTATGTATGTCAGTTAATGCTTCCACTATATTTTATTTTTTGTTGTTAAGTTGTGATCTTTTTTATAGAAAAATGTTTGACAAACTTAGTTAAACTTTAGGTTAATTTCTTTTGGGTTCCCTAGCGGAGCATTACAGAAGCACTCTCAATTGAGGTTATGTCCAAGGAGCTCAATTCAACAGAAAAACACATTAGTGGGGTCAACCTCTTTACTCACTCCTCATCCTGAATTTGGGAATGACCTCTACACCATTGAACTTGTTCACCAAGTGGGTCAAATAATTCCAAGTTGTGGCAAGCATTTAGTGATGATGCTCATATAAACTCATTCTTGCATATGTGAAGGAGTTTGCTTCTACTTTCTTTGAAGGTTCAAATTCAAAATGTTATGAGTTTTTCCTAGATAAGGGAGATTAAAAATGTTGAAAAGTTCATGCAACTAATAAAAGGAAATCATATCCCTAAGGGTCCAATAGCCTCTTGAAAATCTTTTTCACTAAAGAAACCGCTTCATTGGCCAAGTCATTGAACAAGAGAAAAGTCAATCTAGTGAGTATGAAAAGGTGAATATTGGTGATGAGAAGGACCCGAAGTTTGAGAACTTGGGTGTTTGTTGTAGTTCAAAGGAGAAAGCGAGATTCCTGAAGCTGATGAAAGAATTTAAAAATATTTTTTTCTGGTATTATAAAGAACTAAAGAACTTTAGACAGGGCCAACTTCAGCACCACATACCATTAAAGCAAGGAGCTACTCATTTTAGGCAAAAATTAAGGAATTACAACCCGAAGGTGGTCAATGTGGTTTTTCAAGAAGTAGACAAAATGCTTAAAGCACATGTAATTTATCGCGTACATCATTCCACCTAGGTAGCAAACATTGTACCTGTCTAGAAGAAGAATGAGGAGATTTGTATATGTCAATCTAGAAGAGAACCATGCATTGCTCATGATGAATCATATCCTACAGACAATAGTCGACTCTGAAATGATGCCCTTGCTCAATGGGTTATTAGGCTACAACCAAATCAACATAGCATCTGACAATCAGAACAAAATGACCTTTACTACTTCACAGGGCATGTTTGCATACAAAAGAACAGCATTTGGTTTGATAAACGCAAGGTCTACCTTCCAATGCGCAATGAACTCCTTATTACGCCATCTAATCAACAAGATAATTGTAATCGATCTAGATGGCATGACCGTGATTTCAAAAAGAAGAAACAAACATTTGCAAGATTTGAGAGCAGAGCAGTCGTCTAGAGGTGCAGAGACCATAGAATATCACTCAACCCTAAGAAGTTTGTGTTTTGTATGACTGATGGAAATTGTTCAAGCACTTGGTGTCTAGAGAAGTAATTAAAATTGACCCAAAGAAAGCAAGACTTGTCGATTTTCTATCATCAAATAAAAGTGAGATACAATCCTATTTTAGTCAAATAAACTTTTTACGGAGATTTGTCCCTAGCTTCTCAGAGACTACAAGGCCTATGGTAGATCTGTTAAGTGAAAAATAAACCTTCTGATGCAACAATAAATCAATTAAGTCCTCTGATGATGAAAAGAAGGCGACAGCACAAGCACCAACTCTAGCATATCCAAATTTCTGTAAGGACTTTGTCATATAATATTATGCCTCTGAACATACAATGTCTGGAGTGTTGTTGCAATAGAATTAGAAGGATGAAGAAATCTCGATTGCCTTTATGAGTATACCCTTTAAAAACTGCGACTTGAAGTATTCCCTTACAGAAAAACAAGCATATTCAAGTATGACATCATCCATTCCCACTTAGTTGTCTATGTACCCAACACTGCAATTAAAAGCATATTGACTTGGCAAGAAGTGGCAATGAACAATAGAGCTACATTGGTGGCAAAGGTTCAAGAATTTGATTCAGAAATAAAGCCTACAAAGTTAGTACATGGCCACAGGCTATGTAAACTGATAGCTGAAAACAAAGAGGAAGAAGACAAGGCACTACTATTCTTATTCATAGGCCTTAATGTTAGAAATAGTAGTCCACCAACATAACTAAGAGGGGGGGTGAATCGGTTATCTAACAAATAAACCATTTATCTTCATTAAACAAACTTAACCATTCAACCAAAGTAAACAACAACCATATAAAGATGCACATAAACAATTACACCAGATTTGTTGACTAGGGAAGACCTTGATTAGAGGGAAAACCCCGGTGGGAATGATGCCCACAAGATGATGTACTAATATAAATATTCCTTGTTAGAGGATGGACCCTTATTACAACATTTAGTACATATGAGTCCCTATTAGGAGACTTTGAATCCCTATTAGGAGTTGTAGTAAAATGTATGCAAGATGAGCCCACTACACAAACATGCAATTTCAACTACAAGAAGAGCTCACTGCTCAAACAAGTATTGTTATGTTCTTCTTTCCTTTGTTCTGTCAACCAAACCAATCACTGTTAGACCTTATAGACCAGGTCACGAACCTTGGATCCAAATATCAAACCTCGGATCACTTAGCAAAACCTCGGCAATGAAGTTTCCTCCACTTCCGCTCTGCTCTGCTCAACTTCACATTTCGCTCTTGTGTTGCTTACCATCAATCAAAAACATACATTACGATAAAGGAAAACATCCTTCCTTTATACTAATGACATTGATTAAGCAAGAAGCTTATAAAAGGTTTCAAACACCATAGTTCAAGGATACGTGGTTCAAACATACATATACGTGGAATTATATTGAGTTTTGAATCAATAAACTTTATTCATTTGTAACTTATATGTGGTTTAAACCACATTGAAATATACTTGCAAAATTATAAGACAAAGCTATGATCTAGCTATATTGAACTTATACCAAGGAGTCACCTAAACTTTCCATAATAGTAACATATCTACAATACTCCCCCATAGGAATATCATCAGTGTTCATGCTTCCAACAATCTCCCCCTCTGGCATTGATGGCAACATAGATGAAAAACATCTAGTTCTAGGAATACCAACAAAAGACTGGTTATCTTCTTTTCAAATCCTCCTCATCAATCATTCTCCCCCATTGATATACCTCAATGTGCTTTCTGTCAAACTATCATTCCATGTTGTTCTTTTTTCGAACATACTATATTCATGCCAAACTTCCCCAACTGTCATGTTGTACATGTTTTTCATGTCGAACTTCTCCCCATTGACATCAATGACAATGATTAAGTAAGAAGCTTATAAAAGGTTTCAAACACCATAGTTCAAGGATACGTGGTTCAAAGATACATATACATGGAATTATATTGAGTTTTGAATCAATAAAATTTATTCATTTGTAACTTATATGTGGTTTAAACCACATTGAAATATACTTGCAAAATTATAAGACAAAGCTATGATCTAGCTATATTGAACTTATACCAAGGAGTCACCTAAACTTTCCATAATACTCATAAAGAAAATTTTTGTTTGAACAATTAGAATTTAGTAAAAACAATGACTTTGATTTTGTTTGATCAATCATAATCAAAAAATAATTTTTTTGTAATAAAACACCCTTCTAATTTAAATTTAAAAAAATACTATTAAATTTCTAAATTAATGATAATTACAAATATTTAAAAGTAATAAAAAGTAAACTAAAAAAAATGGCATTACAAAAGACTGTGAAAACAGACAGATGGACGCATCAAGAACAAAGGTTTTAAAAAAACTAAAGCATCTCCAATAATATAATCCAAGTGCCATTTTCCAACAGGCGAGATAAGGTTATGATTTAAAGCTATGGAAACAAGCAAAATCCTCACATAGAATTATGAACTCAGATTGATAGAACAGAACAAAAAATAGTGCCTTTGACAAAGGAATCAAAAGTAATATTCTAGACAAAGATGTGGCAGACGTTATACGACAACTGTAGGTGATGTGCAGAGAATAATGTCCTCCAAAGCATGATAAATGAAAACATCGGTCAACCACAAACTTGAAATAACAAAATTAGAACTCTTCTAATGCAAAGCGGAAGCCAAATCATACAGTGAAATAAGCCAGTAAATACATGGCAATCAATGACAAATTAGAAGAGATAAAAAAATTCAAAGCAGACGAGTTAAATGTAATCCTGCCCGATGTAAATAGGTGTAAGGGATATGCACAGCATAGCGAGTGAGGAGGCCATAGATATAGACGACAAGCTTTCTGAGATGCACAAAATAAACTGTATTTGTATCTAGTAACAAATTCTTGATAACTCTAAATTCTTGAAACAATGGCAGAGTGGTACAGATATGCAAACAATCGAAAGAAAGTAACTAGATTTTGCTCCTATATTGCTCGGGGGTCTCTTGCAAAGCTATATACTGCCAAGTATAAGCTTCGCTCTCGAGCCAAAGTTTTTAAGATTGCCTCCCGCAATCTCAATTATCCCTTGAAAAGGTGAGAAGGGCAAGTGCCAGACTACAATGATCTTTTAAGAATGGGGCTTGTAGATGCCATCACTGGCATCGAATTTTCTAACAGTGCTTTAATACCCACAACTGACTATACTCCCTTTCCTACAAACTGGATACCAGACCATGAGAAAGTTTTGCATGAATATATAAATGTATTAACTCCCAAAACATTTCGAGAACAATGAGCTTTACTGAAGCAAAAGGGACTCATTATACCACAGGATTACATTTCAATTATGGTATGGAACTTCAAAATGAATGGTGTATTTGTTGATGGCTTGCCTATTTCAGAAAAACAGTTCAAACAGCATGGAGAGGTAGCCGAATCTAGAGACAAAGGTGAACAAGATAAGATAGCACCATAAAGAGGCCAAGCCAAATGTTAAATATGATTCCTTTTGTCCAGTCAAAGGCCATAATCTCGAAGTAATAGAAAAGTGAATCTTAAAATGTGCATTATATATATCTCACATCTAAGTGAACCAGGCACAAAAGCAACGCAGAAGAACTTATCGTGTACATGGAAGAATCAATCCTTACATGTCACATCCTTGCCACATTGAATTAATACTCTCTGAAAAGGAGGCACCTGTTAAAAAAAGATAATCCCTGTAGGAGCGATTTTGCTTCCTGCAAATTGCCTATCTAAATCTTTGAGACAAAAAAGAGACAACAGGATACAGACAACGATAGAGGCTGGATGAGTGCACCAAAAGCTCACAAAGCAGGGTCGAGCAAGCAAGCTTGAAGAAGGAGATAAAACAAGAGTATTGAAGGAAATTTCTGAGAGGATAAGATAGGAGGTTCAGATCAGATATGGCAACCACAAGAGTTAGTAAAAAAAATTGAATAAGATAGAGATTCAATATTAAAACCCAAAAGATATGGATAAGAGATAGAGTTTAAATTTTTTTTTTAAATGAATAGTTTTTAACCTAATAATGTAAGTTGAAATAAAAAAAGGTAATCATAAATATGATTTTGAAGTGTTCCCTACAATGAAATATTAGGGAAATAATTTTTTTATTTTAAATACTGAATAAAAATTATACACTAAATAATAAACAATATTTATGATAATATGAATGATAAATGCTTCTTGTGAAAAACAAGAGCAAAACAAAATTTGATTTTTTTTTTAAGACAAAATAAATACCCTTTGGCGGCAAGCCTTTCAAAGAGGGTTAGTACAAATTAGAGCAAATACGAGTTAATCGGGTTTGGTGGTAAACCAGCCAAATCCAAAAAAAAATCAATTCTTCCAACTTAAGAAGATTAAAAAAGAAATTAGTGAAATCTCTCTCAAGAGTCTCCTTCAAATCGTACGTTCATGCAAGCACTCAAAAACAAAGATTAAACTACTCTGATACCATGTTAGAAATGAAAAAGAAATATGTAAATAAGCAATACCAGGAAAGAATCTAAGTGAGTTAATGCATGAAAAGATATTACCATAAGATAGGAGAGAGAAAGCTTAAATATCCAACACCATGAGACAAGATATTTGGAAAGGGGAAAGCAAAGAAAACCCCTTGTGACATTATGAATGAGGCATGAAAAGCCTGAGGAGAGAGAGAGAGAGAGAGAGAGAGAGAGAGAGAGTGAGTGAGAGAGAGAGAGAGAGAGAGAGCAATCGCTCATACAATAATTGAGAAGAGGAAGAAACCTCATTAGAAATGAGAGAGGAGGGTCATCTCTTAAATAGAGATGAGAGAGAGGAGTTAGAATGTAACTCCCATGTCTATGAATGCCACCATTCATAAGTGTGTGAGGCCAAGTGTGAGATTCCTCTTAAGGAGGAATAATCTAAATTACAAATTACAATATATATTTGTCCTCACATATTCCACTAGATGACAAAATAAGATGTAGTGGAAAAAGGACAAAAAAGAAATATATTAAGATACCTTGGCTTATATCCTAATATATTAGAACAATAAATAAAGGAGGTCTAACCTTGGTTTATAAACACACCAAGGAAAGATTACAACTTCTAACAATCAAGCTCTTCAACAATTGATTCTTACTAGCTCAAGTGTCCAAAGACATTGTTCAAAACAACATTCAACAAGAGTCCTGGATGACTCTGTCCATCTTAGACACTCCCCCATACAAGAAGCATCAGCATTCAGTCCAAACAACAATGGTGCTCTGTTACACTAGACTAATGCACTCTTGCATCTTCTACTCTGATTTAGGAAGCAGCATAACCCCAAACATACCTCACAAATACTCAAAAGTCTCTTTAGTAAGAGGCTTAGTGAATATATCTGCAATCTACTCTTTAGTGCTCACATACTCCAATCTAATTTCTTGCTCTGCAACTTTCTCTCTCAACATGTGATACTTAATAGAAATGTGCTTAGTCTTTGAATGCAACACTGAATTCTTAGACATATTTACCATGATTGTGTTGTCACAATGTATGACAACATGTTCACTAATTTCTATGCTTATATCCTTCAGCATCTGCTTCATCCAAACAACTTGATTGCAATTGTTTGCAACTGCAACATATTTTGCTTCTGTTGTACTTTGTGAGGTACAATCTTGCTTCCTAATTAGCCAAGAAACCAATCTTCCTCCAAGAAATAAGGCTCCACCACTGGTGCTCTTTCTGTCATGCATATTGCTTGCCCAATCAACATCAGTATAAGCACTTAGAGTAAAATCATTAGATCTGTCATACCTCAAACTGAACTCAGATTTTCCTTTCAAATATCTAAATATCATTTTCACTGTTGCATAATGTGCTTCTCTGGGATCAGCTTGGAATCTTGCAACAATTCCAACTACATTCGTTATATCCGGCTTTGTTGAGTTAGATATTGCAATCCTCCGATCATAGATCTGTACTTTTTCTGCTCAAAATTAGATGTCTCATCCTTCGTAGATAACTTGTGTCTAGTTACCATAGGTGTTCCAATGAGTTCACATGTTTCCAAACCAAACCTTTTCAGTAAATCCTTCAAGTACTTAGTCTAAGAAATAAAAATTCATTCTTTATTCTGTACATTTTGCAATCCTAGAAAATATTGCATTTCTCCTATCATACTCATCTCAAATTCTTTCTTCATTTTTTCTGCAAACATCTTACTTTCTTCATCATTTCCTCCAAATATGATATCATCAACAAATATTACCAAAATCATCAAACCATCATCAATTTCATTCCAATATAGATTACTATCTACCATACCTTTGCTACATCCAAGCTTTGTCAAATGTTTGTCCAACCATGCATACCAAGTTCTTGGTGCTTGCTTCAAGCCATGCAATGCTTTCTTCGTCTTTGCATACTATGTCCTTATCATCTGTCAAAGGACAACCTTCAGGTTACTCTATGCACGCTTCTTCAAGTTCTTCATTCAGAAATGATGACTTGACATCCATCTGATACACTTTGAATTTATTTTGTGCTGCATAGGCTAAAAATAATCTTACTGCTTCTATTCTAGCCACTGGGGCATAGGTCTCCTCATAATCTATTCCTTCTTGTTGTGAGTAACCTTTATATACCAATCTCGCCTTGTTCCTTACAACTTCGCCTTGTTCATTCATCTTGTTCCTGAATACCCATTTAGTTCTTATCACATTCTTGTCTACTAGTCTGGGAACCAATTCCCATGTCTCATTCTTTACTATCTGATCCAATTCGTCTTTCATAGCTTGTTTCCAATAATCATCTTTACATGCTTCATCTGCATTCTTGGATTCAACTTGAGATATCAAACATAGTTCTTCATTGACTCTACTTCTTGTCATCACACCTTTATCTTTGCTTCCAATGATCTGCTCGGATGGATGATTCTTTCTCATATTCTTTCCCAAAGTAGGAGTTGTTATCTCAACTCTTGGTTGTACTAAAGGTTTGGAGCTTTGTTCTTGCCTTGGCTCTCCTTCATTCTACAAATCATTGTTAGTCTCAAGAAATACTTCATCATTCCTTGGCTTAGTAACAACATCATCATCTGAATTGTAATCAACTATTCAATCTTGTATCTTAAATTTCTCATAAATTCTCGCATTTGCACTTTCCATAATAATCTTAGTTCTCTGATTATAACATCTGTAAGATTTGTTTTCCAGTGAATAACCAAGAAACATACCTTCATCACTTCTAACATCGAACTTACCAATATCATCATCTCTATTGATATAACACTTACTTCCAAAAATTCTGAAATATTTAACTGTAGGTGAATGACCAAACCATAATTCATAAGGGGTTTCGTTTGTGTCTTTCCTGGCTTGCACTCTGTTCATGGTGTAGATTGTTGTATTCATAGTTTCTCTCCAAAACATCTTGGATACTTCATTCTCAACTAACATAGCTATTGCAGCTTCTATAACTAATATATTCCTTCTCTTTGCAATGTCATTCTGTTCAGGGGTTCTCGGAGCTAATAATTGTCTTTTGATTCCATTTTCTTCACAAAACATGTTAAACTCGTTTGAAGTGAATTCTCCTCCTCTATCTGATCTTAAACATTTAATCTTCATACCAGATTCATTCTCAACTCTATTCTTGAATATCTTAAACTTACCAAATGCCTTAGATTTCTCTTCAAGAAATGCAACCCACATCATTCTAGAAAAGTCATCAACTAGAACCATAAAATACTTTTCACCGTAGAATTTTTTAGTCTTTGTAGGACCGTTGAGATCTGTGTGTACAATCTCCAAGTTTGCTGTAGTAAACTTCTTGCAGAGAAAATAAAATATATTATGCTTTGCCAACACACATTCCTTGCAAATTGTGTTACTAGGCTTCACAATCTTAGGCAAATCTCTAACTGCAAACATACTGCTAGTCTTCACAATACTATCAAAGTTTATATGAAAAAATCTCTTATACCATAACCAACTATCATCTACCTTTGCAACCAAACATGTCATTTCAGTAGGATTCAACTGAAATACATTACCTCTATATCTGATCCCTGTTCCAATTATCTTTCCATCTTTGTCTCTTATCATGCTTGTCTTCTATGTGAACTGCAACTAATAACCTTTGTCCACTAGTTATCCAACACTCAGAAGATTGTGCTTTAAACCATCAACAAAATATACATCCTCGATGTTTGTTTTACCATCAAGAGTTATAGATCCAATACCTTTAACTTGGCATGTTGAATTGTTTCCAACTCTGACAATGCCTTTATCCTAACTTTTGAAGTCAACAAACTTGTTCATATCACCAGTCATATGATGTGAACAACCACGGCCAATTATCCAATCGGATTTCTTTTCAACCTATGACACCAATGCTACTTTTTTTGGACTTTCTTCTTTAACTGCCACAAATCCAATTTCATCATCACTAGCACTTAATGCTTGTCCATCAGAATCATTATCTTCATTTGCATGCAAACACTCTCTATCTTTTCTAGGTTTCTAATTTCCCTTGTACATTTTCTCTCTTTTAGGACACCTAGATGCATAATGACCATATTCATCACAAGTCCAACATTTAAAGATTTTTTTTACCTCCTTTTTCTATTCTTACCAGAAGGACTACTCCTTCAATCTTTTTGTCTTCCTCACATATGTTGTTGCTATCAAAATCTCCTCTAGCACTTGTGCTTCTTGATAAATTAGGTCAAATATTCAAGGCACTGAAAGTTATCTCTGTTCTGGTCAACTCTCCAGACTGTCTAAGCTCATTCTAAACTGCTTCAAGTCTTCCAAGCAATGACTCCTTTGTGAAATCTTTGGTACAAGATATCAAGAACTGTATCACTTGAACTGCTGGCTTAAATGGTGGTGTTAAGCTCTTCAATATCTTTCATATCACTTCATCATCTTCTTTGGTTCCTCTTTGAGATCTAATACATGCAGTAATTTCTGATATTTTGCCCACAAATGTTCTTACAGATTCATCTTCCATCATTTTAGCATCTTCAAATGCACAAATCCAACTTTGTAGCCTCAACTTCTTAGAATGTTAATCACCTTCAAAACTATTTTCCAAAGCTTGCCAAATCAAATGTGAAGTAGCAAGTGATTTTACCTGATTGTATTCAATTTCAGGAAGCGCAGTCAACAATGCTTCTCTAGCTCTCATGTCGCACATAAAAAGATCTCTTTCTGCCTTGGTACAAGTTTCCAAATCCTTTTTCAGTGATGATTGTCTTTGCTGATTTTGTCAAGATCCAATATCCTGGACCCATACACAATAGATGTGTCTTCATCTTTTCTTTCCAACTGGCATTATTTGTTCCATTGAACTTTGGACTATCTTTCCTGAACATGTTTGCCACAGATCTCCCAGAGTTGTTAAACTTTATCTTCGAGTACTTGATGCTCTGATACCAATTGTTAGAAACAACAGTTCACCGAGATAACTGGGTGGGGGGTGAATCAATAATCTAACAAATAAACCATTTATCTTCCTTAAACAAACTTAACCATTCAACCAAAGTAAACAACAACCATACAAAGATGCACGTAAACAATTACACTAGACTTGTTGACTAGGGAAACCCTTGATCAGAGGGAAAACCCCTGTGGGAATGATGCCCACAAGATGATGTACTAATATAAATATTCCTTGTTAGAGGATGGACCCTGTTAGGAGTCTATTACAACATTTAGTACATGAGTCCCTATTAGGAGACTTTGAATCCCTATTACGAGATTCCAACCCTGTTAGGAGTTGTAGTACAATGTATGCAAGATGAGTCCATTGCCCAAACATGCAATTTCAACTACAAGAAGAGCTCACCACTCAAACAAGTAATTTACTATTATGTTCTTCCTTCCTTTGTTCTATCAATAGAACCAATCACTGTCAGACCTTGTTGACCAAGTCACGAGCCTCAGATCTAAATATCAAACCTCGGATCACTCAGCAAAACCTCAGCAATGAAGTTTCCTTCACTTTCTTTCTACTCTCTGCTCAACTTCGCATTCCGCTCTTGTGTTGCTCATCATCAATCAAAAACATACATTATGATAAAGGAAAATGTCCTTCCTTTATACCGAGTCCATAATACAATTCCTTGGCTTGGCTATTAGACCTTCTAAATTAATTATTATAGGGCCACATTAAGAACACGTTACACTTAGCAATAACATTAATCTTTCACCTTGTAACTTGAATAATTTTCCGTACATCCAATATTATGATGAGCGAACTTAGCGACATCATTACCAACATGTCTACTTCACATCCTCAACCTCGATTCTTAGAATAACAACTCTACTAAGAGATATAACAAGTTTACCAGAACATGCCTTTGTAAACTCTATCTCAGAACAGACATTATCAAAACTTACATAACTCTTCCAGACTTATCATTTCTTCATCCGACGTTAACTGCATATACTAGATACTCAAAAGTATCTCCCATAACCTCGGATAGTTAGAATACTCAACTAGTCGTCCGTACCAATTTAATATTTATGTTGTTCTTCTAGCAGAAACCACAGAAAATTGTTATGTTGACATCAATGAAAAACTCAGTCATGAGTGTAACATATCATCATAGTAACATATTTACAATACTCCCCCATAGGAATATCATCAGCATTCATGCTTCCAACAATCTCTCAACACTTAAAGATCCCTAGTTTTCGAACACTGCTTACTATCTAACCTATGGAGAATGCCCTTAGCACATGTCTGCTAAGGAGGAGAGAAATCTAAGACTTAAAGCGGCAAAGTATATAAATGTTGATGGCATTCTTTCTAATAAAGGTCTAGAAGGGATGTTCCTTCATTGTGTAGATTAAGAGCAGCAAGAGCAACTTTTGAAATTGTTTTATAATGAGGTGTGTGGAGGAAATTATTCTTCAATTGTTACTACTTTTAAAATAATTTGAAACTATTGTTATTGGCCAAGCGTGTTCAAGGATGCATATAAGTGGGTGGCTAGGTATGAAAAGTGTAAATTGTTCACAATCAATTGGCAACTCTTCCCCTGAAACAATTAGTTATTGAAGAACCTCTCATGCAATGGTGACTGGATTTCATTGGCCCTCTTGATCCTTCATCCAACGTAGGTCACACTTATATCTTAACAACCATAGACTACTTTACGAAGTGGGTGGAAGCGAAATAGATTAAAAATACAAGTTTTAAAGTAGTTTTTCACTTTTTAAAGGAAAATATATTTGTTAGATTTGGGGTACCAACAAAGATAGTGACAGGCAAGGCTCAGAGTTTCTCTTCAAAGTAAATACAAATGTTCTACTATGACAACAAAACAAACTTGTCTCACTCTTCTAACATCTTCCCTTAACGAAACAAGCAAGACTAATCCACTAACAAAAAACTTGATTGCAATTATTAAGAAGCTAGTTGATCAACGAGCAAGAGACTGGCATAAGAAGTTGTATGAAGGTCTATGCGCAAATAAAACATCACCAAAAAGAGTTATAGGTATGACCCCGTTCAAATTGGTGTATGAAGCACAGTTGTCTCTTCCCTTAGAGCTAGTGTCTGCTAAACTGCAGAAGGTGGTTGAGGATCTATTTACAAATGATAAACTTTAAGATCGTGCCCCTTAAAGGGTAGAGGAAGTTAAACACCATTTGTGTACCTCAACTTGAAAGAGTTGGGACCAAGAACTTGACTAATTTCAAAAGGTCTTTTCCACATGGACTCAAACTTTCCATATGCACCTCTAGGTTTTCTCCTTTTATCCTAGAGCAATAATCTGTCACCCTCCATGAATTTTCTCAGTCTACCATTGCACTCAAATATTTGCTTTACTCTAGCCTAATGATTGGTTATGTGATCAACAATGCTTTCATGTTCTTCCTCAATCTTAGATAAGTACGCAATCATTTTCTCTAGGGCACTCTAGAAGACTTCATCCTCACAAACTTTCTATAGTTTATCAAATGCTAGCTCTAAGGGAAGGGACAACTCTGCTTCAACTCCATACACTAATTCAAATGAAGTCATGTTGATAGCTCGTTTTGGTGATGTTTTTTCTGCACATAGAGCTTATACAACTTCTTATGCCAATCTCCTGCTTTTTCATCAACCAGCTCCATCATAATTCCAATCAACTTTTTGTTAGTGGATTTGGCATGCCCATTTTCTTAAGGGAAATAATCATAAGAGTGTGACAAGTTTATTCTATTGTCATAGAAAAACATTTGTATTTCTCTTGAATAGAAATTTTGGGTGGTGTTTGTCACTAATTTTGTTGGTACCCAAAACCTAACAAATATATTTTCCTTTAAAAACGTACAAACTACTTAAAGATTTATCTTTTTAACTGATATTGCTTCGACCCACTTCCTGAAGTAGTCTGTGGTTATTGAGATATGAGTGTAATTCGCGTTGGATTGAGGATCAAGGAGGCCAATGAAATATAATCCCTATTAGCTGAAAGGTTCTTCAATAACTATAGGCTTTAGAGGAAAGGTTGCCAGTTGAGGCTTGTCGGTGAACAATTTAAACTTTTCGCACTTAGCCACCCACTTATACGCATCCTTGAACATTCCCAACCAGTAATAGCAGTTCCAGAGCATTTTAACAACAGTAATAATTAAAGAGTAGTATCCTCCACATCCCTCATTACGAAAAGATCTCAAAAGTTGTTCTTGTTAATCTCTATCCACGCAATGGAGCAACATCCCATCCAAAACCTCCTTGTAAAGCATGTGGTCAACTATTGCATACTTTGTCACTTTGATTCTTAGATTCCTCTTCTCTTTATCAGGCTTGTGCTTAGGACGTTCCTTGTAGGTTAGGTAGTAAGCAATATTTGAAAACAAAGGGTTTGTTAGACCTACAAATAAGGATAGTGGTGCCTCCTCTTCTTCCTCTTTATTCTCGACTATTAATCTACACAACCCTTGTCCACGTACTAACTCGGTAGGATTTATTTCTAAATTGAACTCTTGTACCCTCGCCACCCAAGTATCTCTATTAGTCACTACCACTTCTTGTTGAGTAATATGTGCTTTTTAAGCAATGTTAGGCACACAGACAACAAAATGGGAATGAAGGATGTAGTGGCCAATTGCTTCATAGCTTTGACCACACCATATACTTGTTTTTCTGCAAGGAAATACTTCAATTTGTGCTTTTTCAAGGGTACACTCATAAAGGCAATCAAGACTTCCTTATCCTTCTATATCTTCTACAACAACACCATGTTCAAAAGCATAAAATATATGACGAAGTCCTTTCTAAAGGTTGGATGTATCAGAGTTGGCACTTGGGCTATTGCCTTCTCAACACCATCATATGAATTAATTGTTTCTTCGTTCCATTTGAAGGTTTGTCTTTCACTTAAGAGATCTACTATAGGCCTCGTAGTCTTTGAGAAGTCAAGAATAAATCTTCTTAAAAAGTTTATTTGGTCAAAAAAGGATCATAGCCCACTCCTATTTGATGACAAACATAATTGTTATATTGCTCTTACTCTCTTCAGGTCAATTCTAATTCCTTCACTAGGCACCAAGTGCCCCAGCAATTAACCTTTGAACACACAAAATACATAATTCTTAGGGTTAAGCGATATCATGGTCTCTGCACCTCTAAAGGATTGCCCTTAAATTTTGCAAATGTTTATTTCTCCTTTTCGAAAACAAGGTCATGTCATCCTGATAGATTAAATTTATCTTGTTAATCAAATGGGCAAATGAGGATTTCATTATGCACTTGAAAGTAGACTTGCATTTATCAAACCAAATGGCATTATGTTGTAAGCAAATGTGCCCCATGGAGTAATAAAGGTTGTTTTATGTTGATCTGTGGATGCTACATTGATTTGATTGTAACCTAAGAACCCATCGACCAAAGACATCATTTCAGACCCAGAAATTATCTCGAGAATATGGTCCATCATGGGCAATGCATGGTTATCTTTCAGATAGACTGGTTCAAATTCCAAAACACATATACAAATCTCTCCATTCTTCTTTGGAATAGTGCAATGTTTGCTACCCATGTGGAATGTTGTATGGGATGGATTATGCGAGTTTTAAGCACTTTGTCTACTTCTAGAAATATAGCATTTGCCACCTTAATGTTGTAATTCCTTGATTTTTGAGTAAAAGAAGTAACTCTAAGCTTTAGTGGTATGTGGTGTTGAAATTGGCCTTCTCTAGAATTCTTTAAGTCTTCAAGAGAGAAAGCGAAAACATCTTTAAGTTATTTCAACAACTTTAAGAACCTCATTTTTTCCTCCGAACTACAAAAAAGATCCAAGTTCATAAACTTTGGGTCTTTCTCATCACCAATATTCACCTTTTTCATAATCACAAGACTGGTTTTTCTCCTCTTCAACCAATTGAGCGCTGAAGCAGTCTCTTCAATCAAAAAGATTTTCAAGAATTACTAACCCTTTAGGGATACGATTTCCTTTTAATTGAATGGTTTTTTTAGCATTTCCAGTTTCCTTGTCTCGGCAATATTCATAACATTCAGAATTTGAACCTTTGAGGAAAATTGAAGCGAACTTCTCCTGATCTTGAAAAAACACATTTGTATGGGCATCATCACTAAAAACTTGCCATGACTTGGAATTGTAAAGAAGTTGAGGAATGAGTAAAGAAGTTGCCCACAACAATGCGTCAACCCTTGAATTCAATTCCTTGGACACTTCTTCATTTGAAGATATTTCAACCCCTTTAAACAATGACTTCTGCATCCCCTTGAGCCTTCAGCATCTTGATACCTTTTCTCTTTGTTTCTTCTAATCCAAGTAACAACTCTTCACAATAGGTCATATTATTGTCTCAAAATCTAACTTTAAGGAAAAGAATATTTTCTCCCTACTAGGAGATGTCAAGACTAAACCTACCCCTAAACCAATTGTTGAATAGCTACCATCAAACTCCATGGCCAACAGTCCATCTTTACATAAAATTTATAAATCTACAACATCATCCTCAAGCATAATTACATAGTTAGCAAAGTCAGATTCTTTCTATAGGATATGTGACCTAGGGTCTTTGGATGGGAATATCGCATATTCAAACTTAGGTTCAAGTTGTAAAGTGACCTTTTGATTACCAATTGGGATCGTGGCTTGGGACCAATCCATTTTTATTTCACCATGTAGGTCTCTGCACAAGGTTTGATTTAGCAGCATGTCATAACTTACAGGTATATCAACAACCAATTTAGTGAGCTTTAGACTTTTGTTAGGGAAAGCCACTTTTGCCTGATTAAAGGGACTTGTTTTGAGTCCATGGAATAGCATTTACCAAAAGTTTTTGTCACAGGCAAGTCCAAGGCTTTGGCTATGGAGGAAGGCATTATGTTATCACAAACCCCAAAGTCTATAATACAATTATTTAACCTATGACCATGAATGAGCAATGATATTAGAGTAAATAATTATTTATTAATTATTTATTCTTGTACTTAAGTTTACTTAGGTTAATGCATTTAGTTAATAGTTGTAGTCTAGGAGTTGTTGACAACACGGGAGTTTGTTCCTATCTAGTCATACTTATCCTCTCATATTGATCGAGGATATTCCACCTTTTGTGGACGTATGCTTAGTTGTCAACCTTATCTTCCAGCACTTTTCAGCTTGTTCTACAAGCTTCCTTGAGGCCTTTATATTTGGGCTCTCTCATTGTAAATTCACATCATTCACATAGCAATTTCATTTTCTTATTTTGAAATATATTTTCTCACTTTGTTGAATTGCTTCAAGCTCTTGCTCCTTCTTCTTCGGTTTCTCTTCAGCAAGCTATTTGCATGCAGGTGATCTTGGCACACTATGAAGTTGGCTTTCATCAACTTCTACATGGTATCAGAGCCTCCCTGTTGCTTCTTGGTTGAAGGATTTTTGAAGCCGTGATTCGGAGACACAAACCCTAGTTTCTTTGTGCATTTTTCTTCAATTGGGAGGGAAAAGCGATTTTTCAGAGCACTTTGGGCCTAAACGAACACTTCCATTGAGTTTAGAAGGCCGGTTACAGTCAAAATTCATATAAAACTTTTCACTTTTGGCTTATGTGGCATCTGGAGATTCTTTTTAGCCCCCTACAAGCCAGTCGTAAAGACTGTACAGAATTTTTGAGCAAAAAAAAAAAAATTTAAACAGTGCCGCCACAACAATGCCCCCACGCCACCTACGCTCAGCCCCGATGCCACCACAGCTGGCAGTGCCGCCAGGTTCTCCTCCCGAGTGCCACCACCGCTAGCAGCACCATCGCCTATTTTCTCTGTCGTATTGATGTCACTTAGCGGTCTAGCCACATCATCTTCCCAGCCAATGACGTCACCTTCTCGTCCACCACATCAATTTTTTTCGGTACACAAGTAAGATTTTTCGGCCTGACGTCAACCTTGCCCAGCCTACTGACGTCATTTTCTGGTCTGCTAACATCAGCAAACCGATGGCCAATTTTATATTTATTTATTTTTAGGCAATGTCCTCCTGACGGCCATACAACTATCAAATTTTTTCCAATGAGCTAGTCTTTTGGAGCAGCAATTGGTTTTTTTGCCATAACTTGAGCATACGAAGGTCTTTTTCTTATCCGAAAGAAGCGTCGAAAAGTTGACTCAAAGACTAAGACAATGGTGTTGGTTTCATCACATTCTGAGTTCGTTTGAGCTCCCATTTTTGGCATCAAAGTAAAGGCTTTTGTTTCCTCCTTCTCTGCATCCGAAATCCAAGTTCTTTTTCAATTTTCGTGCTTTCTATAGTTGTTTTTTTTTTGGTACTTGAGGGATACCTTTATACGTTGTGGTGGTGGGGGGGACTTCAAAATAAGACCCTTCTGCTTTCGTCTTCTTCTCTCAATGTCGGATCCATCTGTGACTCGACTCACGCCACATAACTATCACACTTGGAAGGCACAAATGACTAGGCTTCTCATGTCAAGAGGCTTATAGTCATGTCTGGATGAGAACCAACATGTTCTAAAGTGGCCTTTTGAGGTTCTTCAACGCAGGAATAAAATGGATGAGGCCATGGGATTGATTGCACTGAACATCTCAAATAGTCTTCTGTTTCACTTGGATGGTTTGACCACTCCACGGGCTATTTGGATGAAGTTCCAGACTTTGTTTGGCACAATGAATGAGTTTTGGGCACTTCAACTCGATGCAAAGTTGACCTCTTCGACACCTAATAGCTTTCCCACCATTGAAGACTTCTTGATGAAGTTCAAATCTTTGCGTGCAGTTTTGCAAGGATGTGGGAAAAACAAAATAGATGATAAGTGTATCTTTTTGATACTCTCAAAGCTGCGAGGACTATGGATGCCTTGGGTACCAGACATCAGATGCCCACATTTTGTGATCAATTGACACGGGAACAGTCCAAGATCACTCAGATGGATTCGTTTACAGGTTCACAGTCACAAGCATTGCTTATCAAGGATACACGGGAGCAGAAGCCGAAGCAGATACTTGATTCCTCCTCTCAGCACACTACTGGTACATCCTCTTCTTCTAAGAATAAGGAGAAAAAGAAGACTGAGACTCCTACCTATTCCTATTGTCAAAAAGGATCTCATGATGAGTCACGTTGTTTTCAGAAGAGATTTGATGGCTATGAGAAACAGATTGCAGATTTGCAAGCTCTCCTTCAGAAGAGCATTGTTTCCTCTCCATCCTCTTCTACCTCACAAGGGTCTTCTTTTCAAGCTTCTTTCACCTCTTCGACATCTACACTAGATCTTGGAAAGGGTCATGCATTATAGGCTTCCATTGCACCCCCTTCACATGTCCCTTGGATACTGGATTTAGGTGCTTCTCACCATATGACGTCTTCTCAAGGTGTCTTCTCCACTATTGAGGCTTCTCCCATTCCTGATATTCTCATGGGGAATAACACTACCCTACTAGTCTATGGAAAAGGTTTAATTCACATCCAAGATGGTATATTCAATGATGTATTGTATGTTCCATCTATGTCTGCAAACCTTCTCTCAATTTCTTAGATTACACACAGTGGATTAGGGAAGACAGTTGAGTTCACTGTTGATTCAGTCTTCATTCAAGATCGTGCAACAAGAGGTCCTATTGCTACAAGGGCAGTTGATCCTTCCACTCGTCTCTACACTTTCTCGCACTTTGGTCCACCATCTCCATTGTCAAAGCACACTACTTCTCTTTTGCAAGAGCATCATGTGGTGCAATCAGGATACTTGAACCTTTGTATTGTTCCTGAGATCCTTGTTTTGACTACCACACCACATCCAGTTGAGGTCTTTTCTCTTCAGCAGGATTCTTCTTCTGCTCTACCTGATCCTCCAGCTCCATTCATCAAGCCTCCAGGTGCACCTGTTGCAGATTCTACAGTGGACATTCATGACAGTATCGTCACACCTGCCTTGGGGATTCCCTTTCACGATCCTCATATTCTCTCCTTTGAGCATCAGCTAGGCCTTCCAATTTTCCCTCATTCAGGGGTTCCCTTGTTTTGTTCCCTTGTTTACTCCGCATTAGAGTTTCATTGGTTCAATTCTTTCTCCAGGGGCTCCATTATTCTGGGGGGGGCTTTGGCGTCTCTTCTATCTCTCATGGGGGGGTTGGTTGTACTTATGGTTTTGAGAGAGTCTCTTGAAACATTTCCTGTGGAAGTTGTCCATTAGGGGTCCTATTGAGGCCTTCATTTTTTCAGCATGTTTGTACTTAACTCTTTTTGGGGGAGGGTTTTTCCAATGAGGTTTTCCCTCTTTCCCCATTTTCAAAGGTTGCATTTCTTTACATTGTACATGGGTACCTAACATGGCCTTGTTGTCGAGAATCATTCTGCATTTCATCTTAGTTTTTGTGAGCGTAAGGCATTCCCCTAAGTTGCACTTAAGGGGGGTGTTAGAGTAAATAATTATTTATTAATTATTTATTCTTTTACTTAAGTTTACTTAGGTTGATGCATTTAGTTAATAGTTGTAGTCTAGGAGTTGTTGAGAACATGAAAGTTTGTTCCTATCTAGTCATATTTATCCTCTCATCTTGATCGAGGATATTCCACCTTTTGTGGATGTATGTTTAGTTGTCAACCTTATCTTCTAGCACTTTCTAGCTTGTTCCACAAGCTTCCTTGAGGCCTTTATATTCGGGCTCTCTCATTGTAAATTCACATCATTCACATAGCAATTTCATTTTCTTATTGTGAAATATCTTTTCTCACTTTGTTGAATTGCTTCAAGCTCTTGCTCCTCCTTCTTCGGTTTCTCTTCAGCAAGCTATTTGCATGCAGGTGATCTTGGCACACTGTGAAGTTGGCTTTCATCAACTTCTACAAATGATATATAGAAAGGATCCAAATTATCTTTAGCGGGGATGGTGGATACCAAAGTCTCCAAGTGAATTATTGGTACATCATCTTCTAGTTGGTTTATCTCTTGATTTGATGGCAGATCAAGAGCATACACAATATTTACTAGACGAGACTCAATCCTAGGAGAGGAACCTTTAACATACTCAACATGTTTATCTAGCTCGCTTAGGTTGAGTTTTAAATACTCAGCAAGGGGTATTTGTATTTTTGAATATTTACAAAATTCAAAAATGTCAAAAATAGGTTCAAGTTAAGAGCTTTTCAATATTTGAACTTCAGGTGCTGAGGTAGCCTAGGATCTTGAACTATTGTCATTTTGGTTCAATGGTTCTTTACACTTTTGAGTGGGTGCAGGAGATGATGTGCGGCAAATGAAGTTTCCTCCATGTTGACTTCTTGTGAGGACTAAACAACAAGGTTCCTCCAAAGTAATCAAAATGCCACTACTATGTTCTAAATTAGATTAATATTCTATGTAGTAAATCGTGGAGTCACAAGGTCCTCTGGAGGGTTCTTTATTTATAGGCAATTCCTCTTATGTTTCCTTATTTACTTCCATTTGCCTATAACACACCATTTCAGGTTAGGTAGTGTCATCATGCTCATCCATCAAATACAATACACAATTGTTATTTATATTCTTAGTCGCAAGTTTAGTCAATAGTCTCGGTTGAGCGAGAGGTAGATTGAACTATGAGCGGGAGGTAGATTTGAACTATCTCCCATAAGTCCCTGCTCCTTGATTGGGATACTTCAGAGGAATATCTTGGCATGGTGTTGTTGCCTTAGGAAACTGTCTATTTACCATTATCATGTCATTTACAAGTCTTTGAACAAATGGTTCTATGGAGTTGGAAGCATATGCCTAAGCATATGGAGTCTCCACTTCCTTTTTCCATTTCTTGATTGTTATGAGAGAATCTTCTAATTCAATAGCTAGTCGTTGGACTACATATAAGTTTGCTACTCTTCCACACCTGAGGTGAAATATTATGTTAGGTGGCATAATGTTTAAGAAGAATCCTTTCCTGTTTTCAGCATTAGGTCTTTGAGTATCGGAGAGCTTGTGTAGGATTTTGTTGAGTTGGGTGACAAACTCCCTCATGTATTCCTAGATTTCTTTCTTCAGTTTAAATAATTGAAGGAGAGAGTGTTCATTGTCTACGGCTTTGAAGTGAGGCTCAAAAGATGTCATCGTACTATTCCAATCCGTTATTGAAGCATTTGGAAGATGGTGGAACCAGTCGGTGACAACATCAGTCAAGGTTTGAACAAATAACCAAACTGCTACTTTGATGGTGATTGCAATTTCATCACAAACAGTGTTGAAAGCATTTAAATGATCATATGCGAAAGTTTTACCATCACCATTGAACTTGGGAAGAAGTTCTTAGGCGCCTTTAGGCAAAGGGTTTGGATTCAACCCCAAATTAACATGACCTTGGGCACCCCATGTTTGGTGTTGGGCCATTACTGGTACTACAATGTTCAAAGGTTGAACGTTAATATAAGAGAGGATCAAGGTTCCTGGCAAGATCAACGCTTGAAAAATAGCAGGGAAAGGTGCTTTTTCTTGGGGGTGAGGGGAGTCTGGTTCTAGACTTAGTCTTCCTTCTCCTCGTTGGGATTTCCAAGGAAAACCACAACTTATTAGGTGCTTCAAAGTGTTCGTCCACTAGGCCTTTTTCCATATCACCTCTGGTGTATCTCCTCTCAGTCAATTTATTAGTCGTGGTTCCTAAGATTTGGTTATTGGCCTACGTATTGTTCGCTTTCCTTAAGCAACTAAGCAATTCTTTCAACCATTGTGATCTCTTGTCTGATAGGCAATCCTCCTAGCAACTCACTAAATTATTCTTTAGCTTCCAACACTTGGTTCACTTGTTGGTATTGTTGATGGTGTGCCCTGCACTTCCATGCCAAAGTATTTAGATCAAAGATTATGTGCGCTTGGGTATCTTGGAACTCCAAATTAGGTTGCAGTACAAGAAATAATCCCTCATGTAGTAACACCACTGCATCCTATCACACAATACCTAGTGAATAGATTTTCACTCACTCCCAGTAGAGTCGCCAAAAATCTATTAGTAAACATATTTTTCTTGGTTTAAATAATTCGTAGTTTGAAGAAAATCTATCACTTATAGCTGAGTTGATTTCCCAACACTAAGCTCTCTGCATTTAAAGGTGCAAATTCCTCTAAAAAGGTTATTCAATCAACACTTATTATGCTGAAAATACTAATAGCAAAAGAACAAATTACTACCAAATGTAGTTCAAGTCTAACTGAAACAAAATGAATGTATTCAAAAACCAACTGATTCAGGAACCACAATAATTTGATATATGAAACCAATCGATTCTAGAATTATGTTATTAACTCTTTAACAATGATTAAAAAAAACTGTACTAAAAATAACTTGAAATGTCTTTTTCGAACACCATCATACCGACCCTCACAGAGTCTTAAAATTAAACTTGTATAGCAACACAGGACTCATTATGTTTTTAGAACTAACACATACTAGAGACCTTATCAAAAGAAAATGTCTTTTAAAATAACAAAACAAAAAATATGTCAAAATTAGCCCTCATTGGCCACTGCATCTCCAAAGTTGTGATTAAATTGACATCTGGAGCAGAGGATTCTACAAGATGTCCTTTGAATCTAAGTTCAAAACCTCCACTAGGTTTTACTGATGAAGTTGTTCAATGCCCCTCTGTAGATGAACCTGAACTAGAAGCTAATGCTCTTGCACAGGAACAACCTTGAGCCCAAGTTTAGTCCATTGTTCAGGTTACTCGCTCTAAGAGATGGAAGAAGAATAAACAAGCAAAGGATACCCTGATCGCAATAGACCTAGGCTCTGTGGAAGACACCCACAAACTAGTAACCGAACCAAATATAAAGGTTCAATTGAAGCGGTGAAAGGAGGCAAACAAATAGCGGTAGACAATACACAAACCGATCAGCACAAATTGATGGATTCACAACATGTGCTTAACTGCCTCCTGTGGATCCTTGACTCTGGTTGTTGTGGCATTCATTGATAGCGTGAGGTTTTGGAGTAACGACAACGGTGATTCCAACAATTGGTATCAGAACAAGTTCCTTCTATAAAGTCTAACCGCTTGAAGGTAGATCTATTGATCACACATGAGAAAAAGGAAAGGAAATAAGGAAAAAGCAACTTCGATTAAGAGTAATAACAATGCACCAACTACTAGAGATGAAGAAATTGATATTGAAATCTTTGAAAGAGGATCTGACTCTATATGCAATTATGATTGTATTGACATTATTGAATCATATACAAGTGATAATATGGAAGTGAATATATGTGATGAGGTGTCCCTTGAAATACAAATGGAAATAGGCAATGATGATGTAACAAATCAAGATGACCTTGTGAATGATGGAAATGTGATGGTAGAAAAGAAAGACAATAAAAGCACTGAATCATATACTAAAGAAGTCGAATGATGGAAAAATCCATGAAGGATCCACTACATATACAAAAGATGAAAAAGAAACCTACACTAAGGAAGAGGATGTTGATATCGTGGAAGAACATCATTATGCTTACAAAGAAAATGAAAACCTTAAGAAGAATGCAAAACATAGAGCTCAAATTCAAGAAATATTTGAAGCCCAAAAGCAATCAACCAAAATCATTGAGACTTTGAAAGAACAATTAAAAGAAGCCAAACAGTTTCAAGATGAGACGATAAGAAAGTTAAACACAAAAGAAGCAAATAAAATGCCAAATTAGAGAAAGAAGTTACGATGCTGAAAAATGAATTAAATACTAGTCTTAAGTTTGAAAAGAGCTCTAAAATTCTAACTAGCATCATTTACAGCCAAAGGTTGTCTTCAAGCAAGATAGGAGTAGGCTATGAAAGAGGTTCGAAGAATCATGAAATCACATTTAAAGGCTTCATCAAAGAAAGTAGTGTATGGCAGATTCATCTAAGAAAGAGGAAGAATGTGAAAGATATGTTGAAGTATTGATAAGCCCTATCAAAGACAAATATGGAAAGACGGATCAAGTTCAACAAAATTCAAGCATAAATTCAAAAGAAAAGGACAGAATGAGAAAAATGTTTCCTCCTAGACCAGAGCATACATCTAAGCTTCGAGAATACTTGTATGGATATTGCCACTAATGCAATTATTTTGGTCATAGAGCAAGTAATATGGGATCATGGAATCATGGGCACTTAGCGCAACATTGTAGATATGGGATCATGGAATTGCATAAAGAATACAAGAGAAGTTATACCAAAAACAAATAGAAAGGAACTATCTTTATATGGAGAAAGAAACTTGGCGAAGACAAAGAAAAGAATGAATCTTTATGGACTTTGAGGTGAAGTAATCAAAAGGGAAAAGTTTGGAGAAAGAAAATGACTAAAGGAGCAAAAGAAATCAAAGCAAGTGCAACTTGCATTCCATAGACCTCCTCGTTTGTAGGGAGAAGCATGAGCTCATGGGGAGATACATATGAGAGCATTCATCAGAGCCTTGGAGAAGAAGACAAAGATGGTTCATTAAAAGTTAATGTCGACAAGATCAAATTAAGAAGTCGAAAAGTTGATTGCATTGATGTCAAAGATTGCAAGATGAACATTCAAAGAAGCACGTGCATTAGTAGCAACACTAGAGCGTGCAAGATAATTGAAGAATCATTCCCACAGGGAGTATAAGAGAACTTTCACAAGGGTAGCATGTGATGATTAGTTCACAGATGTCAGCTTGATAATCATCCATTTTCCATTGATGTCAAAGGGGGAGAGAGATTAAAAGGGCAAGATTCAGAAGATTTATTATTGTCATCAATGACAAAGGTGGAGATTGGTGGAATTATTGTCATTGATGTCAAAGATACCTAACGAAATTGTCATTGATGTCAAGAATATAGCTACTTCAGAAGACATGGTTGTAACATCACAAATCACATGTATTATGTTGGACTCTATAATAGCATAGTTGCTCTAGATGATTTGAATGGGAGTTGTGTGAAAAGAAGACAAAGAAAGGTCAATGGTAATGAGCAAAGTTAAGTCCGATGTTGAGGGTGATAATATTATTGTCATTGATGTCAAGAATATAGCTACTTCAGAAGACATGGTTGTAACATCACAAATCACATGTATTATGTTGGACTCTATAATAACATAGTTGCTCTAGATGATTTGAATGGGATTTGTGTGAAAAGAAGACAAAGAAAGGTCAATGGTAATGAGCAAAGTTAAGTTCGATGTTGAGGGTGATAATATTATAAGACTTTATATAAACATGAAAGAGCAAAGATAATGATATTGATTGAGCCATTACGAATAGATATAAAGTGACAGAAGCTGAAGCGTTTGAATACGTATGAACATCTCTACTATCATATATGTATTATAATATACATCAAAATGTGATTAAACATAACAAGCATGATGTAGCATTTGTGGAATTCGAAAATATAGCATTGAGTAAAGGCAACAATTTATATGTTGAGAGAAAGAGTGTCCAAACTGGTGCTCCAAGACAATCATGTATAGACAAAGGCCCTCCAAATCACATGTTGAGTCACTGGCAAATCAACACACACAGATAGACAAAGTTTGGCAGAATTGAATGAAGACAAGCCAATATGCACAATAATAATATGATGGTTCCAACATGATTCAACATGAAAAGATTCAACGTCAATTAAAACCGCGTCAACCATGTTATTATAATTAAACAACAGACTAATAAAGATAAGGGAAAAGCCCATACAACTAACAATGATCACAGATGGAATCAACAATTATGATGGAGCTTGAAAAAATAAATGCAACGATAGTCAACAAACTTATGTCATTAGTTACGAGACCAATAGGTATCAAAGCGTTAAGTTACGGGTTCAAATCCCTCAAGTCATGCTGAGGGGGGGATTGTTGGGAGGTTGGTGCCTCTGTACCCTCTACGAGAAGGTATCGTTCAACATAGACTAATGGATTTGTGACATGTGCTTAACTGCCTCCTATGTATCCTTGTCTTTGGTTATTGTGACGTTCACTGAATACTCAAGCTTTTGGTGTAATGACATTGGTGATTCCAACAGTCACTCCTTGGGGCATTCTTTCATATTCATTTAATTTCTTGGCTTCCCTTTCCCTTGGTCATTTTTCAAATCTGCTTATGACGTTGAAAGTTTTGAGTTGTATATTATCCTCTTCTTTCTTACTCTAGTTTATTTCAAGTATAGGAAGACATTCAATTTTCTCTAAGTATTTAGGACCTACTACCTCTTCATTTTCAGCTTCTTCGACCCCTTCAATGTTCATCTGCACCCTAAGGGAGATGATTTTCCTTAGAGTGAATCTTGACCAATGTCTTCTTACTTCAAATTCATCGAAGCAATAAGCTAAGAAATCTTCTAACTTGAGGTTCGTGCATAAATCCTCAGCTCACCTCAAAATAAGTTTCTGCAAAATCTTTGACGTTGAACTTCAACCTAGCTTGGTGAGGATTCAAGTTCATGAGTTTTAACTCAAGACTGAGGTTTAAAGAGTCTTGGACTAATTTATAGCGATCATAACCAAGTTCAATAAGGAATATAAAACCATAACCCTTTCTAGGCTTGTGTTGTTTACCCACTTGGGTAACTTGTCTACAAATTTGAATCAACACATATTTAGCTGAACAATATCTGGGCGATTTCAATGGCTCTACTTCAAATCTTCATACTCTTAAGTATGTAATTTTTGGGAATTGAATGAAATAGGTGTCATAAATTGTGATTAGTAGCATTGCTTCTTCTAAATAATCTTTGATTCTCTTTCCCTTGAAGTTCGAACACCATGCATGCCAAAAATACATCATGAACCCTCCTAAAATTCTTTGGGTTTCTCTTATGTTGCAATTAAGAATGGTATTCATAGATTTTCATAATTTCAACCCAGGGCTCATGCAACGAACCTTCACATTCTCTGCAACATGTAGGTATATAAAAAAAAGAAGGGGTTATGTAAAATCCTATCATTCTTGTGACTTGGGAGAGTTCTTCATGAAGACTGTTGGCAATCACTTCATATTATTTTCCCAGCATCTTTTATAATTTACCCAGAAGAGGTGGAACTATTTGACCAACAATGGTGAAAGAGACCACGAAAAGGCAAAATTACTTTTGCCGTTTTTTATTTAGGAAAAAGACAAAATAGTTGAGTGCCCCCTCCTCGAATTGAGGTTGTAAGAAAATATATCACAGTTATGACAACCATTATAGGATTCTATGACAACACTTATGACAATTTATGACAAATTTCTTACATAGGTGGACATGTCTAAGAGATGCCTTATGACAATTGTAAGAGCATCAATAAGAGGGTATTTTGGTGGGGGGGGGGGGGGGTGTCGAGGTTTCTCCATGTGGTTTTATTGCGAGTTATTTTATGATACCACAAGGTATTCATTCTCACAAATCCCTATAAATTCAGGCCTTGAGCTAGAGTTATTCATTTAGTCTTGTTCAATTTCCAAGGTAACAAAGTGTTGCTAGATTTTCTTCATAAGTCTACAAAGCAATGCATTTTTGTTGTATTCTCCATTGGATTAGTAATATACTTGTCTCTCTTTCTATGGTGGAGTTTTTTCCCAAAAGGGTTTCTGAATGTAAATCTGGTGGTTTATGTGCAATGGCTTTCTAGTTTGTTTTCATTCTACAATCACTTTAATGAGTTAATCTATGGTTTTAGATTTGCATAAGCAATCAATTTAAGTTCTTATTGCAAGCTCTCTTCACCTTGTTTTAAAATAATAAGCGTAGGCCTAGTAGAGTTTCACCAATTCAATATGATGGGATGAGAAGCTCTTCAAGTGCATTGATAGGTTGTATGATGTTGAAACTACTGAAAATATTCACACTAAGTAGATAAAAATTGCCACTCCTAAGGGTTATTCCAGTTCAGCAAACGCAAATATAAGAACTATGGCACAAGAGGACCTGATTTTGTGGTGAAATCATTATAAACAGAAATCTACAACTATCACACTAGGCATTCATTTGCTATCATAAGTTTCTAGTTGTTTAGCTTCAAAGAACAAACAGTCTACTCATGGCTTCGTCCACTCTCTTCAAAGGGAGACTTGCCTCTAGGAGAGCACAGAAGCTAGTGGTTGTACATAGTGCCTTGTGTATCGCTGACTACAAGACATGCACACGAAGAGCCCAACAACATGATGGAATGTAGGGCCTAAGGAGTCATCATAAATTCATGAAGATGAGGATGCAGCGGCTTCAAATGTAGGACTAGTTAGTCTTGTTTGATGGATCTTCACCTTGAGAAGTCCAATAGTTCCGAAGATGAGCATTTTTCTTTGAGGAATGATCAGAGACCTCCCTTCACTACATTTTGTAATTGTTTTAATATCATGCTACTTTTGTAATCACCTTTATGATATGTTTGATAAAATAGAAATCTTCCATTTTTCAATTCGACAATTTAAAATTTTACTAAGTATTCTAATTTCTAATTAGTAATTCAATATTCAAAACTTCAATATTCATTATTAACTGTTCAAGTATCTACTATTTAGCATTTAACATTTGCAATTTTGAATATTGCACTTTTTAATAGTCTTATACATCTTTTTTCATAACCAGTATTTTGAGTACCACACATATAGTATATACAGCACCAGTTTTACCCCTGCCCGAGCCCTTGCCCCCTCACCCCTAAATTGAAGCCATTTATCCTACCGTCTCAAAATCCTATCCTGCAGTCCATGGTGGGTCCCTGATGGGTGGGATAGCTATGATCCAAAGCAAAAATCTAGGACTTTAATATGCACAGAGAGAAAATAGTAAACAATCAGAAATTGTCATAACAGGTCCAATGCAATGCTGTTCTGAATGGCACAGTAATCAAACCTTCTGTTTCACCCTAAAATATTGCCATTTCTTTAAAAAGCTAGGAATTTGAAGAAAGAAGGGCAACTTTTTGTTTATTAATGAAACACCGGTCTGATTAAATAAAAGCCATTATTTCTGGTTGTTATATACCATTCAGTTTCTTTTCCTCTTTTTGACAATCACAGTGCAGAAAAAAGCGCATGAGGAAACTGCAATTACTTCAACACAGAAAAATCAGACTACAATTTCTTCAGAGCAGAAAAATCATATTAAAATTAATATAACAAAGTTTACCCAGTTTTGAACCTTAGTGACTGAAATTTACAGTTGACAGGGTTCTATTTTTTCAATGGCCACAAATTCCTAATGAATTAATTTCCTTGTTTTCATAAATTAAAATTTGGAGCAGTGGTTCAAATTTGAGGCAAATCTTTCATTGTATGGGCGAACAAAGTTCACAAACGAAAGCTGTATGGAAATAATATAACAGAATGCCCCACTGCACATTATAATCTAAACATTAACGTGCCTTTCTAGGCATAGCATGGGCACAAGTTGATTCAAAATTAGAGTCTAATTCCAACATCTTGATATTTCTCAAACCGTGGATAAGAGCAAATAATATTTTTCATGCCTTATTCACATTGTTGGTACGTGAAGAAATGTAGCAGTAGTATATGTACAAAACAAATCATGTTCAGAAGAAACATCAAGAGATGAGGCAGCACATACCATTCTCATCTATACAAGAAATTAAATGGTTTACAACACCATAGGAGAACCAGAATTGTCATATGATCAAATATTAGTACTACAACAAATAACAAATTGAAAATCCTAGGGAAATTGTACCAAGCACCCAAATATAACATTAACACATTGAAATGGTACCTATATGAAAGAGATTTATTGATGATGATACTTTTGTCCCTTGAGAATTGTCCAAGATCTGAAACAACAATAAACACAAGTCTATCATTCAAATAATAAATATGATATGAAAAATACTAGACGCATAATACATTTCATTAACTTAGTAAATTGGACTGAAAAATTTGCTAAAAAATATGTACCTCGTACCTCAAATCAACTCTAGTTTCCTACAAACTTTAGGTTAGTAGGCCTAAAAAGGTTCAGAAACCTAAATTTTGTGCACATCCTTGTGATAATATTTCCATATAATCGATCTAGGCCAGTTGGGACAGGGATGTTTTCTTGTAGAGATGATAGGTGAGAGCTCATGGCATGATGTTCACAGGTGGAAGGGGTCTTTCAGTCATGGTCCCCAATTTAGATCTGATAATAAAGATCATGTTGCTGCGCAATCCGTGTCAGCAAGCAGAAAAGGAAAAGATCCAGTGCCTTTTGCAGATTGAGTTCAGGAATCTTGTCAGAGATAGTGGAGCTTCTGCTCAATTTCTCCTTGGTATTTTTCAGTGGAGTTTTCGGCGGACCTTCCTCTCTTGACCTTCACAGTTGTGGATACTTCTTTCCTAGTAGTTGCTCTAGAGGAATTGGACCTAGATCCCTTTGTCTTCTTCTTTGTAGATCCAGAGATTATTGGTTCTTTCTTGGATCATTGCCTTTCCCTGGCAGCTATTAAAAAATGGGTATTTGTTATTTTGGTGGAGAAGAAACAGATATTTTATCTCACCAAGGGCTCCTTTCTGCTTCATCTTCTCTTGCATGACAAGCAAATAAGAGTGTTATCTTCAACTCAAGCAATTGTGCACACAGAATGGACTTCTCTCCTTAAGCCCTATGGTTTGTTGGCTTTCCTCCATCATCTGCTCACCACTCTAGATCAAGTGATATAGTATTCCCCCCCCAAGTTTTGACATCTGTTTTATTTTGGCATTCCAAACATTGAAACTGCACTGGTTGTACTATTGATTTCCTACAAATAGTTATTTTTCAGTCCATAAAGGATGACAGCGTGCCGTGTTAGCTAGTTAAACTATTAGGAAGACCTGTATTGCTTGGACTGTCTATTTTCGAGGCCCTAACTATTTAGTTATGTTCCATACAATATAAACAGAAACCCATAACATTTCCTAAATTTCATAATAAATAGGATAAACCTAAAGGTTGTGATTGTCTTAGGCTTTATCTGAGTTTATTGTAAGATTTTGAGTTCTCAAAGGACTGTCATCCTTTGAAATAATTCACTTTTCCCACTCTACATTTCAGGAGCCTGATGCAAACACATCCTTTGCTAAAATTTGTTTGCAGCCAAACAAATTTCCTTTCTTGTTTTCCTTGAGGTTTGTAAGTCCGTGCAGTGTGAGATTCTCTTACAAGTTTCACAACCTAGCCTACTACTTCTGGGAATGTAGTTAAAAGGTGCTTGCAGAACTTGCACATGTCCAACTGTACTCATAGTCCTATACAAGAACCAATGTTCTCAAACAATCCCAAATCTCCACATTATGTTTCTGTGTTCCCAAATTCTCCCACTGGATCTCATCCGATCATAGATCATGACTTTACACATCAAATCTTTGGAGAAACTGAGGGACTTCCAATACTTTCTTCATTGAGACTCTCACTAAACTCAGGCAACCCATATTGTTGAAAATGTGAGAATATTACTCATCTCATATGACAAGGGCCTTAAGTTTCTATGCACCCAGCAACATATAGCCAAGAAGCATATGCCTCCATATGCATCAGTTGGATCTCAGCCTCTTGACGCTCAACAGACATCAATGGTACTCAGCTGAATGTGCCAATGCTTGAGGTGTTTGCACATAACATTGACACTTTCTCCTTCTTCTAGCGATCCTACCGAATTGAGATTACACCACCTTCCATTCATCTACTAATGTCCCTCGGCCTCCCTTGGGGTATAATATAACTGATCCGCATGTTTCTATGTTCCATTTTCCACAACATAAGCCTTTGCCACCAGAGCAAATCCACCTCCATCATGTCCTCAATAAAGGGTATGGGTCAAATGCAATCTCAATAGCCAATTAAACCAGTTTCACTTCCCAAACCACCCTTTGGCCATATTATCACTGAAGTCCCCTAGCTATGAATATGCGAAACACACTTATATCTCAAGGACTAGATATACCAAAATTTGATAAGTACACTTGAAGGGGAGATTCATAGACATGTGTCTTCTTTCATTACAGTTTCAAGTGATTTCTTGTATCGGGACCATCTGTTAGCAAAACTCTTCCCACAGTCTCTTAAAGATATTGTGTTGAGTTGGTTTTGCTCATTACCTGATAACTCAATCTTTTCATTTGAACAATTAATGATTCAGTTTTTTCAACATTTTGAAGCTAACACCAGATATACAATCACCTTTACTGATCTGATTCATTGCAAGCAAGAGCCTCATGAGAAGGTTGACTATCTAAGCGTTACCTATCAATCTCTTTGCTCTCAGATTCCTTATGCCCTGCAAGATTCCAACAATTAGAGGGTGCTTATGGGTATCTGCCCATAAGCAAGATTCCAACATTGACAAAGGCGGTCCTTCTAATGCAATATTACTCTTTTCCACATCTCTGTATTGTACTATGTGATTATCAACAAAACTTTGACACAATATGGGCATTGCACCTCATTCTCTCATCATGATAATCATGGACCTACATCTTCCTCAAGGGGATCAAAGACAAATAAGGTTGTAGCCAATGTCATAACCATAGTTGCAAGACTCGGACTCAGCAAGCTGGTTTCTGGCTCGGATTTGAACTTGGCATCTAGACTCGGCAGATTAAAAAACCCAACAAATTCAAATATTTTTAAGGATTTTAAACTTTTTTCATGCATCATTTAGACAATTAGCATCAAAGACACAATAATTGAGACACAATAAATGAGACAAATAGAAGCTAATTTGCACACATACACAAGTTTACATTGATCACATAAGTATAAATGAGAGTTTTTTAAGGAAATATACTCTCCTATATGCATGCATATTTGGTGTATTGTTACAAATACTCTCCTATACACGTATTTGGTGTATTAGTAGTTTCTGCCACAGGATACTAATCTAATCAATTAATTATTTATGCATGTATTTCATGCATCTTGTTATTTATTTGTTAAACTAGTTACTGAATAACACATTAGAAATATAAAGTGTAACTGTCAAATGTCTACAATATTCATCATTTCACTAAGCTTTATAGGCTTCAAGTGGGTTGCTTTACTATCTTCTTTTACTACTGCTTTCCACATCTTCCCTATCTATGTTATTTAGTGCTGCAACAATACCATTAATACTGTCCACTGCCCATCTTTCAAATCATGGAGCTTCTACTTTGTACAAGGGTCATTGACCTTGAAACAGATGCACGTATCACTGTTTTTGGTTGATCTTTGGACTGCTTATTGATAATTGTACTTTATCTTACCACTGCTACATGTATTTTGAATTCTCTTCATTGATATCCACTGTCTCAATTAATGTTGTGACTGTACTTGTATTGTGTTGTTCTTGAGTCTTTTATGCATACCATTGCTTTGAACAACCATCTCATTGTTACAAAGTAAACTCCACCAAGATAACTGAGAAAGGGGTTGAATCAGTTATGTATTTAAAACAACTCTTGACATCTTTACTAATTCTGAAACATGTAAACAGTAGATGCAATAACCATAGAAAGATAACCATACACAATAGCACTAGATATATTAACTAGGAAAACCCTTGATCAAAGGGAAAATCCTGGTGGGAATGATGCCCACAAGATGATGTACTAATATAAAAGTTTCTTATGAAAGGATGGACTCAGTTAGGAGACAATGAAATACAATCAGTGCATATGAGTCCCTGTAAAGCGACTTTGAATCCTTTTTAGAAGATTCCAACCCTGCCAGGCGATGTGCCAACCCTATTAGAAGTTGAAAGGAGGACAACTAAACCCACTATTCAAATAGCCTCAGATTGTCTTCACCAAACAAACTTCAGGATAATCTATCCAAGCTTTGAACTGACTAAACAACAACTTCTTTGCCAATATTGTTCTTTTGAAGCTCACAGTACATCTTCAACATCAATCTCTTTTGCGATCAAATACAATTCGCATCCAAGTTCGAATAACAACCACAAATTATCTCACTGATCAACACCGCACTCTACCACAAGAAAATGACCTTTCTTTTATACCAAGTCCTAAAAAAAGTATTGAGTCGGCCTTAAGGCTTTCTCAATTTACAATGAATACTATAGGACATCATTAAGATATTACAATACATTTTACATTACAATTTACAGTTCTCAATATGATTTTAAAAATAGTATTCAAGGAGCCTGCAAAATAATTGTTCATCGTTGGAATGTTGCAAATGGAAATTAATGTTAATGGTTGCAACAATTCAATTGTGGATGAAATGGATTCAATTGTCTCCGCTCGTTTGAACAGTTTTTGAAATGCTTGATTTCGTTGAGAAGAGGGACGTGGATCGCTAGATCTGTGAGGCTTAGGGTTTGGTTACATTTGGGTGTTGGTTTCTTTTGTTTAGAAGGTGTCAATGGCGTGGTTGGATCCTAGTCTTTGTCTTCTTCTTTTCGGCAATTCACAGAATTCTAGCGATCTCTGCAAGTTGTCTTGAAAAGTCACTCGGATTTTTGGTAGTCAATAGATCATATTGTGAACGTCTTTGTGTTTGATGAGTCTAAGGTTGGAATCATTCTTCTCAGGCAGTTTTGCTAGACCATTCGCTAGTCGGTCGGAGACTTAATTAGTCGCTCGTGGAAAAGGAGCGACCAGCGACAAAAAGGAGAACAATAATTATCACAAGTCTGTGGAGAAGTGGCAATTGGCAACCAACTCCATATCGCTCACGGGGAACAAAAGGGTGAAGACAAGCCAGCAGACAAAATATGGCAAAGGAAGAAGGGAAATAGACAAGGGCCGCACACGGACTACCGTGGGAAGGAGTTGGACACCACGAGAATCATTCACCCTAACCATTTTGTTGCACCACAACAAACAACAAACGGTTAAACATGTTAAAGTATGCAGTCAGAAAGAAAAAGGCGACAGTGGAAGGATCAGTTGAACAAAACTAGTTCTGAGATGGATAAAAATGCAAGAGTTTTGGCCTCAGATGTTCGTGTTGCAGGCCGATCTAGTAGCAAGAAACAAAGGGTGGTATGCCCTTAAGTGCATCAAATGTCTCAGAACGCGGACATTTCTCATCTCACCGTACAGTTCGAAGGATTGAACGACATTGAATGTCGAAGATGGTGGCAAGAGACACCAGAGGCAGACCTCATCAAGCAAATACTGGTTCGCGCATAGGTAGATTGGGCAATCCAAATGCCTATCTTTTCTATTCGGCTATTTGAGCAAGTGTTGCACACCATGATTGAATTGTATGACAGGTATAGCTGGCAAAGGTCCTTTGAGTATAGGAAACATCCCATTACGATTTCATTCAAACCTCATGATTTTACAAGAGTATTCAATATCCCAAGGCAAGGCGGACGTAACATGGCAACAAAAAATCATAAGCTTCCACAAGATAGGAAAGAGCACTAGATTAAGTTGGCTCACACTAGAGGAATTTAATTTGGTCCTAAAAGGCACTAGAAGTTGTGGAATGCGGTGAGACTTTATCAGGGAAGGACCCTAGCATTGTATCATGGACATCATGAAAAGTCGGCTAACAAGGGCTAGCAAGGCTTCTGTTATTGCTTTACCTCAGATAGTTTTCATGAATGGGATCATGAATGGACTGGTATATGACTGGGCATCTGTCTTGGCGGAATGCATGGAGTTCATGACGTTACAACATCGCACTTTTTACATGCCACACCATGCCATTGGATTATTTTTGGAGGCCGCACTTTATCAAATTCCAGCAGATGTTTTAGAGGTTCTGCCGAAAGGCAAGCTGGCAAAGGATAAGCCTCCCCTATTTTACTGGAGACATGTGCACACAGGTGGCATGATGGCTGGCTAAAAGAGGATGATATAGGAATTGGATGCCTATGGTGACACCGATAGCAATCGGGAGGATACCATTGAGAGTGGTGGGACTGCTTCAGAGGGAGATAGCACCTCGGCTGAGGTTCGGAACAATGAGACATATGCAAGGTCCCCACCTAGGACACTTTTCACTCCTCAATTGCTTACTTCGATGCATTTGATAGCCATCGCTCCCATGCCTCCTATTCCACCATTCGGCCAAAGGCATGCGCCGATTGTTATGACACCACTCCCAGCCATGATGAAGACCACAATAGTAATAATTTCCCAAATGGAGTTTGTAGAGGAGCCACCCCTAAGGGAACTCATGTAGTGGATATTCTCGCGGAATCAATTGCCCCAAATCTCGTAGCTGCAATTCCAGCCGAAGGGCTCGTGGAGATGCACCAGGCGCCAGAGCCAGATGAGAGTGGATTACCGGAGCCTCAAGTTCGACTTGAGGTGATTGGCACGGAGGTTGTCGTTACTATAGCTTCATCCTTGTTGGTCGAACCCATGAGTGTGGCCCAACCAGCACAACTAGAGGTCAAGAGTGTTGAAGTAGTGGATCGAACCAGTGTGATATGAAAATGTCATCTTTGTTCTATACAATCTACAATCCCAAGAAGTATTTTATCTCTCCAATCATACTCATCTCAAATTCTTTCTTCATTTCTTCTAAAAACATCTTGCTAGCTAATCATTACGTCCAAAAATAATGTCATCCACAAATACTACAACAATTAGCAAACCATCTTCATTTTTTCTCAAGTACAAATTACTATCAATATTGCCTTTCACAAATCCCAAATTTGTCAAGTGTTTATCCAATCTTGCATACCAGGCTCAAGGTGCTTATTTAAGTCCATACAATGTCTTCTTCAATTTGCAAACCATGTCTTTTTCATCTGTCAAAGGAAAACAATCAGGTTGTTCAATGTATACCTCTTCTTCAAGTTCTCCATTCAAAAAGGCTATTGTCACATCCATTTGATAAACTTTAAAGTTCTTGTTAGTTGCATATGCGAAAAACATTCTCATTGCCTCTAATCTAGCAATAGGTGCAAACGTTTCCTCAAAATCAATCCCTTCTTGCTGTGAATATCCTATACAAACCAATCATGCTTTGTTTCTCACAACTTCACCTTGTTCATTCATCTTGTTTCTAAATACCCATTTAGTTCCAATAACATTCTTCTATTTAGGTCTAGAAACCAATTCACAAGTCTTATTCTTTTCAATCTGATCTAATTCCTCTTTCATAAATTTTATCCAAAAGTCATGTTTGTAAGATTCATCAGCATTCTTAGGTTCAACTTGAGATATTAAAGACAATTCTTCACGTTCATACTTCCAATGATTTGTTCAACCGAGTGATTCTTTGCCATATTTCTCGTAGGTGTCACTTTCTCACCTTTCCCTATGTAGTCCTTGCAATGTGGTATCCTACGCCTGTCCCCAGCTATATGCCTTTGCCTTATGTAGCATTCTGAATTTTATTCCCTTAGTATTCGCCAATGTATTGCACCCTTTAGGGGCTTTAGTCATCTTGTATTAATTACTTGGAAGGGATGCTTAGTAAGGTGATGCCCCTATCCAACTACATATGCAGGGGGTATAACTCGTCTCAAGATGTATTTCTCTCCAACTATCTATGCCTCTACCCACTATCCAAGGGTCGGTGGTTTGTATTTGTGTATATTGGGGGATTGCTACTGGATATATTGTTTCAATTAGCTATTGATTTCTGATCTAGGCTCTGATCTCAGTTCCTCCCTCTGTTCTTCTCTTTGTAATTATGTTTGCAAATCAGTGTCACTTTCATAAAATAATTACTGCTCAACATTCTGATTCTTTGTTCTTTGATCAGTCTCTCCATTAGAATCATAATCAAGTATCATTTCTTGAATTCTAAACTTTTCATCAACTCTCACATTAGCACTTTCACCAATAGTCTTCATTCTCTAAGTAAAACCTCTATATGCTTTGTTTTTCAATGAATATCCAAGAAACATTCCTTCATCACTTCTAAAATCAAAACTTTCCAACATCATCATCTCTCTAGATATGGAACTTACTCCCAAAATTCTAAAGTATTCACAATAGGTTTATGTCCAAACCAAAGTTCATAACGTGCCTTGCCAATGCCCTATCTAATCTACACTTTGTTCATAGTGTATATTGTAGTGTTCACTACTTCTATCCAAAAGATATGTGATACATTGTTCTCAAACATCATTGCTCTAGCCCCAGTTACAAATTTGTTCCTTCTTCCTGCTATCCCATTCTGCTATGGAGTCTTAGGGGCTGAAAGCTATCTCTTTATACCATTATCCTCACAAAATTTGTTAAGCTCATTTGAAATAAATTCTCCACCTCTATCTAATCTCAAGCATTTAATATTTAAACCAAATTCATTCTCAACTCTATTCTTAAATATCTTGAGTTTCTCAAAAGCTTCAGATTTCTCTCTAAGAAATGCAACCCACGTCATTCTAGTGAAATCGTCAATAAGAAGCATAAAGTACCTTTCTCCATAAAAATCTCTTGTTCTTGTAGGGCCACTCAAATCTATATGTACAATCTCCAACTTCGATGAAGTAGTAAACATCTTGCTCGGAAATGATTTATTCTTCTGCTTTGCCAACACACATTCTTTGTAAACCATATGAGTAGGTTTCACAATCTTAGGCAAGTCTCTCACTGCAAATGTAGTACTGACCTTCACAATGTTATCAAAGTTTATATGACAAAATCTCTTATGCCATAGCCAACTGCCATCCACTTTTGCAACCAAACATGTCATTTTAGTAAGGTTCAACTGAAATACATTATCCATTGTTCTTGTACCAATACCAATCAATGTGTCATTCTTATCCTTGATGATGCAAGTCTTCTCTGTAAACTGCAACAATTATCCCTTGTCAACAAGTTGTCCAATTCTCAAAAGATTATGTTTCAATCCATCCTCAATGTTAGTCTTTCCATCAAGAGTAATAGATCATTTTCCTTTTATGTGACAAGTTGAATTAGTTCCAACTCTAACTACACCACCATCATTACTATTGAATTCAACAAATTTGTTCATACATTTAGTCATATGATGGGAACAACCACTATCTATAATCCAATCTGAATTTCTTCTCAATCTGTGATACTAATGCTTTTTCTTTTCTTACTTCTTCTATTTCTTTTTCAAGGCTTTCTTCTTTAATAGCAACAAATCCTATCTCATTATCCTCATTAACAAAGTAGCAATCTTTAGGTATTCTTGACTTGTAGGGCTTTCTAGGCTTAGACTTCTTTTCTCTCTTAGGACATTTAAATGAATAATGACCAAATTCTCTACATGTCCAACAAACAAGAATTTTGTTACCTTTAGTTTCTCTCTTCATAAGTAGGGCAAGTCCTCCATCAATCTTCTTATCTTCTTGTTTTGTTGCTCGGCTACTACTAGCATAATCTCAACTTGTACTTGCAAATGTAGGTTTCTCTTTTTGTATGCTGAAAGTAGTTTCTACTCTAGGGAATCCATCATTCTATTTCATCTATAATTCAGTTGTCTGCAACCTTGCAAGAAGAGTCTCTTTTGTAAAGTTAGGTGTAAAAGGAATAACTTCTTCAATCATCTGTGCCTTCTGACTGTAAGCAAGTGTCAAGGTCTTTAAAAGTTTCCATATAATCTCATCTTTTGTCTTAGATCCACCACAACTCTTAATACCTGCAGCAATCTCGGATATTCTACTAAGCTAACCTCGTATAGTTTCATCTTCCTGCATTTTACATCTTGAAACATACATATTTAACTCTACAATATCACCTTCTTAGCATGTGCATCACCTTCAAATATCTTTTGTACAACAATCCAAATTTCATGTGCAAGCTTTAAAGATTTTACCTCTACAAATTCTAATTCAAGAAGAGCATATATCAATGCTTCCTTAACAAGTGTATTCTGCATAAATAGATCTTTTTGTCTTTGTCCATAGGAGTCAAGCTTATCTTCTTTTATCAAAATCTTCTAATTTAATGTAATTAACCAAAATTCTGGACCCATGCATAGAAAGTGAGTCTTCATCTTCTTCTTCCAGTTGTCATAATTAATTCCATCAAACTTCAAAATTTATTTTCTGAAATACATCGCCATAGATCTTCTCAAGCTGTTAAGCTTTTCCTTCAAGGATCTGATGCTCTAATACCAACTGTTAAAAAGTAAAGTCCACCAAGATAACTGAGGAGACCGGAGGGGGTGTGAATTCATTATGTATTTAAAAGAAATCTCAATATCTTCACTAATTATGTAACTTATAAATAGCAGATGTAATAAACATACAAAGATACCCATACACAATAACACCAGATATGTTAACTAGGGAAACCCTTGATCAGAGAGAAAACCATGGTGAGAATGATGCCCACAAGATGATGTACTAATACAAAAGTTCCTTGTGAAAGGATGGACTCAGTTAGGAGTCAATGAAATACAATCAGTACATATGAGTCCCTGTTAGGAGACTCTAAATTCCTGTTAGAAGATTCCAACCCTAGTAGAAGTTGTGCCAACCCTATTAGGAGTTGAAAGGAGGACAACTAAACCAATTGTTCAAATAGCTTAACATTGTCTTCACCAAACAACCTTCAAGATAGTCTATCCAAGTTTTGAACTGACTAAACAACAATTTCTTTGCCAATATAGTTCTTTTGAAGCTCACAATACATCTTCAACATCAATCTCTGCTCTGATCAAATACAATTCGCATCCAAGCTCGCGTAACCAACACAAATGATCTCACTGATCAACACCACACTCTACCACAAGGAAATGACCTTTCCTTTATACCAAGTCCTAAAACAAGTATTGGGTCGGCCTCGAGGCTTTCTCAATTTACAAGGGATACTATAGCACATCATTAAGATATTACAATACACATTACATTACAATTTACACTTCTCATCAGCTCATAGGAATCAACACGCTAAACAGACTTCATAAGTCGGCTCAAATTGCATATCTAATTTCACTATCTCATACAAGTCTCTGACATTCCTCTAAGCTCGCTTCATCAAATTCCATCTCAGCTAAAAGATATAGTTCAATTACCAGTACCCGCTTTCCAAAAACTCTCTCTGAAAGCTACCTCCAGAAAACATTGCATAACTATGTCAAATCTTCATATTTCCTCTTGTGCTCATGATTGTAGCATCTGTACATGTTCCTGAATATATTCCCAACCATGCATAACCCAAATCATTGACTGTTGACCTTGCCAAACAATTCTTCCTCTGCAACTCTACTAATCTTCACAGAATAGTGCATATGTTGACATTAATGACAAACATTGTCATGAATGCAAGACATGATTACTCAATCATATCTCCAACAATGCTAACAAATTCCCCCATAGGAATATCATCAGCATTCATGCTAACACTCATATCATATGATAGTTGTTGATCATTCTGTGCTCTCTTGTGTTATGCATTGTATTGACTATTGTGATGCACTCTATTTATGATCTGTTTTGAAACATTCAATGCTACATATTTATGGAATGCATGTTATTCACTGTCCCTTTATCTAACTACTATCCTTCTTGTGTTTGTATCATGACAAAAATGTAATGCTATCATACCACCACTAATCTTATGAAATCTGCCCTATTACTATAAAAATGGTTCATCATATGTTGTTTTTGTGTTTGAAAATGATGGAATCACCTTCTAAGGTCTTCGAGAAGGGATATAAGGCAAAATAAATCATTAAAAACAACTAAAATTTGTTCGTTTTATACTTGATGGTTCAGCCACAAGAGAGTCTTGGCCAAGGGACTCGCCAAGTCAACATAGTCCATGGACTATGCGATTTCTGGCAGGACTTGATCGAGTTAGAGTCCAAAGGCCAAAAAACTATAGAACCCTGACCCAACTCTGGACTCACAGAGTCTTGTAACATTGCTCATAACAATACCTCAAGAAACTGAGAACACACTAGCATAATAGTGTAATAGTATTTTTACTGTTATTTGATTCCTAACAAAGTATGTTAAAAAAGCTACTCAAATATTGTTTTTCATAGATAATAAGACTACTCTCAGATAAAAAAATTACACCCTAGCTAGTATAATGCAAAAAAAATACCGCTAATACAATCAAGTGTTTGGTCATGATACTAAGTGCCATGAGCACCTTTGTCAATTATACAAGGCCACATAGTCAATGATACCATCTTTCTCAATTGTAAAAACTAGGTTTCTACTAAATCAGTTGCTAAACCTAATAGTCAATTGAAGTATTTACAAAAATCCCTTTCCTACAAATCCTTCTAATTTCATTAGTAAACCTTCTTCAACTCCACCTACTAGTTTTGAGTATGTCAATATGGTCACAATAATTCTCGTTTCTCCTTAAAGTCATGAGGTGAATCTTCATGATATATCAAATGTCCAATGTCTTGTCTATTGACTAAGGATATAGTCCATTATACATCCTCACTCATATCAACCATAATGTAGTCAATAGTGTTATGATTGAACCTGCTTGTAGGGCTCATGTGATAACGGAAGAAACTCTCTTCATCAATGGTCTTCATAAGGACAAATATGAGGACCCTGAAGTAACTATTTGTACTCATGATAGTCTTTCTTTACCACCTCTTGGTTTCATTCCTTTGTCAATCCTTATAGGACCCAAGACTATGAATGCTACATTCGTTGTGATTTCGGAGTTTTCTTTATTTAGGGCAAAGCTAGATATTCATTGACTAGATCCCATGAATGTGATCACCTCAATTGTTTAGAAATGTCTAAATTTCTCCCATGAGATTATTGTGTATATTATCCAAAATACTCTAAACAAAACACTCTACATGGGGGCTTTCCTCTAGACCCCTCCTAACCTACCTCAATAGGGCCCATTTTGCCATTAATGACTTGTTATATAAGGCTTATAATAGATACAAAACTAGGGGGGTCTTCCCTAGATTATTCTCTTCCTCTTGTCTTCTCTAATTCCTTCTACTCAACCTACCCATGTGTAGCAATGCGCTTCCTCCTCTAAGGCCTTAGGACAAGCATGCACCCCCAAGTTGATCCTCTCCTTTTAAGACTTCACAACCTACAAAGACTCCTTCAATTGTTCCTAACATAGGAAAATTAAAGGCCCGCATGTTGCCCAAGTCCAAGTTGCAATTGTTCCAACTTCATGTTCTTCCTAAATTCCTACAATTCAACGCTCTCCTTGTATGGCTAAGGAAAGTATTCTTCTGAGGCTGGTCCTTCACACACAACTCTTGTGTCTTGGCTCTCAAGGGCTCCTCTTGTTCCTCCCGCTCTTAAGCTAAAAAGAGGAAAGGTGTCCATTGTTGAGGCTAAGGTCTCTACGTCCACAACACCTCCCATTCTATTTAATGAGCCTATAATTCTGCAAGAAGGAAACTCCTATAGTGGCACAAGATGCTCTAGACTCTTCTCAATCATCTATTCATAGTCCCCATCTTTGTATGAACCAACTTGCTCCTAAGTTATCTTCTATCTCTACTTCCATTCCATAATTCTAATCTTGTTACAGCTCCTACTTTTGCTACTTCCTTCTCACTTCCAAATACTTATGGTCATCCTAGTGAATCTCACTCTCAAGTGTTCATCTCTCCCCTTGGAACTGTCACTTACCTTATCTACTTGATCTCCCACCCTTCGCACAACCCATAGACATGGTTCCTATTAAGGTTGGTATAGTGTGGCTCTTGTCACACTCATCTCACCTCTTAGAGCGCTATTTGTTTTAACTTTCCTAGGGTCTCTCAACTTGTCACAAAGGTTTCACATCAGTTGCCTACGCACAAGTTGAGCAACACTATTGCTGAGTTTTGTGACAAAAAATTGTACTCTACCTTCTTAAGCTTATCTTTCTTTGTTCTTGTGGCAAAAAAGACTCTTCCTCCAAAGTTCATCACTAACCCTCTTCCACGAGTTAACAATGACCTTATGGCTTCTCAACAACCTTTAGCCGAGTCATTACACTTCTCTTGTCAAAAGTGTATGCCTGACTCTATGGAGGGCATTCTAGCATTGTCAACCATCTTCACAAGATCATTAACACTCGACTTATAGGCAACATTGGATGAAAATGTCAAGGTAGTGTAATCCTTAGCTCTTGTTGTAGGAAAAATGCTTGGTATTGCCTTATTCATTGTCTCTCTACAAGCTTAGACTCATTCCCCCTATGATCAATATTGGGAGGACAACTTGTCAAAGCTGATTGAATATGATGGTATACTTCATATCTTTAGATTAGAGTTTGCATGACCGTTTGTGTTCACCACATGTGCTTGTATTAATTTGTCTTCTCTCCTAATCAGCATCAATCTTGTCTTCTCGTCTAAATTACCACTATGTTGTAAATCAGCATCAATCTTGTCCATTTGTTCTCTTATCTTCTTTGTAAATGTTGGAACTTGACACAACTTCATAAACAATGTATTTACATTCAGAACTAACTTTTCCAACTCATTACCAAGATTAGAAAGTTCAACCTATTTGACTACAATGTTTGTTGCAACTTTCTCAATCACCTTGTTCTCAAATTTCCTCTCTAACCATTGCATGAATTTTTCTTGAGTATCAATGTCACGGTTATTAACTTGCTATATAATCTTTACCAACTGATCAATGATGGGGACTTTTTTATCCAAGTTATCAACAATAAAAGTATCAAGAAATATATCTTTGATATTGTATAATACTTGCCTATGTTGATGAGATTTTCTCATCTCTTCTTCCTTGACCTTTCTATCTAGCAAGTCACTGAGTTCCCTCATTTGCTCAATGCTCAAATTTGTTGGATCCACAATAGGAATTACAATCTCCTCATCTAAAGTAACAGACTTTCCCTTTATGGCTTGTGGTGATTGTTTCACCTTCTTCTTCGATCTCCTATAGAGTCTGGTGTGTTGGAGCTCGGCACAATTTGATGTTCTTGTATTTGAATCTCCAGACTCAGCCTTTGTGTCTCGTCTCTAGTCTCATCGGCCTTCTTAGGCTCCTCATCTCTCTTTTCCTCCTCAAGTTTACTCTCCTCAGCTCCTCTCAATTGTACAAATACATTTTTCTTTTCCTTTTCATCACTAATTTTAAGTTCACTGGTTGAACTCGGCTGCCATGCCTCCTTTTCTCCCTCCTGCAAAGGTCCTAAGGCATGTGGTCTTTCACCAGTAGCAGATTTATCTTCTCTATCTTCTTGACTCTTCTCATTCTTCTCTCCCTATGTATTTACATTAACATTGCCCTCAGTGGCATCATTTTGTTGTTCAAGAACTTGTGCACTTTCTCCTCCAATGGCCGGCAGACACTATTGCTCGGCAAAACCATCATTTCCTTCACCTTGTCCTTGATCTTGACTAATAGAAATAGTAGAAGTAACAGGTGTGGATTCTACCTGTTGTGTGGTCTTATGTGCACTACTCTTTGGATAATCTCTAACTTTCACTCTCACAGGATTTGGGTCCAAAAATGCTTCATGGGTTGGCATTTGTACTGACTCAGTTTGTATATGACCTACACTTTGGCTTGTCCAGCTCAGCAATGACACTCTCTGCATTTGCAACATTCATCGCTGGGCTTGACTCTGTCTCATCATCAATTACAACTATTTCAGTTTTCCCTTCACTCTGTTGTACCATATGGTGGATAGTGTCAACAAGATTTTCTCTATCATCATAATATCTTCTTTGTTGTCCAATTCAACTTCTTCCTACTCATCTTTTTCTTCCTCGTCTTTCTACTCATCATTAGGAATCAATTCAAATATTTTCTTCCATTTTATTTTTGCTTTCCTCTACAACAATTTCTACTTTGCTCTTCAAAATTAGGAAAGCTCTCCTCTTGGGAACAAATCCGTTATTGTAATCTTTCATAGCTTTTGAAATTTGTTTCTTATTCAATTCTAGCATCATTTGAGCAAGTGTGCCTTCCCTTATTTTCCTTTTAGTCATTAGTGCAAACTTCCATTTTTCATCTATCCTTCCATATAGCTCATCAGGTATCATAGTTCCTAGCTCTAATGGAGTATATTTGAAGTTTTTCATCATGTCAATTAATGCTTCTTCTACTTTATTCTTATCAACCTTACTCAATTTGTCAAACTTTACAAAATGAAACCCAGATAAGCCTGCACTACCCATAATGTTCTCACATAACTTATCAATATTTTGGAGTTTCTTAAGTACAACAATCCTCAACTAACTTGTGTACTCTGATTCAATTCTTTCTTCACTATCATCATCCTTTGAGATTACAAGCTTTCTCCTTTGCTTCTTCAAACTTAATTCACCACACGTCTCAATCTTAACCTTAACCATGCATTATCATGTAACAACGTGTAATATGAAATCTAACATCTACTTGCATGAATAAAACACATAAACGTATAATCAACACATAACACAAAATGTGGTAACGCAAAAACCCTCCAATGAGAAGGTAAAATTGTCGTGGGGATGGCACCTGCAAAATCTTCACTACTGCAGCAATAAGGTGTGCATGTTAGGGCTACAATTTTGATCACTTATGATGATCTGCTCAATTAGGGGTCTGCTCTGTTAAAAGCTAATAAAATTGTTAAGTCTACCTTGATTAAAGGACTTTTACATCACAATAAAGTGAGTACTCTATTAGGAGATTTACAATAGGCCTGTTAGGACCACTCTATTAAGAGATTCACCTAATACACTGGTTAGAATTTAGTCAATACCATGATCCTTCCGTTTGCACTTGATTGCTGGTGACAAACTGTAATCACCTCAATGTGACAGATATGCAATATCTCCTCTCTGCACTACTCAATCGCCTTAGTCTTTCAACCTTTGATTCACCTTCAAATTTGCAATCTTCTCACTAACAACTTCAACAACACGAAACTCTATCTTAAACCCTTGCTTTATAGTCATCTAAAGAAACTTCTAGATCTTGATCAACGATTAGGATTCATCCTTTTTGCGGCTTAGTCATTCCTATTTTCTAATTTGTTGATCATGGCACACAAGGATTAATGATCCATAATTACAAGCGCAATTACCTCCTTGATTCTCTCCTCAAACTTACAAACACGTTTCCATCTCGGCAAAAATGGTTAACATATGATTTTGTGGCATTCGAGACTCATACAAAAATTGTGTAACTAGACATTTATGGCTTCTAGCGCTCAGTTATGCTAGTTCTTCATGTTGTCCCTTGGCATGAACTTGACTCAACCAAAACTGAATTTACCTTCTAAATTACTCGACACATGTTGCCTCTTGAATCATTTAGTAACCACTAAAATGCTCGGCAACTATGGATTGCTCGACAGCTAGTACCACTCAACACATGTTGAATATATACACTTTTTCACATTGTAGCTTGGCCTATATAGTGATTCGGTCGCAGTGATGACCAACCAACTATTCCTAGTAAATGACTAAGTGTTTTGCACTAATAGACAATTTGTCTTTAGGATCAGATCTCTGAGATACCAATATCTCAAAGCCTCTAAAAAAGGGTTGTTATATGACCTGAATCAAAGGCTTTGCAGAAGTCCAAAAAGCAACAATACACCTTCGAGGAGCAAAAGAGCACCTCCTTGATAATGCCCCGAGTCAACATATGATCCACAGCCTGATAGTCGCGTTTGAAACCAACTTGCCTCTTGGTCCAAATCTAACATTGATCCAACTCATGAGAGAGATGAATAGTGTACAAATTTGGTGGTGTGTCCAATTATGATGGTACTGTAATTATAGGGTTCTAAGGCGAGACCCACCTTGTGCATTAGATGAATAATGTGATGCAACCAGGGACGAAAACTTGTGCAAACAACATGATTGAAGAGATCAGCCAAATAGGACCCTAGAACCATGATGTTGACTTTGAAGAACTCGGCTTGGAAGCCCTCCTCATCCGCTGCCCTACAAGAATTCATGGTTCTAATAGCCTCTCTAATGGTGGTGTATGTAAAAAGGTGACAATGAGGGGGGGAGTGACCTCGATACAGTGCTAACAGGGGATATCATAGTGCGCAAAGGCATGGGAGATCAGTTAGTTGTGGTTAAGCTCAAAGGCAAGGTAGTCGGATGAGGGAAAAGGGTATGCCAATAGGACTTGGGGAGCAACGGAGGGAGGCCCAAAGGATACATTTGCATTGTGAAATGAACAGAGAGAGAGAGATAGAGATTGAGAAAAAGAGGGATACAGAGAGGGGGGGATATATAGGATAGAGAGGGAGGAAGACATAACAAAACATAGATAGAGATACAGGAAAAGATGGGGAAGAAATATGAGGATATAGAGATTTAAAGGTACAGAAGGGGGTGATGAAGAGAGATGGATGGATACGAAGAGGGAGATGTGTCTAGATATGGAGGGGCAAAGAAGCATAGAGATAGAGATGAATATAGAGTGAAATGATGAGAGAAAAATAGATAGAGAGATAGAGATATATCAAGGGACAAAGAAGTATAGAGATAGAGATGAATTTAGAGTGAAAGGATGAGAGAAAAATAGATAGAAAGATAGAGATATATCGAGAGGTAAAGATCATAGTTTCCATAATCGCCTTGAAATCGCTGGTTTGGCGATTCGTTTCAGGCTGGGCGATTTTTTTGGAGTCTTGAATAGGCTTAGGCATTTTTTGCAATGAATCGCTGATTCATGCGATTCATGGAAAAAATTGCCTGAATCGGCCGCACAACAGAACTTCAAGTGGACTTAATTTTTTAATAAAACTCTTTTTTTTTTTGTTTTCTTTTTGGCCTTTCCTCTTTGTTTTAACCCTAAAGGGCCTTCTAATTGTTAAGTATGAGTAGAAAAGAGGAAAAGTGAGAGAGAAGAAGAAAAAAGAAAAACCACAAGTTTCCAACCAGCAAGAAGGAAGAGCACCAAAGAGATCAAAAATCCATCTGGGGAGGCCATAAATTGCATTGGGAGAATTAAAAATCAATATCAACACTCCTCAATTCATTTGCAAGAGGTAAGTGCTGATTTTTTTGCATGTCAGTGTATTATGCATTTTTTGTTTAATTTTTTTTGTTTTTATTTGCAAATCTTGAATGTTTTTTAGTTTTACCAAATTGCAAACTAGGGTTTGTTGTTTTGTAGCTTTTGTTTATTAGTTTCAAACTTTGATATTTTACTTGAATTTTCTTATTGCAGTAGCCCTTTGCTTTCATTTTCTGCAATGGGTAAAAAAGATGAATGTTGGAAATATACCGAAGAGTTTCCTAGAAGAAACAAATTTCAAACGAAATGTATGTTTTGTAAAGAAATAAATTCTGGAGGTATTTATAGATTCAAATGCCACATTGTTGCTATACCTGGACATGATATTACAATTTGCTGAGGCAAAATGCACTTGTTTAGTGGCATTAGAAAAATATGAACAAGAGAAATTGAATAAGAAAATGCAACTTGAAGGGTTAAGGGCTATCGGCTCCCATGCACCCGTAGCCACATCTATATCTGCATCAGCTTCCGCATCCGTAGGTTGTGTTGGAGAGGGTTCTTCCAAACCTCCTTTTCGTCCTAGTTCTAGTGCTCATGCGAGTGCTAGTGCTAATCGGTCTTATACTAAGATTGAGTCCAACTCCAACCTATTGCGGCCTAGAGTGCGGCAAAACATAATGGATAGTTACTTTGTTCCCCGCACTACTCCTGGGTTTGAACAAGGAGATTCATGATGCTGCCAAAAAAGAGATTTGCAAATTTTGGTACTTTTGCAACATTCTATTTGTTGCAGCCAAGTAATTGATTTTTTTTCTTTGTTTTCTTTAAGGTTAAACTTAAAAGTAAAATTTTAATTATATCTACTTTTTTTATGATTCATTGATTAATCATAGGTTCACTTTACAAGCTTACAAAATGATTTGACATCTAAATTTCTAATCATAATCTATTTGTGATAGGGCTCCTTATTGGCAAAACATGATAGATGCAGTTGCTATTTGTGGTCTAGGGTTTAAAGCCCCAACTGAGGCTGAGTTGAGTGGATACCTCTTGGATGATATGGTAGAGGATATGAAGGTTGAGCTTGAGGAGAACCGAAAGGAGTGGATCGAAAAGGGTTGCACCATCATGACTGCTGGTTGGACAGATAGGAGGAATAGAACACTCTTCAATTTTCTTGTATCCTATGGAGGTGATTGATCATTCTACTTTTCTACATACATAATTGTGAATCGTGATTGAATATTTCAAATTTTGATTTCTTGATTGCTAATAAATTAATGATGCATTATAATTCGTTGTTTTGTAGGATATACCATGTTTCTCAAATCCATTGATGCTTCCGCTCATATAAAAACCGCCACATACTTATGTGAGGTTATTGAGGAAGTCATAGTAGAGGGGAGGGAACGACATGTGGTGCACGTGGTGATGGATAATGCAGCAAGTTATGTTGTTGCAAGTAAACTTTTAACTTTTCAAGTTTTGAAAATAAATGTATTTGAATTTAGAACTTTTTCTAATTCTTAGTTTCCTAAGTTCTAACATGTTTGAATTTCTAATTAACTTAAAATTGTTGTAGGTAAACTTTTGATAGAGAGGCACCCCACCATATTTTGGTCCCCTTGTGCTGCACACTACATTGACCTTGTGTTGGAGGAAATTGGCAAGCTTGAGTGGGTCAAATCATGTGTCGAAAGGGCAAAAAATCTATGCAAATTTATTTATAATCATTCATTTGTCCTTAGCACAATGAGGTAATACACAGGAGGCAAGGAGTTAGCTCATCCAGGCATCACGAGGTTTGCCTCGAATTTCATCACTCTGTAGTCCTTGTTGACATCAAGGGACGATTTGAGGAGCATGTTTGTTGGGTGGGAGTGGATTTCATCTTCCTATGCTACGACCACTACAGGGGTAGATGTGGTGAATTGCATATTTGGTGATGATGGTTTTTGGAAACCTACTAAAGAAATCCTTAAAGTAAATTTATTGCAATTTAACATTTAGTATTTTACAATTTACTATTTAATATTTAATATTTAATATTTAATATTTTAATTGTTTAATGATTTAGTTGTACTTTAAGTTAAATTATTTTATATTTAAGTTTTGACTCAAATTTTAGTTTTACTTTATATGCAGGTCACTGAGCCCCTTGAATCTCTCCTACGAACTGCTGATGGGGAGAAGCCCTCTATGGGCTACATATATGAGGGCATGGATAGGGCCAAGGAGACCATTAGAGCCTAGTATGTAGGAGTGCAGGAGAAGTATGCCCCTATTTGGGATATCATTGATAGGAGATGGCAAAATCAGCTCCACCGACCCATCCATGCAGCAGCTTACTTTTTGAATGCGACATTTCGTTTCTGTCCTGACTTCAAGGCAGATGAGGAGGGTTTCACCAGCTTATATACAATGATCCAAAGGTTGAGTAGTGATGAGGATAGCACAGCTGCAATCATTGAGTTCGACAAGTTCAATAATAAAGAAGGGCCACTTTTCTCTGGCAGGATCGCCATAGATGCTTGGACAACAATATAGCCAGGTAAAAATTAAATAATATATTCATGAATCTAAAGTTTATGACTTATAAGTTGTACATTTTAAATTTTAATTGTTGATTATGTAATTTTAAAGTTGTAAATGAGACTAATTGTTTTTGTTTTCCCTTATTTCAAATAGATGGTGGCAAATGTTTAGGCCCACAACTCCAAAACTTCAAAAAATTGGCATCTGTATTCTGAGTCAGCCAAGCAACGCTTCTAAATGTGAGCGTAGTTGGTCTATGTTCGAGCACATCCACTCAAAGAGGAGAAATAGGTTGACTGTGCAGAGGTTGAATGATCTTGCCTTTGTTTATTACAACCTTCGTCTTAGGATCAAACAGATTTTGGGCGCTGACTCCTCTCTGCTCATTCTGGAGGAGATTGATCCAGAATCAGAGTGGCTCACTGAGGCTGTGGATCCAGTCTTCATTGAGGAAGACCATGAGTGGGTTGACCAAGTGGATATAGAGGTTGAGGTTGTGGCCATGGCAAAGGAGGCAGCTAGAGCACATTCAGGCACTAGTAGACGCACACGCGCACACACAGACACAGGCCGCAGTGATGTTGATCATGAGCCCATCTTACATGCGGGGGATATGGCTCGGTGGTCCTCTAGGACCTACCTTAGACGCCTTTCTAGTAGAAAGACTGGATACTCAGAGGCTGAGGCTGAGGCTGCGACCAAGCTTGAGGATGATGATGAGGATTGAGTTGGAGCCTTGTTTTTTCATTTTGTTTATAGATATTGATATTGATAGACATATGTTTTATGGATCTTCATCTTAGATTCTTACATACATTTATGATTTGATGTCTTATGGATCTTCATCTTACATACATTCTATGATTTGAATCATTATGAATTTATGATCATATGATTTCTATTTACTTCAGCTAGCCTATAATTTACATTTTACATGTAACATAGTTACGTATGTGATGGATTTATCATTTATGTTCCATGTTTATGTATGTTAAGTTTTAACCTCTATTTGATGATGTTATAGTGTGTTTAAGTTATATTCAATAAAGGGTGCATGAAATAAGTTTTAAATTGTTAAAATCTCTAAATTTAAAGGGTTTTTTTTAATTTGCCGATTCATAGCCAATTCATGGCCGATTCACGATTCGATTCCGATTCTCGTTACTTTGGTAAAGATAGAAAGTGATCTAGTGAGATGCAGAGGGAGAAATAGATAGGGAGAGCGAGAGAGGAACAAATAGAAAGAGATACAGATGCTTAGATAGATTGAAAAGGCGATAAGGAGATATAGAGAGGACGAGAGGGAGAAATGGACAAGGGGAAAAATACTTGGTTGACCTTACATGCCTCTACGTTGTACCCATTAAGGTGTGATTGCTAGTTATTTCTCAATCAAAATATGCCAAGAGTTCTTTCGACAAGTTTTAAATAACGAACTGCAAAATCTAGTTTACTAGCAAATGATTGCTAGATATTTCTCAATCAAAATCAGCCAAAACAGACCAAAAAACTAGTGGGCAGCCTAATCTATCTTACAGCCACTAGATCTAATTTGAACTATGTCGTGAATCACATTTCCAGAATCATAACTAAACCAAAGGCAAAACATTGGGTTACAAGGAAATGAGCCTTCAGATATGTGAAAGGGACATTTGACTTTGGCATTGTGTACAACAGAAGCAAAGATCCTAGGTTGGTTCTATTGATGACATAAAATCCACTTTTGGATATGGTTTTATCTTGGCATGGATACAGTCATATAGACCAGCAAGGAGCAACAAGGATTGGCTCTTTCATCAATGGAAGCAAAATATTGACAAACAGTCATAGCAACATGTGAGCCCATATGGCTTCAAAGGATGCTTTCAAACATAAAAATATCTCAAGCATGGCCTTCACCCTTGTTTATGAAAATTAAGGGGCATTAAAGCTTATCAAGAATCCATTCTTTCACAATTGTACCAAACATGTGGAGCTTCAATGTCATTTGATTAAGGCAACAATTTGTAGAAGATGGATTGGTGATATTGTAGTACTGTCCAACTAAGGATCAAATTCACATTCTATGTGTGAGTCCTAACAAATTTGTAAAGTTTAAGGATAAACTCGGTGTCCTTAGTAGGTTAAAGAAGGGTATTAAACTTTAAAGTAATATTGTAATATTTAATTGGTGTCAACCAAGTCTTAAAATAGACTTAAGGAATATTTTTCATTCTTTGAGTTGTTTTTATCCTTTTGCTTTATTAGTTCTCAATCTTATCTTTTATAAATAGATCTTTGTAACTCATATTTAAGGAGATTTTTGCTCCTTTATTAATATCAAACATCTTTGTAATCATTCTATGTCTTGTATTTTTCCTACAATGGACATTGACAAGATATAGTTTTAAATCATTTATAAATTAAGACTCAAAACTATCACATATGTTACAATAGTACATTCAACAAACCTGTATAACTGCTCAAGCAGGACAATAAGAGCAATCTGATGGTTTAATACCATAGACGAAAGTCTAATAGTGACATCAGCACGTGTCTTTAGTTGTTGGCCGTGACCATATGGTCCTCCTATGCAAAATACAACAGATGACGATCCCTGTAAACAAATTTACTAATCAACCTAAGAAAAGAAAACTTAGGCAACAAGTGATTACAGCTAATTTCAATTTCAGAATAACATGAAGATCTTCTTATTGATAGTAGCCCTAAACAACATAAAGAAATTGTAAGTATATGTAAGAGTCATACCGTTGACCCTGAGTCCTCTATTAATTTCGCTAGCTGCTCCGATGTAATGTCTTTCCCGTTCTCATCTAAGACCACAACCTGTGACAGTGTAAACTCAAATTTCAGCAAATGTTGCTTAACAATTAATGCAACTTCCACCATCTCTGATTATATGAATATAGATAAAAATGAAAAACACTTCCAAGCATATACATTTGAAGTAGTGGGAATTAAAATATAGCAGTTAAACTAATGGCATTGCATAGAATTTCAAAAGAAACAAGGACAACAGAATTAACTTTTTTCCACCTCAATTACAGAGAACCTATACTACTGTACCCAATCTTTTGGAGTGATGCGCTGCATAACTTTGGTGTCTTCTCCTTTAATCTGTGCTTTCACGTCACTGTTCCAACCACAATGCTAGTTTTTATAATAAATGCATCTGTATGTAGTTCACTAAAAATAAATGCTAACTTCAAATCCCAGTTCATAATAATAAGATATTATTCCAGTAGTTTTTACATGCGAATTAAGCATGCCTCGTTTTCATTGGATTTGATCTTATTTGAACATCCTCAACACTGCAATATCGTCTAAGTTTCTCCATATACTCATCAACTACCATTTGCATCCCACTAGATCTGTTTTTTCCCACTGTGAACAATCTTATTGGAAGTGCCTTCTGCATCATTAATACCTTACAGTCAAAATGTTGAACTAAGACATTGACATTTGAAGAATAGAAAAATGCAATTTCCAAAAGATAGTAAATTACAAAAACAAGAATGCGAACAAAAAGATCAGCATATTAATAATTTGTGTTTGATATTAACAATGAGAACAGCAGCAACCAGCATAAGCAATGGGAAAGAAGGATTTTTTGATGGACTATGCTTTCTCAAAAGCCATAGAAAGTATCTTAAAGGAAACTAGGGAGGGAAAAACTGCAGAAGTAAAGATCAGGAGTACTAAGGAGACACAACGATTGTGATAGTTGATAATGAAGAAACACCTAAAAGAATTGCTGCATGCAGGGTATAAAAGCAAACAAGGCCAGAAAGGTAAACACAGTTATGCTATTCACTGATAAAAAGAGTTTAATGGACACAAGCCAAAGCAAAGGAGAGTAAGATCAAAAATTAATCAATTGTGCTGAAGGGCACTTGGTTTAATGGTAAAATCCATTATGTAGGCATCTATATGGTGCTGAGTGCAAATCTTCGATAATACAAAAACTGATCACTTTTGAAGGTATGTTGTATGTATATGAAACTCTTCTTCTGTATCAAATTTGTAGTTAAAATCTTGACATTTTTTTAATTGGAAGTCACGTTTCAGACTTTTGATTTGGTTGGTGTTTGCATTTTTTATCCTCTCTAGTCCTTCCCTTTGCAGGAATAACAAAATGAAAATGAAAATGCATTTGTTAGATCAGGTAAGTGTCATTGATGAAAGAATTGCAAAAACTCATCAAGATTTGAAGTTATGTTCTCTAGTTGAAAGCAATCTATAGGGAAAGAAAACTCATACTGCTGACCTAAGTCACAGGATATGTCGAATTTCATCCATGAAATTCAAATTTGTAATGTCCCTTGTCCGGACAAAGAAGCGGTGGATAAAAGACCGTACGTCAAACTTTTTGTGAATATGGAGGGATATACGAACTGTGGCGTACGTATGGTGAAGAGGAACCCAGTAAGGTGGTTGATAGTGGAAGATCAAAATTGAAGTACGGAGGGAATGGAAATGTATGGAATATGAAATGTGGAATATGGAAGATGGAATGTGGAAGTGTATGGAGGAGTACACAGGGGGGTTGTACGAATGACGAGTGGAGGGAGGAGTACAAATCAAGGGAGGTAGTACGGCGGATGGAGGGGGAGGTATGGATGGAAGGAGGTAATACGGCAGATGTTGGGGGAAGTCCGGATGGATGGAGGAGTACGGATGGAGGGAGGAGTATGGATGGAGGGAGGTAGTACGACGGATGGAGGGAAGAGTATGAATGGAGGGAGGAGTACGTATGGAGGAGTACAATTGGAGGGAGAGGTACGGAGGGAGGTGGATGGAGGAGTATGTCAGGTATTGTACAAAAACTGGAAAGAGCATACAAACTCATATGCAAATAATATTAGAACACAACTCCATCAAATAAATGCCAAGCATGAATAGATATTGAATACCGATATTCTCCAATTAACACTCACAGACAAAGATGGTGCTCCAATTTGTCAAATCCAAACAAAGTATTACAAGCAATAGAGTAGAGTGAGGGTTGAATCCCATCGAAACTGAAAAGCCAAGTAGGGAAGATCTTTCACTTCTGAAATGGCAAACAATAGAAAATTCCAACAGGAATTCAGAGTACAACGAAAATAATTCAAATCACATAACTATTACCTACACACCATGCTTAAATACCCTTCAAAGGAACTTCTGAGGGCTTACAAATTGCTAACAACAACACCTATTAAAAGAATAAAATAAAAATGGGTCTGAGATATACTAAATCAATTGGAACCATAAATACAAATATTATTAACTTGGGCCCCATATTAATTAATAAAAGTAACTAATTAAAGGTCCTTTTGTTATATTATTTAAATTTTGGGACCAGTTAATTAATTAATTTAATTTAATTATTACATTAAAATTTGGGGACATGACAAATCCTCGTTGCCCAAAAGATTGCTTGCCCTCAAGCAATCCGTCATCAAACAAAACACCAACAACTCTAGGGTCCCAATTCAAACGCACAAGCAAGACAAGTGAAATGACATCAATCCTCCACAACACCACTTTGCTGTCAAACTTTTGTTGCGCCACTCTAATATAAATGTTATCATGTCCTGACTCACCAGGATCCCAAAACAAACACACAGGCAAAAAGAGTGAATTGTTATCAAACCACCCTTGCACCACATTGTCGTTAAGCATCCACTGCACCACTCTGATATAAATATTGTCTCGTCTCGAATCACCAAGATCCCAACTCGAAATTCATCTATGTAATCCATCATGATCGCCACTAGGGAATAGACTTCATAATCAGCCAACTATAAAGATTGCTCCTGCAAATAATCCTCGATCAAATCTGCATCAACAAGAGGTTGAACAACTACCGGTAGAGTTTGCTTATTCGAAGGGTCGCTGGTAGAACCAAAATTTACATCAAGTTGATCGTCGAGCATTGGTTCAATGATATTTGTGCAAGTACCTTCTTCAGAATCATTTCCTTCATCTTGGACTCAGGTACCAAGTAGATTTTGTCTTTCTGGTAAATGGTCTCAGCAACCACCTTGTATCTGTCATCCTGTACTTGACCATCCAATAGTTGGCACGCAAAAGTATTCTTGAAGTATTCGACCAACAGATGTGCCCTCCAATCAGCTCGAAACCGAGCCATAGTGTAATCCAAGTCAAAGCTCTCCATTCTCCCAACAGGCTGGCAAAATCACCAGCTTTGATACCATTGTAATGTTCCTTTCCAGAAAATGACCAAGGGTATCTTTCTTCTCTGCAAAGATGCACGGTCGAAATCGAAATCAACTTCTATAAGCCCCAATGTCTGTATGGAGGGCAGAGTAGAGGTCGTACGATAGCAACAAGGTAAGTTGTAGGGTCAAAACAAGATAGTGTAGCCGTACAATGTAGCAAAAGGGGACCGTACGGTCAATGGGTGCAGTCACACGATGTAGTAATCCAAGGTTCATACTGTCAATGAGTGCAACCGTACGTTATAGCAAGGCAAAGCTCGTACAGTCAATAATACAATCCGTAGGGTTATCCGTATGGTTGCTACTGCAAGTCTGTACGGTGACAGAAAAATGGGTACAATTGATGGTTGATGACGAGTGAATACAGTGATTGTGGGGTGGCTATACCGGAATGAATAGGAAGTCGTACGGTGATTTCTTGGTAACAGAGGGGCAGAAACAATTATCCATTATCTATGCCAGAAATAATCCGAATGCAATCTTGCTAGTACACAGAACAATGATAGATATAAATGTAGTCCAAACACAAATAGATTCCAAAGATAATGTTACTTGTAAACAATAATGACACTCTAATTTGCCAGATTCGAGCTAGGAAGCTTGAACATAATAGGATGAGGGTTGAATCCCACCGAAACTGGAAAGCCAAGTAGGGAAGATCTTTCACTTTCGAAATGGCGAACAATAGAGAACTCCAATGGAATTCACACTACAAAGAAAATAATCCAAATCGCATAACAACTACTACCTACACGTCGTGCTTAAATACCCTTCGGAGGAACTTCTAAGGGTTTACAAAGATAGCCGATGGCAACACCTACAGAAACAATAAAAATAAAAATGGGTCTGAGATATACTAAATCAATCAAAACCACAAATACAAATATTATTAACTTGGGCCCCATATTACTTAATTAAAGTAACTAATTTAAAGTTCCTTTTGTTATATTATTTAGATTCTGGGACCAGTTAATAAATTAATTAAATTAAATTATTACATTAAAATTTAGGGAAATGTTACTTGCAAACAATAATGATGCTCTGATTTACCAAATCTGAGCTAGGAAGCTTGAACGGAATAGGATGAGGGTTGAATCCCACCGAAACCGGAAAGCCAAGTAGGGAAGATCTTTCACTTCCGAAATGGCGAACAATAGAGAACTACAACAGGAATTCGCAATGCAAAGAAAATAATCCAAATCGCATCCGAACAACTACCTACATGCTGCACATAAATACGACTCCGGAGAAAACTCTCAAGGGTTTACAAAAGAATGTTGAAACGGAAAATACCTACAAATAATTAATAAAATTTGGGCCCCATTAGTAAATAATTAAAGGTCTAACTAATATTATTTAAATTTTGGGACCGTTAATTATTTAAAGTATTTTATTAAAATTGGGGACATTACAAATCCTCGCTGGCCAAAGATTGCTGCGAACTCCAAGATCTCAAACCATGCGCAGATGCAAATTGCTATATCTGCTAAAAACTTCATGCTTCTTCAAGATCACATGTGCATAATTAAATTCAATTGAGATGGGTAGACCTCCATTCGAGCTCCACTGCGCCACTCTGATATTGCTATATCCAAAACGACCAAGATCCCAAGGGAGCCAATCATTAAACACATTGATGTCCAAATCCATAATCTTCATATAATCATCAATCTCCTCAAGAACTTTACAACACATGTAGATCCTATTATTTTTATGAGGAAGCTCTTCACATGGAAAATTGCAGTTATGCACAACTTAGGCACAACTGAAGGACAAACTCCATATTCAACCAACTGTGGTTTCTCTTGCAAGGAATCGTCCATAGAATCTCCATGAAGTTGAACAACCATCGATAGAGCCTTCTCATTCGGAGGGCCACTGATAGAACCCAAATTTCCATTAAGATGATCATTGGGTGTTGGTTTGACAATATTTGTGCCGATATCTTCCTCTAGAATTCATTCCTTCATCTTCGACTCGGGTACCAAATAGGTTCTATCTTTGTAGTAAATGATATCGCCAACCACCTTGTATCTGGCATCCTGCACTTGACCATCCAACAATAGGCATGCAAAAGAATTCTTGGAGTACTCTACTAACAAATGTGCCTTCCAATCAGCTGAAACGTGAGATAAAGAATATATGGCATCATTAGGTGCCATAGTGTGATCCAAGACTAATCTCTCAATACTCCCAACAAGTTGGTAGAATCACCAGCACTGATACCACTGTATTATCCCTTGTCTAGACAAAGAGGCGGTGGATACAAGACCGTACGTCAATTTTTTTGTGAATACGGAGGGATATCTGAACTGTGGCGTACGTATGATGAAGAGGACCTCAATATGGTGGTTGGTAATGGAAGATCAAAATTTAAGTACAAAGGAAATGGAAATGTGTGGAATATGATATTCGGAATATGAAAGTGTATGGAGGAGTACGGAGGGGGTAGTATGAATGGTGGATTGAGGGAGGAGTACAAATGGAGGCAGATAGTACGGCGAATGGAGGGGGAGGTACAGATGTAGGGAGGAGTATGGATGGTGGGAGGTAGTACTGCAGATGTTGGGGGAAGTACGGATGGAGGGAGGTAGTAGGGCAGATGGAGGGAGGAGTACAAATGGAGGGAGGAGTATGGATGGAGGGAGGTAATACGACGAATAGAGGGAGGAGTACGAAGGGAAGAGTACGGATGGAGGGAGAGGTACAGAGGGAGGTGGATGGAGGAGTACGTCGAGTATTAAACAGAAATTGGAAAGAGCATACAAACTCATGCAAATAATATTAGAACACAACTCCATCAAATAAATGCCAAGCATGAATAGATATTGAATAATGATATTCTCCAATTAACACTCGCAGACAAAGATGGTGCTCCGATTTATCAAATCCAAGCGAAGTGTTACAGACAACAGAATAGGGTGAGGCTTGAATCCCACCGAAACCGGAAAGCCAAGTAGGGAATATCTTTCACTTCCGAAATGGCGAACAATAAAGAACTCCAAGAGGAATTCACAGTACAAAGAAAATAATCCAAATCGCATAACAACTACTACCTACACGCTGTACTTAAATACCCTTCGGAGGAACTTCCAAAGGTTTACAAAGATAGCCGACGACAACACCTACGCAAACAATTAAAATAAAAATGGGTCTAAGATAATACTAAATCAATAGGAACCACAAATACAAATATTATTAACTTGGGCCCCATATTAATTAATTAAAATGACTAATTAAAAGTCCTTTTGTTATCTTATTTAAATTCTGGGACAAGTTAATTAATTAATTTAATTTAATTATTACATTAAAATTTGGGGACATGATAGAATTTGAGCGAATTTGTACCCTTTCCGAACTTCATTTGGATTTTATGATATTTAATATAATATTGTTATTTAATAGAATTTTATTTTATTTTAAAATAATATTGAGTTATTTAGTTTAATTATTTAGCAATGTCCTTCTATTATGACAATTTTGTAGATATATAACTTATATTTAGAAATAAATAAATTTATATAGGGTAAATTTAATGTCAGTTTTTATTTTTCGAATTTTTATCCTCGCTGAATTCCATCCAAATTCTATGATTAATGAGCTTGAATTCAAATTTGAACCTTGTGACTTAACTGGTGACCATGGATACAAAAACACTTATTTTTTAATAGTCATGATATAACACTTCATGTTAGCAATGCAATTGTACAGTCAAGGATCTAATGTCATAATGGAAATGAGAATCCCATGTATGAGAAAAGAGGTAACATAAAAAGTGTAATTGCACAACAAAGGCATTTCATGGTGGCAGTTTAGGTGAATTCCACAACCAGGCCAGCTCTCATCAATATCAAGGTGACAATAACGCAATTAAATGTAGAGGGACAACAAACAACATCAAGCGTGTTTAACTAGCAATCATGGGTGGAATTGGAAAACAAGGAGGTAGAGAAGTAAAACTGACATAGTTACAAAACTAGGCATTGAACCCTTAACAAAAGACAATATAACTATGCAAACATATAATTCAAGGTTTTAAACAAAATGGAGGTGAGTGATCATGCAATTAGGATGCTTGAAATGGTAAAGACCACTAAATCACACTTTTTGGGGATATGTGCTGCCAAGCATACTAAAATCACGCATTTTATTTATTTTAATCAACCTTCGTGGAAGAAATCATGGCATATAGCCAGTTTTGTGATATTCAAAACAACGAAAAAATAGAAATCAACAGTCGTGATAAGTTAATTACAACTTGGGAAGGATGGAAGCAATTTGTGTTAATGTTACCGTAGTTTCAGTCAGATAAAACTCACTGAAGATATATATAAATATACTTTGTGTATGTATGAGATATATACTTAACTCATTTAATATATACATATACAAGATATAGTGTGTGTCTATACATGTGTGTATGTATGTATAAGTTATTATCACACTCTTAATCATGTTAATAAGCAAACGTTGTTGATAACGAATGAGGATTAAAGAGACATGTCTCTATGGAGACATGCCTCTTAATATCATATACATATGCATTAAGAAAGTAACATACAGAAAAATCATAAGTGCTATTACAAGTTACAATAAAAGACAAATCTATTAAAATCAACACGGTATCAGAGCAGGTTCCCTACCAGCCTATGAGGTTTCGAAGTGCAGATTCTACAATACAAGTGTTGAATATTTGAAAAATTTACTACATTCCCTTGTCATGGTTTGGAGTTTGGCATATTATCTGCAGACTCAAATCTTTATTCTAATTTGCTGCCATGATGAAGTTTATTCTGGTCCTTAAAGCCTGTATTTTGGGACAATTCTTAGGATGATTCATATACAGTTTAAAGACTATAGTTCGCTTATATGCAAATACGACTCTTACAATTTGTAGGCCTTGTTCAACATCGATGAAGGATTTATAGTACATATCTACCACATCTCCACAAGACATTACCTGGAGAAATTATCTGATATGTTTTCATATTGGCTGTTGAAAAATGATTCCTCAGTGTACAGAGGTGGAAATTATAACAGATATTACAGTCAGCGCCTTTATATTAAATCAAATGCTAGCATAGGAGTACTTGACTCGGGAGTATTAAGCATAGGCAAGTCAACATTCACCATGCAAGCTTTATACAGGTGACTTCATCACCAATTATGTCTCTTGAAAGAAAAAACGGATATCACAGATTCTATTATCACACATGGGAAGGAATATGTTGAATGATGTTATAACAGCAATGATTATAGAATTAACAATACTGATAATAGCAGACATGAATGGAGTGATTGGGTACGGAATCGAATCCGGCAGAGAAGGAAAGAGGGATGGTGAGATCGAACCAGTAACTAACAAATGGAACAAAATGTGGATATAGGACAGCAAAAGGAACAAAAGAATATATTCATAAGGGATCAACGCATGTAACATGGCAGATACATTATAAAATTATTAAACTTACCTATGACACATGGATACCACCATAGGAGATATAATGTGGAAAAAGATTAAGGGGCAACATGGTACCTGCCACCGTGGAAGACCTGCAGATATCATAGGGACGTGGAGCACAACACAAAGGGATAACGACAAAGCGGTCAAAAGGTTGGTGTTTCTTCACGAAGAAGAAGTTCTAATTCTAAGTGCAATCCCTCGCAATACATTCTTCTCTATAAGAGATAAGTTCAAGATGAAAATCTTATTCTCTAGCAGACTCATGGTGGATGTCATGACAACACCACATGACAGTATCTATGGTGACTTCATGTAAACTTCTTGTCATGTCTGTGTGTATGGGCCTGCCTCATGGGCATATCATGAGGAAGTGACGACTTCCAAATGATTATCACTTGTATTTGCAAAAGTTATTCAAAGTTAACGATCTTACAATAACTTAAATCATGATATACATTTTATGTCAACGTTGAAACAGATCATGATAGATTATATCTTGTAAATCAGCAACTAAGTGTTAGATGTCATTCACTTGACAACCTATGAGTTGCTTGTATAGATATATTTTGAGTACTTGGTGAATATCATGTGTTGGTATTCTGATAGGCCAATACTCATGATATCAAATGTGATATCATAATGGCTCTTTTGATCAAAGATATCCTTAAAATTTGTCATTCCTCAGATTACAAATGGTGGTGTAATATCTATCCATGTGTTTATCCTTCTTAACTAAGAGGGAGTGTTAATGTAAGTGTAGTTTCAGTCGGATAAAACTCACTGAAGATATATATATATATACTTTGTGTATATATGAGAATATATATGTATATACTTTGTGTATATATGAGATATAAATACTTATCTCATTTAATATATACATATATGAGATACAGTGTATGTATGTGTAATAAAAATTAAAGACATGTCTCTACGGAGACATGCATCTTAGTATCATATACATATGCATTGACAAAGTAACTTGAAACGCACAGAAAAATTATAAGTGTTATTTACTATATACATATATGAGATACAATGTATGTATGTCTAATAAAATTAAAGAGACATGTCTCTATGGAGACATGCCTCTTAGTATCATATACATATGCATTGACAAAGTAACTTGAAACACACAGAAAAATCATAAGTGTTATTATAAGTTATAGTAAAAGAAAAATCTATTAAAATCAACAAGTTATTGTACTTGGAGTATATATGAGCTTAAATTTGTGATTGAGCTCATGCAAAAGCATCCATCAATCTACATTGAAAACAAGAACTAACATTTGGGGTGTTTTGCTTAGATTTGCCAAAGAGCAAAAGGAGAAGGATCTTCTGATTAAGTCTAAATTAGATTTCATTGAAATGAGCCAAAGCAAACCTTTCTAGGTTAAAATACCTAAAGCAGTTATGGAGTATTTTTCTTTGGATGGAAGGTATACTAGGGTCCATAGATTTCACTTTGTCTTGTTAAACCATTTTTGCCACAATATATGGATATCCTTTCCTTATTATATGTTCAATTCTTAGGCAAAAAGTATTGAGAAGAACAAGAAAGGCTTGACGAAACTTGTTCTTCATGAAGGGTTGATTTTGCTCATTTACTAGCATTATGGAGATAAAAAATTGGGGTCTTTATTGGAACAAAAAGAAGACCAGTGTAAGAGAAAAAGGGAGGAATCACAGGAAGTTCTAGAAAAAAGAACAAATTCCCCCATGGTAAAAATAAGGACTCGAAAATGGAGGTTTTTGATAGTGATGACTTTATCATTAAAGATGAAGAGGAAGAAACCTCTATGGGTGATTCAAACAAGGACGAGTGGTAGCTAGGTTAAGAGACACAAAAAGGGCAAACAAATTGTTGTAGAAGCCTGGAATAAAAAAGAGGCTATGGAGGATATGGTCACTGAAGACTTGGATGACTAGAAGAACCTCTCTCCGGCAAAGAAAGACATGGTCCGCCAGAGCTAGAGTGGCCCTGAAGAAGAGGTGGCCTCCATTCTTCAAAAAATCAGTGGAGAGAACTCTGAGAAGGGTTTGGAATATGTGACACTAGAAAAGAATAAGGATGGGAAGTTTGAGAACAAAGATGAAAAAAGTACAGAAATTGAAGCTGGAGACTAGACCAAGGATGATAATAACAAGGGAAAGGAGAACTTTGAGGACGAGCAAAATATGGGTGAAAATGTTATTGTGGTAGAACCTAATAAAAAGCAAGAGGAGGCGAATGTTGGTGTTACAAAGGAGAAAGACAACATTGAGGTCAAGCAACCGGATAGTGCTAGGAATGAGCCAAACCAAGTTAATATCAACCTTGTGGGTTATGAGGATTCAGCTACCCCTGAGCAAGGCATCTCTATCACGTATCCTGGTGGTCCTATCCCGAATGCTGAAGAAGAGATCGTGAAGGAGCAATCCATTCATCTAGACTCTTAAGACCTCAAAGATGACAGAGATAGCACATTGGGTATTCTTAAGATAGTGAAGGCTAGGTACATTTATTTGTTTCGAATATAAAAAATGGATGGTGAATGAAGTTTCTGATCTTCATGGCAAATTAAAAAAGATTGAGGATAAAATTGAGAAAGAAATCAACATTGTTGAAGGGAAGCTGTTCGAAACTAGGACCATTATCAGAGACAAGGTTAATGAAGAGCTAGCTAAGGCTATGGCAGAATTGAAAGCTAAAGATATTATGGATAACAAATTGCAGAACATGATAGACAAAATGGACCGTAATGAGACTCTTCTTAGGTCTGTTCTCATCCATAATCATGAGGGTTTAAATGTTGTTGCTAGTAACCTAAAGTGTATCTATGCTATGCTGGAGAAAAGAAATAACAACATTATCAAAGTGGATCTTGAAGAGGACTCGACTGCTAGCCAAAGCAAGGGACTTGGAAAAGAACTCAAGGAAGCTTGAGGGAGAAAGCCTCCAAATATTCTAAAGAGCAGGACCTCGTGGAGATCAATGAAATCAAACTGCCTTTTCAGAGGATGAACTCAAGATGGAAACAACAAAGTTCCTGAAAAAGATGGTCTAATGCGAGTTTTTAAAACTCGCCGAGTTTCCTAGCTCGGCGAGTTTTTCACCAGTTAACTCGCCGATTTAAAAACTCGGCGGACTGGTAAAAACTCGCCGAATACTCAGCGAGTAATCGCGAAAAACTCGGCGAGTTTTTCAAAAAAACTCGCGATTTACTGGTGAGATTTTCGCCCACAGCCTGTGACGGATTAAAGCAGCAGTGAATGTGTTTTTTTCTCATTTTTTCTTGTATTTGGATTGTTTAGAGCCTTGAGGAGTGAAGAGAAGAAGGTTTGGAGGCATTCTTGGCTGATTGCAAGTGATTCAAGGCGGATTTGAGTGGATTGTAGAGGATTCTAACCGATTTTAGAAGACAAATTTCTTTCCAGGTATGTTCATCTTATCATAGTTTGAAAACTTTTTATAGTTTTATAACAAATGTTCTTTTGTTTTTGTTGTTGTTAACTTGTTTGTAAATGTTTTCAAATCATTTAAAATCATTTTGAATCATTTTGATTTGAAACCCTAGCTTCTAAGGATATGATTGAAGTTTGTTGTTTGCTAAGGATATGGTTGAAGTTTGAAGTTTGAAACTTTGAATCATTTGAAACCCTAGCTTCTAAGTTCTAACTTTGTTTATTCATTTTTTTATATATTTATGTGTAGGGCAGCGGTCAACCATTAAAAAATGTCAAACCCGCAAGAAGAGTGGCCACAAACACCATGCCCATCTGGATATATAGGCACTCGGCCTTAAAAATGCAAGAGATAAGGCATGGCGGTATGCCTATGAAGCTCCAAATCCAAATGATATTGGGAAGGTGATATGCATTCCCTGTGAGAGAATTATTTCTGGAGGCATAAACCGCCTCAAATACCACCTTGCAGGCATAAAGAAACATGACTCAAATCCTTGTCTCAAGGTAACTGACAAAGAAAAAAGATTCATCCATGCCCTACTTACAGCTACTGAAGAGAAAAAATTGAATAGGGAGAGGGCAAAATTAGCTATGAGGGCAGCCATAGCTGAATCAAAAAGAGCTCCTTTTGATATGCAAGAGGAAGAAGAAGCGCTTGAGAACATACCAGGATCTCTTCGTGGCCCACGGATCCGCAAACAAAATTTCTCATTTACCGGTTCCACTTCTTCTACATCTCCTACTTCTTCATCATCACCATCCGGATCCCCATCAGGGATAGGTGGTTATTTTGTGCCCAGGAACACACCTGGAGCACAGCCATCATTAGAGGGCATTGCATGGTTTAAGGAGGTGCATGAGCAAACTGATATTGCAGCAGCTGATTTTTGGTTTTTCAACAATATCTCAATGAATGCCGTTGATAGTCCCTATTGGGTCAATATGGTGAATGCAATGACAATATCAGGCAAAGGGTACAAGCCGCCTAATCGCAAGGATATGAATGGAAGGTTAGTATTTTACTATTTAGTAATTGTAAATAATTGTGATTCACTTTAGTTCATTGTTATATTTTAAATCTTAATTGTTATAACTTATTTCCTAATTTTTTACTAACACTTACACTTTATTTAATATTACACCTAAATTTTGTAGGTTGCTTGACAAAGCGGTTGGTAGGGCAACATTGTTGATAGAAGACCAAAAGAAAGAGTGGAAGAAGTATGGCTACACCATTTTATCTGATGGGTGGACAGATGGAAGAAGTAGAACCATTATTAACTTCTTGATTGCTTGCAAAGATGATGTGGTGTTTTGGAAATCTGTCGATGCCTCCAACAAAGTGAAAAATGCAGCCACATTGGCTTTAATGTTGGAGAATGTTGTCATGGAGGTAGGAATAGAGAATGTGGTACAAATAATCACAGATAATGCAGCAGCATATGTGGCAGCAGGTAGATTTAATTTTTTATATTTGAATCAATATGAATCATGAATGTAATGCTATGGATAATGGTATTATTCAATTTAGATTTGATGTAATTTGTAAATACTAAATATGGAAAGTTTGTTATTGATTATTGATTTTTTGCTAATCTTTTAAGTAGAATCCTTCAAGAGAGGCATCCCACAATTTTTTGGTCACCTTGTGCAGCACACGTCCTTGACCTTCTTTTGGAGGACATAGGAAAACTTGATTGGGTGAGTCCAATTGTGGAAGATGCTAGGCGAGTCACGAAATATATCTATAATCACCCATGGGTTCTCAGTTTGATGAGAAAAGCCACTAAAGGCAAAGATTTGATGAGACCTGCTATGACAAGGTTTGCAACGGTCTTCTTAATGTTGCAAAGTATTCTTGACCACATATTGGCTTTGAAGCAAATGTTTTTGTGTGCTGATTGGGTTGCTTCACCTTACTCAAAGAAGCCCGAAGGAGAGGCTGTGGCACGAATAGTGTTTGATGATAGCTTTTTTGCAAAGGCTAAGGAGATTGTGGAGGTAACTTCATTATATTTTTAGTGTATTCAAGTTTCATTATCAATTCATAACTTACTATGTTATTAACTAATTTGTATTTTTCAAATTTCAAATGTAGATGTCTTTGCCCCTGGTTCTAGTCTTGTGCACATGTGATGGGCAGCAATCCCCAATGGGAGGTCTTTATGAGGCCATGGATAGGGCGAAAGAGGCTGTTAGAAGTTACTATCACAGGGATAGTCTCAAATTTGACCCCATTTGGGAAATAATTGATAGGAGGTGGAACAATATGCTCCACCAACTTATTCATGCAGCAGGCTACTTCCTCAATCCCAAATTCAGGTACTATGATAATTGATTGTCCTTGAAGTTGGGATTTTATGAAGTCTTTATTTTACTTTACTTTTTAAGGTTGTGTAGTAAGACTTGATATCATTTTCTATTTGTTTTAGGGCTGATGATTCCTACTCAGATCCTAATGGAGAGGTCATGGAAGGTCTCTCTAAATGCATTGAGAGAATGATATCAAGTGAAGAGGAGAGAGACCCTATTGTGACCGAACAACAAATCTATGTGGAATCAAGGGGTCCTTTGTTCTCTTCTATGCTAGCAAAGAGAGCAAGATCTACTCAAGCACCAGGTAAAGCGTCAAACTTTAAAATTTTTGCTAATTGATAAGTTGTGCTTCTGATTTTTTTTTTATTGCTTTATAACTTTTTTAATTTTGTTTTGCAGATGCTTGGTGGGCAAGTTGGGGTGGCAATACCCCCAATTTAAGAAAATTTGCTCTCAGAGTCCTATCCCAACCTTGTAGCTCATCCCATTGTGAGCGCACTTGGAGCTTATTTGAGTCCATCCATACAAAGAAAAGAAACAAATTGACTCAAAAACGGCTTAATGACCTTGTTTATGTGCACTATAATCTTAAGTTGCGCATAAAAAAGGCACAGCTCTTAGAACTACCTGGTCCGCTTGGTCTAGATGAGATAGATCCTTATTCTGATTGGACAGCACAAGAGCCAAGTCCATTGTTTACACCAGATGAGATCGCTGATTTGGAGAGGTAGGCCATGGAGGGGGAGGCTAATGCTGATTTTCAGTTCACTATGGATGACATTGAGGATGAGGACGAGGATGATAATGATTCAGGCGAGGATCAGGCATTACCATTAGGAGGAGATGCATCCTCTTCTAGGACGCCGAGCCAGTCAGTAGGGACGTTAAGCGAGGGGGCACAGCCACAGAGTTCACAGTCACGCAGCTCACACCCTATCCCAGTGCGAGACACTTCTTCTAGGACTAGACTCCCTCGCTTTCCTGCTAGTGCAAGTGGAAAGAGGAAGATGTGATTGACATTGTCAAATTGTATTGATATATTTAGACTTTTAGTATTTACTTCTAGTTTGACAGATTGAAACTATTTAGTAATTTACTATTTTGCTTCCTACCATGAGCATTCTGCATGAGAATGCAATTTTGTATGCATTATACATTTATATATATCTAAACTTCGTTTCTTTCTTTTGTATTGTCTTTAATTAACTTATTAGATGTATCTTCTCATTAAATTTTGCAAGATAAATGTATTTTTAATTAAATTTCAGCGATTTTTTAGGTTCCCGAGTTTTTCTCGAGTTTTTTTTTTAAATCGCCGAGTTTTTCCCGATTAAACTTTTGGGGGGCTTGGCGAGTTTTTGCATTTGGCGAGTTTTCCAACTATGGTCTAATGTCTTGCTTTCTTTTTTAGTTTGCCTTGTTTTTCCTGTTCTGTCGGTTGAAACTGCTGGTTTTGCTGGAGATACAGTCTATAGTCCTTTTTTTGTTTGCTTTGGATCTGTCCTATTTTGGTATGATGTGATTAAGAGTTTAATGAATATTCAGTTTAAAGTTGTTGTAAAGGGTTTCGGGATCCCTTCAAAACCTGTTTTTGAATTAATCAAAAACATTTGGAGTGTTTTGTTGCTCATGCAAAATATATGACCTTAAATCTTTCAATGAATAAGCATGTTTTAAGTATGTCTGCAAAATTTGTTCAATTCAAGATTACCTTTACAAAGAGCTAACATCTTATTCCAAGGGTCCAAAATATTAATGAGGATAAAAGAGCGGATTCTATTCATGTCATAATCTTATATTGTTTACACAGGCAAGCTAGAAGTGAAAATTCCTAGGATTGAGTAACAAAATAAATCGAGGTTGTAGAAGAATAATTAAATTTACCTGCCAAAAAAATTTCTTAGCTCAACAGTTTTGTTTAAGCTTATACAACAAAGACAAGGATCTTCCCAAAATCTCATGATAGTAAATATAAATAGGTTTTGTGACAAAAGCCTAGCAAATTAATACAAAAGATGGGGATGGTAAACTTATTTCAAACCCTGGGAAATTGTTACGGTTTGGTAAAGTCATCAACAAAATAATGGTTTGGGTTCCAATGGTCAGAAAAGCTTAAAATTGATGCAAATACACACTATGATTCATCCTAGTGGCAACCTTGTGTACATTGAAGTTATAAGTTTCTAAAATTCTACATTGTCGATGTGTGCCAAAAGTAGGCTACTTGGCATTCTATTGTGTATGTAGACTTGCAAATCTTTGATTTTCAAATGGCAAAGAAGTATTTTTTGTCTCTAGTTCAGTTGTTGTTTGATCCAATTGCAAGTATAAACCTTTCATGTCTTGTGCCCATTCCTAAGATAAAAAGATCGGCTAGGATTTATTTTATTTTTATCATTTATGCAAACCCCCTAAAAAATCTTGCGCATGATTATAATTGTGTATTGTGTTCATTCCTTAAGAGTCTAGGATTAGTTTAGTTTTCCACCAAGCCTTCAATTTGAGTTTCAAGAGAGGATTCTCCTCGTATAAATTTTGGCACACACCATGGCATACAAGTTGCTATAAAGTTATCTTGCAAATAATGGAAAGTTATCTTGCAAATAATGGTTAGTCTCGTCACCTCCTATTCAAGGCAGATAAGTTCTACATGAAATCACATAGAAAGGCAAGCCTTCCTAAGCACATGCAAGCAAAGGCTCAAATATTCCTAGATTCATTAAAATATTTCTTACATAAGATAGAGAGCCTCTTCAAACAATAGGTAAAAGTGTCCGTAATAATTGCAATGGTCTACCTTCACATCCATTGTCACAAGAACAATACCAAGCCTTTAGTTCTTGTTGAACTCAATGATTTTCCACACGATCAAGTAAGGGCCATCCAAAGTTTCATGGTGATAAAAATCAGCATCCAATTGGGAGTGTTACAACTTCACCATAGCATGCAATATTCTAGGAGTGGCACATGAAGATGTGGCAAACAGACGTTCTGTCCAAATCTTGATTGGAGGGGCAATGAAGTGGTTTCACTACCATCTTGCCACAAGGTCAATCACCAATTGGGAGATCATTTAGGAAAATTTCTTCTCATGTTTTCAAACCAGTTGAAGATGGCCACATATTATTTACATGAGTCTCAAATGCAAAGAACAAAAAAATAATGAGCCTATTAAGAAATTTGTTGTGCAATTCAATCATCTTGTTAGCAAAATTAGTGCCACATTCAAGCATTCTCTAGAGATCCTCATGAGTTGTTTCACTAATGCAATCAAGCTTTTTGTCAAGACCTTGGTTAGAGGCACAATAAAGTGGTTTTAACATCTTGCCACAAGTTTGATCACTACTTTGTAAGTCATGTGGGAAAGTTACTTGGCATGTTTCAAACTAGTTAAAGACAATTTCTATATCTCAAATGTAAAGAAAGAAAATAATGAGCCAATAAGGGTGTGAATGTAAATTAAATTTATATCAGATTTGAATGATTTTTGATCTCTGATTTATTGTCTACAGATTCTGATCAGAATATGATAGTCTTGATATATTTCAATTGTATGTCATTGTTGGTAAACAGATTTGTTCTTTTTAATTATGACTTGCAAATGCTCAAACTTGGAACAATATCTGGTTACAAACAGTTGAAAAACCAGTTATGAATGAATTGGCTTTTCTCTGAACTGGTAGTTACAGCTCCCTAAAATAGGTTTGCAATGAATTACGTTTTTCTCCTAAACTAATTTGGGGTATGTTCTTAACCTAAGAACAGAAGAGGTAAAACCAAGCTAGACCTAAATAGAATCTAACTCGGGCAAATAAAAATTTCCGAATATTTAAACAAGTTTATGAATCCACACATCTTATGAATTCACAAAGCTTAACTGAGTAATAACTAGTATGGAGCTAAATTAATCTGAATCTGAACTATGATTAACAAACGGAGAATGCTGAAGGTATTTCTCTTTGAATGAACAATGACACTGCCTATCACATTCATTCGTTGCTTCGAAACAGGGGAGTGAAACTCTTTTCTTTCCTCATTTCAACTCAAACAAAAGAGAAAACATAAGACTGAATCTAACAGAAACTGGAATAGAAAATAATTGATATCAAATACCATTCAATTGTCTCTGCAACAAAAAGTACTTCACACCAAAAATTTGCCGACCTTTAATTAATCTTTCAATCTCATACATATACGATTTCGAGATGACCGTTACAATGGAATTTTAATCGGTTCATCTCCTCAAAAATGACAAATGGCAAGGCACCAATTTGTCGTTTTACAATAATTACATAATAAAACAAAAAAAGGAGGCAAAATGTGAATCACTTCGACTTCTTCCACTTTTCTGCTTTCGCTCTATAGGCCTTGGCAGCAACTATGATCGGGATGAGCTCTTCATGCCTAGGCACGTGTATGTTGGTATACCTTAAGAGCCATTTGGAATGCTCTCTAGCCAACTCCTTCACAGCATTCAGTTGATTTGGCAGTTCTTTTGTGGCCATGTGTATGTATCCATTGAGTGCTTGGAGTTCAGTAACCCTGTTTTGACTACTAGAAGATACATCAGACAGACTATCTAGAAACTTGGAAAAGTTCTCCTTCATGACATTGATCCCAATGAGTGCTTTTCCTTGACCACTAGTCTGTGAGTCTGTATGTAATCCCCTCATAAGTTCAAATCCTTTGTCTTGTGTCTTCTTCACCTTATCCTCTCTTTCTCTAAGCCCTTTCTCTGCGGACTGGATCATCTCAGTCTTAAACTGCATGCTTTGAAGCCACTCGAACAGAGGTTCATCTCCCTTTGGCAAGATTTTTGCTTCAACCGCTTCCTTGGCCTTCATCTAGATGATCATCTTCAAGAGGGAGATGCAATCATCACACTTCACCCTTTCTCCAACCAGAGTATTGCTATTTGATATGATGTTATCTTTTTCTATTTCCAGCCTTAAGATAACATTACCAATTTTCTCTACAATATTGGCTCCTTCTGATTTGAGCTTCTTAATCCATTCTTTACCAATCTAACCAAAATGTCTATCTTCTTGGAGTTGAGAGATGAGGGCTTGAACCTCAATAGCAGTAGGATTTTGGGTCACTGATACTCCAGAGATAGCTGCCAATGGAGTGAATAATTGTCTGATAAACCTATTCAATTCTTCTATCTCAGCCTTCATTTTGGTTTTGGACAACTTCAGACTTTCTAATTGTCCCTCAATCACCTCGTTGGCCTACTTCCACAAGCCAACTTTGGTGTCATGCCTGGCTTCTCCAAGGTCCACAGAGTGTAGAGTAAAATCATTAGCAATCATGTCTTCAATCCTTCCTCCTTTGTTAGGCTTAGCTATCTCCATTGTCACGTGCCCTATTTCTGGATCTTGCCCAAGTATAGACAAGGTTTTTTGCTTCTTTACTTTTGCCAATGCAGATCTAGAACAAACCGCGAGAGATACAGTATCTTTGGCGGAAGTACTTTCATCCTTTCTTTTCCTCTTCCTTTCTAGAGTATCTTCCAACCAGGAGTCTATACCTATCACCTTGGAGGCCGTCCCAAGTGATTCTATACTAAACATCTTCTTCTTAACTGGAGTTATTGTCACAACAGTTGAAGAGAAGGGATTCTTCGAATCTTGAGAGATGAACTTAGAATAAGTTTGGCCCTTTTCTACTTATGAAGTTTTTTTCGCTACCTCATCCGACTCAGTAGACTCACTACTGCTACTCTTTCCATCCCCTAAGTCTACTATCTATATTGAAGAGCCACTTGGTTGTAGAAGTGTTGGAGGAACGGGACTATGATGAGGAGAGGGAACTGGAGTAGTATGGGGAGAAGGAATTGGAGAAACATGAGGTGATGGAACCGGTGTGACATGGGGGGATGGAATTGAGGCGGTCGTGCTATCCTTTGGTTCCTCCATCTTCTTTTCCTCAGCACCAGTCTAGGTTCCAATGACTAGAAGGGAACCATCATGACAGGTCTTGGCTATAGGGACATTCTTATCCGGAGGTTGATCACCTCCACCTGAAGGTTGAGCTAGCCCTTGAGTGGAAGCTATGGTCACACTTGGTGTAGCACTCTGAGATGAAGTAGGCGTTGCAACTGTTGCAAAAGCTTGAGTGGCTGCACCTTTACTCCGGCTTCTTTTGGTTGTCCATTCAACCCATTTCCCCGTTCTCTTGATGATCCTGGACATCATGATATCAAAATTCTCCTCAACATCTACATAAGGCTTTGAACTGATAGGAATGCCCCTTAACTTAGTTAAATATGTATTGCTATACATATTTTGTCCATCATCCTCCAAGCCTTCTACATCAAAGTTGATACCATATGTTTTAATTTGCTCCACTGTGAGTCTAGCGAAAGCACGATCTCTGCTTTCAAACTCATCTTTGCAGTCCACCCAATAGTCTTCGATAGTGGTAACATGTTTGATCACACTCCCGATCTGCAACACCTCTCTTGTGTACCCATTTGGGTCGAACATAGGTCTCGCGACCTCATACTCTTCCAACTTGTACTTAGTCTCAAATGTTTTGAGCATATTTTTCGCATCAGAACGAGACTCACAATTGTAAGCTCCAACCTTCATAGGGAATTCATACCCTTTCTTCTTCAAGCTTGCGCTCAACACGTTCACCTAGATCGCTTGCCTCACGATCTCTATCAACACGATCATATCACTTGGATACCTGGGCAGCTTCAAAGGAAATCCATCGAAAGCTGCAAGACGCAAATATGAGAAGGATGAGAACTGGATAAAGTAGCTACCAAACTGACTAATAGCCGCCATTGCCTCTGGGCTGAACCTCCTCTCTCGGCATCCTTGGAGTTCCCTGCAAATTCTCATCGTAAACACATCATTAACCTTGACATATTCTGCATAACTATTCCGCAAATGTAAACATGGATAGAACTCATAGCTTTTCACATCATCAGGAAAGTTCTCTATTCTGGGAAGGCCTGGCCACAATTGTAGAGAAGTTAGCATATAAATCAAGAAAGAAGACATGTAAAAGGTGTTGTAAAATTTTACAGCGCTAAGGGCTCTGGACAGATGCTCACTTACCTCATAGGCCCAATCAACATACTGTGTATCCAAATAGATAATTTGTACCAGAAAGAAATACTATTCAACAAAATTAAGTGCTTCTACCTCACCTTTCAATTTGTGCAAGAGAACCAAAATATTTACGATCTTGGGCTTGAGATCAGTGCCGAATAGAGTTTTAGGAACCTTACTCTTGGCGCCCCGCGGCTTTTGAAACCAGGATCTCATAATTTCTTTTCTCCACACCATTTTCTTCAAAGAGAACTCAGACATTGCTCCTCATACTGTCAACTTAGAGAACTCTTCCCGTTCTGGAACTAGGAGGCAATTTCCTACAGTTTGCCTATCAATAGAGATTAAAACTGTATGATCAGGCAGCAGAATTTGTCTGGTATCCGAGTTGTAGTGATTTATACATTCAACAATCAACTCAGGAGCTTGAACCACCAATGGAAACCCAGCTGCCTCTACTAGCCCACTCCCTCGGAGCTTTTCGGTTATAGGATGAATTGGCTCCGACCTCAGCCTCCTTTGAAAATCTTGCATGTTATAGAAACGGAGCGAGGTGTCTGTGAAACTCTGCAATGTAGACTTGATTCCATTTAGCCCATCGAACCCAACGAATCTAGTTTCCATTCTATCAGAGTATAAGATAAATTGAAAATTCGAATCTGGATTAGGCACAAGGAATTGAATTTTCAACACAGAAGATTCGAAAATGTTACACAATTTTAACAGCATAATAGTTCAAGATAAAGCGGTGATTTGTAAAACCGTTATGTTTCCCTCTATATAGGAATTCTAATCCATCCGTTAATTTTCAGGATCCACGCCACACGAAGAAATTAAAGGATAAATCTGTTAGATTAGTAAATGTGGGAGTTTCTAACAGACATTTTCATGTCTTTTCACTATTTCCGTTGGCCTAACGGTAACTTTTCTTTACTTCATTCTTACCTTCCTGTTTTTCACCTAGTTCCGGAGAATTAAAAACGAAGTACACTGTAAGGAAATATCCACCCAGCCAGATTCTGCTCACTACACTTTTCCAACTGCGACTAGCTTGTTTCCATTATCATCTTAAGGTGTCTTACATGCAATTTGTGAACCCAATCTATTTAAAAAGTTGATTTCTCTATGAATGCAGAAAATCGCCCTCATGGGTTGAAAACTCGCCGAGGAGAAGGCGATCTTCAGTTTTCTGCTTTAGCTTTATTTTCCTTCTAACTCTTGAGTTAACCTTTTCTCTAGATTCGAAAAATCACAAAAGGACTGCGTAAGTCGAAAGGGGGCCCACTTCTTCGCTTCTTTCCTTCACAATTGCTTCCAGCGGAAAACGGATTTCATGGGTCACAAACCCGCCGAGGAGAAGTCATCTTCAAGTTTTCCGCTTAAAGTGATTTCGACCATCATGATGAATCCCAAGTGTTTCTCAAGGTACAATATTGCAATGAAAACAAAGATCTTTCATAAAACAACTTGTTATCTTCTTATTTTGATCCATGATCTTCATTTGTTAACCGCTACGGGAAATCGCCTTCATGGGTTGAAAACCTGCCAAGGAGAAGGTCGTATTCAATTTTCCGTGAGTGTCATTCTTTCATGGAAAAAGTAAGACAAGTTGTGAACAAGTCCAGCTCTGTGAACAACTTTATGAAACGCAAGAATCTCCATCGAATTAGATACTAAGCTACCCATACGACATCAAGGAGAAACCCACCTGGCCGTGGAATGCGAGAGAAGGGAAAGATGGGAAACCCGATGGAGAATCTTTTCACCTAAGGAGGAAAGACTAGACTTAGACATACCTAAACCAAACTAAAACACAAAAACTTTCCACTTTACAAAATGAGTACAAGATAAAAAGTGGGGCAACAGTGATATATAATCATTGTTTATAAATATTAAATGTCAAGATATAATTTCAGAACCCACGGTGAAGGCAGAACATTAATGAATTTTGATGCTCTCTTGCCTAGCCGAGTATGAGCATATATATGGTTTGAGTAGACTATGTCTTGGGTGGATGTGTCTCCTCAAAGAGGACACATGTTCACTCAAGACATGTCCCTTCCCTAACAGCAAATTGTTTATACAAACTAACCAATTACCAATCGGTGTCAATTATGATTAGTTTGTTTTTAATCAAACCTCTACATAGAGTCGTCGATCTCCAAGGGAATTTAATCAGACTTCGCTCTAATTACATATATGCAAATAAGCTGATCATGATCATGGGTCAATCAATATATGAACATGAAATGTCAATAAATAAATCTATATGAACAGATCGATGATATACTTGGATAAAATTGCAGATTTATTGGATGACAAAATAATTGATTTGTATTCTAATATATGTGTGTGTGTATTAATATAGGCTAAGTTATATTTGTATGTATGCATGTATGTTATGTGCAAATCAAGATAGATTATATCGTCATCCAGTTTATCTGAACAAATCTATTTCTTCAACACTCCCTCTTAGCTAGGGAAGATAAAGAATCTAACCAAGTATATATCATAATAGGCTCATCTATTGTGAAAAGAGATATCACCTAACACATGATATCTAAGAATATAATATGCTCAAGAATAACAAGTCATGTGACATTCTTCTTATATATATTCGTGTTATGGTATGTGCACTGACATCATGTCTCATGATGTCTACCACAACAAATCATGGTATCTCACAAAGAACATAATGATCTACAAGTGATATCAAGTCTCGTGATATCTATTAAAATGTTCAAGAGATACTATCATGACATGTCCACAAATATCAAGTCACATGATATTCATCATGATAGAGAACTAATCATTGTGAATTTGTCACCTTACAATGTTAGATACAAATGTATATTATTTCAAATATCGTCACCTTTCAATAATGTACATAGGTAGGGCCCGTAAAGTCATTTAGATACACATACGACAAAAGAGTTTACACATTAAACATCTTTTATATATTAGTACAAATAAAAAAAACAGAGATTTAATTTCACTAACTTACACTTCAACCATACCAAGTTTCTTCCTGAATTGTTCAACTTTTAACTCTGGAGAGAGGCTTGGTGAGAATGTTTTTTGTTTGATCACTTGTACTGATATACACCAATTGGATCACATTCCTCTCTACCATACCTCTCACATAGTGGTAAGGAATCTCTATATGCTTTGATCAATTATGGAATACTAGATTCGGAGAAAGCTTAATACAACTCTAATTATCACAATGTGTTAATTGTTTGATCTGCTGCAAATGTATTAACGCTGCCAAAATGTTTGGTATGTGTTTTTCAAATGCAGCATCCTCTTTTATATATATATATATGAGACTGACTAAAGAATAGACATGTCCCTTCATGGGATGAAGGGACATGTCTGTTCATTAATATAATCACAATCTTATAGTTAAATATATATATAATATCTCTAATATATTATATATATATATATATATATCAGTATTACATCGGTACTAGGGTAGGTCGAGATGTCGGGGCTAGGGGAAAATGGGCCTCATTTTCAAGAGAGCAGGGCACGGCCAGGTGATGACGGCATAGTATACATATAGAACATGAAATGCTAGTTATGAAATTATGTTCAAGTAGAACATACCAAATAAAATACTTGAACATAGCAAAATTGCAACGTGAACTAGAATCATTGAACATTCGACACAGTAACATATTACATACCCAACAATAACATTCTAAACTCAAAATTCAAATGGAAATCCAAGTACCCATCCCAACGTCGGCATGGTTGGGGAATGGCAGAGGTGGCGGTACCTGGGTACTCAAGTACTTGGTGCGAGGACGTCTCGGAGATGGGTACTTTGAGGTTTGAGAGGGGGGTACGAGTCCTCATGTTATATATATATATATATATATATATATATATATATATATATATATATATATATATATATATATATATATATATATATATCATGTATATTGAATATATATATCTTTGCTACAGTTTATCTGAGAGAAGCTACAAAACACCAACACTTCCTCTTAGTTAGGGAGGATAAACACATGACATGTATTACACCACTAGTCGTATTAGGAATGACAAATTTTAAGGATATCTTTGATCAGAAGATATCCCCATTTTGATATGACATTTGATATCATGAATATTGGTCTCCCACATTATTGATATTCTATATTCAGCAAGTACTCAAAAGTTTTGATATCATATCTAATATCATGAGTATTGGTTTCCCAGAATATCCACATTCGATATTCACCACATACTCAAAAGTTTTGATATCACATCTAATATCATGAGTATTGGTCTCCCAGAATATCAATGATATTCACCAAATACTCTGAGTAATGGCCTTCCAAAATGTTGAGATGCAAAATATTCACCAAGTACTATAAGTAATGGCCTTCCTAAACATCAATTTGCATGATATTCATCAAGTACTTTGTGTAATGGCCCTCCAGAACATCAATTTGCATAACATTCACCATGTACTCAAAAAAATATAATAAAGTATGTGCACACGCATTCTCATAATGCTTACCATATAAACATCCACCATGCAAAGTATAATCTATCATGATTTGCATAAACATCGTAAGATGTCCATCATAATAGAACATTAAGTTATTGTAAGATCGTCACCTTTCAATAACTTATGCAAATACAAGTGACATCATTTGGAAGTCGTCACTTCCTCATGATGTACACAAGGGGTAGGCCCATTAAAATCACAGTCATGAGGTATATTCATGAATCACAGTCCTCTTGACTGCTACAATTTATTGATCACTAGAGAATCCATCTCAACATGGTTCACTCCCTCTGAATCAATATGACCGAGATCGCCGAAGGTTGATTAAATCATATTCTCTATCTACTCCCTCTCTTTCAAGGTTGCCTCTAATGAAATGTAAGGCTCCCTCTAAATCTCAATCTCCCTCTTCCTGCAATAACATTCTCAAGAAGATCAAGGCAAATAACTCATATATAGAAACGCAAATAATGAGTAGACAAATAAAATACTCAATAATAATAATTACTTGTCTCAGACAATGAATGACGCCAAAATAATGAATCCCCTTACGATTTGAGACTAGTTTTAGTGTAAGAGAGTTCCTCCTCATCAAGACTCTACTTTGCATACTCTCATTTTCTCACTTCCTTTTAATTGACTAATATTTTTATATCTTTATTCTAACTTTTCATATTATGGTGATGACTTTTCAGAAAATCCTGCCTCTTTATTATATTAAAAACAAACATTATTATATAACTTATCTATTTTGACAAATTCATAATATTCTATATATATATATATATATATATATATATATATATATATATTCTTTCTTATATTTATGAAATGAATATTAGTAATAACCATACCTTAATACCCACCTTTAATGGGTCTATGCTCGATTCATGGCCCATGTAGAGAGTAATTGCATTTATTAGATCATCCCATTTCTTATTTCCATCCAGATATTTGTGTTATAACCAATATTACTCTTACTATCTCTCTAAATTGACAATGATGACGATGAGAGCCCTCCTCTAGCAAACCCTCAAGGAGAATAAAGTAACGTCAATCTGCAACTATAGACCCATGAATAGAATGGATATCGCAAGCTGGGGGGAACGATATTAGAGGAGTTATTGTCTCAAATCCAATTAATGACTTAATATCTTATAATGTTTATCTCGACCATTCCAAAAGTTAGCGCACATTCTTATTGAGACCACCTAGACTATACGGAAAATTCATTTTCTGATTTAGAGAGTGGTCAAATTTGACTATCCCATTTGCTTTGACTTTCGATAGAGCTTTCCAATAATGTCAGGTGTGCTTTTTTTTCTCTTGCCAAGGCTAAGAGACAGTCATTTTTTCTTGGCGTATGTATTAACTGCAGCGCAACTTGAGTTACAGACTACCTGAGTTACAAACTTCCTTGTCATTGACTGGCTTTCGTCTGTTATATCCCATCCTGAGTGACGAGACAGTCTCTTCTGCGGTTCTTCATCCAAGAATGGCTTTTATCTTTTGTGATTTATTTTGCTTCTACCTCGCTTTAATCATGCTTAGATTTGGATATGATAATGGATAAAATACAATCGCCAAACTTACAAGCGTCCTCTATAATATTCCTAGTCGTTATGCAAAGCATTGTTTATACATTCATCGAAACCTTTCTGTATGTTGATGACTCATGATTCATCTAAATATCGCCAAAAATCGCTGCAAGATATCACTACACATTCATAACTTCTCCAAATTATCTCCCATCATGCAGATACTGCGTCAACATTCACGTGGGCCTTCTATTAACAAGAGAATTATAATCCTAGAAGAATATGGCTATTACACAGTTTCCCATACATCTAGATTCTCTTATTCGAATTAGATGAAATAAGTGTGTGTGACATGGCTTCCCACGATTTGGAATTGTGGGGACATGTATTTTTTATATTAATGGCAATGTTACTGATTTTACCAAATTGTTGATTCTGATAGAAAACGTTGAACCTCCTCTTCCTTAGTGCAAGAATTTGAAATTCACATAAGTTTCCAATTTTTGTTTTTTCTACATATTATTCTCCTTGATCTCTATTCCCTTGACATTCCTTTGTTACACTAATTAGCTGTGAATGTTATATGGGCTTTGATTTATTTGCACAACATATACTAGCTTCATTGGGGATAGTAATAAATCTTAATATTTCATACATTTGCAGCCTAGCTCTGATACCATGTTAATTTTCAGATCTGCTGCAAATGTATTAGCCCTGCCATAATGTTTGGTATGTGTTTGTCAAATGCAGCATCCTCTCATATATATATATATATATATATATATATATATATATATATATATATATATATATATATATATATATATATATATATTTGTGTGTGTGAGAGAGAGAGTGAGTAAAGAATAGACATGTCCCTTCATGAGACATATTTGTTCATTAACATAATCACAATCTTATATATATATATATATATATATTCTATGGTTTATCTGAGAAAAGCTACAAAACATCAACACAGTGGATAGTAGCAAGTTTTAGGAGCACACCAAAGAGTCCCACAACCAATTTCCAAAGCCATACAGCTTCTCTTGCTCCCATAGAGGCTACAATGTATTTGGGTTCCATTGAACTTTGTGCCACTGAAGATTGTTTCCGGCTTATCCGGGAAATCATAGCTGATCCCAAACTAGTAAAATCTTGATGTGCTTTTCCGATCAGTTACAGTACCACCCAATCTAAGTTAGAGTATTCATGTAGATCTAGGTCAACATTTCCCTATTTAAGACCATATTGAATACTACTTGAAGGTACCTCAAAATATGCTTTGCAGCAACAAGGTGCATCTCTCGTGGTTATCACATAAACTCTTAAGGCATTCACTGCTTATCAAATATTTGGTCGAGTGTTAACCAAGTACATCAGTGATCTAATTATCTGTCAATAAAGAGTAGGATCTACAAATGTGGATTTTGTTGCTGCCTCTTTCAATCTATGTAAGTTGGTTTCCATGGGTGTAGACATCGGTTTACAACTTAACATACCAAATCTCTTCAAAATATCAACAGTATATTTTCCTTGATTCAAAAGACTATTATACGATTTCTACCAAATTTTCAAACTAAGGAAGTAGTGTAAAATGCCCAAGTCCATGTCAAATTCTGAGGCCAAGTCCTTACATTGGACAATAAGGTGATCTTCCCCTATAATGAATAGGTCATCAACATATCGGATAAGTATTAACATATCACCTTTAATAACTATAAAATAGAGATTTGGGTAAACATCATTCTTTGTAAACCCTAGTCCCATAAGATAGTTGTTGATCCTTTCATACCAGGCTCGGGGAACCTATTTAAGTCCGTACAGGGTTTTCTTCAATTTGCATACATGTGAGGTTGCATTATGAATCACAAAACCTTCAGGTTGTTCTAAATAGACTTTTTGGATAGTCCCATTCAAGAATGCAATTTTCACATCCATTTGGTGAATCTTTTTGTTGATTTTTATAGACCGTTTTCTGCAAATGTAATAATAGTGTCATCATATTGGTGTGTTCCAAATGCATATTTGAATGACTTATAGATATGAGTGGAGACATGTCTCTATGGTTAATCATCATTAGATAATATATTAACAATAATATATATATATATATATATAAGAGTATTTGTCTAAATGATGATTTCCCAATAACCATAAAAGAATTATCTACAGGTCAATTCAATCTGACTAAAGCTACAACCTTAACACTAACTCTTAGCTAGGGAGGATTGTTATCGAACACATTATGCTCTCAAGCATATGGAGAGATATCATCTCAATATATCCATATATATATATACATATATATATATATAAGAGTATTTGTCTAAATGATGATTTCCCAATAACCATAAAAGAATTATCTACAGGTCAATTCAATCTGACTGAAGCTACAACCTTAACACTAACTCTTAGCTAGAGAGGATTGTTATCGAACACATTATGCTCTCAAGCATATGGAGAGATATCATCTCAATATGATATTCGTGGAATGACATATTTAAGGATATCAATATATATCCATCAACTTAGATGTTATCTTTCAATATAATTCTAAGTATGATTCAACAAGAATATGTTACATCTTAGAAAGATATGTGTTATCTGATCTCGAACACTTTGGAACAACGACTAAATATAATCTATCAAATAACAACCTTGATCTCAGGGGCAACAAAGTAGTCTCCATTATGACAAGTATCATGATCTCCGACACATTCTAGATCAAGAACTCAAGAGCAACAAATATAGTATCATTAATGTCATGAATCAATGCTTGATACATGAGAGGAACTATCACATCATATATATTAATATATACAGCCTAATCAAGGCATGATCATAAAGTATCAAATAGCATGAGATATCAGTATGTGAAGTAAATCAAACATATACATATATGTATGTATATATATTTACATATGCGTGTATATACATATACATACCATGTATGTTCCATATATTGATATCAGATCCAACCGAAGCTATTACTTTAACACTCCTTAGTGAGGGAGGATATGATCAATTTCTAAATCTCAATAATCTCATATTCGAGTTTGCATCAAAAAATGTTTATACACAATTATATTGCTTTAAGAATATGGACTTTCTGATTTCTGACACATTCCAGGACACAAATATAGTCGATCAAATAGTAAGTCTTGATCTCATGATTTTTGGCTCAATCCAGGACTATCATGATTTACTTATTGTCATTAGTCATGACTTCTAGCACAGTTTGGCATAGCAAGTTAATGTAGTCTATCGTGACAATGGATCAAGAATAGATCAAGAATACAACACAACAACCACAATATCATGATTTCCAGCTCATTTTGGGACAGCAATTTAATGTAGTCGATCGTGATACATTAGTTAACATGATTAACAGCACATTCCAGGACAACAACTTAATGAAGTATATCATAATAACATGGTCAAACTATTGCTAAGATTGCCACCTTACAATGGCGACCTCACACATATATCAAATGACAGAGCGTCACCTTTCATGACATAAATCACAACAACATCATGTAGTAACTCACATGATATCCACCATGAACCAAGTCAGAGGGTGGATCCACCATAGCTGCTCCTAGAGGGTGGAACAAGAGTTTTCACCTCAAACTTCTCCCTCAATGAATTTCACTTCAAACTTTCCTTCCATAGATAACTCGTGAATAAGGAATTACACCTCGTAATTCTCCCTCTGAACAAAAGATCCTAGGAAATCAAATCCTCTAGCTACTCCCTTAGAGGCTCTCTTTGTCCAAGGATGCCTATGATTAATTGCCAAACTCCCTTTGAATCTGATATCAATCTTTCGTCTTTCTAATGACAAGTCGTTACTTCCTCGTGATGTACACAGGTGTAGGCCCATCAAAATCATGCAGTCACACATGTATTTTTAGACTCCCTCTAAATATCAACCTTCCTACATTGCCTTTGAAGAAGTGTCAGACTCCCTCTTAATGTAGAAGAAAACTCATAGTCTCAATCATCAAAGATATCTGCTTCACAAACCTCACTTTATCCTGCCTGATCATTAGATGAATAATGAAATCTAGATCACAGCTTCTTTAGAGCTATTATTATGAATCTAATATCAACCTTTCGTCTTTCTAGTGACAAGTTGTTACTTCCTCATGATGTACAAAGGGGTAGGCCCATCAAAATCATGCAGTCACACATATTTTTAGACTCCCTCTAAATATCAACCTTACTACATTGCCTTTGAAGAAGTGTCAAACTCCCTCTTAATGTAGAAGAAAACTCATAGTCTCAGTCATCAAAGATATTTGCTTCACAAACCTCACTTTATCCTGTCTGCTCATTAGATGAATAATGAATTCTAGATCACAGCTTCTTTAGAGTTATTATCAAAGGACTGAGTCTATACAATATGCCTTATGTACCATTCTTCTTTTCCTGCAAGATCATCTTCAAATACAAGGAAAAAGATCCAAGGAAATAGCTCACATAGTGCATATAGAAATACAAATAAGAGAGACTGTAATGAATAGATACATGTAATACTTAAGATAATAACACTTACCTGCATATCAATATCCTTGACAAAAGTTTCTACAATGAAGGTCCATATGTATCAAATCAGAAAATTCTTCCATGTACGCATTTGTTAATCAATGGGAATGAAAAATTGGTTATTATTTCCCCCACAATGTAAAATTCTCACTCTCATATCTTTGAACAATTTTGCATCACTTATAACATCTTATTCTGATCCATTTCTTCTTTCAAAGGTCTTTTAAGCATGCAAAGGTGAAGATGAACATGCATTTTGTTAGACAATTTGCATATATCTTTTGTCATGACCTTGATAGAATTTATTCTGATAAGTAGGAGATATTTTCCACAGCAAGTCAAATTGTGATATTGTTATCAGGATTCAACTGTGATTCTTTGGATGACAACCATCATCGACTGATTCAATTGCCATTGGAGTTGATAACAGTGACTGATTTTTGTTCTAAAGCTTGCTTTGTGATGGCATGCATATGGCTCTATAGATTGTGAATTTCGTGTCAAGGACAGTATACAGCTTAATACATACATCCTTTGATAACCAATTTTCCCATTCATGGAAATAGGGATCCCTCTCTCAATAGCTAGTGAAATCCTCTCTCAGTAGCTTGCTTTCACTAGTTTTTTGATTTGATTTCACTGTTGATTTAATAATAGATATTAAATTCCTTGATATTGATTTATCTGATCTCCCAGTTAGGACTGTCCGCTGAGAGGTTCATGCAATGAAGATTCTTAATTCTTCCATGTAGAATAGAAAAGTGGTTTCCTCTCCATAGTAGTCAAAATCCCATCAAAGCATTGAGTCATGAAACACCTCTCTTCTTAAGAGCATCAACTCTCTCATTACACAAGCACCCACCCATTCAATCAAAAAAATATCAACGTTGTTGGATAATTGCAAATGATTTCAAAATAAGCATTTCCTTGAAAACTAAACTCTCACAAATGCATTAAGAAGACTATTTGCAAATAGTCTTCAGCCTAATTCAGGTCTTGAGATACTCAAACCAATTTCCAAATGAATATATCCAGACTGTGCTAGCTTTTCTGTCTCAAAAAATTTGGGAATTCTCAACACTCCACTATATGTGGCAATATTCATAATTACACTTCTTTATCTGATTGCACAAATTCCTGAGATATTCTCTTTTTAAATTGTTTGATCATCTCCCTCATCAAAAATTGCATTTCATATATATGTAAATGTGTGGTTGATATGTATCAGATTGAGAATCTGATTTTATGCATATGTGTATATTACTCTTACTGCTTTACTACTCTTTTCTCTTCTTATTAGTCCCACGCTCACTTCTTTACTTTTTATTTTGGGCGAAGTTATTAAAGTATATTTAAGTGAATTCATTGATATTACGGATTTCATGATTAGATGATTGTCATGGTTAGGAGGATTAATCGGCATATATTCTTGTGACGTGAGAATCACTAGTTAACAACGGTTGAGATAGTTCTCTGGTTGTATTGACAAGTCATAATTGATAGCAAGCGAATCTTGTCGAAAATCAAATACCCTGAACCAAAGGGTCAGTTGTAATCAGTATTCTGGAAGAAACAGATCTAAACTTTTTCATGTTGATAACTCTGGTATTCTCATCCATATCACCATGTGCTGCAGAAACTGTGTGATCCCAAGCTCTCATTTTGTCTGTGAGCCAATCAACCTTTTTTCTTTGTATTCACAACAATGAAAAATCACACTCTCTGTAATTACTAACAATTACATGCATTTTCAAAAGTCATCTAAAGTCTTTCAATCATAGTGTAGCATCCATTGTTATGGCAAAGCGAAGCATCCATTACTGCTGCAGATACATTGTTGTATGCAAAAAAGGGATATAAGTATCACAAAATTAAGTTTTCCCATTTGCCGAGATCCTCCTACTTCAATATGCTGCAATATATTCCTCCATATTAAGCCTGTTATTGATTTAAACATCTTGTTCCATTATCTTATTGTTTAGATTTAAATGTCGCCCATCGCCCCCACCTCTGTGCTGAGAACGTCTGTTTACTTATCCTTTCGACTAGTTAACATTATCACTATTTGCAACTTCTCCTGATTACAAATACAATCATCATTGTACCTTATCATAATATAAGGATGCATCATGGTCAAACATAGTTTATATTTGATTGCAGCAAAGTTATAGATAGATGCTTTGTGGTCTATGGAGTTGCTGGAAAGTCATAATGAATGTTATTGCTTATGTTCTTCAGAATGAATGCGAAAATACTAGTTGTTATGCCACGGCCTTTGAGTATAGAAATCATTGATATTGCAGAGATATTCTGAAATTTTCACTCCTTGCAGTATGATATGATGCCTGATTTTTAATGTTGCCATCTCTGTTCTATAATTGTCACACAAGTTTGATATGATGTTGCGATCTCTACTCTCTGACGAGGATGCTAACTGAATGTTTTGCTCCTCTGATGTACGGTGAAGTATGATGCTAATGTGACTGGTATATGCCTCTTCACTGATGAGCATTGATCCAATATATAAAAAAGAATCTCCAACGCAAATCACTGATAATATCTCCAAGTATAGTTGCTGGTCCAAGAAATCTATCTCCATTCCTTATTGATTATTCACAGATCGAGCAAAGAAATTCAATCCCAATGATTATGTTTAAGGTGTGATGAATAGTCTAATGGAATTCAGATTACAACACCATCTTGGTTGGCAAATGTCATTTTAAGGTTCTCCTTGGACCAATTATTATTAATTCAGCCTCCATGCCAAATCAAACTTATCTATTTTCTGTGGTGAATAGAAGCTTTGAAGACAGTGCGTTTGATACGTGTTCGCATTTCTCTCCATTAACAATATCCTCCATGGTGTATGATTTCAATCCTTAAGAGTATCGTCACCTATATATTGATGAGGATCAATTAATATCTGATTTTTCAATTACATTCGCAGTCCAGCTCTGATACCATGTTGATTTTTATAGACCGTTTTCTGCAAATGTATTAATACTGCCATCATATTGGTGTGTTCCAAATGTAGATTTGAATGACTTATAAATATGAGAGGAGGAGACATATCTCATGAAGAGACATGTCTCTATGGTTAATCATCATTAGCTAATATATTAACAATAATATATATAAGTAGATATAAGAGTATTTGTCTAAATGATGATTTACCAATAACCGTAAAAGAATTATCTACAAGTCTATTCAAACCGATTGAAGCTACAACCTTAACACTTGCAACCTTTAGCAGCTGCAATAGCTATGACTGCTCTAACAGAGGTATATCGAGCAACGGGTGCAAATGTCTCTTCGTAAGCAATACCTTTCTTTTGTGAGAACCCTTTGGCAACAAAACGTGTTTTGTGTTTCTCTACAGCGTGTTTGATTTTGAAGAGCTATTTGAAAGAGAAAACAGATTTCTCTTTAGGTCTAAGTACTATATCCCATACATCATTTTTCAAAATGGATTGATACTCCTCCGTCATGGCATCTTTCCATACTTGATGCTTGAGAGATTTTGTTACACTAATAGGTTCTGAGTTAATGATTCCACCCATTAAGGCAACATAACTTGAGAATCTGTTTGGCCTCTTACTCTCTTTAAAAGTTCCTTTGGGTGCTGCATGATTTCCAGCTTCCTCAATCACTTTTCTGGCCCAAAGTGATCTTTTTTTATTGTTACTATTTTAATTTTCCTCTAGATACTCCCTCTAATTCTTAGAAGAATTTTGGTTTTCATTTCTAGTTCCTTCTAGACACTCCCTCTGAAACTCAAGTATAGGATCCTCCTCCATATCTTTGGGTGAATCCTGAATTTCTATCTCATTAGAGCTCTTTGCGCTTTTGAAAGCAATGTCCTCCTCAAAGATGACATCTCTGCTGAATTCTATTTGTCTCTGTCCAAGTATATATATTTTGTAGGCTTTTGAGGTTTCACTATAGCCTACAAGAATTCCTTTCTTTCCAAAATGTTCTTGTTTTGACCTCTTCTCTTTAGGCACATGGATGTAAACAGGACAACCAAATATTCTTATGTGACTTATGTCTGGTTTTACACCCATAAGAGCTTCTTCAGGAGTTTTGTTTTCCAAGGGTGAGTGGGGGCATTTGTTTTGAATGTAGACAATTGTTCTAGAAGCGTCTACCCAAAATGAGGTTTCTTGGTTTTGGGCATATAACATTGCTTTTGTAGCTTTTACAATAATTCTATTTTTCCTCTCAGCAACACTATTTTGTTGAAGATTATAGGGTTCAGTAAGCTCCCTCTTAATCCCGCCATTTACAGAATTCTTTAAAAATTTCATAGGTGTATTCTTTCCAATTATTCTTAGTATTTTGATTTTCTTTTTGGAGGAGTTTGTAAGGGCTTTGAATTCCGTAAACCTGTTAAGGATTTCCCCTAACTCTTTACACTCGAGAAAGTATATCCAAGTATATCCCACGGTGGGTACAAACATGGATCCACATAAGTCAGGGAAGACTAATTCTAATATATTTTTGGTTCTACTCAAGCTATTTTGAAAAGTTCCCTTGTTGTTTTTCCCTAAGGCATGCCCTTTGCATGCCCCACTATGATTTTGATTTAGTTTGGGTAATCCTGTTACCAATTTTTCAACGAAGGTAAGGGCGAGAAAGTGAAAATGCCCTAACCTTCAATACTAGATCTCATTTGAGTCAGAAGTCTCATGGATGAAGGGTTGTTTTGTCTCAATGCAAAGTTTGTATAGGTACCCTTTCCTTATACCTATGGTTTGAGCTTTCATTATAGTGGAGTTCTTTGGTCATGCCAGAACTTTCCCATCCAAGAAGGTGACCCTATATACGTTGTCTTCCAAAGCAGATATGGATACTTAATTTCTCTTAATTCCTAGTACAAATAGTATCTTAGTGAGTTGAATAATGATGCCCAATTCCAATTTGATGGTGCAAGTTCCAACTTCTTTAACTGAATGTGCAAAATCATCCCCAATTATTACTTCTTCATGAGTTCCTTCCACCATAGTATCTAAATGTTCTCTGAATCCTATGATGTGCCTTGATGACCCATTATCAGTTACCCAAGCGTTAAATTTGTTTGATAGATGATTTGATAATGTTGAGTACGAGACAGATTTCTCATAATCATTTTCTATATTTGTTTTCCAAACTTAGCAAATTATGCTTGTTTCTTTGTCCTGTCAAGGCACTTGATTGCATAGTATCCATACAGATCACGTCTAAATCATTGGATCTGGGAAACATCTTTCCTCTGCTTGGAGGAACCCTTTCCATGAAAATTTATCTTTCTTGTGAATTTCTTCTTCTTACCTTTCTTATAAGAATTGGTGTTTAAAACATGAATATTCTCATCTATAGGTTTTTGTTTGTTTCCTTTTGTCATATGTCTAGTTTCTTCTTGTAGACAGTCAGATCTTAATTTATCAAATTTTGGGAGTTTTGATCTTGCACTTATTCCTTGAACAAATGACTCCCATAAATTTGGTGGGCCACCTAAAGAAATCAGTGTTAACTCTTTGCTATCAATTGCATATCCAAGAGTTAACAGTTGATCTCTTAGCTCAGTGATTCTCATGAAATATGCATTGCTGGATTCTGCTTTGTTCATGCTTATGTGATTAATTTGCCTCTTTAGTGCAAGGGTTCTTCCACAGTTATTTATCTCAAAAGTGTTTTCAAGGGATTTGAACATAAGGAATACAGTCTCTTGTTTTGCCAATATAGGTACTATACGATGCCTAACAGCATCTACTATTAGTTTCATGGCTTTTGCATTATTATTAATCCATTGAGATTTCTTTGGTTCATTCTCAGGGTTCATCTTATCTTTCACAAATGAGTCTAACTTATTCTCTTTTAGTATCATCATAATTCTTAACTTCCATGATGTTAAGTTGTTTGCACCTTCAAGATGATCCTCAAATCTGATCACATTTGACATTTTTGAAGAATAAACTGTGACTGCAATATCAGGTGAGTAATCTAATATCTGAAATTTAATTTGGATCTTCCTTAGTAAGCCTCTAATACCATGTGAATGTAAATTAAATTTATATCACATTTGAATGATTTATAATCTTTGATTTATTGTCTGCAGATTCTGATCAGAATATGATAGTCTCGATATGTTTCAATTGTATGTGATATATATTCAATATTTATAAATACTGACTGTCAAGGTATAATTTCAGAATTCACAGTGAAGGCAGAGCATTAATGAATTTTGAATCTCTCTTGCCTGGCCGAGTATGAGTATATATGTGGTTTCAATAGACACTGTCTTGGGTGGACGTGTCTCCTCAAAGAGGACACATGTCCACTCAAGACATGTCTCTTCCCTAACAATAATTTCTTTATACAAACTAACCGCTTACTGATAATTGGTGTCAATTATAATTAGTTTGAAGTTTGAACTTAATCAAACCTCTACACAAAGTCATCATATCTCCAAGGGAATTTAATCAAACTTCGATCTGATTACATATATGCAAATAAGCCAATCATGATCATGGCTCGATCAATATTTGAACATGAAATGTCAATGAATAAATCTATATGAACAGATCGATGATATACTTGGATAAAATTGCAGATTTCATGGATGACAAAATAATTGATCTGTATTCTAATATATGTGTATATGATATATGTATTAATATAGGCTAAATTAACTTGGTAATGTGCAGATCAAGATAGATTATATTGTCATCCAATTTATCTAAATGAAGCTATTTCTTCAACAAAGGGAATTCGTTGTGCAATTTGATCACCTTGTTAGCAAAATCAATTCTACATTGAAGCATTTTTTAGTTGGTAGAGATTGTATTCATGATCAAAACTAGTGGAGCTAATGAACTAGAAGAAGCTCAAGAACGAGTGGCTGTGCTAATAGACAATGGGTTTACCACTGGCAAAATTAGGATTGACTCGTGATCAAAAGTTATTCCACTTTTGCAAACATGAAGAGACAACTTCAACAAAACAATCTAGCTCATTTGTAGCAACCGCATCCTCATTAAAATGTTGGTTCTTGCAACAAATATGATAGATTCAAACTACCTCCACCCAAGGCTTGCTCTAGACGCAAACTCTAATGATGACACGAAATTTGTTTGTTCTTGCCATGAGCTAGGAGATCACAAGACTAGACCTTGTCAATAAAAGCATTACATGTTGTACCTATTGACCTTTTGTGGCTCAAATTATCAAAGGCTTTCAAGTAACCTTCAACATCTTCATGGTGATCCTGATGGTGACTTTGTATTAGGATGTTGACAATGTGAGCCCATTTCTTGAAACATTGATACTTTGAATGGTGAAGTGTTTAGCAACTAATCATGCTCACAAAATCAAAGAGCCATGAAAGAGCACGAAACATAAAAGAGGTGAGTACATGAAGAAAATAAATAGGAGGATCCACCAAACACCAATGGTGCCCATCCTCAAGAACCCATCTTTGTATCTCAAAAACAATGATAAAGTGGAGCTGGATTTGTTGTCTATCTCACATGCCTTGCTCAAATTCTATGTTCAAAGGAAAGCAACATTCCATAATACACATAGAAGGAAGTTAAACTACAAAAGTATATCATATGTTCTCTAAGGTAGACAAGATCTCACATGTGTCTCCTGAGCAAAATGATGATTCAACTTTTTTGCACTATAAGAAGGCATTTATTATGTCATGACCATAAGAGTTGTCAAATGAATTATTTGTTACATTCCAAGGATGGTTTGAAGAGCTTATAGACTTCAAGGTCAAGGAAAATTCACAATTAGATAAAAATAGGATCTTCTGATTGAAATATTATACAACTTCAAAACCATTCCTTCAATCAAGGTTGGATACTAAGGATTAGTTACCAAATCTTAAAATTTTCCTACATCTTCAACAAGGCTCATAGATAGAAGGCACAATTAATTTCCTTCTAAAGTACAACTCATCCTCATCGTCAAGTTCAATAGTTCCTCTGGGTATCAATGGAGTTATAGGTATTGAATGTTCGACAAGTATCAACTCTATGTCAACACAAACTACCATAGAATAAGGGTTGATAAATAAAGAAGAATAACTATGTGCAAGTGTATCATCTACCCTCACCACTCCCTCTTTGTACTCTTCATAATCCTGAGGGAAGTTTGGACTCTCTACACTAGCTTATTCAAGATCCCTAATTTGCAACATGTTGCACTCAAGGTGGAAGGCCTTGTAGTCCTCCAATTTCTAATGGACCAGCCCATTTAGAGAACTTGTCTCATGCTACGAGCAACCTTTGAGTTCTAACACCCCTTTGTTGTTGGATTCCATTGTCCTTCCATCACAAACTATAAACCCCTGGACTACGAGTCTAATGTCAACACTAAGCTCACCGCCTAGCTTTGCAAATCAAAGAAATACTTTTGTTACTCTCGATGGAGAGTGTGCTCTTCATCATATTATCATTTGCCTTCATTTGATTCCAAGGAGGGTGTTGGACATCTTCTTTTCCAATAAGATGACAACAAAGTCTAGAAAGAAATGTTCAATGCCAATGATGACCTTTTGTGCTATAAATGTCCCAAGTGATATGATGTTGTGCTAGTCAGTACTTACCAAAGGAAGGTTGTTGGCTAGAGTATTGGTTTGCCAAGCCCGTCTCATGTCTCCTCTGGTAGTATGTTCATGTCATAGCCTCCATTGACAATGGTGTTTGTCAACTTACGTCTTATTACACATCATATCTCCAATAATGTCAATAAAGAAGGTTCCTAAAAATTGGATGACTAGTGGGGTGATCCCTCTCCACAAAAGTGGTGACATAAATAACCCATCAAGTTATTGCAATATTATGATTAAACCCCTCTTAGGGTTCAACTCTTTGGTAACATTGTTGAATTCAAAATCAATATATGGGCTGAAACAAGAGGTAAAAGAGCTGAGGGGTAGGCTGGTTTCAAACCAAAACATTCTACTATTGATCACAATGTTACACTTCGATTCGTGATTGAAAAATATGGAATACATAGGGTGGTGAGGTCTTTTGCTGCTTTCTTGACATTAAAAAGGCCTCTAACACAATACCATGTGACAAACTTTGGGATAGAATGGAAGAACTGAAAAATTCCTATTGAGCTCAAGGTTGCGGTACAAAAACTATATGAGCATGTCAAAGCTAAAATCAGAACTATGGATGGGATGTCAGAGCACTTTGGCGATGATATAGGTGTCAAACGAGGATGCCCTCTTTCACCAACCTTGTTTGTGTTATATATTGATAAGTTAGAAGAATGGTTAAACAAGAATTAATGGTACGGGGTTCAGCTTGCTAAATATGTGATAAAGCTATAAGTAGATGAACACTTTTCGTTCCGACAGCAATCTTTTAGAGATTGTCGATGAATACAAGTATCTTGGGATTGATTTCCACAAGAAACTCGGTTGGGAAACATGTAGAGCAAAAAGAATTCAGGGAGGTTGGAAAGCACTATATTCTTTACAGAATAGATGCAGGAATGCAAAGTTATGAGATTGAAAAACCAAGAAGATGATTTTTGGTTTGTTGCTTACCCCGGTGATCCTTTCGGGATGCGAGATTTGGGGCAGCAGGATTGTCAGATCAGAAATGGAGGCAAGTAGAAATAACCCAAAAACATCTATCCATCAGCAGCTTCAAAATTAAAACGGTTGTCTCCTGTGAGATCTTATTGGTGGAAGCAAGCTGATTCCCCTTAGAGGCTTTGATAATGGTTCGGTTATTAAGCTATCTAGAGAAAACTCAAGGTATGGAAAAACATTGTTGGCCTAAATTGATTGTGGAGGAAAGACTTGACAGAAGAAAGAACACATGGATGAAAAAAATGTCAAATGGATAAAAAAATGGAATGTTTAGATAACAAATAGAATAAAAAAGTTCACGAAGTAAAAATTCAGGAATCTCATATGGTCAAAACAAAATGGCACAAAATGACTCTTATATCAAAGAATTTAACCCCATGGGGGATCATGAGGAGAAAGTGTACATAGAAGCAAATATCAATGCTCACAGTGCAGCTTAGGACAAGTTCTCAACATTTGAGGTGTGGAACAGGTATACGGATGATACCAAAGGAAGAATTAGAGGAGATAATATAATTTTTTGCAACATGGGAGTGGTAGAGATAGAACGACATTTTACTATGGAGTGCCCAGCATACAACAACATCCTCACTCTTTTTGAAGAAACAGAGCTACACATGACAACAAACTTAGTGATCAAAATTCATTGTCAAAGAACATACTTAAAGAAGAAGTTTCAAAGGACCTAAAGTTATGGCACCCTATTCTAGGGTGTTTGTATTTTCTAGGGAGTCCTATAGGCTGCGTTGGCCTTGCAGGTGATATTAAAATCTTCCTTCCATGCATTCATTCATTCTATATTTAAGAAGAACAAAAGTAATATTACTTATTTACCCCACTATTTGATTTGATAATCGTTAATTGAGGGAAACAAGGCATATCAATCAACATCTCCTAAATTGCACATCTAAATTTTAAGCATAAAGAATTCTACATTTCTAAAGTAAATTCCCAATTTCTATACCAACAATTAAATATTTAAAAATTAAAAATATATTAAAATCCTAAAATTGGTATCTGGTTAAATTTTATCAGAAAAATGCATGAACAGTGATTTTTAAACTAAAATAGAGATGAAAAAGTTACCACAGATCGAGGAAGATATTTCGAATTCCCCTCTCCTGTAAGGGATAAATTGGCTGAAAGTCAGTATATTTTAAAAGAAAATTGCAATCAATTAAAAAAATAAAAGTTTTATAGCGGAAAAATATAGCATCAAGATTTACCTTTTAACAGATCTTTTGAGTGACCAGAATTTCTTTTTGCGGCCAACGGATTTATTGCTGCTGATATTGATTTCATCGCAAGGCAAAACTCCATGTTTGGAAGCGCATCAGAACTTCACGCGCGTTTTAGACCCTAGGATCGTAAATCTTACCCATATCATTTGGGAATGAAGTTCGTTGAATAGAATGGCATTCCCTCCTCTGCTCTCTTGTCTTACAGTTAAAAAAACAAGAGCTGAGGAGGAGCCACCTTTTCTGGAAAATGATATATAAATTTATGTTTTGTACAAAATTGAGGATGTATACACTTTTATGATTTGCATTAGTATATGGTTATGTTGATTTGGAAACCATTTTATCTTGCTATTTTGATTTGAAAGTCTGTAATTTTGAAGTGGCCATTTTCCTTGTTTACAGTTGTATCTAATTATTATTTTTTATTATCATGATGGATTGGAGATTTATAAATAGATTTGAAAGATATGGGAGATAAGTGGTAAAGAATTTTTAAAAATATTAAAAACTAAAAAATTATAAAGAAATGAATGTTTAAAGCATTTTTCAAATTAATTAAAGAGTCGCCTTATGTTCTCAACAATTCTTATTTTGAAAATAAAATGAAAAAAAGATTACCAAATAATTGTTGTAAGATAAAGAGTGAATTAGTTTTCCCTTCAATATATTAATTTCATTTTGAAGTTTAAATATAATAATGATAATAAATTAGTTGGTAATAGGATTTTTTTAGTTTAAATATAATGATAAAAAAATTATTGGTATCATATTTATGATTTATAGAAACTTAATCTCCAACATGAATACATTGTTGAAAATATTCAAGTCTATGCTAAGTTACTGAGAGGGGACGGGTGAATCAGTAACTTTTAAAACTTCTACCAATTTTAATAAAACAATTACCATTTAATTCATCACATCTGATCTAATTGTATGCATGAGAAACTGAAACTATAAATGCATCCACAACACTTGAACACAATGATTTGGTGACCTAAAAATCTTCCAAATAGAAAGTAAAACTGGGGTGGGGATGAAACCCACAAACTTTAGTACTGCAGTGTAAAGTTGGCCTGTTAAGGTTTACATTGATCACTTCTGATGATCTGCCCTGTTAGGAGCAAATAGGACTGCTAGGTCCACCTTGTGAGAGGATTTACAAACATACAATGAAGTATGCACTCAATAAAGAGATTTTAAAAAGACGGTTAGGTCTACCCGATCAAAGGATTTTGATTGGTTCACCTGTTAAGATGAAATAGTAGATCTCTGATTTGCAACTGAGTTTGTTGATAGAGATTGCTTGATGTATTGATGACCTTTCTATGATAGATTTGTCACTATTGCTCCTTATGTTGATATGGCCTTCATAAATATTTATCTGTTGCTTACATTCGCATTCTTGCACTTGCATTACATATACATTACATTCATGCTATATTGATATGATACAATGCATCACATATATATACCAATCCAATTTACAAAATTACAAAGTCAGCCCACATGAAGATACTCAGGTTCTGAAGACTGACTCGGCGAGGTTTCGATACTCGGCAACCACTATCATTGCTTGGCATCGTCATGCTCTTGGTGAACGTAGAAGCTTAGTTCATACTAATCACTTTCAAATAGTCTTGAACTCAGTCTGCACTGGTGACTCGGTAGATATTGTGCAACTTGGCAAACACTAAATCACTTGGTTATCATGGAGTGGCTCGATCAACACTGCCTTCACATCACATGAACTGAGAACTCGGTAGATACTGCAATGCTCGGTAACCACTGGCTTTGCATCACAAGAACTGCAAACTCGATAACCACTGATAAACTTGGTATACACTAAACTGCTCGGTTTGCATTGCTGAACTTCACACTAACTAAATATGCTTAGTAACCACTAAAAATAGTCCAAAGGACTCGATAGCAACTATAGAAGCTCGATGGCTATTGAATTACATGGAAAACACTGTAAAATGTTCAATGAGCTCGGTAGCTGTACATAATCTGAATAAGTGTGTGTCACTAATAACAAACTTGACTGATATGTCAACAATCTCCCCCTTTGGCATTAGTGACAAAAACACTTATTAACCCAAAACTGAATACCTTGTATTCATCACCATGAGATACTAGATTGGTCTATTTTTGCGATTTTTCAAAATTGATCTTTGAAAGATATATACAAAGCATATATCTCCTCATACTATGTAATCTATTATGTACATGAGACTTTTCTCTTATATACATATCTCCCCCTGTAACTCTGCTCTTCTCCCTCTTTTAACTTTTCTTCCATATCTCATCTCTTCCTATCTCATACTCTGCTCTTCTCTCCATTTTTGATAGTAATGTCAAAGACTTATTCAACATAGTTACACAGAGACACCAAAATGAGATAAGAATTCAGAGTGTACCTTGAGGGTAATTGCCAATGTTTTATCCCAGTTATGTTGTAAGACCTTACATGTCTAAATGGCAATTTGTACTTCTGCTGAGAGTTCAATCATGTGATCAGCAATAGAGAAGTTGTTGTCTTGGATCAGGGTCTTTGAATAAACAATGTGTTTCTACATAGAATCCATAATAGGAAGGATCATATTTTGGATATCAACCAATGTGGAATGGATCCTTGCTTCTTCTCTTAACAACTTTGCTTGCATATCTAACAAAAATTTGATCTTCTTAAAATGTGCATAGCTTGAACTAGGGTCAACTTGCAATTGTTGAGCACTAGCCTTAAGATCAATATCAATTTTGGACAGTTTTTCTTTAACTTCTTTGGTATACTCGGTGACATCACATAGCTTAGCAAAAAGTGATGACACATTAGAACAGGATGCCTCGAGATTGGCCAAAATTGTTGATAATTCAACTTGATTAATAGCAATTTGCTGAGCAATGTGCTCTAGCACTTTATTATTGAACTTCTTTTCTACTTTTTCAATCAATTTCTCTTGTCCCTTGGTGTCCTCTTTAAACTTTTGAATTGTCTCTTCAAGCTAAAACAAAATATGTTGAGAAGAATCAACCTCAACTCCAATAGCCTCAGTCAAAATGTTCATAGCATCATCCAATATCTTATATTTGATGTCCCTTTCTTCTCTCAATTTTTGCTGCATGGCCTTTTTCTGAAGAAGTTCACCAACCATGTACATTTGATCTATAGAAAGATTGTAGAAATCTCATTTGGGAATTTCTATTTCCTCATCTAGATCTATATCTTCTTCTATTTCCTTTCCTTTTTAAAACTTTGTACTCGGTTGAAACTTAGGTTCAATTGTCCTTGTACTTATTGCCTTAGTACCTAGAATGGAAACAATGGTAGACATACTCGGGCTCACAGTAAAAACTATTATAGCACTGACTGGTGGAGTACTTACAAGGATGCTAGAAGAATAAAAAATTGATGAAGCCAAAATTGTAGAATCCAAAACTAAAGTAGACAAAACTAGAGTGCTTACCATGGATGAGCTCAAAACTGAAGAAGTCAAAATTGGAGAGGAGATGACTGAAGAACTCAACTTGGTAGATGAAGGAGTAACCTGCAACTCAGTTGATGAAGTGGAAGTCACTTTTGTCAATGATATGTTGAGCTATGTTGGGGCGAAGAGTGATTGGACATTTGATGTATCTGATGTAGTCACAACCATACTTGCTGAAGTTGCCTCCATACTTGATGTTGTCAAGGGTTTTTTCGGGGAGTAAGGAAGTGAGGCAATGACTGCAACTGCTATTTTTATTGGGTTAGTCTCCTCATCATCTTCCTTATCTTCCTCGGTAGCTTCTACACCTTGCTCCTCTTCTTCTTCCTTTTCTTTAGCTAATTGCTCCTTATACTCTTCATAATCAATAGTAACATAATGAGTTGATCCTTCATCATCCTCTTCATCCTTACCTTCTTCTTCTTCATCATCCTTTACATCCACTAGGAAGTCACTTGGTTTATGAAGATGATAAATGTTCTTTCACATGTTTGTAGCATTCTTAACTATATGCTTTATATCTTTGATCAAAATTAAACATGTATTAAACCTTAGAGTCATTTTATCTTCATTTTTCTTTAAAGACTCTTTTACCTTAGCATCTGTCATGCTCGATAGTAACTGCCTCAGGGTTTGTGCATATATGTCTTTTTTTGTTTGCATTGCAAAGTCCCATCTTGGCTTTATTTTCTCTAACAATTCATTAGAGATTTGAGAGGCGATTTGGTCTGGTGAATACTTCCATTTGCCCATTTTGGGCAGCACCAGTTCTTCAACTTGTTTCTGCTCTGCCTTTGTCCTTGTCTTATACTTCAAAGATTTGAAGTTTATTATACCAGCACCTTCTTCCATTTGTTTCAACTTTTCTTGAAAGGTGGGAGGAGGTTTACTAAGAACAATATCACTTCCTTTCTTCCTAGACCTCCTTGTGAAGACTGCAGTGGATGCCTTTGGAGGTTTGGTGATGATCACCTTGCCCTTTTTCTTCAAAGGTTCTTCTTCTTACTCTATTTCTTCTTCATCCTCTGCCTACTCTTCATCTTCACCTTTGCCCTTGGTTAACATGAGAGGTGCACTAGATTTCAGTTTGGCTATCCTCCTCTTTCCTTTGTTAACTCCCTGAGGTAGCTTAATTTCTAGCTCTATTCTTGCCTTTGCTTCATCATAGGTACCAAAGTAAGGGGCCTTGGGATCCACAGGTTCATTGACAAGGGCTTCAATGATATCCTTGGTCTCATCAATGTTTACTTCATAGCCAAGAGGCTTTGCCCGTACAATTCTAGGCTTGACTACCTCAATGTATACCTTGTCACAATCAACCATAAAACACACATCATCCTTGTAATCCTCAACTAATTTCTTAGGTATTATGAACCTATTGTTTATTTTGTCTTTAAACACATCAAAGTAGTTTTACATGATGCTGCCATAATTTTCTCCCCTTTCTACAATGTATTCATTTATTTGGTACAATATTGGCACATCCTTTCTCCAGACCACAGTGCCTTTAGAAGGGAAAAACTTTTGCACATAAAAGAAAAAACATGTTAATAGAGAACCGAATTTGCAAGGATTGTTCTTGGAGGTTCTAATTCTTTTCATATTTTTGTTGAATTGCCTCAATGACAACTTGGCAAGGTCATAAGACAGGTTATTCTTTACCACTTTGTATGCCAAGTCCACAGCTTCACATGGTACAGTATTGAGACAACTTGAACTATATATCTTGTGAGCTATAACATGAATACCAAACTTGAGTTTTGCATCTATGACACTACTTATTTTCATGTCTTTTTCATCCCACTTGGCTAGGGTTTTCTTTTCCAACTCAGCTTGACCAAGGGTTTTGGTGGTTTTGGCTTTGGCGAGCATGGAAAGACTAGTGATTCGATGAATCATCTTTTTGGTTATCAATATTGGCTGCTCCAACCATAATTGACCATTGTGCACACCGCTAAGAATATACCTAATCCATTTAACTTGAAACTCTCAAGGCATATGGGGAATGTGAGTTAAACCTTTTGTTTCAAGATGTTGATGCTCTAGTTTGAGGGTTCCATCAACACACAACTGAGCTAGGGCATCATCCATCTCAAAAGTACCAATTTCTTGAATTGCACATTTAAAATGACTTCTAATGTCATTAACAAGAAGTACCTTGGGAGGAATTTGTGATTGAGCTCCACTGGGGTCTAGGGTTTTTGCAACCGCGAGCACAAGCTTGAAGTCCAGCACCTTCCACTCAACACATCGAACCAACATATCAAAACCTTTCTTTGCCTTGTTGTTGTTGTTGTTGGATGTCATTTTCACTCGGTAGCTTGAGAGAACTTTGAAAACAATTGCAAGAAATTCACTCAAGTTGCTTGATTACACAAAAAATAACACTTCGCAATAGCTCTTCAAAAATTCACAGTGAAGAATGAATTCGCTTTCATGCCTTTTGTTAAAATTTTGCCATTAATGCTCAGTACAGTGGTATATGAGTTAACATAATGCTTGACAAGTTGTCATCCACTACTCTATCTTGATCACTTAGAAAAGTTTTTATGACTCGAAAACCATAAGTGCATATGTTACTCCTAACCTTGCTCAGTGGAGTCTATGACCTGACCTCACTTGGTACAGAAGGTAACTTGTTAATAACTAATACAGATCTTGCTTAGTGATCCCTTTGTATCTTGCATATGGATTTGGATCTTTATCACCTTTCAACTATAACTAATTCTGATGTCTTCTTTGATAGCCTAGTTCTAGTTCTTCCTTAAGAACTTAATTAGAAGTGGTAGAGTCACCTAGTTCTTGAGTGACTTGATCATCATTACTCGGACCAGTATCCTCGGTAGACTTAGGAATCCATTGTTGTCTTTTCAAATATTATCAGCTTTTGCCTTCTCATCTTCAATCTTACCAGTATTCATACAATTCTTGGCGATATGACCAAGTTTTGTACAAATGTAACATCTTATAGTGGTATCCCTTTTCCTTATACGATGTTTAACACAATTCATACCAATGTGTCTATATTCTCCATAGTAATGACATCTACACCAAGTATTGTAATCCCTACCAAATATTGCTTTCACAATTTGCTCTGCAGGATTCAATGTCTTTGTTTTGCATTATGATGCCTTGTGTCCATGTTTCTTGCATTTATGATAGTTGCCTTCCAATTTTGGTTTCTCTTTGCATTCATTAGCCTTGTGACCATGTTGATTGCAGTTTTAGCATTTTCCAATGAATTTTGCATTTCCATTACTCCAACATTTATTAGATGTATGCCCTATCTTACCGCAGTGATTGCAAGTAGGTCTTTCATTCCTTTGAGCACCTTGTTGGGAGGATTCACCTTCTTCTTTGTATCAAATTCCTACTTTTCCTTTTTGCCTATAGAGGTTTTGCTCATTCAGTTGAACCATGTCTGCTTGAGATTTCATCATTCTTTCATTGATTTGCTTCTTAGTGTTTAGGTCATTTTTTAATCTTTCACTGATTTGCTTTTCAGATCCCAACTCATTTCTTATTCTTTCATTGATTTGTCTTTCTAAATTTAGATCATTCCTTAATCTTTCATTGATCTGTCTTTGGCTCAAGATTTCCTCATTTGCATTAGAAATTTGATCCATAAGGTCTGCATGTTGAAGGGATTGGTTCTAGATCTCATTGTTCCTTCCATCCATTTCTTCTTTTATCTTATTCCTCTATTCCAAGATTTCACATAACCTTACTAACTAAATTTCTTGTTCTCTTTTTAGCTTTCTTACTTCTTCTTGCAGGGAACCATTCGTCTCTAGGAGTTCTTTGATTGCATCATTTGCTTCATTTGAACTGCTTGACGGAAAAAAGTATTCAATTCTTTCTTCAATGTAGAGATGGTCATTCATTTGATTTGCAAGTTCCTTTCTTCTTTTCAAGGATTGGGAAAGTTTCTCCTTAGCTTTCTTGAGTTGTGCAATGGCCATTTCCAAATCCAACTTTTCATTGTCAATAGCCTTGTCAAGTATGAATATCTCCATATCCTTGATCTTTGCTCAAGTTGTTAAACTTTCTCTTGAGAACCACAAAGCTCTGATACCAATTTTTGGAAATATTCAATTTTATGCTAAGTTACTAAGAGGGGAGGGGTGAATCAGTAACTTCTAAAACTTCTACCAATTTTAATAAACTAATTACCATTTAATTCATCACATATGATCTAATTGTATGCATGAGAAACTGAAAATATAAACGCATCCACAACACTTGAACACAATGATTTAGTGACCCATAAACCTTCCAAATAGAAAGTAAAACTCGGGTGGGGATGAAACCCACAAACTTTAGAACTGCAGTGTAAAGTTGGCCTGTTAAGGCTTACATTGATCACTTCTGATGATCTACCCTGTTAGGAGCAAATAGGACTGCTAGGTCCACCTTGTGAGAGGATTTACAAACATACAATGAAGTATGCACTCGATAAAGAGATTTAGAAAAGACTGTTAGGTCTACCTAGTTAAAGGATTTTGACTGGTTCACTTGTTAGGATGAAGCAGTAGATCTCTAATTTGCAACTGAGTTTGCTAATAGAGATTCCTTGATGTACTGATCACCTTTCTGTGATAGATTTGTCACTATTGCTCCTTATGTTGATATGGCCTTCATAAATCTTTATCTGTTGCTTACATTCACATTCTTGCACTTGCATTACATATACATTACATTCATGCTATATTGATATGATACAATGCATCACATATATACCAATTCAATTTATAAAATTACAAAGTCGGCCATGACACAAGTTAACACAAATATGACAAAGTTGGCCGACATGAAGATACTCAGGTTCTAAAGACTGACTCGGTGAGGTTCTGATACTTGACAACCACTATCACTGCTTGGCATCATCATACTCTTGGTGAACGTAGAAGCTCAGTTCATACTAATCACTTCCAAGTAGTCTTGAACTCGGTCTGCATTGGTGAGTCGGTAGATATTGTGCAACTTGGAAAATACTGAATCACTTGGTTACCATGGAGTGGCTCGGTCAACACTGCCTTCACATCACATGAACTGAGAACTCAGTAGATACTACAATTCTTAGTAACCACTGGCTTCGCATCACAAGAATTGGGAACTTAGTAACCACTAATAAACTTGGTATACACTGAACTGCTTGATTTGTACCAATGAACTTCACACTAACTAAATCTGCTTAGTAACCATTGGAAATAGTCCAAAGGACTCGGTAGCAATTGTAGAAGCTCGGTGGCTACTAAATTACATGGCAAACACTGTAAATTGTTCAATGAGTTCGGTAGCTATATAGAATCTAAATAAGTGTGTGTCACTAATAAAAAACTTGACTGATATGTCAACATACATTACATTAATTTAAATATTTTATATTTAGTGATTAACAATAAAAAAATATTCATATAATTTAATTACTTTATTCACATATTATTCATTAAGAATAAAAAGATAATAACCTAATTTGATTATTTAAACTTAAAGTAGAATAACTTGGTAGAAGGATATTTTTAGTTTAAATATAATGATAAAAAAGTTAATTGGTATAATACTTATGATTTATAGAAACTTCATCTCCAATATGAATACATTATGCTAATTTAAATATTTTATATTTATTGATTGGCAATAAAAAGCATTCATCTAATTTAATTATTTAAATTTAAATGTAGAATATACGGTATTTGGCTTATGCCCCTTTTTTCATTATTAATCTCCCAATATTCTCAATTCACATTTTACTGAACATATCAATTAAATTTAATGTACAAACTTCTAATTGTTGCTTTCAATTATTGATCGTATTAGACAACCTACGTAAGTTTTTGGTTCACCCCATTGATTTAAAAGTTCCCTTCAGGCCTCTAATGGAAATTTCCAGAACTTCTTAAAAATTTAGATTTTTAAAAAATTGGTTAAATGAAAAGTCGAGCTTGATTTGCAAGACATCCATCCATTGGATGGAGAAACTCAAAAAGAGGAACAAACGAAGAATGCGCTCTAAATAGAGTTTTCATATGAAATTAGGAAATCCAATCAGCAGCCAACAACAAAAACTAAATCTCTGAGATAGATTGCATTCAGACAAAATCTATGTTGCACAATCCACATGAACATTATATTTGGTGCAGCTGGGCAACAACTTTGTTATTTCTTTCTCCCATAATTAACACAGAGGTAAATGACGCATCATAAGCCATAGGTAAAAATTCCCCTTTGATACACAAAAATTGGTAGACCATCCTCCATAGATCTGTGAAACCCTTCTCGCAACAATGATGCCAAAGCTCGATCCAATGTCATTAGAAATACAAAGGAACCTAAAATCCTCAGTCTCCATAAATGGTAGTGGTGTACTTCTCTCTGTCTCCTTAGAGCTGTGAAAATTCTGTTGAGTGTGAAGTTAAAAACGTGTAGTGGCACATTGTTGAAGATTTTACAACAACAATGGCATGATTCTAATCAAAACAATGGTGTGATCTTGGTGTTTGTGCGAAATCTACAAAAATCTAAAGTTGCATTTGCTGGGGCCCATGGAGGATTCTAGAAATTATTTTCCTTAATTTTTTGAGTCAAAAAATCAATTTTATCCCTAGCGAAATCACTGGTAACCAATCAAAAAATTTGACTTTCTTCTTAAAAATCAATTTAAAAGTAAACTGATTTTTTAACTTTATAAGTTTCCTAATTTTGATCATAAAAAATAATTGTAAAGTGCAAATGGGAACATTAGTTCCCTTCATATATACAGGCAGAGACTAAAAAAATTGTTGAAAACGTTTCCAGTGTTCAACTTCTCCTACTTTGTACCTAAGAGGTTGGGGTTTGGGGGGAGGGAGAGGGGTAGGATCATGTTTGTGTGACCTTGAAATCTTAGTTATATGTCAAGCACTTACAAATAAACTGTTGTAAGAATTTAGAGTGATTTGAAATTCTCAATGTAGAATCTTGAGAACAACCATTCATTCATATCTCAAATAGTTTGATTGTACGATTAATTTGTACAGATCTAACAAATGAATATTTCAACCAAAATAATTAAAGTTTTTATTACCTACAATATGATTAGCTAAGGAGGCTTGAGTTGCATCTCGAGTCTTCACCTTGTTTCGAGAAAACAAGTAGGCTTCAAATGTTATCACAAGTACATGTAAAGTGATAGAATATTGGATATGTCTTGTGTATTGGTTTAAGGTTGTTGTGTACATGTAATAAGTAGATCTAACAGATAAGTGATTAATACATATTGCTTAAAATCCAAAACTATAGGTGTACAACTAATTAGGAGTTAGAATATGGTATTTTTTTAAAAACAAAATAAAAGTCTATTTATTGTTATGGATGAAGGTTGTTAATTTGAGTTATTTCAGGTTCTATTTGTACAGTTGGTATGTTAACAATATTGCAATTTTACAGTTTTAAGGTAGGACAACATTAAGAAGTTTTTTATATAAATGTCTTCAACGATGCAGTTGATTTAGATTGAATACATGGATTGTAACATTAGGCTTTCGCAAAGAGGAGACCAAACCTAAGGGCAGTGGGCTTTGACAAAGAGGAGACTAAAAATTAAGGGTAGTGCATATTTGTGCAATATTACAAGCTCACACCAAGAGATGGGTCATTTTTTGACAACACAAGCTTGCACTAGAGGACCAAGCGAAGCAAACTATCTACCTATTTGTAAAATGTCTAGTAATGGGTTAGGTAGACTGGTGACAAGATAGTGCAACAACATGCATGTGATGGTGAACAAACATGTGGAGTTTGCAAATCAACATGAGGATATGAAATGATAATTTGAGTTGTGCCAAGGTTTATTCATAAAGTTGGAATAATAACACAATGTTGCAATTTTAAGGTGGGACTATATTTAGAAGCTTGTGATAGAAAGACCTTCTATAGTGCAGTGGAAAGTCAAGTTGTGAAAGTTCAAACTAAACATGTAGGCTATAATATTAGGCTCAGTGAAAGTTGAGACTAAATTCAATGATAGTTTATATGAATCCAATATTGTGAACTTGCACCATCTAGTAGGTTCCTTATTTCTCACACGATGAGATTGCACTCTATGATCAAGTAGATTGCATTATCTAATTGTATTATATTATCAATAATTTGATTTAAGACTAAATACTTCTAGTTTAATTAGTTCATTTTTTAATCTTTAATAATAATTCATTTTATAAATTTAACATACGAAAGCTTCTTCTTTTTATCGATAAACGACTATTGCCAAATTTTATTAATTGTTAAGAAATGTTACAAATTTTTTTTGCCTTGTTCAAGGTGCGGACACTAGGGAAAAAATAATGTACATTTAACTTCATATTTATTTTAACTTTTTTTTGGACAAATGGTCAAAGGCCTAAAAGAGATATTTGATTAGAAGGAAAATCATCATCCTTAAATGATTACATTAAGAACCCCTAACCAATAGAGTAAAATGAGGATGGAGTGAAACATCATCTACTAAAAACTACTACATAAATGTGGCCTACAAGCATAGGTGAAATGACAAACTTGACAATAAAAAAACCATGGAACATTAACTTCGCTCAAAAAGTTGTCAAAATGATTTGCATGGGCAGACTGGCTAGTACTTCTAGTGTGTAACAAGAAGATGGAGAGCTTCATGTTTTTAAAATGCTTATCAAAGGTGATCACCAAGCTCTAATTTGTAGGTTGTCAAAGCATAGTTGAGCTCTGTCACATCTCTAAGTAGCAAGAATTTCTTCAAGGTAGAGTGGACACATTAGAAGCATGAGTTCTTGAGAAATTTTCTACGTATGAAGAGGTCTCCAACAAATAGATTGTCCAAGTCCAAATCATAGTTTTTAATGGTTGAGTCTAGGATGTTATGGGGAAAGAGTTTTTTTGTCCATATAATTTATGGCTAGTTCAACAAGTAGTGTATAGGATTTGAGTAGGACCATGGTGCTAGAGAGAAATTTTCTTGCTACTTGGGTGGGGTAGAGGAGTTGAGTGTAGGCATCTAGTTCCATTTTCAACCAAATAATACATTGTGTGTTGAATTTTCGCTTAAGACGTTGTAAAATAAAAAAATGTGCCAAGCATTTCGATAGACAACTCACCATAATTAGGGAATCTTATATTAAGGATAGGCAACAAGATGTTCTTGTTGAAAGGAGAAATGTCCATCTAAGAGATAGATAAACTAGCAGCCAGCTAAAGAATAGATGTTGTATTTAATATGGAAAATATAATCATCATGCATTATCATTGCACACAACATAAAATCTTATAGTTACAAGGTTCAAACCACTTAAGTGGATCCTCTTCCATGTGATGTGTCATCTACACAATCTCTCACTTCGCATAGGAACAACCAACTAGGCAAGGTGACTCAACATATAGCTATTACCATTATAATGGCTTCATTTGTGCCATATGAGTCTACATGGCTCAAGAAAATTAAAGAATCCTCAACATACAAAACTTTCCTCTATAGGCTTCATTAGTTTGTCATTTACACTTCAGACTAGTTCAAACACATACTTTAATAATTTAACATGACTTTCTCTCATGTCTTGTTAATATTTTCCCACTCTCTTTCTCTTGAACAATCTATCACATATTTCTAAGATGATATTTTGATCGTATTATTGTCAATGGATATTTGTGTTTGTGTTTTATTTCTCTCAAACTATTGTGCAAGGGATGAGATCTTTATCTCACTCTACCATTCCACCTATAAAATGAATTTTTGTATGCCTTGTCTTAATCAAACCATGATCGTAGTGTGAATTTCATGTTCTTCATCATAATACCTTACCACCTTGGGTTTGTAGTGTGCCTTGTTGTGGTCAAGCCTTGTATAATATAACATTCAACCCCTGAATTTGAAATATATATTTGTCATTATGATGAGTAGATTCTCACTTCCTATGCCTTAGCATCATTGTCACTAATATTCAAGCCTACTCAATAGGACTTTTTTTGTGTTCTTTGATTGTGATTATGACATTCTCATTTGGAGACAATATAGAGAATAATGTGTAGAGATAATGGAGCAGTCGAGGGAGGGGCTTTAAAGTGGTTGATTAACCTACCCAGTAATCTTCAAAATCAAAGAAGTTGCAAGCCTTGGGAAAATCCTTAAGGTCCTCATGAGTATAATAAATATCATATTTCCTTACTTGGTCACACCCTTGATTGGTTGGCTAGTCAGCTAGTATGTTTCCCTCCACATAGATATGAAGAATTTCCTATGAATCAAATTGGTCAAGGATGTCCCAGAATTTGTGGAGATAGTTGATTTTTAGTTTTTCACATGTTATTATTTGCAAGCATTAATCATTATTAGAGAATCATCTTCAATTATTAAGTTTTATATATATATATCCTTTGTTATCCCCTTCGAAAGGGCTATAGCTTATACGGTGTTGTTTATGCCTAGTGGTAGACTACAAGATTTGACTTTTATAACAAGACCCTCATGGTTCTTGATGACATTTTAGATGGAAGAAATGACAAACAAGAGTAGAGATCTAGTTCTTCCAACTCTACAATAATGAATTTTATTTAATTAATACAAATACGATCATGTCAAAGAAACCAAACTTGTGTATTCAAACTTAACCCCACCAACCTTCCATCAATGAGATCTTGTATCAAAATAAAATTTAGAGAACTATGCATAAAAGGCTATGCAGGATGGAGGATCTGAAAATGGATATATGAGTAATCAAAATTCACTTGTATAAAGATAAATAAAATGTTAATGCAAAATGATGCCAAATCATGCCAAAGAGATATTGATAATACAATAGATATTAAAGATGCAAGAATAAATGAAGATGTAAAAGGCTTTGTGTGTAAGAGAGGGGATTTATTAGTCTCGTCTATCTATAGGTGGAGACTATTGTTTTCGCATGGACTTTTTAGTATTTGTTTGCATTGGAAATTGTGCCATCCAAAAAATTAAAACTCATTTCCAATGTTCGTCAAGACTCCAGCAAACTAATTTATTATTTCTAATTTTGTTTGAATATTTCTTCTTTTTCTGATTGGCCATAGATATTTTTGCCAATGGTTTTTTGTTTTTTTCCAACTTAGAAATTATAAAAAAAATGAACAGCTAATCACGTACGAGCACGATTTAATTTAATTGGTATTAATCTTCGCTACAAAACCCGATTGTGACATTCCAATGGATATAGAAAATACACTCAACTATGCCAAGTATCATATATAAATAAATAAATAAATATATTATCTAAAATGCTTCTAACTTCTAATGTATTAATGCATCACCGAAAAGATTGTTTCATATCAGCGATCTATTTTTACAATTACATAAACATCGGTGGGGCTTGCTTACTATAGACGAATCGTGAGAATTTAGAAACAACCTTAAAAGTCATGTAGTTAACCCAAAATTCTATTTCAAAATTAATGTTTCAAAAGTCGTTATAATTTATTTAATAGAAAAAATAAGTTGGGGTCTAATTGGAAGAATCATAGCTGTTGGTCTCAAGCAATTTTTTTTCCTTTCTTTGAAACTTAAAGTTGAATCAGCTTGTTTATTTATATTATATATTGTTGTTTAGTTATTATTAATAATTTTATATTAAATTTAGATTTATGGAATTATTATTTTTAATAAGATAATATTATAGAATCAATTTTACAAGTGAAAGTTAAATTAATATTAAATAGTAATAATTTAAAAAAATTAAGTAGTTATATTGTTTTGATTAAAAATTTAATTTTTTTTATTTTTTATAATTTGTTTTAAATTTGAATTGTATTGATTTACAATTATTATATTATTTTTAAAAATATTATCAATATTCAATTTTATTTGATTTTTGTCCTTCCAATCAAATATAAAAATTTGTTGGTAATAGTATGGATGACCATAATTATATTGATATGTTATATTTTAATAAATTTAGTATAATATTCATGACAAGTAATTTTTTTAAACATATGATATCTTCATATTTTAATTAGTGTTATATATAAAAATACAAATATACATAATGATATATTAATTATAATTTGAGATATTAATATTTAATAATACATATTATATTTAATTAGATAGATATAAATTTAATATTAAAAACTTATCATATACAATTAATTATTTTAAAAAGTAAACAATTAATTTTGAAATATATAATTTTATTATCTTATATTACATATACATTTATATTTGTACTATATGCAATATAATAATAAATAAAATTTAAATTCAAATTTTGTATAAACTAAATATTGAATTTTGAAATAAATAAATATCCAAACCTTGAAAAGTCCTATAAATATGGAGAAATCCTCCCAATACAATCTACTTAAATGTTACTCTTTTTAAATCATAAAAAATTCTCTTACATTTGCAATAAGGCAGGACTCTAGTTGTGACACAGCTCTTGTTTATGGTTTTCCTTAAATGGAAGAAAAACTTGAGGGAGAAGTGTGGGATAAAGAAGAGGTAGGTGATTTGAGCCACATTAGATGATATTAATGAGCATGGAAGAAAATAAACAAGATAGCTTGTGATATGATAGAGATTGAGACTAAATGAGAATGGACTTAGTTAATTAATGTAGATAAATAAATTTTAATGAAATTAATTTAGTTAATTAATGTAGATAAATAAATTTTAATGAAATCAATTTATGGATTAAAATAGAGGAGAAATTATTTAATAATATAATGATAAAAATAACAATAATGATTTAATTAAATAAGCAAATAATACATATTAATTAATAGAATAAATTAGATTAATATTGAGGACAGATTTATCCATCTGCAAATAAATCTACTATGATAGTACCATCAAATTTTAGCTTGTCTTGATATTTTTGGAGGAGGGATTTGTGCAATTTTTCTATGACCAAGTATTGGTTTGGTATGTTGGAAAATAATTCTCTTAGAGTGCAAATTGAAGTCGTGAACATTTTAAAGGGCTAAGCCCCAATTCATAAAGATAGGTGTTAGTTTCTTATTGTTGTAGACATATAAATCCTTTGCTTCTAAGATGGACTTCTCAACTTCCCATAAAACTTGATCAATATTCAAGGGTTTTTTTACTAGAGATTCTTAGATTGTGCGATGATTATGCTCCCACCATATGTTCTAGTCCATCATCTACGATGTGATTCTATATATGCTTCAAAGAGAGAGGACTTGTATAGAATTATCCATCTATAAAATAGATTCCAAATATTATTTGGAAGTGAAGAATGTCATTTTAATTTGAGACTAGTAGATTACTCGTAATTTTGAGAAAATGGGAAACTCAAAAAAAGGTGATTGACATCCTTTGGATGTTCTCCACATAGGATACAATTGAAGGGATGTTTTATACTCAATTTCAAGTGTCTTAAACTGATGAGTATTTTATTCTTAAGGACTATCCAAGAGAAGCGACCCACATTTGGTAGTATCATATTATTCCAACAAGAGGATAATGTTCTTTGACTTTAAAGTAGTTTTCCTTGGGTTGTAAAATATTTGTATCATTGTTTGACTATGTAAGTGCTAATTGAGATGGGGCCCAAATAAGCATGTTATGTTTTGAAGAGATTAGCAATTTTTTTGTAGAGATAGAGCCCTAGATTATTTATTTTACTTAGGAAGGGATCAATTTGTTGTTAAGGTCTTTCCATTTTGCTAAGGACAAATTGTTGGATATAGATTAAAGATAGTCTTGAACCCTTAGCCCCAAAATAAATGAAAATATTTGTCTTAAGCTTTACTATTCTTGGATTTTTTTTTAGAGGTGGGTATTAGTTCCATAAGCCATACTAAAAGTGGGCTTGGGAGCCATTAGTAACTTCCCAAATTGGGTGGGGATTATAACTTGTTGATATGCATGGATAATAATTTTTATGGTTTATCCTAAAGGGGGTTTAACATTTTAAAAATACTAGTTGGCGATGGTGAGTCACAATACTTCACCCTGCATAATTTTGCACCACTTTTCTCTAAAATGCAAAAAATTGGCTTTCAAATTGTGTAGACTTTCACTTCCACATAGTTTCTACTTGTGAATTATCTCTACAAATATTAGGGGGGTTTTCTTACTGGTGCCTACATCTCCTCTCCAAAAGGTTCAAAAAATATTTTTCTCTATGACATGAATTGTGATTTTGGATGCATCAAGAAGTTTGAGATTACTTTCAACACTACTTTTTATAATTAAAAGTTGGATTTCCAAAATGAGCAACCTTCCTTTCCATGCATACATGTTGGTTTGAATAGTGTTGATTACTATATGATTGAAGATACCCTTGTTGGAGTTAATGAAGAGGAGAGCACTTGTGTATTCACATAGGATTTATACAAGTTGAAATCCAAGAAATTTGTTAATTCATCCTCTAAGAAGAGTGGCTATATAGAAATGATAAATATTTGATCTCACTATATTTATACTTTATCAAGAAGAAAATTTATATATATCAAAAACATTCCTGATCTTCTTGGCTTATGAAATACATGTTTTCTGAAAAAGGTATCATCAAAAAATAGAGAGTGAGCATTGGACATTTTGTGCTTGTATGTGAAGCCCTTTCCATTTATTTTAAGCTTGTGATTTTTTAATAGATTAGTCAAGTTATTTTTCTATAGTAATGAAGAGGGAGGGAGATAAGGGATCATCTTATCTTATACCTCAAGAGGAGCTAAACAAGCTCCTTAAGGAAAATGATTTCATGCTAAGGGGTTTTCATGCTACTCCTTCATAATTATCCTTTTTATTTTGGAATTTGGCATAAGGAATATTTCATCCCTGTATAGAATGAGTTTTAAAACTATCTTATATTCATCATTTGATACATTTCCTTCAATTTTCTCATTAGTTTGTAATTCTTTAACATATTTTGTAATAATATCATTTGTATAATCCCTTTTGATAGTGTTTAAGTGACCTCATTGTGATAATGCATATACTACCACATTATTATTTCCTTTGACATAATTTATGTCATAGTCATAAGCTTGGATTTTCTCAATTTTCACATTGAACTTTCCACATACCAAGTACTGTCTAAACCAGGTTAAGGAATGAATGATAGCTAACAATTCTTTAATTTTAGCAGAGTGAATCATCTTTCAAGTTATATTCCCACTAAGGTTTTCCTTAACATGTCTTCTCAAGAACAAATCTGGCGTTCTTGTGTTATTTATTGAGGATCTTGAATTTATTATTTATTTTTTAGATCTTTTAATGTTTGAGAGGTTTTACGCTTATAATTGGTACAACTGATTCATCCCCACAACATCCCCCTTTTGGGCCTAACAATCGGTATCTAAGTTAAGTCATTTTGGAGGAGCGTAATTGCTTGAAGGAGATAGGGTATGGAAATTTTGAGGAAAGAGAGTCTAAGGATTGATGGTGAAACTTACCTATAATGGAAAGATTAGATGGATCCTTACCTGATGTGCATGTTACTCTTTATTACCTTGCACCTTTGCAAAGAAATGGGGTGTTCTTTTTGTTAGAAATAGGTAACACTTAGGGGGTGGGGGGGGGGGGGTTTGAATCAGTATTCCATAAACTTTTGCCCAACTATGGATATCGTTAACAATCTTATAACATGTACTTGTAAATAAAATTGAATAGTAAACATAGAAATAACACAATGCAACTCATAACACCATTATCTATTAACTAGGGAAACCTTGATCAAGGGAAAACCCCAGTGGGGATGGTACCAAGAAAATGATCCACTAATAAAAAGTGTAATGCCCCGTCCGAAGATCCTTGGAAACAAGGATGAAAAACAAGTCTGAACAATTTTTTTTTTTTTTAAAACAAGTGTAAGTGCACAAGATACAACCTACACAAACCAAAAGATTGTAATGGAAGACTGAAAGACAACCAAGCACCAACGGATCTCCAAATGCCACTACCAACTAGAACACAATCACGAAAACCACAAAGACCTACCAAGATGAAAGACATAAGATGACTCTTGGAAACTGGCTAAGTCTGAAATCCTAAAGCCCTGAAATTTGGCTAAGTCTGAATTTCTGAAGCCCTGATTTTTCCTAGAATCTACACCTTAGCTCACAGAGGTCTGAAACCCATCTCAAATGAATCGTCGCATATATTAAAATATATCTTAAGTATAAGGAATTAAATATATTTTAATTATAAGGAATTAAATATACATCAACTTATACTTAAATGATATATTTTAAGCCCCTAACAACATCTGAGAAGCACTAGGAAGGTAAGAAAACCAAAAGGGTATCTAAAACCAACTTTCAAACTTTATTTCGACAAGCCTAACTATCCCCTATTTTTCACGCGAAGATAGAGCACCAATATTTCTTCTGGCGCGAAGACTTTCATCAGCTCGTGCGAAGATTCTCAACGGCTCACGCGAGGACTTTTCATCCTCGCGTGAAGACTTGAATTCTCGCGTGAAGAAATCCACGGCTCGCGCGAAGATTTGAATCAGCACGCACCCAAAAACACAAAAACAAGGCTAGAAAAAAAAATGAAACAAAGTTCCTCCACACTAGGGAGTACCGGATCCACTTTTTGAGGTAAGGACACTCGAATCCAAGCTAAAAGATGGACAACTAGAAGCAAAGTCTAACCATCTAAAACAATAGCAAGGGAAGAATAGAAGGAAACATTTCAATAAACTAAAGTAACATCGCAGTGAATCATGAAAATAACCTCTTACATTTAAGCATAAATATCAAAGCAATGAACCAATTAACCAAACTAGGTACGCGGTTCCTCCCAACCGTCAATGGCATCATAGGACCATCGTGGGCCCTAGCCATCCCCCGCGCATAACATCCCAAGCAACCGATCAAATCATTGGTGCTCTCGTAATAGGGACATCACTACCAAACATGCTACAATATCAGTAAATGAAATCTAACATGCTAGTAGTAACATAAAATAAACCTGTAATCAGATAACATCATCTACTACATGCTAACCATCATAATAAGGAAAGCGTTAAAACTAACATCATCTAAACATGATAACATCATAATGAGAGCATAAATCACAAGCATACTCTGTATATCGAAGTACCAAGTGACACATCCAGCTACAGTCGTACCAAGACAATAGACCGTCTCTGTACACTGGTCCCTAGCAATGGTGAAGGTAGCTACGCCTCCCAACCATGTGGCACCCGTAGGTCCACACCCACCGTGCTGATGGAGATGATGATCCAACCACACACACACAAAACAACAACCATGACTAACACTCACGCCAAGCAATATGATGACTGAAACCAAGACATAGAAAATGCATAAACTACAGGTCTTGGTCAAACACCTCAATGGGCTACTACGTAGGGACTGACATCATGGAGAGTTGCTTGGCATCGACAAGCCCAAGCTGGGATCATGCGTTTCAACTCCTCAACGGAGGGCCCCGCATATACTTTTTATTATCTTAAATTTTATTACCACCTAATGTTTTATTTAATTATCACTTACTTAAAACTTCCTCTGCCAACCCTGTGGGACTAAGGTCACTAGGCTGCGAGATAGAAGCAGCCTCCATATGCTACCCTACCCTACCCATGCTCATCCAACGATGAGTGCTCTTAGGCATGCAAACTCCCAACCCAACCCCAATGATCACAACTTCCGAAAGTACCACGGAAGATCGGGCCTCGCAGGTCACCCGACAATGTGCATGTGTGTGGCGCACCACCATCACAGAGATCATACACAAGGACAGGATGAGAATGCAAATAGAAGTCAATCAACCGAACCAAAATCGGAATGACAGATACTACATGCATCCCAATGCAACAAAAGATGCAAAAGTGTTTTGATTGAAACTCGAGAAAATAGGGCGGCACACAAAACAAGGTAAAAACTCCAAATTTTGAAAAAATTCCAAAATTAAAACCCATTTGGCCTTTGGGTTCAAAAACCCCAAAAATCCAAAAATAATTGAAAATGGACACCATATGCAAAAACGGCCAGCATAACGGCCCAAAAAACCAAACCCCCATTTCAAAAATAGGTAAAACGTTCATACCCGACCAACCGGGCAGAACTAGCAAATAGAAACGGAGGGGAACACTAGTTCACAGCCTCCTAACATATTGCTACAAGAAACGAAAGCAGAAACAAAGAAAAAACATTAAAACGGGAAGGCCCTACCTGACAGCAAAAAGGGCCGAAACTGAAACCCGTAGAATAAAATAAATACTCCGCCAAAACTGCTGAAACTGTCGGTAAAGCAAGAACTCCTCGAGTTGAATCCAACGAGACCAACCTCACAAAGATCCCACGCTCACAGCTCTCGCAATGAGCAAAACAATAATCCTTCAGAAGAGGATTTCCAAATTTTCTCTCCAAACTCAATTTTCCAAAATGTGTGAAGCCACTAATGAATTCACTTTTCCAATATTTATTCATTTTGAGTGAATAGCTAAATATGGAAAATAGCTAGCTGGAGTAGTTAAACTCCGAAACAACCCAAACAAAAATAGGTTATTATCTGTAATGGAAATTCACCTAAGGCAAAGCTGCCAGAAATTAAATCCAAAAGATTAAAAAACTCGAAAATCCAAAATTACAGAAAATCACTTAACACTTTCGCGACAAATGCGAACTTCTAAATGCACATACATGTTCACTGGTCTAATCACATAATGCAATGGGTTCGGATTTACTAATCACCAAAAGGTTTTTAATATAAAACAACTAAATAAGGATACGTCGACCATATAGGAGTGACATTGGCAAAATATGAACAGCTGGATCACTAACTCCATAGGCCACTGCCAGGGATGTAATTCTTGCACACTAGAACACACGATCAAGTGCAATTGCATATAATATAATAGCCGAAGCAATTAAAGCATTAATTAACTAATTAATCCATTTACATCACTCACGTACGCAAAATGTGTAAAGAACATAGATGAAGTAAATAACCATAGCATAAAATGCATCTCATAACATAATCAAAAAAAATTTCCAATGCATCATATAACCAGATATCATTATAGATCTACTGTCATCTCAAAATTGCATCAACATGCAAATATGATAAACTGAACAGCATAGCAACAAAGCATCTATGGTACGAAAATCAAAGTATAACATTCGACCCTCAGGTCATCTCAAGGTACAAATATCAAAAGAGTATCAAGTATCTCTTGAACCAAAATAGACAAGGTACAGACTGCAATCACGAGAGGCACTACAAAAAGAATCTTGTGAAAGATATTCACATCTGCTAGGAGTTTATTACATTTGTATAGTGTCTTGGTCCTTGTTAGAGGACTAGGCTTTGTTAGAAGCCTCAACCCTATTAGAAGTTGTTATTAAAATTACAAAATGTATGCAAGATGAGCCCACTGCCCAAACATGCAATATACAATGATATTCTGCACACAAAGGTATAGGTACAAAAACCTTTGACAATGTTGACATCTTATATATCTGATTTGTCATTTGTAGCTCATTGTACACAACTTCACATACTCTAATTTGTATCTACTCTAACATCAAGTTTGCATCACAATACACATACATATTAATCACAAAAGCATTACACAACTTTGCATCCAAAGTTTTGTCCTTTATACCAAGTTATTTTGTTTCATTGGGCTTCATGTCTTCACACATGTCCCAAAATACAAAATCACACTTTTCTCAACTAGGGTTAACATCTCATATTTCATCCCTAATTGGCTAAGTAATTTTTTTCTAAACAAATAGTTCCTTAACTTAAAATACATCTCTCCTTAACTCTGTCATGTTCTGCCTATGCATACCTGTAATCACTAAATCATCCATATCTTTGTCTGTACTACTCATCAAGAATCACACACTTGCATACAAGATCCTCATAACTTGTTCTTGCTTCCCTTAAGTGTGCACATGTTGATTTTTTTTCTATCATCTTTGCAAGCGAAAACTGCGTCTGTGTTGATAGTTAAACTCTCTTTATACATAGACAATTTTCTAAGTCTTAAACCCAAAATTGTATCTTCAAGTAATGTTGACTTTAGAGAAGTGATATGTTGCCATAAATGACAACCTCAAATTATTTCCATATTTACCTCTTAGCCAAATTGACAACAATCTCCCCCTTTAGCATTGATGACAACCTATGGGAAAATTGACTAAGTCCCAAAATGCAAAATTTCAAAATTGTGAAGTTCTTCAGATGACCATATAATTTTTTTTAAATGTGGATCATTTCTATTGCATACAAACTTTACATACTTATCTCTCCTTATTACAATATGTATATTACCAAATAATCCCCCTTTGACTATACTCTACCTTTTACATACTCATACATACATTTTTTGTACAATTACTCCCCATTTGACATCGATGGCAAAGGGGAGTCAAAAACTATATGCAAGTCAAAAAAAATGATCTACCTTCTTTCCTTCATGCTGATGAATTATTTAACAATGAGATACAATCAACAAAACTATTTTTCAAGCTGACCAGTCCTTCATTCTATGCTCCCTTAAAAGAATCTAATACTATGAGAAGTGCACATAGTTAATAAGCTGCTAACTTTGATGCCTAGAAGTATGGATTGCTGAATTTCTAATATGATATCTTCACCTTCAAGCAATCATCAAACTATTTTTGAATTGGGTCAATATTCAAAGATATATGTTCTCTCAACAAAGAGAACCTTTTCATATTTTGTTCCTTGCTAACTTCTAGCCTTCTCCTTTCATTGTGGATCTTGCCTATTATTTTCTCTAAGGGAATCACTTGAGCATGTGTACTTTTTAGTCCACTAATCATATTTTTCACTTCATCCTCTTTTCCTTTGATCTAGTGATGTAAAAGTATGCATATATTCATGTGCTAGCACACATTTCCCATAAAGTTCCTTACCTTCATGAACACATCTCCACAATTCCTTAATGCTTGTATCCAAGGTAGCTAAGTAATCTTTAACATTTTGATATACCTTACTAAACATATTTTCATCATACTCAGCTTGTGCCTTGATTGTAGCTACTTCATCCGTAGTCTTATATTGACTATCAAATTCTTTTAAAACTCTAGCTGTCTTCTTTTGTGGATTGCTTTCATTGATCTAAATGTTCATTAGGCTTTCCATTTTCCTTGTCATGTTCTCAAGAATCTCTTGAGTTCCTTTCATTCATTTGCCTTTCCTAATAATTATTTTGGTAGCTAATGCAAACATCTGACTAAGCATTTCAATTTTAGGGTCCTTTACTGTTGTTAGTGGTGTACCACTCATCATACTTGCAATCAAAGATTCTAGTGGTGACTTTGAAGAACTAGGCACTTCTCTACTTGTATCTTTGATAGGTGTAGCCATTTGTTCTTGCAATCTCTGACTAACATCATTTGTTTGCTATAGGGGTTGATCATTAATGGTATCCTTTTGTTGTTTAGATCTCCCTACTTGTTGACTGTCAAAAGTTCCCTTCTTTGTTTTAGTGTGCTTCAACTATGTTTGAAATGAGAAGTCTCTTGCACTATGATTTTCCAATGAACTTGAAACTTCTTATCAACTTTCTTAATTTCATCTGCCAATGTGACCAGATCCTCTATCTCACCCTTCTTATCTTCTCCTTTATTTTTTGTATCTTCTTCTTCCTTCTCTTCATCACCAGAACTCATGTACCAACCAAATTGTCAAAAATGGGGCCATAATCCTTATAGGGATCCTCTATTATATCTGGTGTGATATTGTCGTTGTCAATGTTCATCGTGTTGATGAAAATTGTGATATTTGGTGTCTCTGATGTTGTAATCTCTGATGCTCTATTGGCTTTTGCTCATCATTGTATCTCCCTTTACCTTTGTTGTAGTAGTAATAAGAGTAGGAGTTTCCCCCCTAACTCTATAATTTCTCTCTCTTTGCTTAGTTCAGGCATATCTAACATTGTTTTGTCTTCTGAAGTCTTCTATGAAGTCTTAGATGACCTTGGTTTAGGCTTTTCTTACTGGTTCACTAAGAATTAGGTTAGTGAGTTTTTTGTCTCCTTAATAACTTCTTCTCTTTGTCCTCCTATAATCCTTATAATTTTCAACTTATCTTGCACATGGGGTGCCTTATTCTTTTCGTGTGTGCATAATTTTTCACATTGTAGTGTTTTCTTACCAAATCTTCTCTCAATGTCTCTTCTTCTTTCTTTAACCTCAACCTCTCCTCATTTATTATGTCATATAGATATTTAGGTATCTCACCATGTATTGCAAGAAGTGGTTTCATAAACTTTATAACGTATTGTATTACTGTGACATCTAAATTTATCTTCTCATACAAGGGATAGCTATCATAGAATTGCTTTAACTTCTTAAGATTTTCCTAATTCAATATAGAATCATTAAGATTTTCAATTCTTGGCTTCTATGAAGCTTTCTTCTTCTTACTTCCTTCTTCCTTAGTAGTGTCATTTGGTTTCTCTTTCTCTGATTCCTCTTTCTCAATTTTTGTCTCTTACTTTTTCTTCTTGCCCACACATGTAACTATTGCCTTTCGTCACTTTCTGAGACCAATGGCAAGTTATTTCACTCTCTTGTATTTTGGAGGTTCTATTGCCTCTTATTTTACTTCACCTAACCTCAAGGATCTTCTTGTGCTTGGAGGTGTAGATGTTTGAACTTTCACTATACTAATATCTTCTTCTTCCATGGGTTGAACTGGTGATGATGGAACAAACTATGGCATTGGTGAACCTATTGCATATGGTGCAATGGGTGACTGTTCGAACTGAACTACAATTGTGACTTCCATAGAAGATCCACTTTCAATTGCTAATGGCTTTTGTGATTAAGATCTCAAATTGCCCACTTTCTTTCATTTCTTTTTCTATGTCCATAACTTCTCTGAATTCTTCTTTATTGACACCTATTTCTTTAAGCATTTCACTTATCCTTTTGTCCACTTTCTTCTTAGTATCCTTACTATATAGTTGATTGTCCACTTCTCTATTTTTCTCTTCATAGGTGCCCCATCTAGGACACTCTTCATCCTTTTCTGATTCAATAATTATCTTCACATAACCCTCAATTAATTCTTCTATCATCTCATATCCCATAGGGTCAAAAAATTTAACTCTTGGTTCTACTTCTTCCATACAAGTAACATATGTCTCAACCATAAAACATATCTCATCTTTTTTCTTTTCTACAATAGAAGGTAGAATTCTAAATCTCTATTTCATCCTAGTTTGGAAACTCTTCATCATTCTAGATACATCTTTTATAATTCTATCTTCATGCTAATTTCTATAGTAATGTGTAATCAATTCCATTCTACACTTGTTATAGTTCCATTCATAACTAGGCATTCCTGGAAATTTTGTCACCACTTGAAAGAATAGGTGTGTCAAAAAAGACTCAAATCTGAATGCTCCAATTTTGGTTTTCTTAATCTTGTCAATGTTATCAACTATTTGTTGTTTAAGGATATCACAGATGTCAACCATTTCTCTTCCTACAGTCATCATGTAAGCTGCATGGATGAATCCACCAGGTACAAAATTCACTCTAGTGGTGTAGTTCAATTTGTAGAAAATTATTTTCTAGATCAACCTCATATCAACTTGTTTGATTTTATATACCTTCATGTTTCTTCCATCAGATACTAATCCAATGTTGGTTTCAACTACTTTCTTAACATTTCAACTACTTTCTTAACATTCTTATCATTAACAAGGTTAACATTGTCATTGCTTAATCCAGCCAACTTATGAATCATGTTATTTATCAATCATTACTAGAATATCTCCTACCCAAAACATATCCTCATGATTTTGGCTTAGAATTATTCTTGTCCACTCATGTTGTTCAAACTCCTCAAAGAACATATGTTGGTCATGTTTAGGTTTTTCAGATGTTCAAACCCTTGTTTGAATGTTAGGTCATTATTGTACACTAGATTCATGGTGAATTTCATTGTCTTTGATTGTCTCAAACTTGCAGTGAATGTATGTGTGGATATATTCTATGTGTAAAACTCTACTAGGTACTTGTGAGAATGGACCAGACAGATCATCCTTGACAGAAATATATGAGTGCTTCTTAAAATTATACCTAGGTCTTTCACTCATATCACATATTGTGGAGTTTTCCATGATCTTTAAATAAAGCTTTTTGATACATGAATACAATTTATCAAGATGTTGCTTTGTCTTTTTAAGCTCTTTCACAAAAAAAATTGTACTTCTCAAGTTTTGCATATTGTAGCTTTAAAGATTCGAGTTTAGATGTCACCTTAGTAAGCTTGGATTTTAGATCTGCATTCTCAGATCTCAAATCTAATTCAATCTTCTTTTCATCATTCGCCATATTTGATTGTAGATTTTTAATCTCTAGCTCATGCTTCAGGATCTCATTTTTCTTTTCAAGCCTTGACATTGACTCACTATCTTTAATTTGATCATTTGACTCATTGTTCTTGGAATTGGTAGATTTAATTTCCTTCTTCAACTTCTGAATGGTAGTTTTAGCCTCTTTGTATTTCTTCTTCAAAATATCTCTTTCTTTAGTAATCACATCAAGAGATTCTTCTACATTAATAGTGATCTTACTAAAGTTGTTAGCCCTCTTCTAAGTAGCTATGCTCTGATACCAATTGTTAGAAATAGGAAATACTAAAGTAGGGGGAGAATCAGTATTCCACAAAAAATTCTCAGCTATGGATATAATTAACAATCTTATAGCATACACTTGTGAATAAAGTGAAAAGTAAACATAGAAATAACATAATGCAACTCATAACACCATTATTTATTAACTAGGGAAACTCTGGCCAAGGAAAAACCTTGGTGGGGATAGTACCCACAAAATGATCCACTAACGAAAAGTATCTTGTGAAAGATTTTGACACTGTTAGGAGTCTATTACATCCATATAGTGTCTCGGTCCTTGTTAGAGGAATAGACCTTGTCCGAAACCTCAACCATATTAGGAGTTGTTATTACAATTAAAAATGTATGCAAGATGATCCCACTGCCCAAACATGCAAGATACAATGACATTCTATACACAAAGGTACAAATACAAAAACCTTTGACAATATTGATATCTTTTATATTTGATTTGTCCTTTGTAGCTCCTTGTACACAACTTCCCATACTTTGATCTTTCTATGCTCTAACATCAAGTTTGCATCATAACACACATACATATGAATCAAAAAAGCATTATACAACTTCACATCCATAGTTTTTTCCTTTATACCAAGTTAACCTATTTTCTCAACCTTCATGTCTTCACACGTGTCCCACAATACAAAATCACGCTTTTATCACTTAGGGTTGAAATCTAGGATGTCATCCCTAATTGGTCAAGTAATTGTTTTTCTAAATAAAATAATTCCTTAACTTAAAATACCTCTCTCCTTAACTCTATCATGTTCTGCTTGTGCATACCGGCAATCACTATGTTATCCATATCTCTATATATACTGCACATCAAGACTTGCGCTCTAGCATAGATGATCCTCATAAATTTTTCTTGTTTCCCTTAAGTTCACACATGTTGATTTGTCATCTATCATCGTAGCAATCCAAAACTGTGTTTGTGTTGACTATTAAACTCTGTGATACTTAGATAATTTTCCAAGTCTTCAACCCAAAATTTATCTTCAAGATAATGTTGACTTTATACAAGTGATATTTTTCCATAAATGAAAACCTCAATTCATTTCCATATTTACCTCTTAGACAATTTTCCAACAAATTTATATAAGCACTACACCAGTCCTTCTCCTAAAGCATTACATTATAATTCAATAGGTGGTGTAAAATTTAGTATAGTCAAGATAGGACATGATCTCATTACTTCTGTTAGCTTCCCAAAGGCTTATTGTATTGCAACACTCTACCAAAAGGCCCCCTTTTTGGTAAGTATATTAATGGAGAAACTATTTTGGAAAAATCCCTAACAAAGTGTATGTAGCAACTACATAGTGCCACAAATTCTCTAAAATGATTTAGAGAATGTAGTTTTTTCCATTCCTTTATGGTTTTAATTTTCTCACCATCTACACTTACTCCCTTTTCATTGATTTTTTGATGTAGATAAAGTATTTATTATAAGTCAAACTCACGTTTTGAAGCCTTGGCAAACAAGGATTCTAATTCTAAGATACATAGGGATTTTTCCAAATGTGACATGTATTCTCTCCATTTCTTACTATAAATTAGGATATCATCAAAGAAAATAAGCGTAAATTTTCTTAACTTCTTCCTAAAGACATGATTCATACATGATTCGAAAGTGGTTGAAGCATTGCTAAGGCCAAAGGGTAAGATTAGGAACTAAAAATGCCCATAATGGCTTCTAAAGGTTGTCTTAGGTCCATCTTATTTTATTGTCTTGATTTGGTGACATTTTTATCATAGTTCAATCTTCAATAAATATTTGGCCTTGTGAATTTTTTCGATAAGTTCATCCACTCTCATAATGGGGTAACAATTCTGAATAGTCTTCTTGTTAAATGTTCAATAATCTAAAAGTATTCTCAAATTTTCATCATTTTTTTTAATAAAAACCTTCGATGATGTGAAAGTGCACAAGTTGGGTTGATAATGTGCCATATCTAAGAGTTATTATATAGTCTTCTCAATATCATCTTTATGTTTTCGAGGGATTTTATAAGATGTTGTAATTAGTGGTTTTGCCCCATTTCCTAATTCTATAAAAAAATTTAATTCTCTCTTGGGAGGTAAACTTGGTGGAATGTCATAAAAAAACCTTTCATGATTTATAATTATGTGTTTAATATCAATGTTCATGTATGACCCCTATGACGTAGATATTTTCAAGACCAAACACTAGTCAACCCACTTTCCTTGTTTATTCTAGGGTGATTTTGGGACCTTCATGCTAGAAATGGATCATTAAGTTAGGAAGGTCAAACTTGAAACACCCTAGGGATTATATCCATGGATCACTAGAAAATTATGTTAATGTCTAGTGGAACCACATACAAGTCCACTTTAATGGGATGTTCCCCAATTTATTTCTTTTTGTGGAATTATTTTTGCACACCTAACCAAAGATCATGTGCCTTGATTCATTCTAAATCCCTTAAAATTGTGTTCTTTAGTTTCATTGATGTGGTCTTTAGTTTCATTTATGTAACAAGTATTTCATCAATGAAGTTGCGGGATGCCCCACTAGCTACCTCAAAGATAATCATTTTCCCTTAATGGTGCTCTTAATCATTAAAATTTTGTGTTTGAAAGATTGAGTGAAAGTGGCCATCACTCCATATTCTTCATCTTCATGTATTGTTTTCTTTCTTAAATTTTCTTCATTTTCTTCCTCAAATATTTCTTCTATCTTTTGAGCTCAATCCGTCTTTCCATATTATGCCTAGGTTTTCGTTCTTCTTTCCATCTATAACATGGAGTTTTATTTCTAAGGTCCTCTTTTTTATTACAGTATTACCTTGTTCCCATGATCCCTTGCATTTAAAGTTTTTTTTTTCCCCTTAATTGGTCTCATTTAGCTTTGGTTGGGAAACTCATGTGAAATTTACTTTTGTTGTGGAATTATTTGGTATAGTTGATTCAAGGTTTGTTTCTTTCTAATGATGCTTATGACCTTAAGGCTATTTCAAAGGCATCTTTAAGATATTTAGGTTTTAGGTCACTTACTAATCTATTTAGAGAATCTTTTAATCCTTAGAAATATATAAGTAAGCCTATTACCATATATTCTGGAAACTCGAATTGAAATTCTTTGAAATTTCACTATGTAACCTTCTATGGATCCATGTTGTTTAATTGGAGTTAATTTTTTTAAAATTGTACCTTTTAATAAGTTTTTGTGAAAAATCTTCATAGAAGGTGCTATTTTGATAACTTGGCTATGAATTGCATGGTCTCACCATTTATGTGCCGATCCCTCAAAATGAAGAATACATTTGAGTAAATCCTCTTTTGTAATTGGAGTAAGGGTTAAATTGTTGGAAACTACAATTGGAACAATTATAATGTCGTCATTGATGTCAAATATTACTGTTAAGACATTTTCTAACAGTGTAAAGTGTTATATCAGTTGATTGATGAAGAGGATTTGAAAATAGAAGATAACAAGGTGAACTAGTAAAGCTGTTGAGTAAAGAGGAGTAAGTTTGATAGAATTACAATGAGAACTTGATAAGTTAGTATTTGACAAGATAATGTGTTTTTTGATCATTATATTAAGTGAATAAGACATATGAGTTGAAGTATGGAAGAGATGTTTGATAGAAGACAAGAAGTTGAGTAAAACACCAAGCTTGATCAAGTGACAGTTTACTAGGCCAATGAAGAAGTTGAAGTAGAAGATTAAGGAACTTCAGTAATGGCTGAAAAAACCATATTAATTGAGTATTGGTAATGGTTGAGCAAGATGAAGAAAAAATTGAAGTACTGACTGAGCGCAATGTAGGCCAAGTGAGCTAGTGTAACTTGAGCGAAGATCGATCAATAGAGACCAAGCTACATAGTGACGACTAAGCTAAAGAACATAGTGATGACTAATTGTCAACATATTAATAGTTTATGAAAGAATCAAGTTTTAAGGCTAACATAGTTGAATTTTTGAATTGGCCAAAACACGTGAATGATAAGGATTGATGAGGTGACATTGTTGTTTAAAGTTGTTAAAAGTTGAATTGGTACATCTGGACATGTGGATAATTGATTCACCCCCCTCTTAGTTATTCTAATCATTCTAACAATTGGTATCAAAGTTTGAAGGGACTTAAGCTAAAGATCAAGATGTACAAGATAAAGTTACCCAAGCTTAACCAAGAGAACTTCCCAGCATGAAAATGCTTGATGAGATTGCATCTATCTAGACTTGGAGATTCTACACTATACTACTTAGACAATGAATACATTGAAGTCCCTAGACCCATGACAATTGAGCAAATAAAAGATAAGTAGGAGCACAATCAAATGATGATAGATCTAGCATCTTCCCTGAGTTATGTTGAGTTTGATGATGTGAATGATTGCACTAATGCAAAGCAAATGTGGGATAAATTGGCACAAATTCATGGAGGAGACAAAAATGTTTATAGGGATAAAGAAAAAAGTTGTATAGGTAAGTTTTATGACATGAGAATGAAAGAAGGATAAATTGTTGCATAGTATTGTGGTTGAATCAAAGAAGTGGTGAATGCAATTAGAGGTGCTGGAGCAGACATATTTGATTAAACTATGATCAACAAGGTATTGAGGACTTTACTTTTTATCTATGCAATTAGAGAATCTCTAATTCAAGAGATGAGATGTACACCTAGTAATGATCTAATCCCAGATAGTCTAATTGGTAGATTCACTGCATTTTAATTATCAAATTTTGATAATTATAAACCTTCTAGTGTTGAATGTGCTTTCAAGTCTCAACTAACCCTTGATGGATCTAAAAGAAAGAAAAGTTCAAAGAGTAGTATTGTTGACAATGATAGTGAATTACATGATGACCATGATCTAGAAGCATTATTGCAAAGAAGGCTACCAAGAGGAGAAGGAAAATACAAAGCTAAACTTCAAATAATTTATTTTACATGTAACAAAGTTGGTCATATTGTTTCAAGGTGTCCTGATAGAGATGAGAAGGAGGAAAGAAAAGACAAAAAATATCGAGGAAGGAGAGACAAAAAAGACAACTGAGGTAACAAAGACTACAAAGGAAAAGGTAAGAAATCTTGTTACATTGCTGAAGAAGATGGTTTTGAAAGCAATTTTGATGAACAAGATGAATAAGTTGTTTATGTTGCAATGAAAGCTGAATATGGTGAAGATGATAAGTTTGAGAAATTTTCTCTAATTTCACATGTGAGTAAGAATGATAAATAGATATTTGATTGTGGTTTCTCACATCATATGACCGGTGATACAAGTTTGAAAAGCTAGAACATTATAATGGTAGTTGTGTTAAGTTTGGAAATGATACACAACGTTATGTGAAAGGTAAAAGATATATTATATTGAATGGAAAGATCATATGTGAAAATTCATATTGGGTTGATGGATTGAAATATAATATGTTGAGTGTGGTACAATTGCAAAGTTCAAGCTACCAAATTTAATTCCAAAACAAGAAGGCAAAAAACTATGATACTACCAGTGAAGTGATTGGAAGTAGAGATCAAACAAGAGGTAACTTGTTCTACCTAGAGCTATCTAAAGACACATGTTTATTTTCAAAATTTGAAGATGTTTGGTTATGGCATAAGAGGTTATATGATGTGAATTTTGATGATTTGGTAAACATTAGTAAGATAGAAAGAGTAAAAGGATTACCAAGATTGAGAAAATTTGATAAAGTGATGTGTGAACAATGTCAAATGAGAAAAATGACTAAGTCTAGCTTCAAGAGAAAGACATATTCTTCTGATGATATTTTTGAGTTAGTTCATACTAATTTATGTGGTCCTATTGGAGTGCAAAGTTATTATGGTGACAAGTACTTTATTCCATTTGTTGATGAGTTCTCTAAAATGATAATTGTGGTGTTTCTAAAAGAAAAAAAACTTATGCTTTTCAAATGTTTAAGTGGTATTTGGATAGAATTGAAAAGGATATAGGTAAAAGTCTGATATGATTGAGATCCAATAGAGGAGGTGAATTCATATCTGAGGAGTTCAATACATTTTGCAATGACAAAGGAATCAAAACCCAAATGTCAGCACCAAGGACTCTGCCACAAAATGGGATAACTGAAAGAAGAAATAGATCAATCATGGGCTATGCAAGAACACTGATGATGGAAAAGAACATTTCCTGACAGTATTGGAGAGAAGTTGTAAGTCCTATTGTCTATACACTAAAATGACTTCAAGTCAAGAAAGGTACAACAAAACCCCTTTTGAACTATGGTATGGCTATGCACATAATGTCAAATATTTCAAAGTTTTTGGAAGCAAGTGTTACATACTAAAACATGCAAGGAAAGGAAAACTTGATGCAAACAATGATGAAGGTATGTTCTTAGGATATTTCACTAAAAGTAAGCTATACAAGTGTTTGAATTCTAAAGCTAACAAAATTGTGGAAAGTTCAAATGTTAGAGTTGATGAATTCGCAAAAAAGAATGAAGAAGAATGCAAGAAAGAACCTAAAGATTACAAAAATTTTGTATACATCTGTGAAGGAGAACTAAATACTTTACCTGAATCTAAGAAAAATATTTTCGAGCATCAATAGACTAGTGCTGCCAACCATCAACAAAAAAGCTTATTCGAGTGTCAAAAAGTTGTCAAACATCAAGCTATAGGATCCAAGTCACAGAGAGAGGAGATCGAACACCAGAAAGAGGAAGTCAAGCTACAATAGGAGATACCTAATGAAAATGAGAAAGATGGATCAAGTGAATTATGACAAGGAGAAAAAAGATTTGAATCTATCTTTGCAAAATATGTGAGAAGAAACCATGCACCATTACAAATCATTGGAGATAAAGATTTAGGAGTCATTACAAGAAACAAGTTGAAGAATGATACATGTTTACTTGTCAATTTGAGCTAATAACATTTAAAGATTCACTAGAGAATGAAGATTAGATTAAAGCAATGAATAAGGAGATTGATCAAATAGAGAAGAACAAGACATGGACATTGGTACCAAGGCTAAAGGATAAGAATGTTATTGAAACCAAGTGGGTATTTAGAAACAAGTTGAATGAGAAAGGTGAAGTCATGAGAAACAAAGCAAGATTGGTTTGCAAGGGATATGCATAAAAGGAAGGAATTAATTATAGAGAGACATTTTCCCTAGTTGCAAGGTTAGGAGTAAGAATATTACTTACATATGCTACTTACAAAGGATTCAAAGTATATCAAATGGATGTCAAATTTGTGTTTCTGAATAGAATCTTGGAAGAAGAAGTCTACATTGGACAACCAGAAGGATTTCTTGACCCTAGAAAGAAGAACATGGTATGTAAATTGCTCAAAGAATTGTATGGTTTGAAACAAACCCCTAGAGCATGGTATGAAAGGTTACATACATATTTGGTGAAAATTGGTTTTGCAAGAACTAATGATAATAACAATTTGTACTTGAAAAGTGAATATGAGAACAAGGTATTGCTAGCTAAAATATTTGTTGATGATATCATATTTGGAGGACATGGTCTATTATGAAAAACATTTTCTAATGAGATGAAAAAAGAAATTGAGATGTCAATGTTTAGAGAGATTAAATTCTTTGTTGGATTACAAGTTTATCAAATGAAAGGAGGTATATATATTACACAATCACCATATGTCAAGGAGATATTGAAGACCTTTGAAATGGAAGATTCAAGACTAGTTGGAATGCCTAGGGCTATTGGACATAAATTTTCAAAGAATGATGATTCTACTAAAGTGAATTAGACATTGTACAGGTTAATGATTGGCAAATTGCAATATGTCGTTCATAACAGACCAAACATTGCATTAGTTGTTGGTATTGTTGTAAGATTTTCTGCTAATCTTAATGAGAATCACATGATGATTGTAAAAAGGATACTGAGATATCTAAAAGGAACAAAAGACTATGGTTTATGGTATGTGAAGAAATATGTTTGAGCTAAAAGTTTACACAGATGCTAATTGGGATGGAAACACCGATGATAGAAAGAGCACAAGTAGAAGCACTTTCTTCCTAGGCGAGAAAGAAGAAAAATTGTATTTATCAATCCATGGCAAAAGTTGAATATGTTGCATCAATAGTTAATTGTTCAAACATTGTGAGGATCAAGAAATTGTTGAAAGGTATGAAGGATGTGAATATTAACCCTATGGTGATATATTCTCATAACACAAGTGTTATAAACATATTTAAGAATCATGTGATGTACACAAAGGCCAAGCATATTTTAATTAAGTATCATTACTTGAGGGAATTAGTGCAAGACAAAGAAGTAAGACTAGAATATGTGAACACAAAGGAGGAGAATGTTGATATATTCACTGAGGCTTTACCTAAGAATGCATTTTTTTTAATCTAAGAGGTAAGTTAGGGATCATTCCCCAATTTGAAAAAAAATTAAGAAGAGATGCAACATTTCATCAATTGTTATGATCAAAATATCTTACAGATTGATGCATGAGGTCATACTTTAGGAGCAGCCTAAAGTTGTGAAAAGAAAGTTATAAGCATGAGTTGATATAGTCATGAACAAAGATGAAAGAGGGAGAGATATTTAAAAGTTTACTTAGTACAGTGATCAAGAAGATGATGTGTATAGTGGACGATTTCTTTGGCATTGTTGTCAAAGAGGGAGAAGCATGTCAATTACTATCCATCCAATTACAAGAAGAGGGAGAATATGAGTGTGTCAAGTTACCATCCAATATCTAAAGATGTGTGAGGAAGAAGCATGGTTACCATCATGAGAGATATATCAAAGAGGGAGTCATTACAACAAAGAATCACAATTGGTATCATAAAAGGAGAAGTGTAAATAAGTGTAAAGAGGAAGCACATTTGAGATTACATGGATGAGAATTAGAATAAAACTAAAGATATTAATAAAGATCTGATACAAAATATAGAGGGAGCTGATAGTGAACATTCAGATAACACTGTTGTGATTGCATCTTAACTAGAGGTGTTGCCATCAATGCAAAAGAGGGAGATTGTTGGAAACTATGATTGGAATAATTGTTATGTTGTCATTGGTGTCAAACCTTACTAGTAAGACATTTGATAACAGTGTAAAGTGTCATAACAATTGATTGATGAAGAGGATTTCAAAAGAGAAGATAACAAGGTGAACTAGTAAAGTTGTGTGCGAAGAGGAGTAAGTTTGATGGAATTACAATAAGAACTTGATCAGTTAGTATTTGACAAGATAATGTGTTGTCTGATAATTATATTAAAGTGAAGAAGACAAATGAGTTAAATTATGGTAGAGATGTTTGATAGAAGACAACAAGTTGAGTAAAACATTAAGCTTGATTGAGTGACTGTTTACTAGGTTAATGAAGAAGTTAAAGCAAAAGATTAAGGAACTTGAGTAATAGTCGCACAAACAGTATTAGCCAAGTATTGGTGATGGCCAAGCAAGATAAAGAAAAAACTATAGTAGTCAGGAACATTCTAGGCTGAGCGAAGACAAATCAATAGAGACTAAGCTACATAGTGATGATCGAGATGAAGAACATAGTGATGACCAAGTGTTAACAAATTAACAATTTGTGAAAGAATCAAGATTTCAGGCCGACATAGTTGAATTTTTGAATTGGTCAAAATGCATGAATGATAAGGATTGATGAGATGGCATATTTAATGCATGGATTAAGTTTGTTAAGCAATCTAAGGAAAGGATTTGATGAGAAGTTTCTAGAAGTTTTAAGAAAGGAGAAGAAGGAAAAAATAATGGACAAATTCAATGAATCTGATCAAACCACAAGGTCTATGATTATGTTTAAGCACAAAAAGTTCAAAATCATCTATTTAAGAAGGCACAAGAGTTATTTCATGGTTTTTGATTGATGAACTTGTGAAGAATAGAGTAGCAAAGGAAAGTGAGAAGTTGGTGAAGAGTGATTGCTTAAAGAGTTGCCAAGCAGATCAATGATGAAGAATATGATGAAGTCCACTCAATGAACTAGGAATGAGCCCAATGGAGATATGGATTTGAAAAGTGAGTTTTATTTTATCAGATCAAAACTAGATGTTACTTTCTAACCATTATGGCAGTAAAATCCTTTAATCAAGGTTGACCTAATAGTCATATTGTAAATCCTTTAATCAAGGTGACATTCTAATGGAATGATCTAAAAACCTATAACAAGGGAATTCCTAATAGGGTGATTAAATCCTTTAACAAGGTTACTCCTAACTGTGTATTTTTCTACCTTTAACAGGGTTAGCTCTTAACCAAGCTCACTTCAAAAGAGTGAAAAGTGGTAGCATGTTACTTGATGATTTTTCCCAAATTGAGTTTCTACATTAAATCCTAGTGTCCTTCTTTTGTGAATGTTATTTTCATCATGTATTATGTTTATTGTTAAATATTTATGTTATTCAACATATACTAAATAAAGAGCTAAGCGATGTGATGAATAAGTTAAGTTTTTGATGAATTTCTATATTGGTTGAGTGGATTTATGAGTTTAAATAAGTTGTTTTAAGTTGTTAAAAGTTGAATTGGTATATTTGGACATGCAAAGATTACTTTAGCAACGAATCTTTGCCATTTGGAAATCCCGTCTCATGGGTCAATCGTCATTTGGTGAATAGTGCATGTAACATAGGTCAACCGCATCACCGAATATTTATCAGATTTGGGTCCAACACCCGTGGTAGTCACCATTAGTTATCACATGATTGGTCAAAAATGTTAGTCTAATTGCCAATGTAATATATGTTTTGGATACATTTATTTTAAACATTTCACCATCCTTTGCATGTTGTTTCTTATTGGACAATGTTCTTTCGCCATTACTACAACCGAATAATTTTCCCTTGGTTTGGGCATCGCCTACCATTTGTTCGACGTGTGTTGACCACCAGCCCCATTTAGCCAACTGTTTCTTATTGTGGGCTTGCATAGGAAGGTGTGTCTTACTTACATTTGACATTCCCTCTTGTTAATCTTGCATAATTTTCCAACCTAGATTGGACTATAAGATATTATTATTCTACACAATTCGCTATTTTCTAGTCTGGAGACTGGCATTTCTTATTGCTATTGAAGTTTCAGAGTGCTGAGTGAATTGCCCATTGACTCATGGATCGTGGTTTTTGTAAAAGGAAAGTGATTTTTAATTTATTTTTTATTTGGATAGTGGTACTAGTACTAGTTATTTTTTTAGTTTTATTGTCCAGTATCCACTGGTGACGAGACATCTCACATGCTAAGATAGCCTATAGATTTGCAAATTTTATTGGGTAGTACCATAGACTATAGTACCATAGCAGTGGTACCCTTTTTATGAGAATGAATCATATTATTGTTATTATATGTAGTCTAAGTAGTCCACTATCACCCTTCACAATCTTTGACTCATCACTATTTGAGTCTTTTGTTCAACAACTAAGTTGATTTATTTTTTGCAACCTTTATCAGTTTACAATGTCAAATAAGAGAGGTAACAGGGGTTTAATCCCTAAAGGCCAAGAGAGACCACCATTACCAAACCGTAGAACCATATTGCATATTTTGGTGGTGGAAATGTTAGCAACGTACAAGATTCACGAGTTAGATCTCCAGTGCTTATTGAAAAAGGAGATTGATCACAAGTTGGAAACCATATTGAAGAAGTTCAAGTTGGTGAACCTAATATCTCAGTTGAGGATGAACTTGAACACAATTTGGAGGCACTTCCCCTAAGTAGGGAATCACAAACTAATATTATAGAGTTGGAGTTAGGTGAGAAAACCAAAAGTGATTCCATAAATCATGTTCATGCACAAAAGGGGAAAAAAAATTGGAATAAAAAAAAGATCGATCTCATTGGGATTTGTCCAAAAGGAATTTTCAATTAGAATGGGTGGAAAAGTACTGGTTCATTAAACTAGTGGCCAATGCAATTGATGGTGATCCTCCTATAAAATGTAGATGTAAGATTTGCACAAAGATAATAAAGAAGGGGAAGAGGTTGCAGCTTAAACTTGATACTATAGAAAAGCATGTTAGTAAAGTTTACAAAAAGGAAACTATAGATGGAGTTGAAAAATCCATGCTGACTTGGAAAACAAAGGACAACTATCTATATATCAGGAATGCCAAAATATACGATTTACACAAGCAATTATGGGAGAATCATTCTATAGTAAAAGGTTCCATTGAAGATTTCATTAAGAAAGCAATGGAACTGCAAAATATGAGAAAAGTAGTTCAATTAAGTGTGGTCTTTTATATTTTGAGTAGAGGACATCCTATGATGGACTACCCTTCAATTACTACCTTATTGCACTTTTTTAAAGTTTGAAACTATCCGAACAGTCACTGGTCAGTAAATAGTGGGTGGGAATGGGCTAGCTATTTTGCACAGGTTGAAAAAGAATATATGAAGGAAAAAAATAAAAAACTCAAATTCTATTGCATTCTCTCTAGACGAAGTTACAACAATTGATAATACTTCCTAGGTGTGGATGCATGTTTATACTGTAAACAATCTTTGTCATCAACCCTTTCTACTATCTGTTGCTGAATTGAATTGTAATGCAATAGCTAAAAAATTATATGATTTATTAAAGAGTACTCTAATTGAATGTGAAGGTTTGGATAACATGGAGATTTCCAAAAAGTTGGTGTGTGTTGGAGTGGATGGAGCTTTGGTTATGCAAGGTTATAAAGGTGGTCTTTGCAAAAAGATCAAGAATGACTTAGTACCCTATGTTATTCCCATTCATTGCATAGCCCATCAAATCAATCTAGCTTTTAGAATTATCATTGATTTTGGTTGTGTAAGTAAAGTGGAATCTCTAATCAAAGAGATTTACCAATACTTTTTTTGAAGTCCAAAATGAGTTCAAAAATTTCAACACTTTGCTCAAGGACTTATTGATGAGAGGAAGCTTCTTAAAGATAATGATACCAGATGGATCTCTTTGGATGGACCAGCACATCGAGTATTCTTTGAATATCCATCATTGCTTGGACTAATCCACTCTGTGCGAAATAGATTCCCTCATCTATATTCAAGTCAAACTAATGTTAAGATACTCTTAACTTTGGCAATTATTCTCCCCATGCTATAGGATATGAGAAATATTATAAAAAAGGTTCAACAAAGAGCTATGTACATTGCATAATATAATAAGTTGCATAAAATCACATGTAGTAGCCTGCATACTTTGTATCGATTACTACCATTAGATGAATCAAAGTTTGCAAAGTGGATAGAAATCATAGATTTGAACAATCCTGGGAACTTTTACATATTGGTGCAAATGATGAGGTATGTGCCAAGGTATGTGGAGTTGACATACCAATGTAGTACTATGCTAGCGTCAACCCTAACTCCAAACCCAATGAAGTAGGAAGTGAAGTAGAATCAAGACTAGAGAAGGTACTTTCATGTGTTACAAGTGAAGACTTCAAGAAGATCAAAGACTCTGTGCTTGAATCTGTCAAGAAAGTTTGCTTCAATCTTTCATCAGAAATTAGATTCAGATTCCCTCCAGAGGAACTACTTGAAGCAATGTCTATTGTTTTTCCTCAATATTGGTCTCTAAACTGTCCAATTGATTTTCTAAGAAGGATGACGACTTTGATTCAACATTTTTGCAAACCTAATGTAATCAATGGAGTAACTATAAATGAAATTTTAGATGAACCTCAACTAAGAGATCAATCATATTCTTTTGCAAACATAATAAGGGAACAATATGATCTTATGGAGAATCCAAATGAAGAGGGAGCGGTAACAAAGCTTTGGAAAAACTTTGGTCAGAGCAATCAATTGAAAGAGTCAATACCAGAATATTTCAAGCTTATTGATTTATGTTTGGCAATAATATTGGGTTCAGTGGAAGATGAGAGAGTTTTTAGTACTTTGAGCTTCCTCAAATCAAAGGATACAAACAAATTAGAGAAAATTTTGAATAATTGTTTGAGGCTCTATAATTCTAGGTATGAGGTAGATAGTTTTCCTTATGATAGAGCTCTCAACATTTGGAGAAATAAATGTGGAAGAAGAGGGATGGCTAAAATTTCAAACCCAAGTGGCAGTGGCAGTGGCGGTGGTGATGGTAGTGGCAGCGGCAGTGGCTCTTGTCCTGATATTGGAAGCAATGAAGATGATGTTGACTTTGGTATGCATACTGACATTGATAGTGAATCTAAAGAAAACACAACAAACAATAAAATGTTATATGCAATAAATGAGGAGGATTCTGATGATAGTGATGCTGAGCTGGTCTAGGTGAAGTGGCAACTATAGCAGCTTCTCAACTTCAAGATCTAACTTCTGCGTGAGTCAAGTAATAGGCTAGTAGCTTTGATATAAGACTCTATCTACTAATTAATTATGTTTTTAGAAGTTTATTTATAGCCTTTAATCACTGTCCTTTTATAGATGCTTAATTTTTTTTTTTAAACATGTTGATGTTACAAACTTACATGTTGAGATTTTCATTGAAACTACTTTTTACTTTTAGAGTCTACACATGTTGAGATTTTCATTGATTGAATTTTTTAAACATGTTCAGATTTTCATTAATTCTAGTTTTAATACAATAGTACATGTTGAACTTGAGATTTTCATTCATTCTAGTTTTTAGACATTTTTACTTTTAGATTTTCATTGATTCTAGTTTCTTTAAGAAACTATAACATAATGCATTTAAAAGAACAAGCTTTATTTTAAAAAATAATATTATAATTTATAATTATAAATCAGCTTGAAACATAATACATTTAACAGTTACAAACAATTACAACTCTTTGCAAGTGACTCAATGTCAAATGACCCTAAATTCCCTTTTACAGATACAAGGGAACAACAATAGTTGTAGGTTGATTGTAATTGCATACATAATCAGATTATTACTACATAATACATTATGTATGTACAATCACATTTCCAATTTGCCACATTGCTAATTGTACAATTTTTTCAAGTAGGAGTAGGAATTTTTTTTCCATCTACTATGTGTAGTAATAGTATGCCAATGCCTAGTTGTCCAACTATCTTGATATGTTGGCTCTTGATTCCTGTATCAATTAACATTAAACAAAGTTGAAATTAAATCCAAAATTTGAAATTAAAGAGCAACAAGTAACAAAACAATTATAGTACTATCACTTACTAAGTTGTTACTTCTTAGTGTTATCAGCAACAGTAACAGTTTGAGAAGATGAACTAGCTCCAATGATGTTCTTTAGGACACTTCATTCTGCATCATTTGGAAGCTCTATTTTTTTGAGGGTGTAGCTAAATAGTTGTAACCTCATCAACAATGGATACTTCTAAGAGATATTTTTACATGAATTGAGAAATTTATCTATAACTGCATTCATTGTTGATAGTGGTTTGATACAACTTGCAATTCTTTTTGGAGTGGTTTCCTCAGACAAGTTGCCTAAATTAGAATTCATGGTGTTGTGCAACTTTTTCATGTAATCTTCTTTTCCAATGAACTTGTCATATGAGTAAGCTAGATTTGGTAATTCAGAACATTCAGCAAGCACAATATGTTGTGATTCATCTTCATCAAGTCTCTGGAAGTAGATTTGAGCACTTCATCTATTTCCATTACTTGTTAACAATTGTGACAGACAACAAAGGTCATTACAGAGGCATCCAAGCAGTTGTTTATCCTTGGTTTTCCAAATCCTTGTCACTAGATCTTTGTACTTTTTTCTAAATTTGTTTAGCAATATTTTTTAAGGAATTGGTTAAGATACTTCTTTTACCCTCAACATATTTTTTTACATTTTCAAATACAAGTCTGAGATTGATATTTAAATCAAGTCATTCAAACAAACTATCATTGTTCTTCATTATTTTGTCCCAATTTTCTTATTTGATAAGCTTAACCGTGTTTATTATAGTATCCTTGACATGATGGTCTTCGAAAGATGTCATTATATTTTGTGCAATTACATTCTCCATCTTTTTCTTCATTTTAGACATCTCTATTTCACTTTTTTTTCTGTATTTCCTCTAGTTTCCCTTACCAAATAGTTGCTCTCTTCCTCTCATCCTCCAATTTCTTCTTCAAATCTTGGATTATCTTTGTAGTAGTTACCTCTTTTTTGATCTCATCCTTGAGTTCCCCTTTCAAATAATGGATTGTCTTTGCAATGGACTCCTCCTTTTTCTTCGCATTGTCCAATTCCTTCTTCAAATCATGGAGTGTTTGAGTAGACTCCTCTTTCTTTACATTCTTCAAATCCATGATTTTCTTTGCAGTTGACTCCTCTTTTTTCTTTGCATTCTCCAATTCCTTCTTCATATGGTGGATTGTGTTACTATTTGCAATAGCACTAGACTCTATTTTCTTCACATTCTCTAGTTCCTTCTTCAAATCAAGGATTATTTTTGTAGTTGACTCCTCTTTTTTCTTCATATTCTCCAATTGCGGATTATGTTTGCACTAGACTCATCTTTTTTCTTCTCATTCCCCAATTTCTTCTTTAAAATATCAATTATCCTTGCCTTAGACTCCTCTTTTTTCTTTTCATTCTCCAATTCAATCTTCAAATTATTATTCTCCTTGACAGTAAAGTCTAGGTTAGTTTTCAATTTATTGTTGACCTGTGCACTACACTCTACAGACTTGAACAATTGTGTAGTAGAAGATTTTTCATGCTGAATTCTTTTTTTGCACTCATCCAATTGTTTAGTCATTTTTTTTCAGTTGTCCATTCATCTTTTCTTGCTAGACAATTGCCTCTGTAGGAGAAGCATTCTTTATCCTATTTTGCAATTCTTTAAATCTATTATTTGCTCCTTTCTCCTTGGCCTTCACATTATCAAGGTCTTCCTATAACTTTTATATTTTCTTTGTAAGCCTTTTTTTTCCCTCTCCACTTTCAGAAGTGTAGAGTATACCATTTTGTTTCTCTCTTTTGATATATTGATCTTTGTCAATATTTTTCACTTTTGAGAAACCCATTTGAAGATTGGTAATTTGTACATTGTTACAATTTATTACATTTTCTGGTGGATTATTATCTCTAGCCAAGGGCATAACAACCATGAAGTTCATCATTTTGGCATTTGGATCATATGTTGGAAATATACTATTAGTAGATCCCTGACATTCAACAACTGCATCACTTTTCAAAGTCTTCATAATTTACCTATTTCTTTTGCTTTTCTATTCAAACTTTGATGCAAACTCTTTCAAACTAAAATCTGGGTTTGCTGACACAATTGAGTGTTTGAAAGGTATATTATCAGTTGTATTTTTGTATACTCCTCCAACTCTAGTTAAACTTACTCCACCTACAATTGTATTTTGAGGATTTCCAACATACTAAAGATGGCCCATTCCAAATCTTGGCATTTTAGGACTATTTTTAGGGTTTTGTACAGAAGCTATTGGTGCATACATTGGTGAAGTAATTGTTGACATTGCTTGCATTGTAATTGTCATAACTTCTTTTTTTTTTTGTACAAGGTTTATCCATACTAGTGCTAGGGTCAGTGCTAGTGGGATCAATTACAACTAAATTTGAAGATTTAACAAATAATGTGTTAGGATGACCTTCAGAAGCAGAAGTATAATATTTTTTGCCCTTTTTATATGAATCATATCCAATCTCATCAGAGAGTCCAATGATTGGGTTACTTCCTCCTTTGAGTGGCTTTGGTACTAGAACTGGATTCCAAATCCCTTCACTGCTTGCACCAATGGGCTTTATGCCTGCATAACCCATTTTTTGTATTATAGTTGCCCCTTTATTATACGTTTGTTTAATAGAATCACTCATTTGAAGATTAACAATTTGTCTACCCCTAGTTGACTCAAAATCTTGAATACCTTGAATGTCTCCATCAAACTCGAGGTCCTTCTGTCTTTAAATATCATTGTCATTGTAACTGCCAAAATCATATAGTACAGTTGGATGCTCTTTATTCCAATAATTGTTGAAAATTCATCCTCCTCAATTTCCTCAAAACCTGCTGATGTCTTTAGTTCATCCAAATTTTGCCTCATTTTCCAAAAATCAGTCATCTTGGTTTGACACCACAATACAGATGCGTATGCCTCTTTAATTGCTTTCGGTATAGACCTCTCAAAAGGTTGAGATGCTTTCTTGTAGAAATTTAAGTATGTCAGACGCTTTGATTTGTGTGACTCTGATATGTGCAATGTCATAATTTGGGATGACAATTCTTGCATTGAAATATTATTCTTTGTTACATGTTTCTCCATCTCTTTCTTAATCTCATCCCACGAATCCTTGTTTTTTAAATTTTCTAGCAATGGCATCTCCTGATGTTGATATTTTCTCGTAGAGTTCCCATTGGCAATTAGTCTTGTTTTTATTATGTTCAATGGATCATAATTCTAGCGACTAACAAAATCAAAGCCAAACAAAATTACCAATTCATTCACCACTTTGAAAGCCTTTCTCTCAAATGTGAGGCCTCCAATTGTGAAAGGCAAGGAATGAAATATCATTTTATTTTGTTGTCTAGTGAAAAGTTCATCTACACTCTCCATCTACCATACATATTCCAGTGCAAAAACCCTATCTATAACATGCATTAGAAGTTTGCACAATTCAACCACTGAACTATAAAACCATAAGACAATTTACTCTTCGATGAAGAACCAGTCAGCGAATTGAATTTGACTTCCCAATTGAATGTGATCTTTACAAGACACAAGCAATCTAGGCATCGAAGTGCCTATAATTTTTTGGTAAATAGGTGTGAAAAAGAAGTCTAAAAAATGCTTGTAGTTATTAGTGTTAGTAGTCATCCTCATCTTATGTGTCCACACGTATACTGGACTTGGAGTCTCTAATTTCTTCTGGGTTTTCTCATCAAACTTATAGACCTCAATATCAAGCTTGTTGTTCTCTGTCTCAAATATTGGGTGACGCTTTGCTAAAAGAAGGTAGCACAAGTAACTTGTGAACCTAAATGTCTTCGTCTTACCTATAGTTGTACTTTTTTTAATCATTAGTAATTGTTGCTGCATAGATTCAACAATGTGTTGAACATAGATTCAACAATGTGGTGAACAAAATTATATCTTACTTATACCTTCTTAATTGACTAACCTCGACAATGGATATTATAAATCATTTCAAGAACATTGGCCCCCACTTCCTTGTTACTATCCAATCTCAAACAAAATGATAACAAAGAAATAGTATTCTAAACCCATGGCACAAAAATATCATACTGATAAGGAGGCTTATGTCTAGTGTAACAGTAACATTAGTAGACGACTCTAATTTTATTAAACCCTTAATATATGAATCTTGAAAAACTCTTTCCATTTTGTCATAAGCCTATGCTAGTTTATCCAAGTCAATGTGCTCGTTAAAGCTTTCTTGTTTAAACCCTAGCCCTAGGTCTAACAGAGTGAAAAATTCACTCTCAGTTATGGATAAAATTTCCTCCTGAGTGTTTTGATTTATAATTTTCTTTCTATTTTCATCATAATTCTGACCGCATAGCATTACAATTTTAGGGAAAGGGAATAATTTAGGTACAACGAGGTTTGTTAATCCAGTAACCAAAGTAGCTAATTTATTTGTATGTGCATGAATACTGTTGTTATATTTGTAATAATTTCTCCCCTTTTGTGGATCTTTCCACTTATTAAACAATGAATGTTTAATTCCCATGATTCCCAAATCTCCATGGATAACAGGATAAAAAATATCATGACATTCATCGGTGAAACCTGGGGTTCGTAGCACTTACTTGAGTTCTATAATGTCTTTCTTTTCTTTTATGCTTGCACTCGTACTGGAGGTTTTTGACTTTGTTTTGTCCATGCCTACTACTGATTATTACACAAAATTCTTCTTCAAGCCCAATTTAAAAAAATTGTAAAGTGTAAACCTAAGACAATAAGAATCAAGATTTCTATTGCTGCAAATTGCATTAAAAAAAAAGTTAAATTTTTTTAAATACCCAGAATTGGGAATCAAGAATCGAGATTCGACAATACTAGTGCCAGTAGATACTTAGATAATTGGTGTTGTCCTGTGATATTCAAGTTTCACACTTTCAATCTTCAAAACACAAAATGGAATTCAGTCAGCCTTTGAAAAGTTGAAATTTGATAACCCTATCCTATCAAACTCTCGCCTTGGAGAACTCTAAACTTCATACTCTAAAAACATAAAAGGTTAATAGTTAAAAATTAAAATGTAAGTATTAAGTAATTAATGGTTTTAGGTACTTTACTAATACTATGTACAATGTACATGTAAACAACATAAAGACTCAATAATGTACATAACTATAATAATAAAAAGTAAAAATTTATTATATTAATATATATTTGAATTTTAAAATTTGTTCATTTTAAATAAATTAATTAATAAAAATTAAACTTAATAATTGATATGATTTTTGGGTCAATTTGTGGAATGGTATTGCTATTGTCAAGAGATATCCAAAATCATGACACTTGTCAATGACACGTGTCACGATTTTGGATGTTTCTTGATAACAACAATAGCATTCTCAAAATTTACCCAAAATTCATCTCAAGTCGTTGATTTTTCTTTTACTTAACAATCGTGACATCATTGAGTCAGGATTAAGTAATAATTTTTTTGAAAGACCAAACATAATTATTATTAATATTAACTAAGTCTTGACACTTAATTGAGCTTTGCAATGACAAAACACATGTCACTATTCTGGATGAATCTAGGCACATGGGAAAAAATTTCCCAAATCGGCTCGAAATTCATCTCGAGTCATCGATCTTTCTTTTAGTCAATGGTCGAAAGTCGGGAGTCAGACAAACTATAACTTATAAGAAAGAATCTTCAACTACTCGTGTCCTAATTTCGAGTAGTAATAAAATTTAATTTCAATCTTATAAAATTTGAGTCAAAATAGAGTCGCGGTCGTTGATCTATTGTTCATTAAATGATCCAAATCAAATCATGAATCGTTAAACCTTTCACATAACTAATATTAATTATTTAAATTATGATTATCCTATTGTGAACATAGAGTCCAATCTTCCAACACATTTTACTATTATACTATATATTGTAATTAATTGAACTATTTATACATATAAAAAAATTCAAATGTTGATAAAAAATATACTAATACTTGAACACATGAAAACTTTTAAATATTATAGAAAAAATAAATATATGAATTCATTAATGAGTGAAATAAATAACTTTTTGTCTCAAATAAAAATAAAAATATCATAGCTATTTCATATATGTGTGTCACTCAAAACATAATATGCTCAATTAAATAAACATTGATATCTTAGTATACAAATACTACTCTTATGTGTACAACTATTGGGGTAGCAATGTATATGCATAGAGTAAATCATATCAATAATATGTCTTACAAATATAAAAGGTGAATACTAATAAATGTTTTGTATTTTCTTATGAAATGTGTGAGATTGTCAAAAACTTTTAGTGTTCAACTAATGGTCCCTTTGTGTTGGTTATAGGTTGTATTTTATATAATAATGTGTTAGTTTTATAACAACAAATATTTTTTTTGTTGTTGAAGTATTTGTCACTTTGTGTTACATATAACAAATATTTGTGATTAATAATAACTATTTGGTCCATTTAAGTTACATATATGTTACATTTCATATAGTTATACAATATTCTATTAACAACAAATAATAAGTTTAAATTTAATTATTAGATATTTTTAGATTAAGCTTTGGTCGAATGTTTAAAAATTAAAAAGTCATTTTTTGGACACATCTCACTAGGTGCACTATTTTAACGAGTTGTGTGACGAGTCACAACTTCAAACCTTAGTTGTAGCCTATAGATAGTTCAATGTCCTTTTTACATTTATTTTTTAAATGAAGGTCTTACAATATCCCATGTAGCGGCTACATGTTGACGAAGTTAGCCCTCACGACTACTGGTTCCTCTCCCCTATCTTATTGTTGCATAATGGAAATTAAAATTTAAAATTAAATCACAAAGTGCAGTAACCAGTTGCAAACATACCAATTATTTGAAGTTCTTGACAATTTCCAAAATCCATGATTTGGATGAATAAAATTAAACATGTAAAATTAATGAAACATTGAATTTTCAAAAATATAAAATTATAATTTGTAAATTGTAATCAATTATCATTCATCCATCATTAATTGCTCGATAATGATAACTTGATTTAATAATCGTAGCATTTTTACTTAATTAAAATTGATTTAGATTATAATCAATATTTGTTAAATTGCTTCAACTTGATAATGATATGTGATAACTTAATTTAAATTAAAAAAAACTGTGGCATTTTTCATTTAATTCAAAATATGATAAAAAGTTTAAAATATTATGATGATCATGATATTTAAATAAAATTACATTTCAAAATAGGAAGAAATGAATAAATTAATTAATATTCAATATTTTATATGAACATTTATATGTAAGTTATAATTTGAACTTTTTAGTTTCAAGTCAAATTTTAATATTATCTATACAATTTAAATTGCATGATCATTGATCATGATTTAGGATTGATGATGTTACATGTATCATAAGTTTAACTTTAACAAACTATTTATTTTTTTATTTGATATTTTTAAATAAATTAATAATAGTTAAAATTATTATAGCTAATAACTATTAACTTGCATGGCTTTGGCCCCTGTGTTCATTTATTATCGAATTTTATAGGTTTTCAAATTTAAAGGACATACATATACATATTACAAATTTACAAATTTTCATTGAATATTTTTTTATTATAAATCGTTAATCAAATATGAAATCATAAAGGGATTTTTGAAACCCTTTTTTTTGTTTCTAACTTTATAACTATTAACAATTAATTTTTTATAACAGAGTCGCAGACTAACATTTCAATAGTGTATTGAGATGCCAAAAAAAAAGTCGTAGACTAACATGAACAATGATTTGAGAAGCCAAAAACTATTATTTTCATTGATAATATTTTACAGTGAACAATGTACATAATATTGATTCATAGCATAGATATTTAAAATAGCTAATTAAATCAGCCTAGTTTTACTATTTCGTAATTTACAATAAAGGGCAAGGCCCAATCCAAAGAAAAAATAAATATCTTAAAAACATTTTTTTGCCCAAAGGGCAAGGGCCAATGAAATAGGATTTAGGAAATAGGGAACAGGGAACCAGGAAATAGGGAACTAGTGAACAGGGAAGCTGGAAACATTAATGGGCTGAGCGGCTAAGGGCTTGAAGCCTTCAATCAGAAAGGTCTTCAAGTCCCTTAATGAGGAATCTATTGGAGAAGATGATGTTGTTGAACTCATCCAACCATGTGATGTTAGTCTTACTGACATCATCCAACAACAACCACTTCCATAAAAAATCCCTTCCGAGTTGTGCCCACTTCCAATGACAAGTAAATTTTTGTTCATTCATGCCGAGCAAGAAGGGATGCTTCTATACAATGCTCCCTATGCCTTGCTCCCAACACTTGTTTGCTACATCTACAAAAGGGATACCAATGCCCAGCCCCAGTATCTACTCGACCGATACAAGAACTTTGACATTGTCTTATAAAAATGTTTCCTTAAAAACATTACGTAGAAGCATCAAAATGTCTACTTGATTGCCTCCAAGGTCGAGAAGAGATGTGAGGAAGCGAGAGGTAATATCTATGGACACACGGTACCTCTTATCATTTCTTAAAAATTCATGGCTGAGGACCATGAATGAAGCATGGCAGATAAAAGGACCTTGGGCATCTTCCTTGCAAACCATGGCTAGGACATCGTTAGGTATCATGCCCAAAAAGGTCTTTTGCAAAGCCACTATAGTGCATTTTAGGTGAATTGGCATATCCATGACTAAGAAACTCTGCAAATTGAATTCAGATTCAAGAATTTGAGAAATGATAATCAAAGAGGAATTGAAGAGGCTATTTAGTGGTAGTTGCATTAAATTGTTTGGCATTCATGATCTTTCATGTCTTATTTTTTTGTAATCCTATTAATTTTGAAGTGTGCAAAATGTACTCTCATTAATGTTGGACAATTGAAAGTGCTTGCCAAGGTGGTTGTAAATGGAATGTAATAATTGTAATTGTCAGGACCACATTTATGATTTTAATCTTGATGTGATGTTCACTACATTGAGTACATTCCAGTTAATGGTTTCCGTGCAAAACTTTCCATGTGTCTCCATTTCAAAGAATTTCATGCGACTCCAGGTCTTTTCAAGTGACTAGCCTCGAAATACATCATCTGTCATTGATCTCTAATTAATCAACGATCGATAAAACTATTGTATTAACAATACAAAACTGATGGTAGCCGACTTGGTAATAGTGACATGGACGTAATGACATTATTAATAATATACCTAAGATAGTACACAAGTTGAAACTTGAAGTGACTACTTAGTAGTCAAAACAGTCACTAGCTAATACATGTGCAAATTCACTTTCAGATTAAACAATTTTTTAGTTTACCACTAAAGATTAGCCAAGACCATTATTATTCATTTTCCTACAAAACAAGTAATTCGCCTCTGACATTATTAATTCATTTTTGGCATCGGAAAAAGTAGCCATCATTTATTTATCTGCTAGCAAGAAAAAACATTAATTTGCCACATTTAAAATGATTTTTGCTAGGGCAAGAAAAAATCCCCAACATATAATATTTTATTTCCCTATTTGGAACAAAAAAATCACCCTCAACATTAAAATTTTCCTACCCAAAAATGTTGGATTTGCTAGCATTTTAGGTATTTTTTTCAGGAGGGGTTTCTTAAAGTTATCGCTGGGGATCATCGCAAGGTTGGTCTTGTTGGATCTATCTTGGGGAGACTTTAGTTTGCTGAGCTTTTGGGAAACCTCTACGGAGATATTTTTTTATCGTGTGTGTTCCTATTTTGCCCCTTTTGGCTATCAGGTAGGGCTCTCCCATTTTTACATTTTGCCTCTATTTTAGAGTCTATTTCGGATAGCAGTTTTCTAGGAGGAAGAGAACTAGTATTCCCCTCCATTCCTCTATGATAACTCTACCTAGTTGGGCAGGTATGAGCATTTGATTGCCTCTTGACTTGGGGTTTTGGGTTTTCAAACTGTTATGCTAACTTTTTTTGCATACAGACTCTGAACCCAAATTTTATTTGATATCTAGGGTTTTTATACAATTGTAAAAAGGGTTTTAATTTCATTTTTGACATTGTCTCAATTTACGTGCCACCCAAATCTCTTAGGTATTTCTTGTCACTAATTGTGGGTCATTGATTTGGAATGAATTCCAAGTTTCCAATCTGACCATGGTTTTATGGTGTTTGTATTAGGATTCATGTAGAATTCATACTCCTAGGTTTAGGCCAGTTGAGTAAGTTCATGATATTTGGTGTTGTTGCCTCATTGGGATTCATGTAGAATTTTTACTTTTGGATATAGGTCGGCTGAGTAAGATTGTTGTACTTTTTTTATTGTTGCATTTCTTATATCCAATCCTTGCATTGGTTACTTGATTATTTTATGTAGTTGGTTGTACCCACACGAGAGCATGTGCACATGCATTTGACAAGATCTTATGAGACCTGAACTCCCATATATAGGTTAGTTGAGGGATTTTTCATTTGAGGTTGGGTTGGGAACTTGCATTGCCTCTGGGCACTCATTGTTAGATGAGCATGGGTATATAAGGTAGACATGTGGAGTGGCTTCTCTCGTATACCCCAACTATATTTTGACAAGGTAACATGAAGAAGTTCTAATAAGTGATAACTAAATTAATAATGGGTAATAAAACTTAATATCAAATAAGTGGACACTTGTATGGTGTATCCAAGGGTATGGTGTGATGGTTTCCCAAGGGATTCATTTCACACCGGTGTGATGGTTTCTTAAGGGATTCGTTCTGCACCCATTTGACAAGATCTTGTGAGACCTGAACTCCCATATATAGGTCAGTTGAGGGATTTTTCATTTGGGGTTGGGTTGGGAACTTGCATTGCCTTTGGGCACTCATTGTGAGATGAGCATGGGTATATAGGGTAGACATGTGGAGTGGCTTCTCTCGTATACCCCAATTGTATTTCAACAAGGTAACATGAAGAAGTTTTGACAAGTGATTACTAAATTAATAAATGGGTAATAAAACTTAATATCAAATAAGTGGACGCTTGTATGGTGTATCCAAGGGTATGGTGTGATGGTTTCCCAAGGGATTCATTTCACACTGGTGTGATGGTTTCTTGAGGGATTCATTCCGCACCCAATATAGATTGGGCTTTTTGATTCCAAGTGACTTACACTCTGCTAGAGTCCCTACATAGTTATCTATAGTGGATTGACCACTGAATTATTGTACTGCATTATCTTATGGACCATATAGACTTGTTGGTATCATATTCTTCATTGGTGTGTGTGTTATCCATGGGTGATTATCATATGTGATTATGGTCGGGTCATTATCTCCATCAGCACTACGGGAGTGGACCTACAGGTTCTACATGGTTGGGAGGCATAGCTACCTATAACACTACTAGGGATTAGTGTAAAGAAATGGTCTATTTCCATTTTGAGGCTGATGTTGGATATTCACTTGGTACTTTGGTGTATCCGGAGTGTGTTTCCTTGTGATTTATGTTTTACTTTAGATGCATTTGATATCATGTTTAGATGGTAATTGTTACTTGATGCATTCCTTATTATGATGTTGTATCTTATGGTTTAGATGAGATTCCTTACCATTGCTTTGAATAGTGTTGCTATTGATAGATTAGCATGATTTGGTGTATTTTTCCCTTATGTTGTTATTGATAGTATTGGCAAGAATGATCTCATTATACAATTCCAACTATCTTGTGGCAATTTAAGATTCATGCTCAGGGGATGGCTAGGGCCTTTGACATCTCGTGATGCTATTATGGATGGAAGGAAATGAGCACGATGTTTGTTAGTTTGGTGGCTTCATTGTTTATGTTTCCTTCTTGTAATATTTGATTTATGCTCATGTATGTTCATTGCGATGTTGCTTGATGCATGATTACATTAGATGTGATGGATTAGATGTTAGAGTTATTTGATCTCTTTTATTCTCTTGAGTGATCATTCCTCAATTTATGTGGATCCGGTACTCCCCAGTGTGGAGGTTTCATATTTTTATGCATTTTCTTCTTGCACTGATTTTGCACTATTGGCATTCATTGCATGGAAAGGGCATTTCTTCATGTGAGAATGTATTGTCTTACATAGACATACATTCTCCCTCATATGAGCATGTACTTTCCCACACAGGGAAATGAATTCTCGTGCAAAGTGTGTACTTTCTCATGTGGAGTGTTTACTTCTTCACGTGTCGTGATGCGAAGTCTCATGTGGAGCAATGCATTTCCTCGCATAGAGTAATGCATTTCCTCACATAGATTAATGCACTCTCTCATGTTTAGTGATGAAAAGTCTCACATGAGACTATAAGGAAGAGTTTCCTTGTGCGAGAAACAATGGGCATCTTGGCTTGGCCAAGGAAAGTTTGGAAGTCAATTTCTGATACCCTATTGGGTTTTACACCTTCCTAGTTCAAAATATATTTTATATGGGGTTTAAAATATATCATTTAAGTACTTAAGATATATTTTAATATATGTGATAATTCATTTGAGATAGGTTCCAGGCCTCTCCAAGTTAAGATAAAGATTCTAGGAAATTTTAGGGCTTCAAAAATTTAGACTTAGCCAAATTATAGGGCTTCAGGATTTCAAAATTAGCCAAATTTTAGGATTCAACATTTTATCTTTCAACATGGTGTCTAGTAAATTAGTGGTTGTAACTTTGAGCCCTCGTCTTGTGCATGGCCATTTTTGGCCCCTGCTTGTAATTCTTGATTATGTTATGGTTAGTTGGAAATGGGCTTGTATATTTAACCATGCTAGGAACTTATTCTTTAGGGCTTAAAAAGATCACATCTTCATGTTTTTTCTTATGATTCATGTGATCTTTGGTTTGTAAGTTATGGTTTAGTTCTTGGAGATCTTTGGAAGTGTTTGTAAGACTTCTGCTAGTATAAGTGAACATGTGAGCTTATCCATGTTCCCAGTTTTATTATCTTGTATAGATGTTCCACTCTTGCACTTGGTTACTTTATGTTGCTATTAGTAACTTATCTTAAGAAAAAAATTATTTAGAGCATGTTTTATCCTTGAGTTCCAAGGATCTTCGGGAAAGGCATTACAAACTTTGTGCACATCCTTATCCTTCTTCAATCTTCATCGTCGAATCCTTGTTGAATTTTCCCATTCATTAATCTTATAAAATACTTTGACTCATGCCTTAGACCATCTCAAACATTCCAAATTTCTATCAAAATTTGACCTTAGATTCTAAATCTACAAACTTTTTCTTCCAGCTATTGCTCGATAAACATAATATTTACTCGAGTAATATAGAACTTGGCTATGACTATACTTGCTCGAGAAATACTAAATTTCCATTTTTCTTTTCCAATTGCTTGGGAAATATTGCAATTTCTTAGTGAGTAAACTTTCCTTTCATTAACCTTGTCATTCAGTTAGGCTCATGTTCTCTAATACATTGCAACAATATATGATTGTAAAAAAATCAAGCTAATACTGTACTATCACTATCCAATTCATTCAAGTACCCATTGAATACCATACTTATCAATTATATCTTCATCATACTTTCTTCAAATTATATTTCTCAATCAAATGATATGAAACTCTATTGAGTTAGCATAATGTCTAGCCAACTAAGACTTTAGCAACAATGGCAATATAACAATTGATATGACTCTTTTACATACAACCATAGTGATGCCTATTACATTATCAATTAGGGCTAAGATGATGAACAAGGATAAGGTAATTTCAACATCAAGATAAGAAACACCCAATCTACTCCAAAGGGATCAAGCCATAGAAAGTAACAAGATGCCATGCAAGTAGTGAAAAAGGAAATCCTTGAAGGATAACACACTATTGTGATGCTCCAAGGTAATTAATTTATCTACCAAGGAAACCCAATTCAAATGATGTAAGATTGGATGTCACATGATAAAAAATAACACACAGCCAAAGGACTAGTGGATCCTTGAGAGAACAAGAAAGATGGATATGATTCCCTTTCTCCACAAGTGTATGAGAAAGGTGAAATATGACCTATTACGCTACTCAAAAATTAGACAATGCATGAAAATGAGCCTTTGAGAGATAGATAAATAATGTGCATTGTGTGGAGAAACATAACAGGGACTTAGATGTTATTTTAAAAAATCACAATTGTAATAGAGATCATTATGATAAGATACATGAATAACCTCATTATCAATGAGTTATTTAATCTTGTAATATAAATATAAAGAATCATTAGTAGATTGATCATAATAGCAGTGATACATTCAAAATGGAAGATTCTTAAGTTTTTTACTATGTTTCTTTCTATGTTTAGGTCTAATAATCACCTTAGCATGAAAATTTTTACGCCAAATTATTTCTTGATCGATGTTAGATCATGAAGGAGAGGATGTGGACAAATAATGAGATTCAAAACCTTGTGGCATAAATCCTAAAAAATAATCGACAGTGGTGTTGAAAGCTTATGGCTTAAATAAGAATGCTCATGTTTCTTGTTGCCTATGGGAACTTAATTTCCTTGTTTTTGTTTACCATATCCATTCTTCATGAATCAATGATAACCTAGAACATAACAAGAATCCATATCACCAAGTTTGACAAATTCATCATGAGTGTAAATAGCAACAGATTTATAATAAAGAGGAGTTGTTTTAGATTTCATAAATGAAAGTTCATAAAATCTATACTTTCCAATAAAAGTTGGTGTGAAATCTAAGGATCCCCAATCATATGCTGAAAGGACACCTATAGAAGAAGGATTACCATTAGATTCTTGATCTTGTTTCTCCTTACCATTCAAATAATTGTTTGGTTTAGTATCTGCATGAAGAGTGTACATCACATTATTTTAGATAAACCTAACTTCTTGATGAAGATTTTAAGGAATACCATGCATATTATGTAACCAAGTTCTACCTAGAAGAAGGTTGTAATTAAGAGTTACATTGATGACATGAATGGGAGTATTCAAATAAAATGGGTCTACTCTAATAGGTAAAGTGATGATGCCTAAGTTTTCTTGAAACATTATCAAAGAAACATATGGGAACATTATCTAGGTATAAATTTGAAGGATCAATTTTAATTGCTTTGAGAATATCCAAGGTAGATAAAGCCAAGGTAGGAGAAGAAAAGGGAGAGGAAGAGGAGTAGTGTGAAGAGGGAAATACATCAATTGTGGGTTGAGGTAGGTGTAGATATCTAGAGAAACTATAGGGCATGGTTGAGATGTCTTAACCTCCACCACCGGTTGAGTCTAACGATTGGCCCACCCCTACTCCCCATAGAATAGTAGGGCCTACTACAAACATTAAGCCAAGAATAATTATTGTAAAAGGTTCTACAAATGAGGACAACAAAAATAAGAGCATCATAGTAGTATTCAACTTTTTTAGGAAGAAAATCATTACAAGTAAACACTATTTGAGGTGGTATTGGGGTAGCATTCATGAATTACTTAAAGACATTGTTATTATCTTGATTAGGAGGTGTAGTTGGAAGAGTGGATAAAGTATTTTGTAATGCTTCATGAAATGTAGAACATGTTTGAAGAAGTTCCTAAAGATAAATATTTATGAGGGTATTATGTAATTAGGCTACCAAATCATATTACATTCCAAGATTTTGAGGAAGATGAGGCGGAGGAGGAAGAATTAGTTGAGAAGTTGGGAGACAAGTAAATTGGGGATTATTTCTTGAATAATAGGTGTAAGATATCACATGATAATCCAAAGAATTGCTAGGTTTCCCTTTAAGAGTTATTTAAGGACAACCTTTAAGGGAGATGAGAGGCTTATTTTATGGAGGGTAAACTTTGAGAGTAAGATTAGGTTGAGAAAAAATAGCATGATTAAGATCTTTCTTCTTTAAAGACTCATGACTAGAAGAGAAAGTTTTAATGAGATTGAAATTATTCTCTTTTCCCAAGGAATCCTTGGACTAGGGAGTGCTAAATTCTATTTATGCTTCATTTTTACTAGGAGTATCAAATAAAGACAAGGTTATATTAATAAAATTATTCATTATGACATCCACTTGCTCCAAAATATGTGTAAGATGAATGCATGTATTATGAGAAGAAGAAACATCAATCTTGTCATGGTGAGAAGAAAAGGTATCAATCATTATAATATCTTTTTTACGAGGAAGAGAATAGTTACTCTTATCATCTAGAGGTTCATCCCAAACAATTATGTTACCAATGGAAGGATCATCTCTATCAATAAATAACATCATATAAGAGGAATAGTAATGAGTCAAAGTGAGTTTCATAATTAAGTTGGGAGTATTTAAAGAATATATAGCACTACCCTCAATTAACATATTCCCTTTATTAGGAGAATGGAAAATAGAAATCTCCCACTCATATTCATAAAGAGAAAGATCATGTGGTAAATATAAATTGATAGGAGGTTGGTGTTTTATACCAAAGATACTAGAATGATGTTTGGAGAATGCTTTAAATAGGTTGTTCAACATGAGAAAACGATAAGTGAATATAGAGTAGATCCAACTAATAATTTTGTGATTGAAGGTCTAAATACTACTATTATAGACAAGAGTAGATCTAGATGCACAAAGAAGCAATCTAACTCCAAAATAAAAAAAGGAGGGAAATTGTTAGGTTCACAGAAGGTAAACTCCCAATGCAAAGAATGAAATAAGAGATATCAAGGGATCTAACTCCAAATTCAAAAAGAGGTGATGAGTCGGGTTCACCAAAATGTGTGTGTGGAGGGGGGGACGAAATGGAAGAACTCAATAGGATGTAAAAATATAGAGTTTCCACTTCACACCAACATTCAAATATAATAGATAGAGGGACTTCCAATCATAACTCTCAATATAACAAAAGTTATCAAAACTCGAGTAAGAGGAAGGGATGCTAATGCTAACTACATATTTCATCAAGGAAGTACATGAAAAAGTGCTCTTTCAAGAAATATTAATTAACTCTAATTGATTTAATGACAATAGTAAGATGGATCTAGGTGCTTAATAAATGCAATCAACCCAATGGAAATAGATCTATGATAAATGATGAAATAAATGATGAAGGACATATCTTAAATTATGTGAGATAATATATCTTTTTACTTCAAAAATTGTGGATCTAAAACTATGGTTGTAATTTTGACTGCAGACCTGCAATCACAAATAGAAAACCTAGAAAAGATATTTTATCTTAGATCTCTTGGAATAGTCAACTTTGTGGGAAAGTGTTTAGACACTTCACATGAAGATGGACATGTTCCCAGGAAATATAGAAAAATCAACCCAACTTCTCCAAAACGGTCTCAATAAGTAGTTTTCAAATTTGTGGTCATAATCTCGATAGTGTGCTCTTGCACATTGTCAATCTTGGTTTTTGTTTTGGTTTGATGAGGGCTTGCCTTGGTAAAACCATAGATTGAGGAATCAAGCTTGAAATTGAGATGTAAAATATTGATAAAGGAAATACTAGCATGTAGTAGGACTAAATATATCAATGAAAACCACAATTACCTTTATAGATGCAGTTGGATTTGATATGTAATCAAGTATTGAAATGTAGTAGGATTGACTTAAATAAACTAGAAGGAAATCATAGAATTCAAAGCCACATGAATGGGAATGATTTTGATGTGCCTTGATGAAGAATGGATAAACATGAATAATTCGAAATGATATATCTCCTTCTTAAAAACCAAACTCCACTGCCACCTTGAAGGAAGACGCTTGATGCAAGGATAAAATGCTTTAAAATGCATTATTTCCCCATGTATTATTGTTCTTTATTACTCGTATGATGATGATAAATGAAAATAAAGAGCCCAAACCATCTTATATACTAGTTTTTAGGATTGAAAACAAAGTAGGACAACTGGGGAACAAAAGTAATGAATCAAAATACATGTGACACTTTGGACCTAGAGATCCAAATTCCTCATAGAAGAGGTCAACATGGGTTGACCTATTCCCAAGAGGGTCCCAAAAAAGTGGCCCCTAAGGTCTTGGAGAAATTGTAGAAAGATCCAAGAAATTCCAAAATCTCTAGAACATATGACAAAAAAGGTGGTAAAATAGAACCTAAAGGGCTATGCTAGAAGATGAGAGATGGCCCAGAAATTTGGGCAAGATTGGGAAGCAAAGAGATAGAGACCAAAACCAAACTAAGGAGGGCTAACATGTCTTGATATGAAGTGCTTCAATTTTAAGACAGTACAAGCATTAATTGGGTCATTAGAAACAAACTTGATGAAAGTAGAAAGACAAAAATAAATAAATCAAGGTTAGTATGTAAAGGATATGCACAAATAGAAGGTATGTATTTTGGTGAAAATTTTGCACCCATGTGATGTAGGAGAATCCTGGGTTGCCTTTATATAATGCTAATCTTTATTTATTATGCCTATTATTGTCGAGTTCCAGTGATTGTCGAGCTGCAGTTGTTGCCAATCTATTTAGTGTTGGCTAAGTTGTTTAGTGTTGGCCGAGTTGTCTAAAATTGACCAAGTGCTTTGGTGGCCTAGTGTTTCTTCGTGCGCCAAGTGAACATGATATTTGCTAATAATAGGTTCCTTCTTTGAATGATTTTTTTTGTGATTGGTTCCTAGTTTGAGTTGACTTATGTATTTAACTTGGATCATGAATTTAATGTTAGGATATTGTCTTGGGATGTGTGCAGACCATTTTGACATTGACCTTCTATTATGTAATAATATAGAATCTTTTGTAAGCTATTTTGACAAGTATAAGTAGGGGTTTTTAGGCTAGGTTAGGGATCCTAGAGAGAGTGGGTGCAAAGCAGGAGAGCTGGAAGTCCAAATTAAGGACCTATGAAAAATCAAAGTTTGGGATTTTGTCAAATCTTTTTGGTTGTAACCTAGAAGGCCTTACAACTGGGTATGTATGTGGATAATTTAATGAATTAATAAAGTATTTACTATTCATTCTCTCCTTGGTGATATTTTCTATGTTGTTTTCTTTTGTTGTGTTTACTCGACAAGGTGACTGGATAGTTAGGTGTGCCTATGGCCCTAGCTATTCAAATCCCTCCTTGTGTGAGGTGGCATCATAACCTAAGGTTCATCCTTGGGGATATTGGATCATGTAGAACCCTAATTTTAATTTGTTTGTAAGGTGGTAAATCTGTAGATTAGACCTAAAACTTACTGAAGGTTACGATCTTCCAAGAACTTGTTTGTAAAGATGGTTCGAGGTAGAGGAAATGATGATAGTGTTATTATGGACATTTTGAGACAAATTTCAGCCATATTAGATGCTATGGAGACATCCTAGAGGAGAGGAGTACATATTGACAATTTGAGTGATGATGAAGCAATGACACCAAACCCTAATCCAGAATCTAAGGAAGATCAAAATGAGGAAAGATTGTTGAGAGTGTTGTCTAGGGAATATTCAAAGCTAGTTGTGGAAGTTATTCCTTATGATGGAAAATTGGACACTAATGTTGTGTTCGATTGGATATCTGATATGGAGAATTTCTTTGAATTTGAAGGCACACCTGATAATGGGAAGGTGAATATTACAATCACTAGGTTGAAAGGTCATGCCTCATTATGGTGAGAGCATTTACAAACTGACAGGCATAGAATAGGAAAGGAGAAGATCAGGACATGGTTGAAAATGGTGAACAAGGTGAAGAAGAAGTTCCTTCCTACTAATTACTAAGTTAGCTTTATGAGGAAGATGCAAAATTTTAGACAAAAGGACATGACTGTGAAGGAGTATACTGAATAATTCTATAGCTTGGACATTAGATTTGGACATGTGGATGATGAGGTTGAGAAATTTGTAAGATAACTAAATGGATTGAGTCGATCTGGATTTCAAGATGAGATAAGTTTTGTGAAATTGGAAAGTGTGGAAGAAGCATATCAATATGCCTTGAAAGCTAAGGAGATCTTGACAAAGAAACATGAACAAAGACATAAAGGTAGAGGTGGTAGATTCCAGAGAGGTAGAGGTAGATCTTATGGAGAAAGTGGCAAATTTGAAAATCTTACACAAGATAAGGGCAAATATGAGTGGAAGTGTGGTGATAAAATCAAGACCAAGTTGAAAGGTGGTAGTTTCTACCAAGGATGTACTAGTTCTTACCGAGGAAGAGGTAGTTCTTATTCTAGAGAAGGATTTTGTGGTAATTGTTTCAGATGTGGCAAAGAAGGGCATAGATCCTTTGAGTGTATATACTCTCTGGTGAGAATGCACAAGTTAACAAAAATCTTGTGATTCAAGGAGACCTTGAGGGTTCACCAAGTGGACCTAAGGTTGGATAAAACTTGATGGTGAGAAGAACTTTGTGTAATAAAAGAGTTGATGAGGAACCTATCCTAAGGAGAAGTATTTTCAAGATCAGATGTAAGATGGTAGGAAAATGTTGCAAAGTAATTGTTGACATTGACAATTCAATGAATGTGACATCTAAGGAACTAGTTACAAAGTTGCAGCTACAGAGGTCGAGACACCCTAAACCCTATAATGTTTCATGGGTCAAAGATGAGCATAAATTGTTGGTAATTGAGTAGTGTGTTGTGAAATTCAAGATTGGAAACTATTTTGATGAAGTTTTGTATAATATTATGCATATGGATTGTTGCCATATTATGTTGGGTAGACCTTGGCAATATGATGAACATGATGTGCATGATGGTATATTAAATCAATATACTCTTTGGGTGAATGGAGAAAAGGAAATATTGTTACCTTTGATTAAGTCTCATGATGAGATGAATTGTACTACTATGAGAATTTGCATGGTTAGTGGGAAGCAATTTTAAAAAGAGATGAAAAGGAACCAAGTTTGTTTTTCTATAATTTCTAGAGGGTCAAGTTGTGCTAGTAATGATCAAGAAATAGAGTATAGTAATGGCTGAACAACAGAAGAAAGTAGAGGCCGAGTGCCAATAAAAATAGAAAACTTTTTGAATGAGTATAAGGAGATTATTCCAAAGGATATACCTAATGGTTTACCACCAGTAAGAAGTATAAGTCATTGTATGGACCTGATTCCTAGAGCTAGTTTCTCGAATAAAGAAACATATAGATTGACACCTACATAAAATGAAGAACTTAATAGATAAGTGCAAGATTTTTTGCAGAATGGTTTGATTAGAGAAATTTTGAGTCCATGTGTTGTACATACTGTATTGGCACCTAAAAAGGATGGAGAATGAAGAATGTGTATTGATTCTAGAGCTATTAATAAGGTCGCAGTGAAATATAGGTTTCCTATGCCGAGGATGGATGACATAATGGATTCTTTGAGTGCAAAAAATTATTTTACCAAGACTTATTTGAAGAGTGGTTATCATTAGATCAAAATTAGAGAAGGTGATGGATGGAATATTTCTTCCAAGACAAAAGCTGGTTTGTATGAATGGTTGGTTATGCTTTTCAATTTGACTAATGTACCAAGTTACTTTTATGAGGTTGATGAATGAAGTTCTCAAGAGATTTTTGGGTAAGTTTATGATTATTTATTTGGATGATATTCTGATATTCAATAAGACTAAGGAAGAACATATTGAGCATGTTAGACAAGTATTGCAAAGATTGAAAGAGGAAAAGTTGTTGATTAATTTGAAATAGTGTTCCTTTATGCAAGAGGAGATTGTGTATTTGGGATTTGTGATCTAAGATGATGGTTTGAGGATGGATCCTAAGAAGGTTAAAGTAATTTTGGAATGGCCTACACTTGAGAATGTGGCTGAGGTAAGATCATTTCATGGTTTGGCTAGTTTCTATAGAAAGTTTATGAAGCATTTCAATACTATTTGTAATGATATGAATGAGACAATGTGAGGAAATAAAAATGATTTTAAGTAGACACATGGGCCTGAAAAGAGTTTTGAGACTTTGAAAGAAAAGGTTCCTAAGTTACCTATATTGCCTTTGCCTAGTTTTAATAAGGTATTAAAAGTTGAATGTGATGCAAGTGGTAGTGCAATAAGAGTTGTGTTGAGTCAAGAAGGTAACGTTTTTGCTTTCTTTAGTGAGAAGTTGGATGATGCTAAAAGGAATTATTTTGTGTATTATCAAGAGTTTTATGCTATTGTTCAAGCCTTGAAGAAATGGAGATATTATTTGATTCCTAAGGAACTTGTGTTGTTTATTAATCATAAAGCTTTATAGTATTTGGAAAGTCAACATAAGTTGAATGAGAGACATATGAAGGGGGTTGAGTAGTTACAGAGTTTCACATTTGTGATAAAACATAAGAGTGAAGTTACTAACCAAGTTGCCGATGCATTGAGTAGAAGACATTCTTTGTTGACCAAGATCAAGGTTGAGATGAAAGAGTTGTATGATATTGACCTTGACTTTTTTGAGGCATAGAGAGAGTGTGGAGCACCAAATATATCAAGTCAAATGAGTAAGTTTGATGAGTATTTCATTTAAGAAGGTATGTTGTTCAAAGGAATTCAATTGTGTATACCAAGAATTTCTACACGATTTAATTTGATTAAGGAAAATCATTATGGTGGTTTGGTTGGACATTTTGGAATTGATAAGACATTGAGTTTTCTTAAGGATAAGTACTATTGGCCACACATATATAAGGATGTTTAAAAGCTTGTAAGGAGCCGTGGAATTTTTAAAGTTGCAAAAGGAGTAAGTCAAAATACTAGATTGTATGCACTTATTTCATTTCCTAAGAAACCTTGGAGTGACATCAGTATGGATTTTGTTGGATTACCAAGAAGTATTATTTTTTACAGAGATAGTAAGTTTGTTGGCTAATTTTGGAGGACTTTGTGGAAGATGATGGATACAGAGTTAAAATGTAGTTCTACATCCCATCCATAGATAGATGGTCAGACAGAGGTTGTGAATAGAAGCTTGAGTAATTTGTTGTGATGTTTAGTTGGAGATAAGTTGAGTAATTGGGATATGGTATTGACACAAGCTGAGTTTGCATATAATAATTTTGTGAATAGGAGTATAGGAGAAATATCCTTTGAGAATGTTACTAGAATGCAGACTAGAGGAGCATCATAGTTGAGGGATGTTGCTGGTGAAGAGAAGAGAAGTGTTGAGGGGGAAGTATTTTATGATTTTATGAAGTATTTGCATGAGGAAGTGAATTTTAAGTTGGAACAAAGTAATTAGAAGTATAAGGAGAATGTTGATAAGTCTAGAAGACATCATGTGTTTGAAGTCGGTGATAAGGTGATGGTTCATTTGAAGAGAGGAAGATTTCTTGTTGGATCGTACAGTAAGATGAAAAATGAAGAAGTTTGGACCTTGTAAGATCTTGAGGAATTTTGACAGTAGTAATGCTTATGAAGTTGAGTTACCTGATGACATAGATATATCCCGTATATTCAATATTGTTGATTTGCATAAGTCTCATGAGGCAGATGATGAAGTTGTTGTACCAAATGATTATCCTAAGAAGTAGATTGAAGAGGTTGAATAGATATTGGACCAAAGAGTTGGTAAAAGGAAAATAGGAAAAGATTACTATCAATATTTATTAAAGTGGAAGAACATACCAATTGAAGATGCTACATGGATTTCTCAATCTGAGTTGGATTCAGCTTAGGTTGTGACACTTGCATGATTCAATAGGATCATTCCTTTCAACCCTGGTTGTCTAATCTAGGAGCATCCTGAGTTGCCTTGATATCACATTCATCTTTATCCATTCTGCATATTAGTGTTGAGTTCCAATGGTTGTCGAGCTATAGTTGTTGCCAAGTTGTTCAATGTCAGCCAAGTTGTTCAGTGTTGGTTGAGTTGTCTAGTATTGACTGAGTGTTTTGGTGGTTGAGTGTTCCTTCATGTGCTAAGTGAACCTGATAATTTTATGATGCTCGATTCCTTCTTTGAATGAGTTTTTCTGTGATTGGTTCCTAGTTTGAGCTGACTTATGCATTTAATTTGGATTATGAATTTAATGTTAGGATCTTGTCTTGGGATGTGTGCAGACCATTTTGACATCAACCTTCTATTATGTAATAAGCTATAATCTTTTATAAATCATTTTGATAAGTATAAATAGGGGTGTTGCGCTAGGTTAGGGATGTTGGAGAGAGTGGGTGCGAAGTAGGAGAGCTGGAAGTTTGAATTAAGGACATGTGAAAGGTCTAAGTCTAGGTTTTCATCAAATCTTGTTGGTCGTAACCCAAAAGGCCTTATAGCTGGGCATGTATGCGGATAATTTGATGAATTAATAAAGTTTTTACTATTCCTTCTCTCCTTGGTGTTGTTCACTGTGTTTTTTCTTCTTTCATTGTGTTTACTCAACAAGGTGACTTGATAGTTAGGTGTGCCTATGGCCCTAGCTATTCAGATCCCTCCTTGTGTCATAGTGTCTAGGCTTGAAGCAATCATAATTTATCTTGCATTTTCAACTTGTAAAGATTTTAAAATGTATCAAGTGGATGTTAAAATTGCACTCTTGAATGATTTTATTCATGGAAAGGTTTATATGGACTAGCCAGAAGGTTGTAAAAGCAAATAAATACATAACTGTGTCTACAACTCAAATAAAGAACTTTGTGGCTTAAAATAATCTCCTAGGCTTGGTATTCAAAACTGGATCAATATCTCATTAATAATAATTTCACAAGAGGTGGTGTTTATAGTAACTTATATGTTAAGGTTAATGGTACGTGTTTATGTTCATGATATTATGCTTGGTTCAAATGATGATTTTTTAAGTGAAGGATTTTCAAAGCTTACGCAATCTAAATTTGAAATGTCAATGCTTGATGAATTGCTTTTTTTTTTTCAATGCAAATTTATCAAATGAAAAATGGCATTTTCTTATTACAAAATAAGTACGCTAAGGAAGTCCTTAAGAAATTTCACTTGGAAGATTGTAAATTTATGAGAACATTACTGGTAATAGGATGTAAACTCACTAAGATTGATGATTCACATGATGTTGATCAAACAAGATATAGTACTATGATTGGAATTTTTATTTATACAATTGCTTCAAGACTTAATATTATGCAAGTTATGTGTTTTTTTGCATGATTTCAATCTTTGCCTAAGGAATCCTGTGTATAGAAGGTACAGAGCTATTATTCTTGATTTTTAGGAAATAAATTAGCACTTCCCTATATGTCTAGGCATAGGGCTTCTTGGAATCCTAGGATGTCAAAAAGCTTCATGACACATTGCTCTAAGTACATTATGCCCAAATAAAGTATGATTTGTAGAATTTCTTGGATTTAGAATGGAAAATATGTTTCCAAGATAATTGTTTTGCCTCTAACCTAAAACATTGTAAAAATTAGTATTATTTTCCTTTTGCATATTCATGCATTTTTTTTGCCAAAGGATATTTTTAGCTTAGTAATGTTGGGTTTTAATATGTCAAGAGATTTAAGGTTTTTAATGGGTGAGAAAACTGTGATTATTATTTCTTGGGAGAAAAATTTAATATTTAGATAATTATTTAGAGAAAAAAACAAGATATTGTAGATATACATCCTTAGAATGTGATTCAATAGATTTTATATACAACACTATGTACTTCACATCTTCTATTGCATGAATTAAAATATCAATGCAATTCATTGTTTGAAGAGAACTACTCAAAAAGTTAGGGTATCCACTTTTTATACTAATGCAGATCAGAGTTCGAAACTAACAAAGTAATTTAATTGAGTTCTATGATTTCTCCATATTTTTTCAAATCTGGTGAGAAATCCACTATATCTCATCTTTAATAGAAAGGCAGATGCAGAATATGGGTAGATTGCTTCTTCAATATAGGAATTTATTTTGGCCAAGCTTAAGGGATGTGCAAGTCAAGTTATTGCTCATAACTACCAACTCATTCACCTTGGAAATAAGATAATAAATAGATGATATTAGTATTCAATAATTTACGTTTGAAAGAACCAATTTAAAAAATCCCAAGTGTACAACTATTATAGGGATATAAGAAATTAATTGAAAACTATAGAAGAAATTCCAAATAGTTATGTGATAGTCTTATATAAGAATAGGCCAATTCAATGCATTATCAAAAGTGGAGGGTGTACCTATAGATTCTTGCTCCCTCTAAAGGAAAACCTCAAGTTGTAATACCCTGCCCAAAGATCCTTGGAACAAGGATAAATAAAAGTCGATACATTTATATTTTTTTAAGAATGTGCATGGAATCAAACAACATCAACATGTAAATGAGAAAAAGATCACAATGGAAGACATAACCAAGCAATCCAACCATCCAACGATCTCCAAGTGCCACTACTTACTAACACGTTCAAAACCAACTATGAAAGTTTCAACAAACAAGAAAGCTTTAATCTTCAAACTATCGAGGCCTAGGAAGGGGCACGACCCAATAGGGTATCCAAAATACTCTTTGACGCTCAACCGACATGTCCAAAATTACTTTTTTTTTTTCCTGAGCATCTTTTTACACAAAGACCAGGCAATACTTTTCTAGTATCGCATAACATTGTTCAATACTACTAGGTGATCTACTTTTCTAGTGTCACGCAATACTTCTTATGATGACCATGCGATACTTTCTAGTATCACATGATACAAGTTACTACTACCGTGTGATACTTTACCAGTGTCACATAATATAACTTTCTACTATCGTGCGATACTTTCTATTATTGCATGATATTTCTCCCTATAGTTGTGTGATACTTTTCTAGTATTGCCCAATGCTGAACTAAAGTCACCCAAGCTTGCAAGGAAAAAGCCCAACAAGCAAAATAGAAGGAAAAAGAGTTAGAACCTCCACATTAGGGAGTACCAGAACCACTTTATCAATGAGTAAACACTCAACAACATAAAGGAGATCATATAATTCTGACATCTCAACCATAACATCTAATTAAATCATGCGGAAAGAAATGTCGCAGTGAACATACATGTGCATAAATCAACTATCTCTATAAACTAAAATAGCATAAATCACATGGAAACATACTCTGGTAGACACAAGGAACCATGTGAGCATCTAGCTTCAAAATTGAACATGGAGGAAGGCCAACTTTGTACGTCAGTCCCTACTAGTGGTTCAAGTAGCTACGCCTCCCAACCATGTGGACCTTGTAGGCCCACTCCCACCTTGATGATGAAGATAGTGATCCAACGTCAAACACACACAAAAAGTCATTCATAGCTAACACTCATGCCAAAAAGTACAAAGGACTAAAACCAAGATCACGAGACAATGCAATACAATAGGTCCTGGTCAGATGCTCTGTGGGTCTACTAGGTAGCGACTCTAGTGGAGAGTAGATCACTTGTAATCGCAGAGCCCAAGCTAAACACCCAATGGAACCACTCCCTTAGGAGGCCATAGTGCTATGTCCTCGGATGAACCACACGGACATTAGGCCCTCGAATAAACTGACGAGCACATACCTTCAGGTGAGCCCTTACAAGTACGTAGTATTTTCTTATCTTAGCTAATTACCCATGAATTTATTTAGTTATCTCTTATTAGAAAATTCTCCATATATACCTTGTCGGGAACACAACCTAGGGTTACAAGAGAAGCCCCTCCACTTGTCTACCCTACATACCCATGCTCATCACACAATGAGTGCCCATAGGCAATGCAGTTTCCCAACCCTAATGAACATAACTCAACTGAAAGAAATTGAGAGTTTGGGACTCACAAGAACCCAAAAAATGCGTGCATGCGTGCTTGTATGTTGGCACACCAACTACACAAAGATCATAAACAACCAGGGCTAGAAAAGAAATAGAATAAAACACAAGTAAAATAAAATCACTCAATCGACCTATACCTGAGAGTACGGATTTGACACAAATCCCAAAGCAATAAAATACATCTAGGGTCAAATAGACATGCCTATGGATAATCTGGATCCATGACCAACTTCAATGTCAAGAAAAGCCAAGAAAGATAGGCAACACACAGATTGAGGCAAAAACCAAAAATGCCCAAAAACCTCAAATAAAACCCATTATGCCATTGGGTACAAAAGTCACAAATATAAAATAAAATTTGGGTTAGAAGTTTGTATGCAAAAATGGCCAACATAACGGTACGAAACCCCAAACCCCCAAGTCCAAAAATCTTCAAACACTCATACTTGTCCAACTAGGTAGAGATAGCATACAAAAACATAGGGGAACACTAGCTCTTTGCCTCCAAACAATTTACTACCAGAAACAAACTCCAAAACAGAGCGAAAGCAATAAAATGGGAGAGCCATACCTCGCAGTCAAAAGGGCTAAAATAAGAATGCACACAATAAAATAATCACCCCACAGTCACCACCAAAAGTCTCAACAAACGAAGGCCTCCATGGGTCGGATCTAATGAGCTCAACCTCATGACGATCCCACACCTGTAGCTCCTACAATGAATAGAACAGTAGATCCTTCTGAGAGGATTTTAGAATTTTGTCACCAAAATTCTATTCCACAAGTGAGAAGTGACGAAAATATTTCCCTTTTGGAATACATATTCACTTTTTAAAGTGAAATATAATATTAGAAAATTAACTCAGTCACTAAAACAACCCTATTTCAACTTGGAAAAAATTGGGTAATTCCAATCGAATGGAATTCAACTATGAAAAAGCTGTCAGGAATTAAAATAATTAAATCAAATATAAAATTCTCTTAATCTATTAAATCACAATATTCCTTAATAAATTTTGTGAAAAATGTGACTCAAAATGAATAGACATGCTCACGGGTCTAATCACATAATGAAAATGAGTCTGGTTTTATAAAATCATCGAAGGGTGTAATTAATCAATTAAATAAGATACGTCGACCATACAGGGATGACATTGGCTAGGTAAGAATAGTTGAATCACTAACTCCATGTGCCACTACTAGGGATATAAATCCTGCACACTAAATATCACGATCAAGTGTAATTGCATATAATAATATAGTTGAAGTGATAAATGCATTAAATCACATAAATAACCATTTATTTAATCATATGAAATAATCTATTTAAATCACTCATTGCATCATAAAACATCTAAAAGAAAGAATGAGGTAAATAACCATAGCATCAAATCAAAGAATCCAAAATCCAATAAGTCCATCATATTATCATAAACAAAGTATATGTTCAAATACAAAATAACCAGATATCATCATAACGCATCATGTCACATCAATAAACAACATCATGTAGATATGATCAAACTAAACAACATAACATCTAATATCTATGATACTAGCTGTCAAAATATAGTATATGAGTATCAGGTCATTCCAAATGTCGTCCAACATGAGTATCAAAGTATCTCTCAAATAAAAATATATAACAAGGTACTGAATGCAAACATGGGAGGCACTACATCCTCCCCCACTAGGCATAGGCTTACTCTTGGAAGCTTGCAAAAAGATAAGGATACAAATATCTCAACGGTATAGCATCTTCCCAAGTAGCAGAAGTCTCATCGTTCGGGTCCCACTAGACCCTTACCTGCTCTATGTCCCAACCTCTGAGGGTTAGCCTCTAATACTAAAGGATATAAATGGGCTCCAAATAAATTTTCTCATCCTCCACCTGTAATGCATCCTAATCAAGTACATGGGTCACATCAAGAATATACTACCTCAAAATAAAAACATGGAAAACATCATGGATGCATGATAGGCTAGGTGACAATGCCAGTTGATAAGCAATAGGAAAAATCCTCTCAAGGATCTCAAATGGTCTGAAAAAATGTGGGGCCAGCTTAGAGCCTTTCCCATAATGGATGGGGCTCTTCCGTAGACACACTCTCAAAAACACCTGGTCACCATCTGAAAAGTGACAATCTAACCTATGGGCATCTGCATACTTTTTATGCCTGTCCTGAGTAGTAACCAAATGTTCTCTAATATGAACAAGTTGCTTCTCCATATCTTGAAGCATCTTTGGACCTAAAATTACTTGGTCCTCCAAATGATCCCAATCCAAAGGGGTACGATATGGTCCACCGTACAAGGCCTAAAAAGGTGACATACCAAGAGAACTATGGTACCCATTGTTATAGGAAAACTCAACAAGTTATAGATATTCCTCCCACTTCACCTACCTGTCTATCACATACATGTGAAGCATGTCTTCTAGAACTTGGTTCACTCTCTCTATCTCACCATTAATATCTAGGTGGTATGTCAAACTAAAATTGAGGTACGTGTCCAAATCATACTGGAGAAATATCCACAGTGATGAAGTAATCACTAGATCTCTATTTGATATAATATGACGAGCAATTATGTGCAATCAAAAAATTTCCTCCAAGAAAACATGTGCTACAGAAGAAGTTGTGTAGGATGCTTTCATGGTTGAAAAATGTGCTACCTTGGACAACTTGTCCACTGTCACCATGATACAATCATGTCGTCCTGATCACATAGGAAACCTTGTGAAAAATTCAATAGATATAGTATCCCACTTCCACTTTGGAATGGTATGCGACTACAACAAGCCCATTGAATGCTGGTGCTCTACCTTCACTCTCTAGCACTTAAGACATCGAGCAATAAAATTAGCAACATTGTGCATCATCCTTGCGTAGAAGTACAATTGTCTAAGGATGGCATGCATCTTCTTGACACTAGGATGTGTGGTATATGGTGTAAAATGTGCTTCCAAAAAAATCAAGGTATGAAGATTACCAAACATTGGCACATAAATGTGCCCCAAATGTCACAGCAGTCCACCAGACTCTAGAAAATAACCTGAAACAACCCCCCCCCCCCCCCCTCAATGGTACCAAATTCAATCTCCACCCACACCTCCTGATAACATGAATCACTAGGCAAGACCTCTAAGATAGGGCCTTGTAAATCCACTCCCAATGACAAAACTGATATCCAATGTTGTCTCCTACTCAAGGCATCTGCGATGATAGTCTCTTTCCCTTTGATGTAGTGAACATCAAAATCATATTCACACAGAAACTCCATCTAGTGACACTGTCATACATTTAGGTTTGGCTGAGTAAATATGTACTCCAAGCTATGATGGATTCTATGTCCCAAAAGGAAATCTCTCCAATGCATGAGCACATGCACCATGACCACAGGTTCCAAATCATGGGTGGGGTAGTTAAGCTCATGGTCCTTGAGTTTTCTAGACTCGTATGTAATGACATGACCATCCTGCATCAACACTACACCCACACCCTCCAACGAAGCATTTATGTAAATCATAAAGTCATCTATAGGATTAGGCACTACAAGGACTAATACACTGGTCAATCTCTCCTTTAGAGCCTCAAATACTAACTCACACTGATCAAACCAAACATACTTCTTCCCTTTCTACTAGAGAGAAGTGATAGGATGAGCCACTTGTGAGAATTCCTTCATGAATCGATGGTAATACCCTGCCAATCCCATGAAACTATGAACCTCCAAAACATTAGTGGGTGTCAGCCAATCCATTATAGCTCATATTTTCTCTGGATCCACTACAATACCATCACCTATGATGATATGCCCCAAATACATCACCTTAGACTGGAAGAATCCTCATTTACCTACGTTGCCATACAATTGATAGTCTCATAAGCCCTACAAAACCTTGTGTAAATGTTCCTTATGCTCCTCAACAGTCTTAGAATAGATCAATATGTCATCCAAGAAAACAAGGAAACACTGATCAAGGTACATGAAAAATACTTCATTCATCAAACTCATGAACACTAATGGCACATTGGTTAACCCAAAGGATACAATTGTAAACTCATAATACTCATAGTGTGTACAAAAAGTTGTTTGATGAATGTCAACCTCATTAATCCAAAGTTGATGGTATCCCAACGTAAGATCAATCTTTGAGAACACCCTTGCTCCCTTCATCTGATCAAAAAAGTCATCAATCCTTGGCAAGGGGTGCCAGTTCTTCATCGTTACCTTATTTAGTTGTCAGTAATCAATGCATAAATGTAATCACCCATCTTTCTTCTTCACAAAGATGATTGGTGTAGCTTATGGGGATACACTAGGAAGAATATGGCCCTTGGCCAATAATTCTTCCAACTACAATTTGAGCTCACTGAATTCTTGATTAGTCATATGATAAAGATCTTGTGAAATAGGCTCTGCTCCTTGAATGAGATCAATATGAAAATCAATGTCACATTCTGATGATATTCCTGGTATCTCATTAGGGAATACGTCTAGATACTCATGAAGGAGTGGGTGATTGTCTAACATCACCTCACAGATCTCAACCTCCCCAAGGTCACTAATAGTGACCACAAACATCTAACATCCATGTCACACACTCCACTTCAGCTTCTTAGCTGAGATCATCTAAAGTGAGACTGGCCTCTGGACCCCTACAAGCTCTACCTGCCAACTTGTGTCATCCACACATTGTACCAATTTACCTTGGAAATCTATATTTGCCTAACGGATGGCTAACCAATCCACACCCAACACAATATCATAAGACCCTAAGGGTAAGATTTGAATATCAACTATGGTGGTGAAGGTGCCTAAGTCCAACACACAACCACTCACTATGGAATCCATAGTCACCTTGGAACATGTAGCCAACTCAACTTGTTGTGTAGCCACTAGCCTACATCATTGAACAAGGGATGGTGAAATAAAATAATATGAAGCACCTGAATCAATTAATATATATTATAGAAGAAGTACCATTCAATGTACTTGTAGCCTTGACTATGGTATGCTAGAGTTTGACTTGACAATTTCAAACCACCACAAAAACTTTGTGGGATCTGCCCACATCACCCACAGTAGGTTTTGACATGGCCATGCCTTTGCTAGGTCTTGAAGATGTCTTTATAGGAAAATATACTAATTTATGGCTAAGATGACCATATGAAAAACATGCTCCTCCAAAATTGGATCTAGATCCACGTCCACCCTAGGAAGCACTAGAATATGGTGCACTCGCCCTACTAGAGTCCTGTTAATTTCACTGAGATGGATGGTTATGTTGGGACTGATCACCTTGACTTTGGTCACACTCCTTCCCTCATGTGGTACATGAACTCTATCCTCCCTTTTGATCATAATGTTGGCATCGTCAATCATGATGACCATAGCCACCTTGTGAGGGTGTTCATTAGACTTAGCTCTATCCTATGACCTATGTCTACGGGGGTGGTACACTTTGTCCTATGGATCATGTACTGTGGCTCTGAAAGCCTGATCTAATACTAAGTCCCCTAGTTACATTTTCTCTTAGCAATCCTTGCCTTCTCAGTGGTGAGTGCAAGTGTCCTAGGCCAATGGAGATAGACATCCCCTATGATAGAGTCTTTAAGACCCCTAACAAAATATTGTGTGAGGAGTACCTCATCATAACGGTAGATAGACTACTATCTCAGCCCAAAGAACCACCTCTCATATTGATTCACTGTCATGTTCCCTTGTTTGATCTCATGGAACTCATCAACATGAGCCTCTTGGTACTGTGGAGATAGGAATTTATCCCTGAACCTCTCCTAAAAGATCTCCTAGGTGAGATTTGTTATACTGATCTGGAGCTCCTCACTCTCCAAATCCCACCATACTAATACATGGTCTCTTAGTTGTATAACAGTACAATGGGCCTTCATGTTTCTTTCATGTGGATGTAAGGGGAAGCAATGCCCCATAACTAGTAACCATGTCTTAGCCTTGAGACCTCCTCCTAGGCCATCAAATAGTGGTGGTTTAGACCTCTCCATCACCCCAACCATGACCTCTCCTACAAAAATCTCCATCACTAGGTGGTGTGTGATAATGCTCACATTCATGCCCATGCTATTCTCTACCTCCATGCTCTGACATGTGGGAGTTTCCATGGTGAGATCCCTCTTCCTAGCCATAGTCATGTTGGTTTTACTCAACTCGAGGTCCCAACCAAGCTATAAGATCCTATAATAAAGGCACCAATGCCTAAATAACAACTTGGTTGTCATTACCCTTTCCTACCCCATCATCTTGAGATTCCTCCTCATGGTGTTCTTCTTCATCATTATTCTATCAGTTATTCCTCCGACCACCCGGTCTATGTGCAAGAGGCATCTTTAAGGGAGAAACAAATAAGATTCAGAGTCATACATAACAAACATAAGTATCATAGCATAAGACAAAATAAGATACTATTATGCATAACCAAAATCATATCATAGTGGGAGCATAACACAAAGATCCAAAATTTGCAACATGGGCTCTAATACCAAATGTAATGCCCTGCACGGAGATCCTTGGAACAAGGATAAATAAAAGCCAATCTTTTTTTATTTTAAAGAAAAAGCATGAAATCAAATAGCGTTAGCATGTAAATGATCAAAATATTGCAACAGAAGACTTAACCAAGCAATCCAACCATCCAATGATCTCCAAGCATCACTACTTACCAATGCATTCAAAACCAACTATGAAAGTTTCAACAAACAAGAAATTTTAATCTCTGAACTGTGGAGGCCTAGAAAAGGGATGACCCAATAGGGTTTCCAAAACACCCTTCAAAACTCAACTGACACATCCAAAACTACTTGTTGTTTGCCCAAGCAATTTTTTACATAAAGACCAGGTGATACTTTTCCAGTATCATACGACACTATTCAATACTGCTAGCAATACTTTTCTGGTGTCGCACGATACTTCTTACAATGACCGTGGGATACTTTCTAGTATCGCACGATACAAGTTACTACTATTATGCAATACTTTACAAGTGTCGCATGAGAGAACTTTCTATTCCAATATCACATGATATTTCTCCCTATAGTTGTGCAATACTTTTCCAGGATCGCCCAATGCTGAACCAATGTCACCCATGTTTGCAAGAAAAAAGCCCGACAAGAAAAATAGAAGGAAAAAGAGTTAGAACCTCCACACCAGGGAGTACTAGAACAACTTTATCTATGAGTAAACACTCTATAGCATAAAGGAGATCGCGTAATTTTAACATCTCAACCATAACATCTAATTCATAACATGTAATGAAATCACGTGGAAAGCAACATAGCAGTGAAAACACATGTGCATAAATCAACTATCTCTATAGACTAAAATAACATAAATCACATGGAAACATACTTTGAAAGATACAAGGAACCATGTGAGCATCTAACTCTAGAATTAAACATGGAGGAAGGCCAACTCTATACACCAGTCCCCAACAGTGGTTAAGGTAGCTACGCCTCCCAACCACATGGAACCCATAGGCCCACTCCAACCATGTTGATGGAGATAATGATTTGACCTCAAACACACACAAAATATTCATTGATAGCTAACACTCATGCCAAATAGTATAGAGGACTAAAACCAAGATCATGAGACAATACAATAAAATAGCTCTTGGTCAGATGCTTTATGGGTCTACTATGTAGGGACTCTAGTGGAGAGTAGATTGCTTAGCATCGTGGAGCCAAGATAAACACCTAATGAAAACACTCCCTTTGGAGGCCATAGTGTTATGTCCCTAGATGAACCGCGCAAACATTAGGCCCTCGGATAAATCGACGAGCCTTTGGGTGAGTCATACAAGTATGTAGTATTTTCTTATTTTAGTTAATTACCCCTAAATTTATTTAGTTATTTCTTATTAGAAACTTCTCCAGGTATACCTTTTCGGGAACATGACCCGATCTTACAAGAGAAGCCCCTCCACTTGTCTACCCTACATACCCATGTTTATTACACGATGAGTGCTCATGGGCAATGTAGTTTCCCAACCCAAACCACAATGAATGTAACTCAACTGAAAGAAATTGAGAGTTCGGGTCTCACAAGAACCCAAAAAATGCATGCACACATGCTCATGTGTAGGCACACCAACTACAAGAAGATCATAAGCAACCAGGGTCAGATGAGAAAAAAAATACAAGTATAACAAAATCACTCAACTAGCCTATACCTGGGAGTACGGATTCAACATGAATCAGAAAGAAATAAAATATATCTAGGATCACATAGACAACCCTATGGATAATTTGGATCCATGACCAACTTCAGTGCCAAGAAAACCCAAGACACCCGAGTAGCCTACAAATCGAGGCGACAACCAAAAACACCCAAAAATCTCAAAATTAAAACCCATTATGCCATTGGGTACAAAAGTCATAAATACCAAATAAAATTTAAATCCCTAAGTCCAATAAGCTTCAAACACCCATACCCATCCAACCAGGTAGAGCTAGCATGCGGAAACATAGGGGAACACTAGTTCTGTATGTCCAAACAATTTACTACCAGAAATAGACTCCAAAATGGGGCGAAAGCAATAAAATGGTAGAGCCCTACTTCGTAGTTGAAAGGGTTAAAACATGAATACACGAGATAAAATAATCACCCCACAATCACTGTTGAAAGTCTTGGCAAACAAAGGTCTCCCCAAGCTGGATCCAACAAGCTCAACCTCGTGACGATCCCATGCCCATAGCTCCTACAACGAATAGAACTGTTAAATCCTTTTGAGAGGATTTTGTAATTTTCTCTCCAAAATTCTATTCTACAAGTGAGAGGTGAGGAAAATAATTCCCTTTTGAAATATACATTCACTTTTAAAACTGAAATAGGAGATTACCTGGCCCACTAAAATAACCCTATTTCAACCGAGAAAAAATTAGGTAATTCCAATTGATTGGAATTCAACTACAACAAAGATGTTGGGAATTAAAATAATTAAATCAAATATAAAATTCCCATAATCCATTAAATCACAATATTTCTTAATAAATTTCATGACAAATATGAACCTCTAAATGCATAGGCATACTCACGGGTCTAATTACATAATGTAAATGAGCCCAGATTTATTAAATCACTGGAGGGTTTAATTAATCAATTAAATAAGATACGTCAACCATACAAGGATGACATTGGCTAGGTAATAACGGTCGAATCACTAACTCCATGTGCCACTGCTAGGGATATAAATCCTGCACACTAAACAACGCAATCAAGTGCAATTACATATAATAATATAGCCAAAGTGATAAATGCATTAAATCACGTAAATAACCATTTACTTAATCATATTTAAATAATCTATTTAAATAACTCACCACATCATAAAACATCTGAAAGCAAGAATGAAGTAAATAACCATAACATCAAATCAAAGTATCCAAAATCCAATAAGTCCATATAATCATAAACATAGTATATGTCCAAATACAAAATAACTAGATATCATTACAACGCATCATGAAACATCAATAAGCATCATCATGCATATATGATCAAACTGGATAGCATAGCATCTAACATCTATGATATTGGCAATCAAAATATAGTATTTGACCATTAGGTCATCCTGAATGTCATCAAAGATGAGCATCAAAGTATCTCTCAAATCAAAATATATAACAAGGTACTAAATGCAAACACAAGAGGCACTACACAAGTATAATTAACATGATATTTTTTAATATATGAGAATTTTTAAATGGATGGTGCTTGCATATAATATGGCTCCATATGCTTAGCACATAAGTCTTTAGGAATTAATTATTTGAGTTTTAAATAAAAAATAGAAAACACAAAAATAAAAAGAGAACAACCTATAAATCTATAAATTTAAAGTATTTGAAAATTTGAAGTTCTAACAGAGACTATAATACTAGATTTGTGATTCCCAATTCTGTAGGGCTAAAATTCCATGAATCTACTTCTAGACATAAGAAAAAATGAAATTATTGGTGGGAGGGGATTTCCTTGGTCAAGGCCCCATTTAAGAATTAACTTTTAAATTATAAATAAAATAAAATCAAGACAAATGTAAATATTCATCTTGCTTGTCTAACCTTCAAGGATGGATTCAATAATGTTATCAACAAAGATGTATGAAACTTGTATATAAATGTATGTATGATGTACGATGTCTTCACAAATGTAATAGATCTACAAGTTCCAAATAATAGATGCATGGATGCAAGTATGATCAAGTTCTTGAATCATTGAATGCTTGAATTCTTGTGAGATATTGATGAGTGTAGTTATCCCTCCTTGATGGCCAATTCCACTATCTCAAATGAAGAAAGAAGCTATATCTATGGATTAAAATGCATTATTAACTAGATGGAATGAGAGACTTGAATGAATCCTATCTTTCTTGGCTTGAACTCCTTGAGAGCTCCTTATTAAATTGTTTTAATGTGGATTTCCTATAGAACTTATTTATTGAAAGGATTGAATGATGGATTAAAAACTAGATTCTCAAATAAAGTAAGCCTCCCTTTATATCAATTTTGGGATCAAAATCAAAAGAGATAACTACACTAGGTGGGAAAGATAAATCCTATTGGTACAGGTCAACCTTCACTTAAACCCGAGAGATATTTTGAATGGGATTCATCTCCAAGATCTAAGGAGTGAATAATAAATGGCCAAAAGAAAACCTAAACTCGAGGAAATGAAGAAATTGAGCCTAAATGCATACATGTTCTAAAATATTTTTAAAATGGAGCCCAATAAGTCTTTAATTTTCCAAATGAATGGGTACTAACCTTTAAGGTAGTACATTTATCCCTCACTTTAGTGGGGGTATGAGTCAAAAACTCACACTCATGATAAAGTAGATCAAATCTATGAGATGGTCTTATAAACATTAAAGAGAAAAAGAAACATAAATCCCCAAACAAACTTGAGCCCTTGTCAAACTCAAAAAATGACAAGAGAGATATCACTAAACAAAAATGGAAAAATAAAAAAAGGTGTGATTGCCTCGACATAATAATAATGTTTTTCTTAGTATGAGCCTAGTAAGAATGTTCATCTTACTATGAATCACACAAAAAAGTGCAATGCAAAAACTTTGGCATTAATAGCCTAGTGAGTTTGTGTGCCACACTAGCCAACCCATTAAGGAATCACTCTTAACGATTTGTGTCTCAAAATATAGAATCTAATAAAAGTGATATGGGATTAACAATTTGTATGTTGTCAAGGGATCAAAAGGGTGCAGATGCAAGGATCAGATCTTAAGTCTTGTTAGTAATCCAAGAGGGATCAAAAGTGTGTGGATTAGGCCTTAAGTATAGTCATTAATTCAAGAAGGGATCCAAAATATAGAGATAAAGCTTTGAGATTTCTAATAATTTGATAAGAGATCCAAAGTGTATAAGGTCATCAAAAATAGTTGTTGTGATGTGGAGCCTAGTCAAACTCACTCACTTTATTCGGTGCAGTTTCCCCCTAAATTTTACTACAAGGGTTTGGGGCTAGCACCCCTAAGATGGGGTCAAGGGGTAGCACCCCTTGCGGGTTCTTGGGGCAGAGCCCCAAGTGTGCAGATGGGGTTAAGGGGCAATGCCCCTATAGGGATTTTTTGGGATAGTGCCCTTGAATCTCAACTAAATTTATTATTATAAAAGGTGTGAGCTACAATTTTTCTATTGGATGACTTATTCTAGCCCTAATTTCGTAAATGAAAAAAAGCTTGTATAAAATGGGTTAGGGTTAGGGATTTCATAATGTATGATGGGATTGTAGCTTCTTGTTACAGTATTGAGACATAAGGGATTGTGGATTGTAATAAGGTTGTAATCACTAGGTAAAGAGAATATTGGATGTAGCCCAGGGATTGGGTAAACCATGTTAAATCTTTGTGTCTTGTGTTCTCTTCTATTTGATTTACTATTTTATGATATTGGTTATATTTGCATATTATTGTTATTTCTATCTCGTTAATCCTAACAATAGTGTATGTATGCAAAATGTGAGCGAAGTGCATTCCCCCACATTAAAGATATTATAAATCCCTTAACAATAGAAATAGGTTTGATTGAGTTTACATACATCCACTAGAGATGTTTCCACTATGAAATGCCCCAAGAAAGAACACATCAAGGGAAATGATCACATGGAAAAAATAGAGCACTAGAGGGATATACTAAATTTGGGGCCAGCATGATCATATGATAATATATGAAATATTATGTCCAAATGAAATTTCAAATTCCCTAAAGGAAGTAGAACTACAACACAATGGGAGAAACACATGTAAGAGTTACAAAGAAGAATATTTTTGGAACAACATCTTCGAGACTTAAAAAAATTAGGTGTTATGATAATGCATCATCCCAAGTGGACTACACAAAGGTACATTCATGGACAATGGAACATGTAAAACATAAAATGTAATAACATATATAATCATTAATGTACAGATAGAAGAATGATGATGACATATTTGATTCCTTTATCATCTTGTGCTAATAGAGCAACACATATCTTTTAAAGAGATTTAGGAAAAACATATATGAGCAACATATCATGGGGGAAGTACATTACAATAGGGACAAACATAAAATCTACTATACAAGAGGAGATAATAAAACATATCACCTACACCCCTATCTCAATCCATAGTGTCTAGGGAATGTGGACAACTATCAAGAAGAGAAAAAATAGGAATGTTAGGAAGAACAATAGCCAATTCCAAATGAGAACCATGTTGTAAATATAGGTGACTATGTTCCTTACTAGGAGTAATATATAATTGTTTAGAAATCATAATTGGTAAATCACAATCAAGATTAATAGTCTCATATAAATCATTAGAATCACTAGCATAACATCATCATTAGTATCATTAATATCATTAAGAGTATAGTCTTCATAAATATTTATTGTATCCAGATCAAAAATAAAAATGGTATTACCATGTTTAATAATTTTAACCTTGTTCAATTTCACATCCTCTATAGGCTAAATAATGGAATGATCAAAGAATAGTGAAGAAAGAGGAGTATGAAGAGATGAAATAGTTTAAAAGTGTGAGAATGAGCTCTATCTTTATGTATGTGATAGTAATCATGGGCACATTGGTTACATTTGGTCTTGCTAGATATTTGAAGTAGGGTAAGATTAATCAAAATTGGATCCATTTTTTCTAGTAGAGGAATAACTAAAGGAACAACATTAGGTTAAGAAATTGTAACATGAGGATGCATAATTTGAGGTGGAGAAGATGAAATGGGAGGAATAGGTGGTATAGAAGAATACAACACGTAAGATCAATTAACTTTGAAATCTTTATATGATTAGAAGAGTTAGTTAGGAAAAGTTAGAGGATATGGAGGTATAGGAGGCCAAAATAAATCAAGGCCAACAAAGTAACAAGGCTAGGAATGATGATAAAGACTATGGTTAATGGTATTGATCACACTATCATGAGGAAACTTAAGGAATTTGTGAATAAAATAAACTACAACTTTCATGGAGGAGATCCAAGGAATACCAAGATTAACTTGAAATTGATTAGAAGTAGGAATGACAATGAAGGTAGTATCCACAATTTTCTTACTAAGTTATACGAGAAGAATTTTAGAACCGTGGGGATGATAAAGGAATACATTAAAATTTTGAATCCAAGAATAAGATGTATCATAGAAACAATTATCAAGTTTTTATTAAAAACATTCTCTTCAATTCTGACATTCATCATGGAAGAAGAGTCAATAAGTATACCAAGGGAAGGAATATTGACAACCCTAGCAATTATGTAAAGAGGACCATTAGGGATTTAATTGTCTCAACATGATCTAATTGATGAAAATTTTAGGTTTAGGTTGGATATGCTCAACATGGTTAACAACATAGTTGGATTCTTCAACTTTAACATCACAAATAATATTTGTAGCAAAAGAAGGTTTTTGTGCAATAACATTAGTAGAACGGGATGATAGGGATTAGTGCAAATTTGAAAATTCTATTTAGGAGGTGAAACATATTTATTTCCATTATTATTATCAACATAAATAGATATATAATTAGAATCAATGATATCTTCAATATCTTCTTCAAATAATAACACTTTTTAATATTATCAAGGTTAATGGTGGTATTGGTAAAAGGAATTAGAATCAAGGGATATAAGAAGAGGTTTATTTGGGTCAATTGGTTTTATAGGAGAAATCTTAATACTATTATCATTTATTAACTTCCACATCACATTATACAAAGACATTGATGGAGTGAAATTGCGATTAGGTCTAAAAATAGAGCACAAAAAAGCCACACCTTTGGATGTTGATATCACTTTATCATATATTTTGTTGGATGATTTTTTAATTTTGATGTAGTTATTAGGCTTATTAAAAGACGTGCAATCATTACTTAAAATGTGTTGTGTGCACTTGACACTACCCGGGCCCCAATCTATCATCGCATTTAACCATGGCATCGGATGCATGATCTCATTTTATGCTCTAAGACTTCATTTTGTTAATAGCATCACATCTTCATTGAGAGCTTTAAAAGTCTCTATTAGTTTATAATTTAATAGTCTAGAGATTATCAACTTCTTTTCGCCCTCCACTCTTCTTCCCTCCTACTATTTTAAATGCTCTCTGCATTGTTTTATGGAAGAAGCATGACATTAGAAAAATTCAAATCTTATTCAAAAGATGATATCACAAGGTACCCCTTTTATTTAGCTTCTCACATCATGAAGTCATGTGTAACCATTGGTTTTTCTTGTACAAAGAATGAGGGTGTGCATATTCAATAGTCATTTTTAGAAAATTCAAAATAATTTCATTATCTTGAATTAAGAACACTATTTTTCCTTGATATCAACCTTAGATCACAACATGATTAGCCTTACTTAAAATTTCTCAATGCACTACATGTTCCACAAAAACTTTTGAGCATCCTGATTTGAAATCAGTCGGGCCCCAAAGTGGGTCCGACTAAAAAAAAATTCAAAGTAAAATTCTTGATTCTTGGAATAGAACATAGTGGTATAATCCATTTGATCCAGACAATAATGGATTCAGAGTTACAACGCCCTGAACAGGGGTACTGATCAATTTTCATTTCTTCACACCATTAAAAATTTATAAATTATATTTGGAATCGCGGTTGAAAACTAATCAAACAGATTTTTCATAGGCTCAAATATGGAACATAGAATTTTTTTGACCTCTAGAATGCAATGCAAATTAATTTTCTCAATATGATCAACTAGGTCAAAGTTATAACTGGTCAAACAGGGCTTCCCAGAATTCAAGGCAATTTGCATCAACATGATAGAGATAAGTAACCAACTTTGAGGGATTCAAAACCTAGTCAAAACATATTGAAATGACATTAAAATTGAAACATAGGTTCACTAATATTCATACAAAACACTCACAAAGTGGTGAGTCATGAAACATAACTAGGTGCAAATTATTCAAATGAAAACTAGGCCTTTTGTCATTATTTGAAACTTAGGCAAAAATGCAAATTTAAGCATTGCTCAATATGAAACTTCACAGAATGAATCAGGATGATAGTTTATCATTATAGGATACATGGATATGCTGAATGCAAGGTGTTAGAAACATAAAACACCTCCAGACCTTAAAATGACAGTCAGTACACAAGCAAGAAAATGTGTTTATAGGGCTCAAAATGACTCAAACTTTTGGAATGGTACTCAAAACGGGAATGAAATTTTGAGTCCAATCAATGGATCTATCTAGGGATGCATGCCCCTTTTAGGAATGGCAAGGATTTAGATCTCTAAAGGAAGCAAACCAATCTAAAAAACTTTCTCTCAAACAGCTTATTGAAAGCAGGAAATCTACTCTAACTATACAAGATGGTAGCCTCGGGCCCTGAAAACTTCACAAAACCTCTTACCTCTGTCATAAACATGATTCTGATTTACATATCTCTAAGGTAAGCTATAAGTATCATTTTCATCAGTTTCACCATACACATCAGAATTGCTCATTAGCTGATTAGGTGAAACAAAATCATTCTCATAGTGCATAAAAAAACTTGAATCACTTTCTTCATCTTGCTCACCATGAAAATTCATATCAACATGCTCTTGAATACAAAAATTAGATTGAGAACCATCATGAACATATGACAGATGCATGCTATCAAGAGGAAACACAAATTATTCATATTCCACTTTGTTCACAAAGTTACACATGTCGAGAAAATGCAACTCACCTTGTGTATTTGGGTGTGAGGAGTACATAAAATATGATCCTTGCCTACTTGTAGTCATGTTACTCATCAAATCAGATTTACCACTCGCTAAAACCTCTTCACACTGAAAAATTGGTTAGTCACCAATCTTGAAAAACTATTTTGAAAATGCTGATAAAAAATATGTTGATCACAATCATTGTCTTCATCTAACAAATTGTTAGAGGGAACCTTAAAATCATCAAAATGATCATTACAATACTTATTAGCATAGAATGAAATCCCAAAATTAGAATTACAGCCCTAATTGTTTTCCTTCTCATCACCTGAAGCATCAAAACATATTGCAGCAATACCAATATGAGAAGAATCTGAAACAGTACTAAAATTCCCTTCAATCACATCCCTTGCATTTAGCAAGTCATCATGTGCACATACATTTGAGGTACTATCATATGCACCTCCAAAGTTTGATAAAGATAGTTTGGATTTTATATCTTTTTCCATATCAAACTTTGGGGAAGTGACTTGATTGAATGAAGAAACACTATAAGGGAAAATACAAACATCCTTAGAAGTACTTACATATTTCTCAAAATCACAAGCCAACAAATTTGAAATTTCATTAGGGATCAAGAAGACTACCTCGTAAATCTTCTCCTAGATGTGATTATTATCTAGATGACATGAAGAACTCATAGTAGTAGAAATATTAGTAACAAAATCTGAAACATCAAAATCATTACAACATTCATTTTCATCATGGCAAGAACTACTCGTAAGTTACTGTTATACACTTCTTCAACTTCATACTCACTGTCACAAGACTCATTTTCACTTTTATATCTGTCTTCCTTATGCTGGTTGCAATCATGTGATTCACTAGCATTTGAATCCATCTCTTCACACTTGGAAGACAGATTATCATTATATATAGATATTATCATTATATATAGATTCATTATAATCATTACTACCTTGAGTTTTAGCAGGCTTATTATCATCATTAAAAGACATAACATGAACAATATTATTATCACTTTCCATCTTCTCAATGAATGCTTCAGCTTGCAAAATCTCTTGTAATCTTATAGGTGTTAGCCAGTTAATTGAATCAGGCACAAGATTATTAAGGAAAACACTAGGTAGGGAAGATTTCTCAAGTCTAGAATGAAAAGGCATCATGTTGATTACTGATTTAAACTTTGTATAAACTTGATCAAGATTTAGACCCTGAGTACTTCCTACTGCCCCTTTTACTATACTGATAATCATACTGTGGATTTTCATGTTCAATATGGCAATGTTATTAACCATAGTTCCCAAACTTTTAGAACTCGGTAGACTAACCTTAGATATGATTTATGACTCCATTTTAATACAAAACTTCTACCTCTTTCCCTAGTGTTGAAAATCACTAAATAGAGGTACCACTAATTTCTATCACTTAACTTTCATCAAAATGGAACTCATGAAAAGTAAAATACCTTTTAGTGCTGATGCAAAACTTTCCTTGGCTGATCTGGCATGAGTGCGAATTGAAAATATTTCACACTATTGATCAAAACCTTGTAGAGTCGCCACCTCCATGAAGAGGAAAAATGAGTCACTTCTTACAACAATAGATGCAATACAACACTAAACACTATCAAGAAATACTTATTTTCCAAGAAACTATCAAGAGTTTCAGATCTGCCCATACAACTCGAAAGTCCTTCAAAATATTACGATGAAATCAACTAGGATACACTAGTATAGAGATATCAAGTCACCACTCACAAACGTGAGAATAAAACATAATTTATCACTTGACAAAATTTGAACCAGACTTTCAAATACAGGAAACATGCAAACATCAAACCACTCTTGTAGATTTACAATCTTGAAAACAAGAACAAACCGTGATGTTGATTCTTGACTCTAAACACTACAACACTTTGAAAACACTTCTCAGCTAAACTGACTGATGATGGAAACACTAGTTAACAATGCAATCTTCATTCAACCTTCAAAGCATTGATGTCCTAGATAAAACGTTACTAGGGTGACATGAAACTTCAGCATGACCTTGCTATTGATAAAAAACTTTGTACATGCCTTTCTTCTAATCGTATTGAATCACCTTTCAGATTTTATACTCCCCAGTAGAGTCCCCATTTTTTTGGCATCTAAATTGACAACTTTTGAATAACCTAATGATAAAAACATTTACACCTAGGGGCAACTAACTCCCATCCTCAAGGCACCTATTCAGACACCAAGGCCAACTATAAGGCTATTTAACTCTCCTTTTTCACTTCAAGCTTTACAAGACCTAGGCAGGTGGACCTCAAATTCTTTATATGGTACTAGCGTAAAGACATATAACTGAATCTAGATAATAGATAAAAACCCCTAAATCTTTTATGTTTATGCAACCAATCACATACATGAGATAGCTACTGACATGACCTATGAATGTGATAAACTAAGTGAGGGAAACTCTTCTCAACTCTTAAACTAAAAAATATATTCAATTAATGATTGAATCAACATAACCCAAGTATGCAATAGCAAAAAACATGTAATCTCCAAGCTGGCTAGTCCCTTATCCATTGGGCATTAATTAAGTCTTAACATACACATGGATACCTGAAATATACTCATCTATCTAGACATCAAATCTATCTATCTACCTTGCAAATAGACATCAATCTTCAAATGAAATTTGTAATTATCAGATCCTCCTATGATCCTTGCAATTTTGTCAATGCAATATCAAGCAAATTACTCAAGTCCTTAACCTAATAGTAAGACACACAATGACATACAACTTCAAAACAAGATGCAACTAAAAAATATGCACTTTGGGCATATATCACATAAAACTACAGACCCACAGAAAAGGAGATAAACTTTAGAATGAAATTTCAAATAAAGTTATGTATTCATTCTCTTGAAATCAATACATCATGTGTAAGCAAAATACTCAAAGAACACACCAAGGAATGACTGTGTAATATGAATGCTTCAAAGAACACTACACTACTGTTGATAACAGAGAAAATACTAAGAAATGGTATCAGAGTAACTAGAAAATGGAACTGGAACCAACTTTGTGGTTTCACGGTTGCAAACAATGGAACCAGAACCTTATGGTCTCACAGTGAAAACTGGAACCCTTAAAAAGAGAAAAGAAGAAGGATATATAGAGAAGAAGAGGCTCAGATTAGAAATCTAATTCTGACATGTGTTATATTGAAACTCCTTATTCTGATGCTATTGAAATTGATCTCCTTTTTCCATCTACCAACAATCAATCTTGACTTCATTTGTTCCATTGCTTTCACCTTCTAACTTTTTCTTCTAGGTTTGATTTGTCTTCTTCTTTTTTGTTTCAATATTTACTTTGTCTTTACCCTTGATGTGTTCCTTGTTTGGTACTGGTGCTTGGGTCCTACAGTTCTTATTCACATGTCCAACCTTGTGACAAATAGAACAAAATTTCTTAAGTGTAATGACATGCATTATGTTTGTCCAGCTAGGTTTTGCCTATGATCTACATTCATATTCTCTATGTCCAAAATTTTGACAATTGTAACAATATCCCTCAAATCTAGGTGTAGTAGGTATATTTTTCATCTTTGATCTACACTCATGTATTTGGTGCCCTTGCTTCTTACAATAAAAATAGTAATCAGTAAACTTAGGTTTAGGCTTTTGCATACCATTCCTTCCTCTACAAATGTTTGCAATATGTCCAAGTTTACCACAATGATAGCATGTAAGTTTTCCTTTTGTATTCCTTAGCTCCCCACTCTTGGATGATTCTCCCTTTTAGTAGATGAATGTTGCTTTATATGTCCTAGTCTAGAAGTGTTTCCAAATGACCTAGGTGATCTCATTAGTTATTCAAAGTATCTTATTACTTTACTAAGCTTTTTCATCCTTTCCACAAGTTCTTTCTCATTTCTTAACTCATTCATCAGTAGGTCACTCTATGATCTCACATTTTCTATCTCCATGTCTTTCCTGTTCAATTCTTGATTTGTAAGCATTAGTTGATTCATCATGTCTAGCTGAGTATTTGTAAGATATTGCACATCAAATGACCTTTTTTCAAATCTAATAACCATTTGTCTTTTTTCTTCCTCAACCACAACTTTTTCTTCTTCAACTTTCTCGATTTTTTTGGTCACTCACATAGCCTTACTAACTGGATTTCATGTTCTCTTTTCAATCCTCTAACTTCTTCATTCACGATATTATTCTTTTCCAATAGATATGTAATGGTTGCATCACTTTCATTGGAATTTCCTTCATCAAGAAATCCTTGTGTATCAACTTCTTGATAAAGTGTATCATTCTATTGAATTTACATATCTGTTCTCTTTCTAAGGGATTTCATTAGTTCCTCTCTTACTAATTCTGTTAGAAAGAAAAGTCCACCAATATAATAGTGCCGGGGGGGTGTGGGGTGTGGGGTGAATCAGTTACACAACTATTATAACAATTATCAACCTTATTAATCCTTAACCATATGAGCAATATAATCAACAACCATAACAAGATACTTATACACAATAACACCCAATATGTTAACTAGGAAGCCCTTGATCAGAGGGAAAACCTTGGTGGGGATGGTACCAGTAAAATGATGTACTAATATAAAAGTTCCTTATTAGAGGATATACCTTATTAGGAGTCAATGAAATACATTCAATACATATTAGTCCCTATTAGGAGACTTTGAATCCTTGTTAGGAGATTCCAACCCTATTAGGAGTTGTAGAAGGTTGATGGACCCACTGTCCAAACATATTCAGGGGAAAGACCACTGAACTCACTATCCAACTGATGTTTGTATTATTCCTTACAGAATAATAGAAATAAATTGTACGTGTACTTCCTCTTCCTCTCTCTTATCAACCAAACTATTCTTCTTCTTTTTATCTCAATACCAGATCACTAACTTCGCATCTAATAATCCCTTTACTTGCATTTACCAAAATACTTTTCTCTAGTTTGCACACTATTCACTTCATCAACATCCAAATCACACTTTACCAAAAGAAAAATAACCTTCCTCTATACCATGTCCTCAAAACAATTTCTTGAGTCGGGCTTGAGGCTTCCCTAATTAATTATAATAGGACCACATTAAGATAATTAATTATTTCACAATGACACATTATTGTCAACTCATAGTCTTTACAACTTCTCACACATGTGACTCCAAACCTTGCACACTCATTGACATCATCATCATATTGTATAACTTCTCATATCACAATTCTATCTGAGTAAAGAGATACAAATCAATCATCAAACATTGCTTCTTAGATACTTTGTATGCTTACTGCTTTCTATAAATCAAGCATATCTTCTGCATGTCTTCTACTTACTTCATGCACAATTAACCTCATCACTAGGACACAGTGTAGAACACATCATTAATTGCACTTGACCTAAACATCATTTTTTTGTCCATACGACCTTGATGTTTGTCTGCCAGTCTTCACATAAATAATGTTATGTTGACATCAACAACAAACACAATCATGAATGCAACATGTCAATTATGCTAACAATCTCCCACATGCTCTAGCAATACTAAGGATTATTCCCCAAAGGAATACCATTAGCATTCATGCTAACAATCTCCCCTTTTGGTATTGATGGCAACATAGATGAAAAAACATCTAAGTTCCAAGAATACCAAAACAACATTTTTTTGTAAATGTTGTTTTTCTTTTCTTTTCAAATCCTCTTCATCAATTAGATATGAAACTCATTGGAACATTGATATGTTCTTCATCTATTTCTTTAGGATCAACATCAGTTCTTTGCATTGAACAACTCTCAACTTCTCCCCCATTTAATGTATCTCCCCATTGAAACCTTATACATATAAAATCTCAGCCTCTGCCCCATTGAGGGATATTATCCCCATACATGATATTACTCTATGAAATCTCTCCCCCATAGTACTAAGGAGATGTTTTTCATACATACTCTCCCCCATTGACATCAATGAAAAAGGCTTCATTATGTTAGTCATATGCTCCAAGTCTTCATTCAGCTCAAGTGTCCAAAGACACTATTTTAAATCAACTGCCAAGAGTCCTTGATGAATCTGCTCATCTTAGATACTCCACCATAGAGGAAGAATTAGCATTCAGTCCAGTCAAACAACAATGCTTTGTACCACTGGACTGATGCAATCTCTGCATCATCTACTCAGAAGTAGGCAAGGTCATAACCCCAAGAATAACTTGCAAATACTCAAATGTATCTTTAGGTAAAGGCTTCATAAAGATATCTGCAATCTAATTTTTTGTACTTACATACTCTAATCTAATTTCTTTTTTTTGCAAATTTCTCTCTCAAAAGATTATACTTAATAGATATATGATTGGTCTTAGAATGCAATACAATATTCTTAGACATACTCATTGTACTTATGTTATCGCAATATATAATAACAAGTTCTGAAAACTCTATCCATATATCCTTTAGCATTTTCTTCATCCACATGATACGATTACAATTATTTGTTGTTGCAACATACTTTGTTTTAGTTGTACTCTGTGAAATACAATCTTGTTTCTTTCTTGGCCAAGAAACCAACCTTCCTCCAAGGAAAAATGCTCCACCACAAGTGCTCTTTTTGTCATCCATATTGTTTTCCAATATGCATTAGTATAAGCACATAAAGTGAAATCACTTGATCTATCATACCATAATCCATAATCAAGTGTACCCTTCAAATATCTGAATATCATCTTTACCGCTACATAATGAGATTCCTTAGGATCAACTTGAAGTCTAGCTACTATCCCAAATGCATTTGCTATATCTAGTCTAGTGTGAGTCAAATATTGCAAAAGTCCAATCATTGATCTATACTTCTTTTGCTCAACTATAGGTGTCTCATTTTTTCTAGATAACTTGTGACCAGTTACTATTGGTATACCAAAAGGCTTACAACTTTCCAAGCCAAATCTTTTCAACAAGTATTTCAAATACTTAGTTTGTGATATGAAAATACCATCATTATTTTGCACAATCTGTAAACCTAGGAAAAACTTCATCTCACCAATCATACTCATCTCAAATTCATTCTTCATTTCTTTAGAAAAATTATCACTTACTTCATCGTTACCTCCTAATATTATTTCATCAACAAGTATCAGAATGATCAACAAACCATTTTCAATTTCTTTCAAATACAAATTACTATTTGTTGTACCTTAGCAAATACTAGCTTTCCAAATACTTATCAAATCTATCATACCAGCTTATAGGAACTTACTTTAGTCCATATAGTGCTTTCTTCAATCTGTATATTATGTCTTTTTCTTCTGTCAAAGGAAATCCTTTAGGATTCTTAATGTAAAACTTTTTTTCAAGTTCTCCATTCTGAAAGGCTGACTTAACATCCATTTGATACACTTTAAACTTCTTACTTGCTGCATAAGCAAAGAACATTCTTGCTACTTCCATTTTAGCTACAATGGCATATGTTTCTTCATAATCTGTGCCTTCTTGTTGTGAATATCCTTTACATACCAATCTATCTTTGTTTCTCACAACTTCACCTTGTTCATTCATCTTATTTCTGAATACCCATTGAGTTCCTATAACATTCTTGTCTTTAGGCCTAGGAACCAATTCCCATGTTTCATTCTTAATAATCTGATCTAGTTCTTCCTTCATTGCTTGAATCCAATTATCATCCTTGCATACCACATTTGTGCTCTTAGGTTGAACTTAAGAAATCAAACATAATTCCTCATTTACTATATTTCTTATCATCACTCCTTTGTCTTTACTTCCAATAATTTATTCTGCAAGGTGATTCTTTTCCAAATTCTTGTTAGGTGTAGGAGTTGCTATCTCAATTCTTATCTCTTCTATTGGTTAAGCTCTCTATTCTCCTCTTTGCTCAGCAATTTTTACATCGTTCTACAAATCATTGTTAGTCTCAAAGAAACTTCAATATTCTCTCTAACAAATTTAGGATTATCTTCTTCTTCATTATCAACAATAGTTACTAAATTTATTTCTTCCATTACTTCTTCTCTCTCAATCAATTCAAGCTCACCATAATTACTATCATTTAAGAATATTTCCATACTTGCTTTAAATTCTTCATTATAATCATAAAGCAAATTCTTTCTAGTTCTCCTTACTCTCTTAGGTCATTTGGATGAAAAATGCCCAAATTCTTTAATGTCCAGCAAACAAAAATTTCATACCTTCTAACTCTCTTTTCATAAGTAGAGCAATACCTTCTTCAATTTCTTGTCTTCTTTAGATCTGAATCTATCTTCATTTATGCTTCTATTCTTTTGTATCCAACAAAAAGATTCTAGATCTGGAAATCCAATCTCTTGATTTGTGCATAATTGTGATATATCACCAATGTACTCCACTTCTAAGTGTCAAAATTTTCTCTATCACACTTTTCTAAAGTGACTCACCATTGATCTTCCAAAGTTTTTAAGATTTCTCTTTAAGGACCAGATGCTCTAATACCAATTGTTAGAAAGTAAAGTCCACCAATATAACTAAGAGGGGGGATAAATTAGTTATGCAACTATTATAGCAATTATCATCCTTCTTAATCCTTAACTATATGAGAAATATAATCAACAACTATAACAAGATACTCATACATAATAACACCACATACATTAATTAGGAAAACCCATAATCAGAGGGAAAACCTCAGTGGGGATGTTACCCACAAATGATGTACTAATATAAAAGTTCCTTGTTAGAGGATGGACCTTGTTAGGAGTCAATGAAATACATTTGGTACATATTAATCCTTGTTAGGAGACTTTGAATCCATGTTGGGAGATTACGACCCTATTAAAAGTTGTACCAACCTTGTTAAGAGTTGTAGAAGGCAGATGGACCCACTGTCCAAATAGCTTCAGGGGAAAGACCACTGAACTCACTATCCAACTAATCTCTATATTATTCCTTGTAGAATCATAGAAATGAATTGCACTTGTACATCCTCTCCCTCTTTCCTATCAACTGGACTTCTCTTCTTCTTCTAGTCTTGATACTAGATTACCAACTTCGCATCCAATAATTCCTTGGATTGCTTGCTCACATTTCCCAAACTTTGCTCTAGTTTGCACACTTCACACTTCATCAACATCCAAATCACACTTTACCAAAAGGAAAATAACCTTCCTTTGTACCATGTCCTCAAAAAAATTCTTAGAGTCAGCCTTAAAGCTTCCCTAATTAATTATAATAGGACCACATTAAGATAATTAATTATTTCACAATGACACAATAGTTTTGTCTCATAGTCTTTACTCTAGACCTTGCGCACTCACTGACATCATCATCAGACTATCTTGTCATTGTATAACTTCATATATCATGATTCTATATCATTAAGAGATACAAATCAATCATCAAAAATTGCTTCTTAGATACTCTATATGCTTACTTATTTCTATAAATCAATCATATCTTATGCATGTCTTCGACTTACTTCATGCACACTTAACCTTGTCATCAAGACATAGTGTAGAACATGTCCTTAACTATGCTTGACCTGAACATCAAATTTTTGTCCCTACGACCTTGATCTTTGTCTGCTACTCTGCTAGTCTTCACAAAAATATTGGTGCAAGGAGGAAAGAAATAACTAGGGCTAAGGGAACACCCAACTATCCAAACCACCATGCTGAGTAAACATAATGGAAGAAAAAAATAGAGAACAATACCAAGAAGAGAGAGAACAAAACACTTTTATTGATTTTTCAAGTAATCAACATACATGCCCAACTATAAGGCATTCTGGGTTACAACTAGATATAAAATACATTCAACATCCACGATCCAACATCAAATTTGCACTTCCAGACACATATGCCTCCCACTTCCAAAACCCTCTTAGTTCTACCTTTAACCTAAGCCTAAGCACTCTATTTATACTTGCCAAAATGGCTTACAGAAGATTCTATAACATTACATCAAAGAAAGGCCAACCCCAAAATGATCAACACTCATCCCTAAACAAGATCCTATCATTAAATTCACAATCCAAATTAAATACGAAAGTCAGCTCCCACTAAGAACCAAAACATAGATAACTCGTCAGTGAAGGACCTAAGCATCAACAAATATCATGTTCACTCAACACATGAAGGAACATTTGCCAACACTGGACAACTCAGTAGCAATTGGAACTTTGTAGCAATTGCAACTTGATAGCAACTAGAACTCGGCAGTAGCTAAAACTCAAAAGTATCTGGAACTTGAAAACAACTGGAACTCGACAGTAATTAGAAGTCGATAGCAATTGGAACTTGATAACAACTAGAACTTGACATCAAGTAGCACTCAATAGTAACTAGTACTCGACACTAACTGGCACTTGGTAATAACTAGTAGAATGAACAAAAAGTGTAGGATTACAAGGCAACCTAGGATGTTCCTACATCAAACAACTAGGGTTGAAAGAAATGATTCTCCTAAATCATGCAAGTGTCATAAATTGAGCTGAATCTAATTCAGATTGAGAAACCCATGTAGCATCTTCAACCGGTATGTTCTTCCACTTTACAACATACTCATAGTAATCTTTTCCTCTTGTGCTCTTACCAACTCTCTAATCCAATACCTATTCAACTTCTTCAATCTATTTCTTAGGATAATCATTTGATACAAAAACTTCTTCATCTAACTCATGATACTTATACACATCAGCAACATTGAATATAGGAGATATATCCATGTCATTAGGTAACTCAACTTCATAAGCATTACCATTGTCAAACTTCCTCAAGATCTTACAAGGTCCAAACTTCTTCATCTTCAACTTACTGTATGTTCTAATAGGAAATCTTCCTTTCTTCAAATGAACCATCATCTCATCACCAACATCAAAAACATGATGTCTTCTAGACTTATCAATATTCTCCTTATACTTATGATTACTTTGTTCCAACCTCAACTTTACTTCCTTATGTAAAGATTCCATTAAATCAGCAAATTCTTCCCCTGCTACACTTCTCTTTTCTTCAACAGCAACATCCCTCAAATCTGATACTCCTCTAGGTTGCATTCCTGCAACAATCTCAAAAAGTGTTTTCCTTGTACTCTTATTCACAAAATTATTATATGCAAACTCGGCCTATGCCAATACTAGCTCCCAATTATGTGATTTATCTCCAACTGAACATCTCAACAAATTACCCAAGCTTCTATTCACAACCTATGTCTTTCCATTTATCTGTGGATGGAATGTAAAACTAAATCTCAATTCACTACGCATCTTTTCCACAAAGTTTTCCAAAAATAACCAACAAACTTACTGTCTCTGTTAGAAATAATACTTCTTGGTAATCCATGTAATCTAACAATCTCTTTGAAGAAAATTTCAGCAACATGCTCAACATCTGATATCTTCTTACATGGTATGAAATGTGTTGCAAGGAGGAAAGAAATAACTAGGGCCAAGGGCACACCCAACTATCTCAACCACCTTGTAGAGTAAATACAACGGGAGAAAACAATAGAGAAAAACACCAATGAGAGAGAGAACAAAACACTTTTATTGATTTTTCAAGTGATCAACATACATGCCCATCTATAAGGCCTTTTCAATTGTGACCAAATACAAAATACATTCAAGATCCATGATCTAGCTTCGAATTCACACTTCCAAACACATATGCCTCCCACTTTCAAAACCCTCTTAGTGCTACCTTTAACCTGAGCCTAAGCACTCTATTTATACTTGACAAAAGAACTTACAAAAGATTCTAGAACATTACATCAAAGAAAGGTCAACCCCAAAATGGTCAACACTCATCCCTAAATAAGATCCTATCATTAAATTCTTGATCCAAATTAAATACGAAAGTCGGCTCCCACTAAGAACCAAAACAAGGAAACTCAGTCAATGAAGGACCCGAGCATCAACAATATCATGTTCACTCAGCACATGAAGGAACACTTGGCCAACATTGGACAACTCGATAGCAATTGGAACTTAGTAGCAACTGGAACTCAATAGTAACTGGAATTCAACAGCAACTAGAACTCGAAAGCAACTGGAACTCAGCAACAACTAGAACTCAACAATAACAGGAATTCAGCAACAACTGGAACTTGGAAGCAACTAGAACTTGGTAGCAACTAGAACTCAACATCAACTAGCACTTGGAAATAACTAGCAGAATGAAAAAAAGTGTAGGACTACAAGGAAACCCAGGATGCTCCTACATCAAATACTGCTATGTTGACATAAATGATAAACATAATCATGAATGCAACATGTCAGTCATGCTAATAATATCCCACATGCTCTAGCAATGCTTAGGATACTCCCCCAAAGGAATAACATCAACATTCATGCTAACAACTTCAATTTGTTACAATGTGAGTTGGATTTCAATCACTTAATTGTCAATAATCTTTCCCAATTTGGAAGCCTCCATCTCGAAGATCTGAACTCACAAGTTTTTAGACTTATTTGAAGAGAACCAATGCTCTGATACCAATTTTTGGAAGTTTATTGGGAAATTGAGATACTAAGAGGTTGGAGGGGTGGTGAATCAAGATCTATAAAACTTATATTCTTCAAAACAACTTAATTGTATTCACCATATTAACCATCTCATATATAGCTTATGCATAACATAACTTGAAATATCAAATGTTGAAATAAATCTAACCATGCATCACATCCATGAAATGTAAACACATAACACAAAAGATTTTGGTAACCAAGAAACCCTCCAAGGTGAAGGTAAAACTGCAATGGGAATGACACCCATAAATCTTCACTACTACAGTTCAAAGTTAGCTTGTTAGGAGCACAAATTTGATCACTTATGATGATCTACCCTATGAGAGGTCTTCTCCATTAAAATTTATAAAAGACTGTTGGTCTACCTTGATTAAAGGATTTAACACTTACAATTAAGTAAGGATTCTATTAGAAGATTTACAAAGGTCTGTTAAAACGAGTTAGTTAAGAGATTTTCCTTGATTTAATTTGTCAAAACTAATTCAGTACTTGATCTCGCAATCTACACTTACAATTGTTGATCACAGATTTCCCCATTCCAATCTCTAATATGATCTCTTATTTGATATGTATTTATTATTTCCTTCACTACTTCATTAGGTTGCTAACTCTATTCTTCACCACTTTTGCATGCAACATCCAAAACTTAACTCCTTTGCACAATCCTTCGCTTCCCTTGTATACTTCACATTCTCATCCACACTCATCATCATATTGAAATAGACTTTGGATCTAACTATTTAAAGACATCTACAGAGTCTTCTAGATGTTTCCCTTTTGCCTCTTTATCTAATTGGTTGTCCATCCCTCATAGGGATTGATGATCCATGTCAGAATGTGTAACAACCAACATAACAAAATATATGATCATTAAATGTTATTTACATGTTGTCTTTAAATGGTTTACCTCAAAGTTTGTACCATTCCATATATTTATGTTCTCTCTATGTTACTTGGCACAGATTGTCTCTGATGCTCTATCATAATCGTTCTTCATATTGTTGCTCAACCTTAATTTGTTTGGCTCCTTCTATATAAATTGACATCTATGTGCATTGTTTGCTTGACACTCACTCTACTTGGCTTATATTGAAAGTACTCGATGACCAAATATTGACATATACATGATTATTTACAAGTCTTTACATGACTCAACCTATATAGAGTAACTCGGTTGCAATGATGAACGACTAAATCTGCCTTATTTATGACTATGTGTTTGGCACTAATAGACAAAAAAACTTAGAGATACCAACACAACCTACAAAAACTTGGGGTACACTTGAATATCACATCATTGCCACACTACATTTAGTATCATGGGAAGATAGAGAAGATAACAATGAATATTTGCATAATAGTAAGGTGTTGAATCGAGAAGAAATAAAAGAACGAGCAATTGAAAGAAGAATCCAAAGGAGGTTGTAATGTCAAGGGTAAATTCAAAGGAATCTTGAAAGAGAGAGAAAATTGCAAAGGTTAGCACAATCAATCCTCAAAGAAGATTAGAGCTAGAAATCAAAGCTAGATAAGAAATTGGATCTTTCTCCCCTTAAAGATTTGAAACATTATAGTGTTAAAGAAGGCAAAGGATATTGAGATATATCCCATAAGAAGACGAAGAATTGGTTGAGTTGTGATTTCAAAATAAATGAATAAATCATTTGGTATCCAATACTTCAAGTTAGGCAAGTCCTTTTGATAATTCAATTCAAATTTTGCAGATTCAAGTTTCACAAATTCAATCTACTCAGGCTCAAGTAGTTTGATAGACTAAAGTAGTGATGTCACAAGCACTATGGTTCTAGAATAATGCTTCACCTCTTATATTTAAATAGTACAATGATTTTCCAAAGAATCCATAACACTTATGCTTTGTGTTCCATGTCAAGGATCCAAACCAAACAATGGAACAACAAAAGAAAATATTCAAATATTTATTATGTAATAGGAGGTTTCAATATAAGGATGTAGCATGTAGGTTCTTCCCTCACTCTTTGAGGAATTAATGGTTTGTGAAATTTCTAGATTCATCTATAACTAGATCGAACTAATTGAAGGAAAAAATGAAATAGGGAAGTTTGGTGCCCCTATCATTCTATTTGAGTTGCATAGGAAGTTTACAAATATATGAAGATATGAGCATAAGCTAATCAATTCATTCAACGGCTACTTCCATAAATCATATACAAGGTTATAGGCTCCACATATAGTCCAAGATGAAAGTGCATTGGATATGTATTATAATGCTTTGGATTCCTAAATATTCATGTTCATAGGAGTGTCACATCCTTATCCTACCTACTTGAATGAAGCCTATGGTAGAGAAATGGTCGTGGGAAAGAAAATGAAGCAACAAATATGTGGGCCTTCTATGAATATGAGATTCCAAAGCAACCGAGTTTTATAAATCACATATCCATTCAATCAACTAGTGCTTCATCTATGGGTTTTGTTATCTCAAGTCCTCCAATGTTACATGTATAACTTCAACAACAAAGCACATCCACAATAATAAAAGAAGACAATTATGATATTAGAGATTTAGTTGAACAAATAAATAAATAATCTATGGAAGTCACCTACATTAGAAATTAGAGCAATTAGCTACAAGACATACAAAAGAATTTTCAAGGTGTTAACCATCAAGATAATCAAGGAAATTACTAAGGAAATCAAAGGATTAATCAAGACAATGATTACTAAATAAATAATCAAGGAGGAAATTATAAAAGCAGTGCTCAACCAAACAATCATGGATATAGTAAAAATTAAACAAGGGCTTTAAATATAAAGCCAAACAATGAAAATGTAGTGTCGCCTATCGATAATCCACTAGCTACAAAGAAAAAACCAACCAACAAGATATTCCTAGCTAAAGTTGCATCATCAACATGGTGTAGGATACATGAATCCAAAAAAATTTAGAACTATACTGTATGGAATTCAAGAAAGCTACAAATGTATTCCAAAAGGTGGTAGATGAGACTGTGAATCAAGAAAACCCTCAATGACAAAAATCAAGCTCATCCCAATGGTGAGATATGAATACTACTTGAATTTTGAAGGGTATTCCTTTCCTCCTAAATTTTATGAAGAACATGTAGGGATATTCCCACTAGTATCAACTAATGGCTTAGTGAAGATGCTATATATTTATTTTCCACTAGGATCAAATGAACCATCAAGTGAAGGAGGTCATGTCTTTCCTCTATTGAATAATATTATTTTAGTTCAAGGCACAAAGGAGGTGCGTGGATTTTAACAATCATAGGGGAGCAGGTTTAGTCCTTATCAAATAAGTAATAAAAACAATGAACCCTTGACTTCATCCATCCCTCCAAACAATTTCAACACATCTCCACATCCAAATGCGAGAAACATGTCTAACTATGTTATGGATTCTATTGAATATAGGAAGGGCAATAAAAATAACCAACATGCCAAAAAAAATGCTAGCAATACACAAGAAGTAGTTACATTCAAAGAAACAACAAGGAACAAGAAGTTGGCAACCTTCCAAGTGGTGACAATTTGAGGAAGTCAAGACAAAGTATGATGGAAGATTTAAGGAAAGTAAAGATAAATTTGTCACTTTTGAATTGATGAAAATAACACAAATCAAGGGTGCATTCCTCAACACTTTAAAAGAGACAAAATGGATTGGGGATCTTCCAACCAAAATATGAGGAATACATCTCAAGGTTCTAGAAAGAACGCCTATAACACATCCAATATCACACTAAATGTAATGTGATGATTAAAATGCATCCATCTAGAATGGGACCCATCACATCCAATATGTTTACTTAAAGATGCTCCAAGTCCAAACCATGAAGCACCTAAGACTAGAGGCAATTATTGAGGGCAAGTGAATATGATAGTGGATGGAGTTAATAAGATGATGAAAATTGGAAAAAACACTAAAACCACAATTCAACACTCCTATCATATTTGATCAAGGAAATGATGAACCAAATCCTTTTTTACTTTCAGTAAGAATATTTGGGAAGATATTGCACAATTACTTTATTAATTCAGAAGCATCAAGTAATGTCATGACTTTAGCTATTTGTAAAAGATTGGAGATTCATCCAATGAACATAAACAAGAAAGTTATACAATTGGATAGAACAAAAGTTCCTTTTATCAATGAATTAAATAAAAATTCATATTTAACTAGCATTTGATCCATAGTGGAGAAACACATCAATATTTTAGTCATTGATATTCTAGATAGTTATGGATTATTGTTGGGTAGCAACTGGAGTAAAAAGTTAAATGGTTATGTAGCTAATGACTTCTCACACGTGTGGTTGTCAAAGTGAGGGTTTTCCATACAAAATTCAAATTGATAGAACTCCAAGGTTAAAACTAACTATAACTAAATATGAAGAAGTTGATATTTGTTTGTTGAGACAAATTCGGGCATTTACAAACCAAAGAATTCTAAAGTTTTGATGTTTCTACTTCAAGTAGTGGAAAAGGGGAAGAGTTATCAAAAGGTCAAGATTTCACCAAAGTATTCTTTGAGAGTGATAATGACTCCTCTTTTGATGAAGGTGACGGGATGTTTGAAATTTTTAGGAACTTTGTATTGAGAATAGTAAGACAAGGGCTAGAATTGGGAAGTCAAACTTCAGTGAGAGATTTGTTGTTACCCAACTGGTGTAGGATTCATGAAACATTTCATTCAAAACTATCTTGCTCCATGTATAATATTATATTGGAGTAACTAGAGAAAAGGATCCCAAGAGCATTGAGGAAAGATGAGCTACAATATGTCCAAATAAATGACTCAAAGAAAAAAGGCATGCCTCCACAGGTAGATGAGGTCAGAGGTAGTAGAATGGGAGAATAGAGAAATCATGATCAAATTATATTAGAATGTAATGCAGAGAGGATAGGAAGGAGGTCTATCCCATTGAAGTTAGTTCAAAATATCCCCCAAGGTACTAATAAAGTGTGGATATTGGAATTTGATGGCTCCAAAACTAAAGTGTGATCGAGAGTTGGGTATGTACTGACTATTCCAATAGGGTAAACGTATATGTAAACACACTGATTAAAGTTTCCTTGTAAGAATAGCATGAATGAATATAAAGTTATAATTATGGGATTGTTCTGCATCATCAGTAAGGGAGTAAAGATAATTTATCATGTATTGGGGATATTCACACTTGGTGGTTTTCCAAATTCAACAAGAGAATGCATGCCATGACAAGAGGTTGAAAATATACATAAATAGAGTGTAGGATATAATTGATAGCTTTGATGCCTTTGGAATCAAATTTGGGTATAGATCCAACAATGAAGTAGCAAACTCCTTGGCTAGGTAGTGAGCTTGTTGGCACCACTTTCATTGGAGGGTTTGAAGAAATTCAAATTGGAACTTATGTCAGTTCCATCAATACTAGGTAATGTGGTAAACTTCCAAGAATTTGAAGATGATAAACACACTATATTTCCTTACCAACTCAAATGTATTCACTACCCAAAAAATTGATGAAGATAAAATCAAGGAAGTGCAGATTAATCCAAATGAAATTATGTACTTGAAGGAAAATACTATTCCAAAGGGAGGATCCAAATGGAGAAGTTGTTTCATACATACCAATATAGAAAATTCAAATACTAACATAGTAGAGGGGGTGAATGCGAGAAAGAGAACTAGGGAATGGAAGAGGGACCTAAGATAGTGTACATTAGAAAGGTTTGCACCTCTAAGGAGAGAGAAGGTATTATCAAGATAATAAAGTTATTTCAAAATGTGAAAGCTTGGGGCTATGATGATTTGAAAACTTATGATCCTTCCATTATAATGTATACCATAGCATTGAAGGAAGGAAACACACCATTTAGATAGTGCCAATGGCTTGTCAACCCTGTGCTAGAATAATTGATCTATTAGGAAGTGAAGAATTTGTCGAAAACAAATTTCATATTTCTAGTTTTCCAATCAATGTGGGTTACCAATTTGGTCCTAGCGAGAAATAAAAATAGATAGATAAGGTTATGTATAAAATGATAACTATACAATGCCATTGCTAGATATAGTATTAAAAATAGTGAATGGTTCCCAAATGATGACTTTAATGGATGGGTACTTGTGAGATAACTGAGTCCTAGTTCAAGAGGAATATAGACTAAACACAACTTTCACCACCAAGCGAGGAACGTTTGCCTATAGAAAGATGTCATTTGACTTGATCAATGTAGGGGAAGCATTTCAACGAGAGATGAATTATGATTTTAAGGACCTAAAATACAAATGCATCATTATTTACATGGATGATATTACAATATTTACAAAGAAGATAGAATATCATATTGTATATGATAAAATATGGTTGATGAATAAGGTTTAAAATAATGCAGATGAAAGAGACCCTAAACCCACATTTTACACATACATATAGATTCTTATGATATGGAAAGTAAATCTAGATGACTAATATTGAATGAAGAAATAAAGGTACTTACCTCTAGAAAAGAACCTGTTGAAAACCCTATTAAATAGCCTTAGAGACCGTTGATTTTCACCAACTTGAACCAAAACTGTGAGATCTTTAGAACCCAAAAATCTTTTCCTTTTTTGAGGGTAGGTCGACCTTGACCCAGATGACAAAGTTGACCTTACCCAAAAATTTGACATTGACCCAGAGGTCAACCTCGACCTGCATTGCTCCAATGGGAATGTTATTTGCGGATTCCCAAACTTCGTCGTAAAGGGTATCTAAATCTGCACTGATATTCATTGTTCCACACCTGTACCTACAAGAAAAATGGTTTTTTTTGTTGGATGGGGGGTTTGACTCAGTCAAACCCCAACTTGGAATTAACCTTGAAATATAATTGAAATAATATATGCATAAACAAAGTAAATGGAACTATTCACCTTGCTTATATGGAAATCCTTGTGGAGGATTTGAATCCTTAAATCGATAAGTATAGATACTCCAAATGTATGTATGATGTCTCAAATCAATCGCATTAGATCTTCGAAACCAATCTTGAATGGATCTTGGATTAGGAAGAGGCTTGAATAGAAATGGATGAATCTTCAACAAGAGGGCTCCATAGAGCTTGAATCCTTTAGTGGCTACTAATGGATATCTTTGATGAATTGAATGCTTGAATATGGATGCTTGCTTAAACTTGATAATGCTTGAATGATTGATATAATATCTCCTCAAAGCTTCATATTAAGTGGATGCGCAAGATAATGGTTAGATAAAATGAGAGAGGAAAGCTTCCTTATATATAGATCTAGGGCACACATTTCTAGAGAAGGCCAACATAGGAGCATTAAATCCTAATTAACCTTAACCCCTATAAATGGACCTAGATTAAATTAAATTTAATATTTTACCGTTTCAGAGACTAAAACAACCGACCCAAAAGTAGAAAAATAATTCTTTCTGAAACCTGACATTCGAAAATCATAGAACTTTGAAATTTGGACCTGGGGTCAAGGACAAGGTCGACCTTGCCCTAGGTCAGGGTTGAGGTTGACCTTGACCTAGGTTAGGGTTGAGGTCGACCTTGACCTAAAAGATCATCCTTGACCCAAAAGTCAAGAATCTCAGGATTTCAGTCCAGAATGCCAGAAAAGTGCATAAAGAAAGTGTAAAAAGGGGAAGAATAGGGGAAAAAGCCAGATCTAAGTCAAAGACCCATTCAAGGCACTTGAAATGACCCTAGACCACTTACTTGGAGGGCTAAACAATCTATATTATGCATTTTTTGTTCTAACCTTTTTGTTTTGTAACATGCTAAATATCCAAAAGTAACACACATAAGTTGCTAAAACTTGAAGGGACATGCATTATCAAATTTTCAATATGCTAAATCTTGGAAGGTAACACACATAAGTTGAAAATTCTTAAAGAGACAAGCATTTCTAATTTTTCAATATGCTAAATCCTTGGAAGGTAATGCACATAAGTTGCTAAATGCTAAAGAGATTCACATTTTACAAATGTATTCTATGGTGATATGAGAATATTGATTCATCGATACTTTATAAAAGTCATCAGAAGACACACTACATATATGCACAAAGTTGCTAGAAGGCGCACAAATTTATGGGCTGACTATCAAGATTTTTCTTGGTAGGCCATCCTATCCTTTTTGTGGTTCACAGTGAGATATACACATCTTACTGGGCAAGCTAGCCACTCCTCTATCCCTCTTCTCTTTCTTTTCTAGTGATGTCTCTCTTGTTGTGATCTTCGAGTTGAAGAAGACTTGAGTCCCTGGGGGCTTAAGGATCTCTTTATCCCTTTGATTTTAATAATATTATCTTTTCATTATGATCTACTTTACCAAGATTTTGCATCGAGTCCATACTCTTGCTAAAGTGGGGGCTAAATGTATTGTCTTAAAATGGAAGCACTTCCATGTTAAGAGTGTTTAGCCCTTCGAGTAAGTGGTTTGGGGTCATGTCAAGTGCCTTGAATGGGTCTTTGACTTGGATATGGATTTTTCCCCTATTCTGACCCCTTTTCCACTTTCTTTTTGTACTTTTCTGGCATTCTGGATTGAAATCCTGAGATTCTTGACTTTTGGGTCAAGGATGACCTTTTAGGTCAGGGTCAACCTCGACCCTAATCTAGGTCAAGGACAACCTCAACCCTGGCCTAGGGCAAGATTGACCTTGTCCCTGACCCCGGGTCTAAATTTCAAAATTCCATGATTTCTGGATGTCGAGTTTTAGAGAGAATTATTTTCCCTCTTCTAGTTTGGTTGTTTGTCTTCGAAATGGTAAAATCTTAAATTAAATTTAATCTTAGTCCATTTCTAGGGGTTAAGGTTAATTGGTATTTAATGCTCCTATGTTGGCCTTCTCTAGAAGTTTGTGCCCTAGATCTCTTTATAAGGAAGCTTTCCTCTCTCATTTTGTCTAACCATTATCTTGTGCATCCACTTACTATGAAGCTTTGAGGAGATATTATATCAATCATTCAAGTATTATCAAGTCCAAGCCAACATTCAATTCATCAAAGAGATCCATTAGTAGCCATTGAAGGATTCAAGCTCTATGGAGCCCTCTTGTTGAAGATTCACCCATTTCCTTTCAAGTATCTTCCTAATCCAAGATCCATTCAAGATTGGTGTGGAAGATCTAATGCAATTGATTTGAGACATCCTACATACATCCTACATACATTTGGAGCATTCGTACTTGTGGATTCAAGGATTCAAATCCTTCACAAGGATTTTCACATAAGCAAGGTGAATAGTTCTATTTACTTTGTTTATGCATATATTATTTCAATTGTATTTCAAGGTTAATTCCAAACTGGGGTTTGATTTAGCATATTTGGATATCCTTTTTGACAAACTGTTGGAATCCATGAATTGAATTCTCGTCGGAGCAATGCAGGTCAAGGTCAACCTTTGGGTCAACGTCAACTTTGTCGTCCTAGGTTAAGGTTGACCTACCCTTAGAAAAGAAAAATATTTCTAGGTATTGAAGATCTTGCAGTTTTGGTTGAGGATCGCTAAAATAAATAGTTTTTGAGACTATTTGAGAAGGTTTTCAGCATGTTATTTTCCAGAGGTAAGTACCTTTATTCTTCATTTCAATATTGATCTCCTATATTTACATCCCATATCATAATAATCTATATGTATGTGTAAAATATGGGTTTAGGGTCTCTTTCATGTCCATTATTCTAAACCCTATTCATCAACCATATTTTCATCTTATACACATATTAGGAATTTGAGGAAAGTGTTCATAAGGTGTAGGAAATTTGGGGTGTTACTCAATTCGAAGAAGTGTATGTTTAGAGTGACAAAAGGAAATTACTTGGACATGTTCTTTCAAAAAATGGAATTATCACAGATCCTAAAAGTGTAGAGGTCATCTCGAAACTAAGCCTCCCAGATAGTAAGAATGAAATGAAATATTTCTTTGAAAATATTAACTTGCGAGGAAGATCATTTCAAGATTTGTGGAATAGTGAAACCCATGAATGACATGCTCAAGAAGGATGGAAAGATGGATTGGAAGCCAAAATCTAAGAGACATTTTGAAGAAATTAAAGAGGAAATTGTCGAGGCACTGATTCTTGTGAGTCCAAATTATAAGAAGAATTTTTACATATATTCATTCACCTCACATCATGCATATGTAGAAATTTTTACTTAGAGGATTGAGGGAAGTGACGAGCACTCTATAGCCTTTGTGAGTACACATTTTAAGTATACATAGTTTAATTACCCTAATGTGGATAAAGAAGCCTAAAATTTGGTGAAATCAATCAAGAAGTTTAGGTATTATATTTGAAGGAGTAGAGTACACAACAATGTGCCTGATATCACTGTAAAAATGTTATTGATGCAAAATGAGCTTGGTGAAAGGAGAGAAAAGTGGGTCATCATAATTCAAGAATATGATATAGAGAAAATGAAACTAGTAAGAGGTTAAAATCTAGGACATAAAATTTCATACGAGGGTCCAGGATTGATGCAACATGTTAATGAATTGGGAGAGTTGTACTCAGATGAGTGGTACAAAGATGTCATCTGCTACCTATTGAACCATGAATGTCCTTCACATTTGAACCCAGTGCAGAAGAACAATTTAAAATTGAAGAGTAAGAGATACATGTTTCAAGGGTCGATTTAAGTAATAAAGATCGTGAAGGTATATATTTAAGATGTGTGGGAAAGGAAGATGTATGAAGCATTTTGGAGTATTTCCATGATAAGTTTGGGACATGACATGGAATGAGTCTAGCTATGATGCATAATATTTTAAGAGTAGGATATTGACCACCATTATTCAAGGAAAGACACAAGCATGTTAAAACTTGTTGTGTTTGTCAAACTAGTGTTGTTCAAGAAAGGAATCCAACAATGCCACTATAATTCATGATCTAGGTGAGACAATTTGTGAAGTGGAAGCTCGACCTCATTAGTATGATAAATCCACCTTCCTCTACTCAATACATGTATATTCTAACTATTACTGACTACTGTACTTGGTGGAAAGAAGCCCAAGACTTAATAATTCTACCATTGATATTGTCATTAAATTTCTTGATGATAAAATCATTACGAGGTTTGGATGTCCCTATTCTTTGGTTTGTGATAATGGTTCTAATTTTGTTTCATTAAATTTCATAATTGTGTATTTGATCATCCAATTATTTTAAACTTTTCATCTAATTATTATCTCTAAGGAAATGGCCAAGCAAACTCAACTAACAAGAACCTCTTAATTGTCCTAAAGAATCTTTTAGAAAAGAACCCAAGAGATTGGCATACCCAATTGAAATTTTCTTTATGGGAAAATAGAACATGATAGAAAAAGTTCCTTAGGAACTTCTTATTGTCTGGTATATAGACAAGACCCAATCTTCCCCATTCAAATAAGAATCATAACTTTACAATCTTGATAAGAATACTATGACCAAGAGGATAGGGTCCAATCAATGTTGTCACAACTTATGCAACTAGATGAGGAGAGAGACAATGCCTACAATTAGTTTGAAAAATATCAGAGCATGGTAAAGAGATGGTTTGACATGTAAGTAAGGATCAAAGCATTTAGGATATCTAACCCAGTTTTATACTAGGATAAGGTACATGATAAATGAGGGAATCACAACAAGTTTGACAAGATGTTCAAAGGTCTGGATATGATTTCAAAGATTTTAGAAGAAAATTCTTTCAGGATGAAAATTTAACTGGAAAGGATGTCCCATTGCTTGTCAATAGGCTATTCCTCAAGCAATATTTTCAAACCTAGGACTTCTTTTGGAGTCTTATTGTATCCAGTTAGATTAGGTTTGCATATGTGTTGGACCATTTGGTTCAACTAGTTTAGAGTGGCTTCCCTTTGGTTTCTTAGTTTAGATGTTGTGGGAGTTTAATGTTTTAGGTCAATTAGCTTGAGGAGATTTTGCAACTCTTTTTGAGTTTGGTTGTTTTCCTTGGGTGTTGGCTGTTGATTTGGGTAGTTTTAGATAGTCTTCTTTAGCTAGTTGTCCTAGCTTTAGGTTTTCTTGGGATCCCTTGATGCTAGTCATAGTTGCTTCGAGTTTGGTTTTCCTTAGGTGTAGTTGTTGTCAGTTTGTATAAGATTAGATTTCTTGTGTTGCAAGATTTTTGGCAGTGGAGAGACCTTGTTTGTGACTAAGGTGGGGTTGTGTTGATTTTACATGGTGATTCATGCAAGACTTTTCCTATGTATTTCTCAAACTTCTCCTATGAGGTCTCATGAACTCATATTTGTTCTTAATTTCCATTTCTTCAAAAAGGGTTTGTACTAAATTTGAATTGAATTCATTGGTTATACATGAGATATTTGAGTCTTTTGGTTACAACATCTTACTCATATTTAATTGCTCCAAGTTATTTGGAAGTATCAAAATAAAGTTGGGATTAGTAAAATCATACACGTACTTCAACACCATTATGGTTTTCCAATCCCTTTACAGTCTTCAGTAGACCAAATAAAAGATTGAGAATAAGAAAAAATGCAAAATCGAAAGAAAAGGGAATATAAAAAGAGAAAAAATGAGAAAATAAAGGAAAATAAAGTGATTTAGCTTTGAGTGTGCAAATATCTTCACCAGTGCTATAAAACTAATCACTAAAGGTAGAGCAATGCGTGTAGTTGACCATAGCAATAACCTCATTGAGGATATGGATGCCTGACTGGTAGTGAGGCTCTATCAAGGATGCTTTTGGAGCAAGGATACGAAAATAGGTAAACCTAATGGATTTGAGATACTCTCTAGTTTCTTGTTGAGTGGGAAATAAATCACGTGAGATATTTGAGTATTTTGGTTATAACATCTTCCTCATACTTAATTACTTCGAGTTCTTTGGAAGTGTCAAAGTGAAGTTGGGATTAGTGAAAACCATACTCCTACTTCAATGCCATTGTAGTTTTCCAAACCCTTTATAGGCTTTAGTATGCCAAATAAAAGTTTGTGAATGAGCAAAAATTCAATATCAAAAGAAAAGAGAAAATGAAAAGAGAAAATAAAGCATTTTGGCTTTTAGTGTGTAAATATCTCTACTGGTGCTATAAAACTAATCACTAGAGGTAGAGAGATATTTATGGTTGATCATAATGATAACCTCATCAAGGCTATGGACACCTGATTGGCAGTGAAATTTTATCAAGGATTCTTTTGGAGTAAGGATATTAAAATAGCTAAACCTAATGAATCTAAGATACTCTTTGGTTCTTGTTGAGCTGGAAATAACTTACACATATGTGAGTTACTAAACACATATTTTTTTGGTTTGATGTATGGTTCCACCCATTTTGAGTATATTTCCTAGTTGTTGGATAGGCAAAAGTAGAACTAACAAAAGTTCCAGATTCGTATCAATTTTGTACTTGAAATGTTCATAACATTTCTTCAATAGAGTTGCTAGATGTTGTGAGGTTTCACCACACCACCCCATCATTGATGCCCCCCTTACTCTTTTTCATTCTACTTGGACTATTATAGTCGTTTGGTTATATAGATTTGACATTGGGCTTAGGTGTGAAGGGATGGGTTTGTGTTTGGATTGTAGTGGGGATTTGGCTCAATCAAAGAGATGGAACAAATTTGAGAGTGATGCTAAAAGCAAAGCTAAATTTGGCTAAGTATAAAATGCATCTTGGGCTGACACATATTTCACTACCCATGTAAATATTGTCCCGCCTTGCGTTGAGACATATTTTGCTACCCATGTAAATGTTGTCCCATCTTGAGATGAGACATATTTTGCTACCCATGTAAATGTTATCCCATCTTGAGTTGAGACTTATTTTGCTACCCATGTAAATGTTGCCCCATCTTGGGCTGAGACATATTTTGCTTCGTCTCAAACTGAGACTTGATGATTTTCTACCTGTGTTAATTTTATCTCATCTTAAAGCCAAATCTTTTTCCTCACCTCTAATTTTGTGTCTCATCTTGACCCGAGCCTCCTTTTTCTACCTGTGAAATTTTTGTCTCATCTTAATGCAAGTGTAGGAAACATCATCTTATCTCAAGCCTTTGAGTTGCAACCTAATCTTAGAGCAATGATATTTAAACCTTGAAATAGGAAGTTGAGCCTAGAAGTTTGTTGCAAATGCGTGCAATCATCTTTTGAAATGACATTGGACCCAAAATTCAAGGCAATGGAAAATATTGTATGAGCGTGGAGCATTAAAATTTGAATTTACTATTAAAAGATAAACATTCGATGTAATTAAATTTTGCACTGGGCTTTGGATTAAATATTTCTAATGACATAAATCCTGATATAAATTAAATTTGAATTAAGGTAAGACCCATTTTACTAATTAATTTGGATTAAATATTTCTAATGACATAAATCCTGATATAAATTAAATTTGAATTAAGGTAAGACCCATTTTACTAATTAATTAGAAAAAAGAGGAGAGAGAAAATAATGAAAATAAAAAATAAAAAAAGATGAAAATGGGTTTTAAATTGAGACGAGAATTGAATTTACCTCAATTTTACAAAATATGGGTTGATTTTAAATATGAAATAATTAATGCATCTATTGTCACTTTGAAGTAATCCAAATGACATCGATTTTAACAAATGAGAAATTAAATTGATGAAAAATAAATCATAAACAGTAATAAATTAAATATTTTCCAATCAAATTTGCTTTACCCCATTAAATTATTTTTTATTGATAGTTAACATGGAAAGCTTGTGATGGTTTTTTAAGGCTTACTGGAGTTATAATTTAACATTTTATAATTATTTACAAATGGTTGTTTGCCTCAGGATAAGTGACACACTTCCCAAAGTGACGAGGTGTTGTCTATAATGAGCTCTCTTCTCATTGGTTCATGTGTCATTCATCCTTATCTTATTGTTATGGATTTGAATTTTCTCATTGGCCCATGAAGATAGTGTAATTTTTTCATTGGTCCACAAGATGGTGCTTCATTGTAATTGGGTGGACATTTAATATCTGCAGTTGTGGTTATGAAACCTTAAATAAGACTTATGTGGATTAATCTTGGCCCTTCATTTCAAATCAATCTTGGTCGTTCGTTGTATTTGAGCTCCCTATATAAGGGCTCCTCCCCTCATATGTAAAATGAGGTGTTGGAGAATTGTTGCAACAATAATGCCAAATTTGCTCTACTTATCATTATTATGTTTTGCATGGTGATATATGTGATCAAGTTGGTGTTATCTCACGTGATTTAGTTTAGTTGAATGAAAGTAGTTGTAGATGTTCACTTGCACTTGAACAAATTCAAGCCACTAGCTTCTTACGGATTGTAAGGGTGCCTTGTGTGGTAAGTTGATGAATGTTAATACTTAACTTCATTTGCTGTCGAGTCTTTAATTTGTATCCAATTGATGAGATTAAAGAGGAGATGTCAATAAGAAAACCATCTGAGTACACATTAGAAGTTAGTCGAGTTGTTGATTAAGCTCCATCTAGTAGAGACCAAGCCATTCACAAGTCCTTGCACTCAATCTCATGAATAGATACAATAGTTAAGATGAAGTGAGTTAAGTAGACAAGCATTGAAAACTTAAAAACACTAATTTCATTGCACATTGAGATACCATATCATTAGAAGTGCATTGTCAAATCTTGAGAAACAACGTAAGTCCCTAAGTGTTGCCCAACATATCACATCACTTCACTAACCGAGTATCCATGATTAATAGAACCTTGAAGTTATCACATGATATTACATTGCAAGCTTAGCACGAGGGATGACTTTATTCAAGAGAGGATTGAATAAACATTGAGTATTTGATTCTGTGTGTTATAGTAGAACAAAACTCAGATCAACACTCATAGTGGTGAAGCATTTGGACTTCCTAGGAGGTCATCCATCTCAATACTCGGGTGACCATCACCTAGATCTAATAAGTACTAAATGTTCCATTTATTCTCACGAGAGATAGTTCGTGTGAACCACCACTCAGGAAAGATAGGTCAATCAATTTACTAAAAAAAACTACAAAATTGAATCTTCATAGTAATACCCAATTTGATTTGACTTGGTGTTAAAATATTTCCTACTTATTAACTTTATTTATAATTTTTTGTACTTACCTAATACACCAATACATCATTGTATCTTCAACCACTGAATACAAAACTACTCGAATAAAAGAAACAGCCACTTGGGCAACGAATATAATCTAGCCCAACAATAATTTAATATCAATAATGATCTCTTTAGAAATGAGAATTATAATAATAATTTAATATCAATAATGATCTCTTTAGAATTGAGAATTATAATAATAATGATAATATACTCTACGAGTGCCTTGAAATTGCTGTCCCCCAATAAATGCAATTAATATTTGTAATAAAATTAATTTATACCAATTTCCACGAAAGCAACGGCCACATTTAATTCTGGAGTCACTTTTTCGAATTCCACGTGGGACCCGCCACCGTGCAGGCCAGACAATCTAAATTCGATTAATCTGCTCCAACTTATCAATCAATGGAAGAATTAACCCCACGTCAAACTAAATTGAATTGCACCAAACATTGGCATCCGCAGACGTTGCTGCGAAATTCGGCAATGGCGAACAGCTGGTCTCTGATTTTTGCAATTTACTGACATTTTTCTCATTTTAACGGCGATCAAGGAAGGAGCCAATTTGCTGTCCTCTACTGTTGATTTTCTTAAAATCTGGATCATGACTATTACGTTATTGCAGGGCTTCCTTAGCATTTCGCGACAAATTTCCTGGAAGAAGTCTTCTTTATCTGTATAGAAAAATTCGGCCATTGTTTTCTTCGGCGCTGTCAAACCTCAGGCCAAATTGTACCTCATCGCATGGGTTTTTGGCCGTAATGTGGGCTTCTGAATTCCCGTTTCCTTCCTGTTCAGTTGGTTCTTATGATTATAGTACGGTGTTCGTCAATGTGGAGGAATTTGAATTTAATTTGACACATTGTTGGTGCGTCTAGCGGAGAAGCGGAATTGCACTGTGGGCCGCGTGGAAAGTAGTTAAATTTATTCCGCGGCTGAAGGTAATGATAAGAGTGGCGCATTTGGTTAGAACTTTGAAGTCGATTGGATCCTTTCCTATTGCTTCATGCATAATTTTTGGAATTTTACTGTCGTTTGCCTGAACACTAGCTGATTTATTTGTAATTTATTGAATTTATCGGTCTATTGTTTGGATTCACCTTCGTTATCTTATAGTTTATAGAATTTCGTGGTCAATTATCGGAATCCTTGCTTATACATATATTTTATTTCAAAGTTAGCGTTCAGTTGTTTTGGAAATTGAATTACGTATGATTTATGGATGGACCTGTCACACAGCTGGCAGGTAACTTAATGGTAGAGCGCGCAGCAATAAATAGGTGGTCTTAGGTTTCACTCTTAATAGGTCCATAAAAAAGTTAATCATGGCTGGGTAATTCTATGTTTTGAAAAAAATAGAAGCATTTGCATTTTTTATTTATTGGTGCATTAGGTAATTCTTTGGTTAGATAAGTAGTAACATAATTCTTGCAAATGTAATATTTGCTCTGAATTTTTATAAATGTATACTTATAACAGTGATCTGTATGTGATTGTCTGACATTTAACTGGTTTACTTGACATTCCTCAATAATACCTGCAAAAGAATTATGTGCTATGATTTTTGAGAATTCAGCTGCGTTGTTTCTAGCCTTAGGCAATCTACATTGACTCATGCTGCTTGAGTAGTGGTTCACATGAATTCATCCCTCATGAGCATTGTTTAAATCCTAAAGGCCTTTTTATATGTGATTCAAATTATCTGTTTCAACATAGTTTGAGTATGATCAATGTTGAAAAATAATCTTTACTGATCAAGAGAGCAGAAGAGAAAAGGGTAAATGCTTTTTGAAACAAACTTAGAGCTATGCATATAATTTATAAATCCAAAAGAATTTCTGAATATAGTTTTTGATAAAGGAAACTTAGAGATTTACATTCCATTATATGGACCATTTGGAGTTAAGATACAATGAAACGAGATGTCATGCAATCTTGCTTTTAGGTTTTTAAAGCAACACATCTATGTTTTTCACACTAGATATATTGGTTTTCCTTTGAATATGCTTTATTAAGTCATGCCAGAAGACACCCGTTTTTTTGTTAACAGAGGCCTAATTTTCTTTGTTCCAATTGCTCAATGTAGCAATCAATGTCCTTTAAGCCTATCTTGCTCACTACAAAATGTATTTTCTGTGTGAGGGATCAAAATCTTTGAGTTTGAATTGGTGTTTTTCTACAGTAAAGGGTTTGTAAAGATTACCAAGAATAAATTTTGATAATGTAAATAATCTTGCATTTAAATTTTGATGAGCCCTTCCTCATGTGAAATACATAGGTGCGTTGATGTATGGGACGTGATGTACAGGACATCATCTATTTAATTGATAAGGGATAGGAATTAGGTGCATGATCTTCTGAGAGTTCTGACTCACAAACCGTTTCAAAAAGTCTGGTGTTCTGGTCCATAATTCTGGATATGTGATGGCTTTGGGTACTTTGTTTGGATATTCTTATAATCTTTGTCAGAAGAGAAAGCAATGCACATTTATACCTTTTTGAATTCTTAATAAGATTTTTAAGATGAAAAGATTGCTATCAATTAAAGGCTATATAAATATTAATATCAGCAAATTGTCTTTGGTGGATAAAGGTGGATGTGAAAATCCTAGCACCAAAATATAGCTCTGGTTCTTAGGTCTTCTATTAGGTTTTGGGATTTATGAGTATCATTGCTTTCTTTTGTGACAACGGAAGAATTTGATAGAGTTGAAGCTGTCTTCCTGTATCTGATATGAGACAGGAAGGTTCTTGGACAGTTGTTATAATTAAGAAGATGTATTTGTTAATTCTGCTCTCCAAGAAATTTGATTTATTGTCTGGTTTGTTATGATATAATCTGCAGTTTGCTGCTGTTAGGAAAAGGCGCCAACCAGCATTACATGAACATTGAATCATTTCTTATACTGGGGACTTGTAGCATCTGTGAAAGTGAATCATGGGTGCTTTCTGCTGCTGTTTAAATCAGGAAGACTTTGAAGAATACACTGGTTATCCAAATGGACGTATGCTACAACATTGTTATTGTCTCAGCTTTTGTGTCCCCTGGTTACTCAACATGGTATTCTCGATAAACATTTGTTTTATTATTTTCTCGACAAACATTTGTTTGAAATTGGAAACTTGGTTAAAATTGTTGCAAAGGGCTTTTTATTATTGATCCTATGAGGGTAAAAAGCACAGGGAATCCATGATTTAAAGAGGTACTAAGCTTGAAGCATATCTACCATGGATTGAATTTAATGTTTTAAACATAAACCATTATTCATCTATATAACATTATAGTTCCTAATTTCATGGCACCAAGTGCACTCATTTTAATTTACTGACATGATTCAGCCCTGTATTTCATTACTTTATTAACACAATAAAGGTGACCTATCTTTTTTTGCATGTTAAACACAATGCTATAGTAGGCAAATGCATACAAGAAAGCAGTCATCATCAGCTAGGAAGCAGGCTCTTGTTGATGATTAACATCTTTGTTTTGATGACATCCTTCAAGAGGAGTTTGGGGGAGTGAGGGCATCTAAGAAGTACCTAAATGGAGGAAGTTGACAATAGAGAAGATCAGAGGGCAAACTTGGGTACCATTTAAATGTAAGCTTGAGTCACCTAAGATTTAGGATACATGAATACAAGTAAGCCTAAAAGATTTCTCAAGGAATTGGGTGAAAAAGGCTGGTAAACTTAAAATGGACAATGAAATGATGAGCTGCCTGTTTGTGACAAATCACGCATTGAACTTTAGGCTTAACCACTACATTGAATAAAGACAGCTTTAAGAATATCCTAGAAATGTTTTAAAAAACACCAGCACTTCCAGACAAAAGGATATCTTTGTAAATATGCTATTGCAAAGACAGATTGAAATTGAATATTTTCAAAAACAAAGTTGTAATTTGAAGTAGGTGTAAGTTGCTATGATCTCAATAAGTTCTCCTTGGTTTGGAAGATCACTAGAGTTTATAAAGGTTTTCACAAGTTGGCCAAGCTGCAAAGTGGGGGCAGGCTGTGGGCAGGAGCTATGCTAGTGGATGTGGGGAATGGTGAGGGAACACTTTTTCCTTCTCTTGCCACTCCTGGAGTGCCTCCATTTTAATGAACAGCTCCAAAGCATGAGAAAATGTGCCCTTAATGAACATTGGGGATTCTAGTTATGACCATTAATAAGTGCTATAAATGTTGGGGACTATCATAAGTTGTCTTTCCTCCATGGCGGTTGTTGGAGAAAATATAATCAACCTTTAACAAGGTTACCCCAAGTTTCTGGGATGGGGACCACAAGGGATGAGAGGACTAGAATGCCAATTTTTTTTCTACCGAGATTGGGGATGGCTATGTGATGACTATATAAATATAAGGAAAATTTAAAATATGTAGGGAAATTTTGAATGTTTATACAAAAACATGGATAATTCATGCATATATAAATTATATTAATATGAAAACATGGATAAAATGTGCACACACACGCACACACATATACGTATATTAGAGAACCCCAACATATAATATTTCATTCAAGAATTAGAACTCATTGTCAATACTCAATATGCATTCATAATTTTGAAATTAGAATTCATTCTCAAAACATTATTAATAAACAATGATTAATAAGTGATCTCACTAAACTCTTTGTATGTCATCATTTGACACTTGTGTGGAGTCATATGCCATTCCTTTGATAAAAAAATGTGTACAACTATAATGTCCCCCATCTTTTAGGCCCTCAATGGAGTTCTTAGCCTTTCATTCTTGAAAGGCTAAGTGGAGGAATAAATTAAATTAAAGTTAATAAATATATAAGTCTAAAGGTGACTCTTTATTTAATTACTTAAATTTTCTAGAAGCATAACTAATTATTGTATTGGAAAGGGGGAAGCTTCTAGAGAGTGCAATTAAATAATATTTTATTTCCTTCTAGAAGGGTGAAGGAAAAGAATAAATAGAGGCGAGAGCTTCATTGTTAGGCATCCGATTATTGTCAATTGCATTTGATATGAACTTGTGAGAAGAAACTAAGGGTTTCAAGTTTCAGTTAGCCATTGGAGAGCATCAATTTTTCAGTGTAGCAACCATTTGAGGTGGTGAAATATCCATTGAATTTGGCATTCGGGAGAGCTGCATTTTGGAGTTCTATTTGCACTTAAAGTTAAGGAATAATTGAAGGGTGTGAACAATATTGAAGGACTATCGAGTGCAGACCTGAAGATTCATTTTTGGCAGCCATTAGTAATCATTTTTTTCCTTGTTGCTACAGTATGAGTGAATAGTGCCACGCTATAGTACCTGTGCTATGATATTTATGCAACTTTCATCTCCATCTGTAGGCATCACTATTATCAGGTTCCTCTTGCAACTATTAGTAGTTAGCATTAGGCATATAATTTTGCTATTGTAGGTGATAACTCAATATTAGATTTAGCATTGCTATAGTCATTATTGTAAGCCCATTTGTCTTGTCAAATTCATAGCAGCATTGTACATGGGAATGAATTCAATAAAGGAGATATATGTTGCATATCATTTGTTTGACAAAATGTCCATCAATAGCATATATGATCAGCATGATAGTTGTATGCCAATTGTTTGTCAAAATGTCAGATGGCTGTAGGTATGCATTCCATATCTAGTTTCCATGTATATGCATTGAAAATGTCAAAAAAGAACTGCACTTGCATATTAGTTCATTAATGCTGATAGGCATTCTACAATGGCAGAATGGGGGAGTGAGATGGTGTGAGCGTGTTAATGTTAACTTTTATTCTTCTAGGTTAAATTTGACATGTCCATGTCAAAAGTTTAAATCTTATTATAAATAGAATATACTTTTAAAAATAATTTAATAAATAGAACATAAAATATCTATTTAAAATAATATTTGTAGATATAAATCATCTATTTTTTAAGAAATTAAAATAAAAAGCTTAAATTAGTAAATAAATAAATAAATAGAGATAAAGGAAATATAAATAAATTTAGATGTAGTAAATTAAATTATAATGATTTTGTAGTGGATATCTATCGGCATTTCTTTAGATAGATTTATTTAAGATATCTATACTAGCTGTAAGAGGTATTGTAATATCATTGGCGAACATTCTAAATTTCTTAGCATCATTCAAACTATATCAAACAATCTGAAACACAAAAAAATCATAAAAGAGAAAGGCAACATACAAGTGTTTGACAATATTCCTTGAGCTAAAATTAGTCAGTTTGGGCAAGGGATATTACATTGGTATCAGAGGTAAATCCTGTCATCTTGAGTGTTTAGCAATCACATGCAGCGAGGGGTTGGCTCTCATAGATTTTACATTCGTAGGCGAGCTTTGTTTGATAAGGAACAAGAATTTGATAGGCAGCCGGACACCATGGGTGATAGGCAAGAGGGTAGCCCACCAAGAGATAATAGGAATGAGGATTAGTAAACAAGGGAGTTTTTCAGGGCAATGGTTACGGGACAGGAGCAGATGGCTCGGGCTTTGCAGGTACTCACCACCATGGTTTAGTGGATGAACCTACAGGACAGACAAAATCAGGAACAAGGGGATAACGGGAGTGTAGTGGGATCACGGAGAGCTCATAGAACTATTTCTAGAACAAAAGACAGGCCCACACGTCCTACCTTTGTTAGAGAGGAACCAGAACAGGAATCGACAGAGGAAGCTGAGGATGGGACATTTGCAAATATCCTTATGGCTGCTAATGATGAATGAGAATTATTGGCACTGCAGGTATGAGAGAGACTGACTTTTGAGAGGTTTGTGAACCAAAGAAGAGAACACTACCATGCAGTCCGACAAAATAGGAGACCTCATAGCAAGGATAATGAATTAAAGCGGGCTATAGGGAAGCTTTCCTTGACCACATTTGATGGGAGTAGTAGAATGACATCGCAAGCTTGGATTCACAAGCTTGATACCCTCTTAGCATTGAAACCTATGATAGAAGTGGAGCAATAAAATATGCGACGCTACATTTAGAGGGAGTTGCATGTGATTGGTGGTACCATGGGATGGTTACCCTTCAGCATAACCATGTGACTTCATATCAGGGCTGCATGGACAGGTTGGTAGAGAGGTTTGTTAAGAAGGATCCAAAAGTCTACTTCCGGGAGTTGGCACAATCGAGACAGACAGGAGGATTGGAGTATTTCATTAGTGACTTTCAGAGGCTATCCATTATGGTGCCAGATATATCAGATAGGGGATTGGTTGTTTTGTTCATTGAGGGATTATCCGAACCACTGAAAGGTTGGGTAAAAGTCTTTGATCTCAATTTGCAAGAAGCAATTAAGAAGGCTAGAAGTACGAAACAAGCAGCCCTAGTAAATAAATTTCAGTCAAAGGGTGCATCATCTAGCAAAGACGAACCATTCTTCAAGAAACCTGAGAGGGATGAAACAAAGGTTGAAAATAAAGTTAAATCATTTGCTCTTTTGGATAGAGAGACATTGAATGATTTAAGGAAGAGAAAACTTTGTTTTTATTGCAAAGGACCCTATGACATGAACCATGACTGACCTTTGAGGCCAAAAGGTAAAGTAAATAGGGTTATGTGGGCTTATTATGAGGATTTCGATTTTGAAAATTCAGATCAGAAATCTGAAAATGAGGAATCAATTGAAGAAAAGGAAGGTACAGATAATATAGGTGATGAGAAGATCGAGGGTAGACTTAAGGAGGCCCGTCTTACTAGTGTACAACAAGAGGGATCATTTAGGATGAGAGGGGTATTGGCTGGTCAACAAGTTATTACTTTGCTTGATACAGGTGCTACTCACAATTTTATTGATTCCAGATTGATTGAGAGGCGTGGGATATAGACAGAGCAATTTGAGGGTCTGAGAGTGAGGGTAGCTGATGGCTACATCCTCAAATGTGACAGGAAGACTACAAGTCTACCCCAAAAGATCAACAATTTTGATTTTAAAGAAGATTTTTATGTTGTTAACATGGGTGGTATAGATTTAGTCTTGAGTATGACTTGGTTACATGATATAGGGGAGTTCACTCTCAATTTGAGAGATATGGAGATGGAATTTCTAAAGAAGGGAAGATCCATATACTTAAGGCCATTCGTGACACTGGATTTAGGATGATGTCTTGTAGATGCATGGAGAGCTTGTTGAGACATGACTAGGTTGAGTGGGCAACCCATTTCAATTTAATGCCATCACAGGAGCAGCAAAAATCAGAATATGACTCCGACATACAGGAATTGAGAATCAGGCACTACAAGGTTTTCAGTGAAATACCACTTGGTAGACCTCCAGATAGAGGTATTGAACATATTATTGAGTTAGAGGAGGGTGCTAAATCCATCATGATCACACCCTATAGGCATCCAAAGAGATTGAAGGATGAGATCGAGAAAACCATCAAGGAACTACTTGCTATGGGGCACATTAGACCAAGTAAGTCACCTTTCGCTACTTTTGTGGTTTTGGTGAAGAAGGATGGAACTCTTAGGATGTGCATAGATTCCAAGGTCCAAACAAGAAGACTGTCAAAAATAGGTACCCCATCCCACGGATTGATGAGTTATTAGATGAGCTACATGGAGCAGGTTTCTTCTCCAAAATTGATTTGAGATCAAGCTATCATCAAATCCAAGTCAGAGAGCAGGATAAAGAGGAGACGACATTTAGGTGTCATTGTGGCGATTTTGAATTTGTAGTTATGCCATTTGGGCTAACTAATGCTCCAACTACTTTTCAGTCCACAATGAATAGGGTCTTTCAGCATCAGTTGAGGAAATTTGTCTTAGTCTTCTTTGATGACATTTTGGTGTATAGTAGGACATGGGATGAGCATGTGCGGTACTTAGACACTGTGTTGAGAATTTTGAGCAGGGAGTCCTTGTATGCAAAGAAGTCCAAATGTGATTTGGGATTATCAAAGTTATTATATCTGGGTCACATTATCAGTGCTTAGGGAGTACACATGGATCCTGAAACGATTTGTGCTATTATTGAGTGGCCTACTCCAGTGAACTTGGGATAGTTAAGAGGATTTTTGGGGTTGTGTGGGTTCTACAGGAGGTTTGTTAGTGGACATTCTAGGCATGCAACACCCTTGATGGACTTGATGAGAAAGGGGGCTTTTGTATGGACTTTTGAGGCATGGGAGTATTTTGATACATTCAAGGAGCTGACGACTTCTTGTCCAGTGCTAGCATTACCATATTTTAGCAAACCTTTTGAGTTGCACTGTGATGCATTTGGCGAAGGTGTTGGAGAAGTGCTTATGTAGGACAAGCACCCGATTGCTTATGAGAGTAGGAAGTTCAGGGGGCTCGAGAGGAGCTTCAACATTCATGATAAGGAAATGTTGGCCATAATGCATGCTTTGGCCAAATTCAGGCAGTATTTAGTGGGTAGCAAATTTAGCATAAAGGCCAACTACAATAGCCTGAAACATTTCCTGGGGCAGCGAGATCTTAATGATAGGCAACATAAATGGGTGAGTAAATTACAAGCATATGACTTTGATATTACCTATTTCAAGGGGACACAAAATGTAGTAGTAGATGCCTTGTCACGAAGACCCCATTCGAGCTTGATGACAGATAAATCAGAGGATTGGAGACATTTGATCCTTGCAGAGTATGCAAAGGATACATGGGCATCGGGATTCATAGATGGATCGATCTAGAATAGTGATTTCACCCTTGTGAATGAGCTCATCATTTACAAAGGGTGCATTTGTTTAGTGCTAGGGTTAGAGATGAGGAGAATGGTGTTGAGAGTTTATCATGACTCACCTATGGTAGGACATCTAGGTTTTTATAGAACCTACTGGCAGATTCGTGAGCGTTTTTCTTGGAAAGGGCTTAAAGCGGAGGTGTTGTAGTATGTTAGAGTGTCTTACTTGCCAGCAAAATAAATAGAAGCACTCTTACCCAACCAACTTACTTCAACCAACTTCAATTCCTAATAGGAAGTGGGAGTGTTTGTCCATGGACTTCATTACAGGACTACTAAGAGTCCAGGGCAGAGATTGTATATATGTTGTTGTTGATTGGCTTACGAAGTTTTCCCACTTCTTCCCAATCACTGCTACATACACTACTATGCTATGCAGGTGGCAGATTTATTCTTTAGAGAGTTATTTAGGTTGCATGGCTTACCTTGGAGCATTGTCCGCGATAGGGACATCAAATTTATGAGTCACTCCTGGTAGGAGTTGTTCAGATTGTGTAGGACAAAGCTCACTCTGAGTACTAGCTACCACCCCTAGACAGATGGTCAGATAGAGATAATAAACAAATGGGTGGAGGGGTACCTTCGGAATTACATAGCAGGGCAACAAAAGGCTTGGGTTAAGTGGATATATCTATGTGCATATTGTTATAATTCCACTTATCACATTTCTATCCAAATGTCACCATTCATGGCATTATATGGATATGAGGCACCTAGTTTCATGGATTTGTTGCTATCAGATAGTAGAGTACCCAGTGTTGGAGACTTATTATAGGAGAGCCAAGACTTTGTAAAGGCCCTTAAGGAGAATACCCTAAGGTACAAAATCAACAGAAGTAGTATGCTGATCAGAAGAGGATTGAGCGAGCTTTTGAGGTAGGTGATATGGTATATTTGATGCTGCAACCTTACCGCTAGTCTACTCTCAAAAGGAGTGGTGTCGAGAAACTTAAGCCACGTTATTATGGGCCTTTTAGGGTGATCAAGAGAGTTGGAGAGGTGGCTTACAAGTTGGATTTGCTAGCAAAGAGTAAAGTCCATAATGTCTTTCATGTGTCACATCTCAAAAAGGCGTTAAGGACACCATATTGTTCCTTCTACAGTACTTCCAGCCTTGGATGATGAGAGAAAATTGGTATTGGTGCCACAGGCTATCATTGATTTCAAGGAAAGGAACTTGAGGTGGTGTACTATCAGGGAGTATCTAGTTAAATGGAAGGACTTGGCAGTAGAGGATGTGACATGGGAGAATGAGGAGATTTTGCAGCACCTGGAGTTGAAGTTGCTTGAGGACAAGCAATTTCAGGGAGGGTGTACTATAATGACCCCCATCTTTTAGGCCCTCAATGGAGTTCTTAGCCTTTCATTCTCGGAAGGCTAAGTGGAGAAATAAGGAGAAATGAATTAAATTAAAGTCAATAAATAAATAAATCTAAAGTTGACTTTATATTTAATTAATTTAGTTTTCTAAAAGCACAACTAATTATTGTATTGGAAAGGGGGAAGCTTCTAGAGAGTGCATTTTCTAGAAGCACAACTAATTATTGTATTGGAAAGGGGGAAGCTTCTAGACAGTGCAATTAAATAATATTGTATTTCATTCTAGAAGTGTGAAGGAAAAGAATAAATAGAGGCGAGAGCTTTATTGTTAGGCATCCGATTATTGTTAATTGTATTTGATATGAACTTGGGAGAAGAAACTAAGGGTTTCTGATTTCAGTTAGCCATTGGAGAGCGTTAATTCTTCAGTGTTGCAACCATTTGAGGTGGTGAAATATCCACTGATTTTGGCATTTAGGAGAGCTTCATTCTGGAGTTCTATTTGCACTTAAAGTTAAGGAATAACCGAAGGGTTTGAAGAATATTGAAGGACTATTGAGTGCAGATTTGAAGATTCATTTTTGACAGCGATTAGTAATCGTATTTTTCCTTGCTGCTACAGTACGTGTGAACAATGCCATGCTACAGTATTTATACAACTGTCATCTCCATCCGTGGACATCACTATTATCAGATTCCTCTTGCAACTATTAGTAGTTAGCATTAGGCATATAATTTTGCTGTTGTAAGTGATAACTCAGTAACAAATTTGGCATTGCTGTAGTCATTATTGTAAGCCCATTTGTCTTGGCAAATTCATAGCAGCATTGTACATGGGAATGAATTCAGTAAAGGAGATATACATTGCATACTATTTGTTTGACGAAATGTCCATCTAGCCAATTATTTGTCAAAATGTCAGTTGGCTGTAGGTATGCATTCCATATCTAGTTTCCATGTATATGCATTGAAAATACCAAAAAAGAACTGCACTCTTATATTAGTTCATTGTAAGAGGTATTGTAATATCATTTGCAATTATTCTAAATTTCTTAGCATCATTCAAACTATATCAAACAATTTGAAACACAAAAAAATCAGAAAAGAGAAAGGCAACATACAAGTGTTTGACAATATTCCTTGAGCGAAAATCAGTCAGTTTGGGCAAGGGATATTACAACAACTATATTCTCTTATTCCACAACTGTATACTTTTGTAATGCCCCTTTCCTAATGTGCCCTAGAATTTGCCCAAAATTCACAATTGTAGAAGATTAGGGTTAGTTTATACCGTCTACAGGGTTTCTTCAATTATGGAAATCCATAAATTGAAATTGACAAAATTATGGTTCATTTATAATCAATTTGATAGATCGTTGGATGTAATGTCACCAAATGTTGGCGAAATAAATAAATAAAATCAATTATTTTAAAGTTTCTGAAATAAATTCATATTAAAAAGCTGACTTTATTTCAATTAATTTAATTAAAACCAACTTTAATAAAATACGTATTATTAAAAGTCGCTTGATTAATAATGTGAAATCATTATAATGTCAACTTTAAATTATAACATAAAGTTGCATTTTGGGGGGAAATGAAATAAAGTATTTCTCTGAAAATAGGGAAAAGGCTATTATAAAAGGAGGAAAAAGGGAAATGTGAAGGCATTCTAGAAATTGTTATTTTTATTTTGAGTCTTTTCTCTATGAGCTTGAAGCTTTGCTTGAAGGTCTAGTAAAACCCTAGGAAGAAAGCCCTAGATGGTTTGGGGATTTGAACGGAAACCCAGGTGTGCCCCCATGGTGGATTCGCTTTAGGATTCACAAGCACATTACATTGTTAAGTCACCCATATTGCAGTGATTATTTGTGGGTATGTTTATGGAAGCAACTTCTCTTATTTATTGGTCGCTATTCTTGCATGTCATTCAATCTTCTTCGGTATGCTACAAATGATCATATCTCACACTAGCTTGATGATATTGGAGTGGAATCAGGTAGGTATGCTGCATGTAAATTTTATGCATGTTCTAACATTGTAACAACAATAGATTTGATGTAAAGCCATGCATGTTTTATATCAGAATCATTTTCAATAGATTTGCCTTTGAAATTGCTTATTTCCTTGGAAGTTTACATTGTTTCTTTGCATATTTTAGTTTGTATGTTGTTATTTTGCAATGAAATGGAGCAGAACATGTCAAGATTTGAATACCCAAATCAGATTTGAGACAATATTTGAGTTTGGGATATTTCAGTGGTATCAAAGGGCAGTGACCCTGCCAGCCTGTGAGGGTTTCAATTACATGACAGATATTGCAGTTGCATTTGTTGGATGATATTGCATGACAATTTGGTGAATACCCAGATGATTGAATGACAGTTTAAGAGAAATTTAGGAAGAGGGTTACCATTGCATGTTATTTCTGAACAATCCTAGTGAGTGGATTTGCATTGCATGTTAGTTTGGTGGATACCTAGATGGTTGCATGTCACTTTTAATCAGTTTGCGAAATTGGGCTATTGCATGTTGGATTTAATAGTTGCATTTGGATCAGATGGTAGCTATTAACAGAAATAGTGCATATGTTTGAATTTATTATATAAGCTCTTAAGAGTTTGGTCTACACAAGTATTATAGTAGAAGTAAAGGGAAACAACAAGAACATGCACTACCAGAAGAAGCAGAAGAACAAGATCCTTTGAATATGCAGACCAAGGGAATAATCGTGGGAATGGTCAGCCTAATAGACAGGATGTTTTGGCACATTTTTCTCAACAACAACAACAACAAATGATGTAGACTTTCATGAAGTCACAGAAACAACTTTTGACTGCAATTGGTAATTTAAGAGTACAACCACAGTCAAGAAATCTAGATGTTGAAAGAAGTCAAGGCAGGCGGGAGAATTCTGCTGGAGCAGCCTCTAATGTCGTTAGGACAACAAACACAAGGTCTAATAGACCACTTCAACCTACTTTTATACTTAAAAGAGAAGAACAATCATCTTAAAGTTCAAAACAGCACCATAAGAGAAAAGAAAATTCAATGGAGTTATGCAAATCTACATGGAGAATTTTATAAACACGCAGATTTAGTTCACGAGGAAAAAAGAAAAGTATTGGGGATTGAATCACATGAGGCTTCATCATCTCCGTGGGATGATTTACAAGAGAATTCTAGAAGAGAGATAAACATGAATTCTCTTGATGTTAAGCATGAGATTGGTATGGATAATAATGGCATGGATTCATTGGGTGACCACAATGCATCTTCTAGTGTATTAGTTGATTCCATTGATAATGTAATTTATGCACATGAAGAAAAATTGCAACATGGTATTTAAAACGCAAGTATTGAGAATCAAGTTTCCGATGAAGAGTTGCTTGTAAAAGTTGAAGGTAGAACACAAATGCATGATAGTTGTGCTGATTGTTATGGCAACAGCGTTATATCTCTTCATCCTCAAGGTCATGCAACCCATGATCATGGAGAAGCTAATGCAATTGAGTCACTAATGTTGGCATTCTAGTTTTGAAAGATGACACGAGTCGGCAGTTGATGATGCATTGTTTAAGAGGACTGAATTTGTTCACCTTGGAACAACAACACTAAATCAGTCCCAAAGAATGGTTTAGAGTTGGATTGGGAAGGCAAAGAAAGTTAACTTGATAAGCCCAATGAGCCAAATTTCTCCTGCAACATATAACTATTAATGGTAGACTTAATGATTCTATGGAAGTTACTATTAGTTAATCAACCACACATGAGTTGTTACTGTGAGTGGATCAGCCACACATGAGTTGATTGTGGGTGTTGGTGATGGCATCTACATTCCAAATTTGATATTGGCACCTAGTTCTTGTGATGGTACAGCTGCATTTTTGTTGGCATTTGAGCCAAATGACATGGGTTGTTTAGGGACAAGTGACTGTCCTATGTGGCTATTCACTACATTTTTAGAATTGTTCAAGTCTACATCAGCTATGATTATGCATTGGAATACGATTACATGATGGGAAATCCTCATGAGATGAGTCTTCTACTTTTGTCTTGGTATCATATCATTGCCATCCTATTTGTTGCTGGTTTTAGATATAACAACAATATGTGGTGGCTGTTGATATTTGAATATGTGAGAGTTTCTTAATATACTCTTTGGTTGGTCTACAAGTATAGTTGAATAACGGATGATGATGCTTTGGTACTAGACTACTACTACTTTAGCTCATGGTACAGGTTCTATATCTGGGATCCAGCTATTTAGTTCAACATGCAGGTGTGGATTGCTTGAGGGCAAGCAATCTTTGAGAAGGGAGGACTTAATGTCCCCAAATGTTGGCGAAATGAATAGATTAAATTAATTATTCTAAAGTTGTCCAAATAAATTAAATATTAGAAGGATGGCTTATTTTTAATTAATCTATTTAAAAGTGACTTCAATAAAACAAGTATCAATAAAAGTCACTTAGCAAAGTTATTTTATTATAATATCAACTTTAAATTATAACATAAAGTTACATTTTGGGGGGAAACAAACTAAAAGAAATAAAATAAAGTATCTCTCTCAAAATAGGGAAAAAGCTATTATAAAAGGAGGAAAATGGGAATAGTGAAGGCATTCTGGAAATTTTTATTTTTATTTAGAGTCTTTTCTCTATGACCTTGAAGCTTTGCTTGAAGGTTTAGTAAAACCTAGGACATAAACCCTAAGGACCCGTTTGGCTACAGGAATAGGAATATGTATTCTGGATTTGTTAATCTAAGAATTTGGATTTGTTAATCTGAGAATACAATATGAGAATATGTATTGCTATTCTATGTTTGGTTCACCAGGAATTTGATGGGGAATATATTTATTCCATGGTTGGTTGTGTAAAACTGGAATAAGAATAAGATTATTTTCGACATCTTATTCATACAAAAATTCATCCAAGCAAAAAAAAAAAACTCATCATCACAGTCTTGAAAATCATAGGACATAGATGTGAGCTTCAGCCCAATCAGACAATACAACTGTCATATCAATGTATAAGAATTTTTACGGTTACAACTGAACGACTGATCATATCTGTCAAGTATTCTTCAACCACAATTTCCGATAATTTTTTTTATTGAACTTCATGCACACAACAGTTGCAAGTAATGCTGCTTTAATATTGGAGGAACTTGTATGAGCTGGAGTAATACACTTCGACTAATCATAATCAACAATTGGAAACGTGGATTTTTTGTTGTCCTTGTCTATATCTGTGTTGAATTTAAGTTTTTGGCAGTGTTCAATAGCTGCGTTGAGCAACAAAGAGAGAGGCACTTGATTGTAGTCAAAGCCCCATCAAGATAGGAGTGGAATTATTTTGATGTCACTGCTGATACTGTTGACCATAGATCATTCAGTATGTAGAGACCACTGTTGGTAAAAATGAAATTAGAGTTTTATATAAATCTGAAGTATGTGGGCAACGAAGTGTGACTCCTAGTTTTATATGAAAGAAATCAGCACTTGTGCAACTATCAACAACATTGGAAGAGAGAAGATAGATTATCAAAATTGCATCTGTCATTTGGGTTTCCAATACCTTCTTCGTTCCCATTGCCATTTCCATTTGCATTGGTGCTATGGCTGTGGCTATTGCTATTACTCACTGAGTTAATAATACACTTGGGCCCATCTGGTAATATGGCAAATCTGGATGGCAAAATGGCCACATAGTCTGGATCTTCCCCATTTGGCACCTCATTCATGGCTGCAATGTCTACTGGAGCATAGATCATGAAGGACCCTGCCGCATCCATGCAAGCTTGAGTGCAAAAAATGAGCGACAATTTTCACAAACTCCAAATTTTTTGTTTTTTAACAAAGTAAAAAAGTGGAATAGGAATAAGTATTCCAATTCCACCTATTTAGGTGCAATTGAGATCCTCATTTTTTTGGGCATAAATGGAATACATATTCCTATTGTATGCCTATTCCTAATTCCTAGCTGCTGCACCCAAACAGAGAATTCAGAGATTTCAAGAATAGACAAATGCCTATTCTAGCCGTATTCCCCTTGCCAAATGAGCCCTAAATGGTTTGGTGATTTGGATGAAAACCCAAGTCAGCCCCCTCATTGGATTCACTTAGGATTCACAAGCACATTACATTGTTATGTTACTCATATTTGTGCTACTATTTGTGGGTATGGTCACAACTACAACAACACTTATGTATTTGTCACTCTTCTTGCATGTCATTCAATCTTCTTAAGTATGCTACACATGATCATATCTTACGGGATTTGATGATATTGGAGTGGAATCATGTGGGTTTGTTGCATGTTAATTTTATGCATGTTCTAGTATTGTAACAACAATATATTTGATGTAATGTCCGTTCATGTTTTATATCAGTATCTTTTTCATTAGATTTGTCTTGAAATTGCTTATTTCCTTGGAACTTTATATTGTTTTCTTGCATGCTTGCATGTTGTTATTTTGCAATGAAATGAAGCAAAACATGTCAAGATTTGAATACAAAATCTGATTTGAGTCTGTATCTGAGTTTGGGATATTTCATTGGAGTTAACTTGAGGTTACCCAACCATAGAAGTGCTAATGTAGGGTGACTTGATGAGGTATCCCAAAAACCTCCTACCCTAGGCCCAAGAGCGGATTCATTATCCCTCTTGGCCTCATGTGGCCCTTACATACATGTGAGGCGATGTATCTAGTGTGGGATCCTATCATGTTCTCCTTCATCTCACTCTCCTAACTTGCTTCTAATGATTGAACACCCATTACCATTTTGGGACTATGAGGAGCATTTATTAAAGGGAGCCCCGAAAACCTATGCTTCCTAGGCCCAAAGGCAGTCCACTTTATCTACCTTTGACCCCATGACTCCCCAGTCACAATCATGAGGTGGCATGCTTAGAAGGTGGCCTCATCACCATCCTCCCAATTGTGACTACCTCATTTTCCTTACTATGGTTCATTACAAAAGTCAGAGGCATAACATTTGTTATATGTTTCATATATTAAACCATTATTGAATCAAGAAGATATCTCTAGTAGGCTAACTCTGACAATCATAAGCAAATAAACAGTCAGATAATCAGTAATTCAGAAGCAATGCAAATTTATGTAGGTCTAACCATCTCGGTATAAATAAACAACTAGATAATCATATAAAGTGATTCAGAGAAGTATGGATGTTTACACAGATCCAATCATCTTTAAAATAAATTAACAGTCAGAGAATCATGCACAACAATTCAGGAAGTAAGCCTTTATTCACTTGATCATTATGTATGGAAATCCATGCCACAATATATAATGCTTACTATACTTTTTTTTTGATCGGTAAAAGGCTTTTGCCAAGTTTTAATTAATTTTAAATTTTACAATGAAGTTATTCCCGTTCAAAGTGCAGGCATGGGGGGCAAAAGAAGGGGAAGAAAAACCCAGACTAGCCCGGGACACAAGCATCCTGCCAATAGTATGGTACATTTGACTTTAATGTCGTAAAGGACTTTGAAAAGGCATACTTTCTCTTACATGAGCAATTTCATAACTTACAATCATTTTATCAAGTATTTTACTTTCTTTCTAATAGTGTTACCGACTCGGCCCTTTCCTTGAATTTGATGGTTACTACATACATACTTGTGTTGCTTTTCTGTGAAATTTGTTGTTCTAACATCTTTATTTTTGCTCCAGTGTTGGAATCAAATTGCTTTTTGATACATTTAGTTTTTATTCTAGAAGACCTTATCATCTTCTTCTTGTCTTCACAAATTCACATTTCTTCCGATATAATCTGCATACTTTCAGAGCTTTGACTAAGATCAATATTAGTATTATTAACATAATATAGAAAACAAACTTAAATATTTCAAATTGCTTTAAATAATTCCTAGATATGAGATATTGAACGACTCTGAATTTAGCAGAACAAGAGAAGGAAGGAAATAATCTAAACTAAATAAAGCCTACCTATAAGAGAAGGAAAAAAGAAGAGAGAAAACAATAGCTAGCTATGATTGACAAAGAATGAAGAATAACTTTGCTAACCTCAAGACAACTCTTGAGGAAGGATGCTTCCCTTGAGTTGATATATCCATAGTTGGTATAATCGCCGAACAATCGGCAAGTTTCTACCAATCGCCGAGTTTTTGGGACTGGTGAGTTTTTCCTAAATTTAATTGTAAGAAAAATTGCCGAGTTTTTGTGAAAAATTGCCGAGTTTTTGCAAAAAATCGGCGAGTTTTTTAGAAAAAACTCTTTTTTTAAATTTTAAATTTTTTTAGTTAAAAACAAAAGCCAAAAAGCCTATATATATTATGTAAGATAGAGAGTTATAGTATGCTAGTAGAGCTAGGAAGAGGAAAATGTGATTGTAATGATGCTTTTACTTCTGGTTTGACACAAACTATTTACTATTATGCTTCCCGCCATCAGCATTCGGCATGAGAATGCAATTTTGTATCCACTATGTATTTATATATATCTAAACTCCTGCTTGTTTCTTTTGTGTTCTCTATAATGAACTCATTTAGATGCATTTTCTCATTGAAATTTGCAAAAAAATGTATTTTGAATTAAATTTTAGTAGTTTTTTAAGGTTCTCCAGTTTTCCTGAGTTTTTTTAAAAAATGGCTGAGTTTTTCCCGATTAAACTTTTGGGGGGCTTGGCGAGTTTTCCAACTATGGATATATCTATAGACCCTTTAGCATTTATGGATATAACAACAAAAGGTGAAAGAATCCTGCACCACAAGGATAAGAATTAAGCAAGACAGAGAACCAACAAAGCTGGAAAATATCGAGGAAAAAGAACCGAGGGTACATAAGGGAGGTAAGAAAAATAGGAAAAACAGAAAAAGGAAACCAAAAACAAAAAATTCTATCAAGAACTAGGAGGGGAAGCACCCAACAAAAAAAAAAAAAGGAAAAAGGGGGGAGGCTAGGGAAAAGGCTCAAAGAATAACACACATATAAGATCCAAAAAAGTTAGATAAATCGTAGGGCAACTTAGAGCTAGAGCAACAAAATGATAGACAAAAGAGGGAAGAAGAGAAAGCTAAAAACTGGCTAAGGAATAGCCAATAGAAAAGATAGCAAAAATATGTTGAAAACATAGTCTAATATTATTGACTATATTTGTTTTTGTTGGTAAGATTATTTTCTTCCTTTTAATCCTTCCTCTCGTAAGTAAAATTCTACCTTTATATAGTCACTGGGGAAGGACAATAACTTGCAACCTAAAAGTGGTATCTCTTTCAAACTAAACATTTCATCTTTAAGTTTAACCACATGCCTCTTCATTAGTATCGTAGCTATTTGTGCTTAATGCTTGGTTAAGGTTGGAGATTGCCAATTGCAAGGAAAAAACATTATGGATGACAGGTTCCTTGTTCAAACTTCATTATTAATAAGACAAAATTTGGTGGTACATATGTGGTGATGTCATCTACTTTGGAACTTTTCTTCCCAGAAGTTCACACCTACTTAGTTGCTACATGACTTGTGATACAAGCCTTAGTGACACAATAAACAATTTGGATTTCATTTTTGCAATTTTAATAATTTTTTGTCTTGAATCAAGAATTGGAACTTTGGTTGGATGTGTAGTGCTGGGGAAGCCATAGATTGTGAAGGCCCAATTCAATGTTTATGTGTATTGTTTTTGCTAAATTGAAATCTCTCACAAAATAAAGTCACTTGTGCAAATAACATGAGCAACATCTAGGAGCCAATATGATATAGATTCTCATGGTAGAGTGGTGATTTAAAACTAAAGAATATAAATCCATTTCCACTAGATGAGTGTGCCAATGTCCATCGTTCAAGGACCCCAACACACTTACATTATTTTAGCAATTTGAAAAACCTGATGCATGATAATGTTTGTCTTTTAGATAACTTATTCTCCTTATACGACATTAATAAATTCCATCCTGAGGTCTCATAATCACCTAATATTATATCAATTCTATGGAATGCTAATATTTTAATTATCCAAGCTCATGCTTTCACTCATATGAACATTGTTAGAAATAGATAATATTGAGAGAGGGGGGGGGGGGGGGGGGTGAATTAGTATTCTACAAACTTTTGCCCATAACTGAATATTGTTAATTACTTTATAACTTGCATATGAAAGTAAACCAACAATGCTGAATAATAAATATAACCATGCACAAAGAGAACTCAACACCATTATTGGTTAACTAGGGAAACCCTGGCCAAGGGAAAACCCCTATGGGGATGGTACCCACAAGATGATCCACTAAACAAAAGAATGCTATTAAGGATATTGACCCTGTTAGGAGTCTGTGAAATACATATGGTGTCTCGAGTCCTTGTTAGAGGACTAGGCCCTGTTAAAAGCCTCAACCTTGTTAGGAGTTGGTAGATCAAATACAATGTATGCAAGAAGAGCCCACTGCCCTAATATGCAATTATACAATAAAGTTCTTCACAAGAATAGGTATACATACAATACTGTCTTACTGCTGTATCTCACACTTGCTCTGATCATATATTAGATTTCGCATCGCATAAGGCTCGCATATCATATAAGCTTTCTTCACAATTGTTTGCATCACATCTACACTTCCTATTATTTGCGCAAAATAAAATCTTTACTTATATCTTGCAAATTAATAAAACTTTGCTCAGTCAACCTTAAATGCTTTCACACGCTTGACTGAATATAAAACTGACTTAGGGTAAACATACTTTTGGAATTGTATTTGTATTTTGCAATCAAAGTAAGCTAAATTGAGTCTGTATGTGTTTGATATGCTTTTGTGGGTTTTTTTGGGGTATGGAGATTTGATTCAGGGTAACCAAGTCAAAGTCAAAGGTAAAAACTAAAAACTAAAAAATTTCATTCCAATATTGATGGTTTCCCTATGATCTATTTGAATCCTTCTTGGGTTTGCTCAGGTTTGTACTATCGTTGGTAGATATTGTGTTGCCGACGGGTAGATTAGCATGTAGATGGTAATTATTTATTATGTAGCTGACAACTTCTGCACGAGCTCCTTGTATGGATTGGATTACTTCAGGGACAACTTCTGTCTGTGAACAACGTAGCATTCGTGTTAAACCTTCTGCTTGAGGACCGTGTGAGAATGTAGTCTCTGAATTGCTAGCTAGTGTGTGTACTATACGTGCCATTTTTGTTAAAGCTTTTGGAGACAAATTTGTTAACTTTTGATGTCCCACTTCGGTCGAATTGTGTGGGTTCCCCATTTTGAGATAAGATGACATGCCTTCTCCAAAGCGGTGACTACCTCCCATTTTGAGATCGGTTCCTTCCGCGAGAGTGTGTTAAAGGAAGGTAACGGTGACGGAAAGAAGGCATTGTGTCTGCAAATTAATCCGAGGAAAACCTACCAAGAGAAGAACAAGCATCGTGCAGACTCCTTCCCCACACCATGGGAGAAAAAGAAGTCTTAAGGTAAGAAAGGGATTCTGGGGAAGTTCTGGACAGCTAAGTGGAAATTGTCAGAACCTTTGCCGCGGAAGATAGAAGAAAAGAGGAGAAACCCTACATTATAAAGGTAAAGCAAGAAGCCGTTTTATGGAATCCGTAGGGAAAAGGAAGTAGTGGAAAAAACAGTTGAAGACAAATATGGAGAAGAACCTGGAATTCGAGTTGTAGGGCCAACAACATCCAGCAGTAAGAAGCAAAAAGTAAGGGCTGACCTCTCACACCTTATAGTTCAGTTTGAAGGACTGAATGACAGCGAGTGTCGGAAATGGTGTCAAGAAACTCTAGACATAGAGGTAATCAAACAAATTCTGGTACGAGCACAAGTGCATTGGGCCATACAACTTCCAGTATTTTCTATTCGATTGTAACCATGATAGAATCATACAATAGGAACAACAGAACCAGTACATTTATGTACAAGAAGCACCGTATGACAGTTTCTTTCAAACCGAAAGATTTCACTAGGTTTTGGGCATCCCTGGCCAAGGAGGTCGGAAAGTGGAGATCAAGAACTGCAAGCTATCACAGGAACGAAAAGAATATTGGGTGAAATGAGTAGGCCACGATCTTACGCTAGAGGAAATGGAGTCAGTGGTAAAGGGTGCCAAGTGCAGAGGGCTTCAGAGAGATTTTATTCGGGAGGGCCACTGGAGATGTATCATGGATGTCATCAAAAGTAGGTTGACAGGGGTAAGTTAGGCTTCGGATATAGCTTTGCCGCAGATTGCATTCATGAACAACATCATGAATGGCACAGTGTACGATTGGGCCACGGTCCTCTCCAACAGGATGGAGGGGTTTATGACACTCCAACACCGGACGTTCTTCATGCTACACCATGCCATTGGTTTGTTTTTGGAGGCAGCCGTTAATCAAGTACCACTCGACGATTTTGAGGTTCCACCAAGTGGAAAGTTGGCACTAGGAGAGCCTCCAATATTCTATTGGAGACATTTGGACACGGGTGGAACAATAGTCGGGCAAAAGAAGGTATTCCAAGGATTGGAGGCATACGGAGACACGAACAGTGAACGTGAAGACACTTCAGAGAGCAGTAGGGCCGAGTTCGAGGAAGAGAGTACTTTTGCGGAAGTTGGCAGCGGGCAACGGGTCCACATTCTTCGCCCCTCCTCAGTTGCCAACTTCGGCGCACTTGACCGCCACCACCTCACTTATTCCCCCGTTTGGCTAGAGACATCCACCGGTCGTTATGACTCCACCCATGGCAGCAGATGTTTCACTAGCGGCCACGACAGATGTTTTCTCGACGATTGCGGCGGATGTTGTTCCCCCAATGGCCACGACCGAGGGATGCCTTCCCAGAGTTGTTCGCTAGACTTCATTGCACCAGCAGAGCCAACCTCAGAGATGGTAGAGTCGCTAGCACTAGAGCCTGAACCTCAGGTTCGATTAGATGCGATTGGCTCTGATGCTGTGGTCACCATCTCGTCCTCCTTGCTAGCAGATGCTCAGCCAACACAGTCAACCTAACCAGTACAACTAGTTCCGTCGGTACAACCAGCACAACAAGATGAGAGCATGGAGCCAACACAGACACCACAACCCAAGAAGATGGAGGTGATGGACAGCGAGTGCATCCTTGCGACAACAGTTCTGACTCATTGCTGCAGAGGTCGGTCTGTCCATTCAATCCCCAAGGCATGTAGGGGTATCCCCAGGACTAGCTGCCGTATCAGAGCCACAGGGGGTGGGAGTTCCACAATCCGAGGATGCCCCGAGAGAGGAGGAGGCAGCACCGGATGTGGACGTAGCCATAGGTGAGGCAGAGATGGAGAGTGATGGGGAATGGATGATGGACGATGTGGCAAAGGAGGATTATGGGTCAGATGAAGAGAGATGCAGGGACTACCTCAGAGCCATGTAGGTTACGCTGAAGAAAGGACACACCATTGCATTATAGGCTTTGACTCATCATAGAGAGTTGCATTTCGTTCGGGCTTATATTTGGGGGGTTTTTCCTAAGCGGTTTCGCTCCTGCTTTGAGGACAGGGGTTGGTCAACAGTTCAGACACCGGAGATGTTGGCTGATTGGGCCACCGAGCTTGAGTTGGGACCATGTAACACTGCAATAGAGAAGCTGGTGCACAAGATAGTGGGGTTGTATAAAGGCGTTTATTATGCTCACAAGCGTGCAGAGGCGGGCAGGGCATCAGAAAAGATTGCAGATGAGAGATCTCTGTCAGTATAGAGGGAGACTAGAGAGAAGTTAGCTGTGGACTTGCTTAGCCAGCAGGCAGCGTAGGCAACTGAGCATGCAACACTATTGCAGGGCAAGGAAACAATTGAGCAGGAATTGCAATTAGCTAAGGCCTAGGTTATGGATGCGATGCTTCTTCTGAAAGAAGCCATAGAGGTTAATACGCGGACTAAGAAGGATTTGCGAATCCAAACGGATCAAGTGTACAAATTGCGCCAACAACAGAACTCTTCAGAACACAGCCTCCTCCCTAGTATATATTATTTCTATATTGTATGTTTTTGTCTCCTATTTTGTTAGTTCTGAAGTCGCCACAAGATGACTTTTCTTTTTGGGGGGGATGATGTCGTTAGTAGATATTGTGTAGCCCATGGGTAGATTAGCATGTAGATGGTAATCATTTATTATGTAGCCGACATGTAGCCGACGGACCCTTTCGGGAAGGTTCTTCGGAGAGGTATATGTACACCGTTCGAGATCATTGTAATCATGATTGTAAGCACTATGTAATCTCTTCGGCATGTATGCGAATAATAAAAAGAGTACTGCTGTTACATGTTCTTGTTTATTGTCTGTATGCATTAATCTATTTACCCCGTACAGTAAACATGTACAGCCTATTTTGTTTGCTCCTTGTTAGATTCCATTTGTGAACTGGACCAGATTGTAGCTCTCTCTGATTCAAAGTGGGCTTTAATTTGGTTAGTCACCAAGTGAATTTGGTAACATAGATTATAATATTTATAATTATATTTTTATAACATTTTAATTCTAGTATAGATGTTAAATATTAAAAATACATTATATGCAATATCTCAGCTTTTAATATTAATGGCAGTTTTGTTTAGCTTGTGTTGTATTAACTTATGTTTATATTTGCATATGATTTTTACATGTTCCTTTGTACAGATTTACCTAGAATGTACACAGCCCCCAAATAATTTTTACCATATCAGGAGCCATACCCCTCCTTGATTATGATTCAGTAGCCTAGCTTAAATATGATGTATGTAACAGCTTGTATGTTTTAAGGGAATATCTTCAAAAATCTAAATTTTCTTTATTAAGTACTGGCAATGCGTGCTGTTTGGATGCCCAATCTGTCGTGAATTGCACTTTACATTATTAGATTGGAATGTATTACTATTAGTTAATTGAACAATATCATTGTACATTTAATCATTTCTCTTGATTTTAACCATTCTTATTTCTCCAGTAGCATATTGTGCCTGATGTTCTAATCATTTTTTGGGGCAGGATGACTATTTCTCATGATTAGTAATTTTCCTATATGAGTAGTCACAAGACAAGGAGAAGACAATGGACAAAAGAATATATTAAAAACTTAAAAAAGTAAAACCATTGTCATCAATTTACTAAAAAATTCTTAGAGATATTTGTGAGTTTTTCCTGTTACAGTTGCTTGTGGTTATTTTACCAATGCATGCCATAGATCTAATGGTCCTAAATAGATGACTACTTTGTGAAAAATAGTCGTCATCATCAGAGTGATGACTTTCGAAATAAAAGACAGTGTTAGTGAGTGAAAAAATTTCCCCACCCCCAAACAAACCTAGATATCATTTCTATGTTAAGAGGATTGGTGGTGTATGTGTGTGAAAATATTATTATTTTGGTATTATTAGATTCCATAGATTTCAGATTACCATGGTTCTGTTAATTTATGCAGGAAAGCAGGTTTGATTAGCTAGGGAAATATTTCATGAGCTTACTTGTGTGTTTATTCTTTTCCATGTGTTTCTCTGCAGTATTCATCAGTTTTTTATAGAGTTGAAGGTAATAGTGTTTCTTCATCTATTCAAGGAGTCCCTTCATCTTCAACTGGATTCCTAGGTGTCACTTCACCTGACAGTTCCCCACCTGATACATATCGGGCTCCTCCAAGGCCCTTGCCCTACGATATGGACCCCAGGTATCTCCGTTTACAGCGTGATGGTTTGGTTTCACGACGTGACAAGACTGGTAGCCATTTGCATGGAGAGTCTGAGCCCCTTAGACGCACCAATAGTGATGGAGATGGTGAGCCATTGACAACCTTGCAGAGTTGGAATGAGGCAGATTATGAGGATCAAGGCCAAGGATATCAACCTGAATCACCTGGAAAACGACAGACCTTAAAAGCAATGATGAGAATTGAATCCAGCCTATCCCTCATGGGAGATGAAGATGTCTGCCCCACTTGTCTTGATGGTATTTCACACTTTTTGCTTTCATATTCGTATTGTTATTAGTAATTATGGTTAAAAAAGTTGAATTGATTTCCATGCAGAAGTAGCAGTCTCTTTAAAATTTTTTATTGATCTCTAATTTTCAAATGTTCCTCTTTAATCAGCAAAGTAAGAGGTATCTTTTGAGAGCTGTTAAATTTATAAAATTGGTCTTAAAGTGATTGGAGCAATTGCCATTGAAGGAGGCAGAGTACAAAGACCAGTCCCTTAAATAGAAATAATTTCTGATACTTGGGAATATAGACTGGCCAACACTAAAGATCCCTCTGATTCAAAAGAAGCAAATAGGCATGATATGAATACATAAACCCAATAGACTATAGAAACTATATTGATAACATAAGCCCCAGGAATATAAAAAACTGATTATAAAAAAACTTCACTTGAACTTTGCTGGGTGAGTCCTGGAGCCTATCAGAGACAAAAGAGCCTTTCAGTCATGCTTCCAAGTGCCTTGGACCATTCCTTCAGGATGCTATGAACTTTTTGAGCAAGGGCATCTAGGGTCGTAAATTTTAATGGTCTCCTGTTTTGTCTTCCATTTATTATGATAAACTCCTTATCCTTTAAGGACAATCCCTTCCAGGCATCATTCCGCTTTTCAGCTGCAGTCCTTCCTGTTTTATTTTACATTCCTCTTCCATTATTACAGGTCAGGATCCAAATTGATTGTTGATATGTGGCAGCAAAGTTTCGCTGAGACTGAGCAGAATCTTCTCTACTTGACTTGTGTGGTTAATTGCTCCTTGTAAGGTTTTCCAATTATGTTATAGAAAACTATAATGTCTCCTTCCGCTTAGTGCTTCTGGTGGACTTATTAGCCCATCTGGTTCCTGTAGGCTATAGAATTTTTTTTGCAAAATGCTACTAGAGAGTGTAATTCCCTATATTAATAAAAAGCTAGAAAGTAAGTATTACAGCAGAAGTTACATCAGGAATCTAGAGCTGATGATATAGGAACATAAGCCTCTATTTCAGCACAAAGATCCTTTCCAACTGTTCATTGGTGAACATAGACATTTTCTCTTCAAAAAGCTATTAAAGTCTTCCATACCAGGCTTTCCAATTCCTTTTTGAACAGATTCTAGACATGCTTTTATTAATTGTCTGTCTTGAGATGTATGTGTATTCTTGTAATACTGTGTTAATATGTTCCACTTCTTTTGTGGTAGAGACACCATACAGAAATGTATCATCCAGAAACATTTGATGGGAGAATGCTGGCAGATCTTGTAATTTGATTCCTTCACATTGTCCTTGTAATTTCATTTTGGTGACTGATTTTAGTGCATTTGCCATTATGACAAATAGAAATGGTGGCATTGGATCTCTTTGTCTTACCCTTTTGCTTCTCGGAAGAAGCCTTGAGGTGACCCGTTTATTATTCAAATTCGGATCAGATCTCGGAAATTTCAAGCCTCCTTGCAAATAATGATGCCCTAGCAAAAATCAGAATTTTGATCTATTTGAAATTGCTCACATTTGCCAAAAAAAACAGACCTTGGATCATGTATCTCCTTCATCAAATAAAATCGCCCAAATCTAGGGCAGAAATTCGCAGCCTTTGGAAAGAAAAATCAGACTTTAAAATCGCCCCAAGCAAGAAAATTCAGATCTGCCTCAAAATCGCCTAGGGCAGAAATTTGTGCAAGATGGAAGAAGAAAAAAATTCCTCCAAGCAACGAAAATCTGCTCCAAGAAGAAAATCGCCTAGTTTGGAAATTGCCTCTCCAAGAAAATTTGCCCAACACATGAGGAGGAAGAAGATGGAATGAGGAGATAAGAGGGGGGGGGGCCCTCCTATACCAAAATTTCTTGTCCTTCCAAGCTGGCCGACTTGCCCTGGAGGAAAGCAAAATTAAATTAGTGTTTTATTAATAAGCTAGATTTAAATGTCATGCTAAAATTACTTAGCTCAAAGTGAAATTAACCCATTTAATTGCTAGTTTTGATCAACAATTGCAAAATGAAACAAGGAAAGCCTAGGAGATGTCAAAATTTGCATTTAACAACGTTTTAGCAATTAAAACATCATTAAAATCGAATTTAGCAAGCTAAAATCAATTTTCAATTTCAATTTACCAATTTCCTTTAATATTTTTAAAATCTTCTAGGCAATATTTTAACCAAATTAATGCAAATTTTTGCAATTAAGTCCACTTTCAATTTCGCAATGCAATTACAATTTTTTAAAACTTTTTTATACAAAATAAATCCTTTCATAGCAACCAAAATAGATTTTCAAATTTCAATTTCAGTATCACAAAAATCTCTTTCACCAAAAAAAAAAAAAAAAATTTAAGATTTTCCAAAACAATTAAATTTAACAAATTTGTTTTTGAAAATGTTCAAGTTTATAAAATTATATCCAATTTCCAAAATCCGTTTGAGTCCAAAATTTTGCAAATTTATTCTACCGAATTTTGTTCTAACCACCGAAAAATGTTGTCTTCGAAATTTGTTTGGCCTAAGGATAAAATTACATGTTCTGGAAAACAAGTTTTGCACTGGGTGAAAAAATAAATGCAACTGCATCCCTCCTGGCCCGAAGGCGTCCAAGATGTAAAATTTTCAAATCAAAAACCTTTGGACCAACCCAAAAAATTCGCTAAGGCAACTGAAAAAATTCCAAAAAAATTTGCGAAAATTGCCAAGGCTTGCCCGAAAAAGGGGTTCCCCAAAGTTTTGGGGCGATGGTGCGAAAACCTCACAACAAGTGGTGACATAATTTTCTTCAAAGCTCTTCTTGATCATTTCTAGGAAGAAATGTTTTTTGATGCCCATATTTGTTATAGAAGCATTTTTCGTGCGATGATATAATTTTGGAGTAACTTTTATCCCTTGTTTCTGTGGTCTCAAGTTATAGGGCCTTTAAGGTTTTATCTCAAGGAGATGTGGATCAAAGGCACTTACTAGGGCATGGACAGATTCTAATAGTCCTCAATAAATAGTTAATTTAATCTTCTTTCGGTAATCTTAGGGTCCATGACCAATATCCTTCGGAATTCCTCCACTGTCTTCTATGAACCCTTGTCTTAGTTAAGTCAATTCCTTAAAATATCGCGGAGTGCTTTTCGTCAAATCTTTCTATGAGTCTTTGAGTGAATTTGTTGTATATGGTTATATTTTGGTGACATTGAGCAATCAAGCTATGGTGCCACCATTCGTTTGCAACCCCTTCCAAATTTTAGATGACAAATTTGATGACTAAGAGACATATATGTGTCCACGTTTTGGGTTCATGAATAGGCGTCAACTTTCCCTTATCCATCAAAGTTAGGGAGAGCCATTTTATCCAATTTATGATGTAAATCTTTATTAGGCTGACCCCTCTCTCTTCTAGGGTTGCTTCTTGTTCCAACCTCACAATATTCACTAAATGGAATATTTCTCCTGACTTTAGGGTCAAGTCTTGAATAAGCTTCAACATATTCATCTAAGCTTTGGATTGGTGTATCAATGTCTTCTTCCTCTCTTGCTGGCCCTTCTTTATAGGTAAGTTCAGTCTTGTTATCCTAGGTGCTGACCATAGCTGAGCTCTATTATTATTTCCTGAATCATTGGAAGTGGCACCCCCCTCATTAGCTTGGTTGACTCTAGGAGTGCTAACTGAGTTGTTGCTATTTTGAAAGATTTGTAGGGTAACTGAGTCGTCTTCTCATTTTTCTCCATGAAAGCTCAAGTTTTTCTTTCACTGTGGTCCATGGAAACCCTCAATTCGTCTCCTAGTTGTGCCCCCATTGTATGATTTTGAGTAGAGTGATTGTTTGCTGCAAGTTTCTTTCTCAATCCGTCTAGTACCCTTAAAGTTCTTTGGCTCGTACCACTGAAATGTCCCCTTTTGGGGTGTCCAATGATATAATATATTAACTAGAGTATTCTTCCATTAAATTACATAATAGCAATTGAACCTAGGAAAATAATCAATTAACATTAAACAAATGATCAAAATGATTCCTATGCATTTGGGTCTGCCTTACAGGTTTTTCCAACAGCCAACCATATTAGGGGTTTGATGGCAAACCAAGACACTGTTCCCACAACTAAGCTTAAGGGCGCACAACATCCATCCAAGACAATTCAACCTTCTAGCCCACAAGGAAATCAACTTGGGGTGGTCCACTTAATCGAGGCAAACAGTACTACTGCATCTCACTACCACTGATCCTTACTGATTCCATATCTGATTGCTTATAGGAAAATCAATTGATTGATTACTAATTCTAAGAATCTTGATGGATGAGCAAGTTAATAAATCTATTCTTTACCTATTTCACAAACTAATAAATATTGGAATCAAACATGTGGTGTACCAATTACTTCCAACAATATAATTGTCTTCTGTATCTTACTGTCTTATAATTCAGTATATTATTTCTTTATAATTGCAATTTCTTACTGCCTTATTATCCAGATCAGATCTCTATATCTTGATTATTTGATGCCTTTTTTAATTGAGTTTTCTCTTTTTATAGCTCACTTTGTGGAGGTATCACACTCTTTGACCACTAATGCTCTTTTGAAATTGTTACAACCCTTCATCCTAATCACTGTTTTGTTTGATAAGAAATGCCAACCATTATCAAAATCGCTATTGCTACCCTTGTTCAGGTATACAAATTGCTTTATATCAGGAAGGTAGTTGGCCAGAGTTCTTTATATATTAATTGCTGTTTGATTACATAATTAGTGCCCTTTCTAATACAACTTTGATCACCACTTTACTTTATCTTGGTCAGCCTTTTTAGTATGTAGCAATCGCAATTTATTGGGATTGCTGTGTATTTGTGCACCTTACCTTGTTATTGTCTGGTCGACTAGTGTAACATAACCTTCTGCTGGCTTTTCTTGTGATGCGATGAGCTGTATATATATAATTCAGTTTTTCCTCTTTTTTTCATCAGTCTTATTTCTGGCGGGTGCATGACAAAAAGCTGCACAATTTACAATTTGGGCAAAAATTGGAAGATACATATGCTGGCTTTGGCAAGCCATTCAAAGCAACCATGCAAGTATTAAATTGGAATAAAGAAATGCAAATCCTGGCAGCTTTGCCATCCAATGTACGTTACAATGCCAGTATAGAATCTGTAAATATTGATCAGAGATCTGGTGGTAAACCTTCCAATATATACTGACAATACAAATGCAAAATATGTTGGCTATGCCTTATAGATTGAAACGACTCTTATCGAATTGACAGAGAACCATCTAGTTTTGATAAGAAATCATTGTGATATTGAAATGATCGTAATAAATCTGATCTAAACAACGAAAATGTTAATGCTAAAATCAAGGTAATGCTTTGAATAACAAAGATATGAAGAAATGTCAATTACCAATGGACGTGTCCAGCTGTGGAGGCAAAATGGAAACCAATCGATTATTATATACTATAACTATAACTGATATTAAATGAAGTTGTCTCTGTTTGATATACCTTCTTCTGTAATCCTCAAATGGCTGGTCAAAATACTGATAATGATCTACCAAATACACAGAATCTGCCCAGATTGAAATAACACTATCTGCAGACTCAAATGCCTGTCCAAATATCACCAGAAAAACTGTTAAAACTGATAAGCTATAAACAGAAAGGTATGACCTCTTCGATAAATGGTGTGGCTGAAAACAAACCTAGGATATTGCACCAAACTGCATTATATCTATTAGAAATGTTATGGATGGTATTACAACTGACAATGCAAACCAAATGTGCAGCGATTTCTTCCCAGATTGACACAATTAGGTATAAAGGATGATGTGGTAGCAAAGATTAGTAACAAATTCCAGTAATGTGATTCCTTTTATGCAGTAGGTGGAAGAAGATATATTGGCTGCATAAAATAGCTGTGACTAAATTATAAATGCAAATAATTGATTTCATACTAGGCAGCTAGAATTAAAAAGTCTAAAACAGTATATATTGCCCGATGACCATCCCTTAACGATTACTCAGATGATTGACATACAAATCGTGTGGCCATATTATCATATTAGTAGCAATTCAATTTTTTCTAAGAACTAAATATCTGATAACTTCATCAATATAAAATCTATAAAAACTTGAAATATTTGCTCAACTGCTACCACTGGGAAAATGTGAATATTAAACACTGAAGAAACCTTCAAGGCTAGAACTCGTATCTTTTCAGCACACTGGTGGTCCATGAATGGAATCACTTTGATGGTAATGAGGGTTTTAACTTTTTACCCTCAAATCCAAACTCTATGGCAAACAAGTTATCTTTGGAGATAGGTGAGTTTTCTTCTTCAAATCCATTTTGTCAAAGAGTTTTTCGTCCTATGCCAGAAAAATGAACATAAAGAGTTCAATCTCATAAATTGGGTTTTATTCACAGACAGTAGATGGCCCTTTTCTTTATCTAGGTCCTTTTAGAACCTTTTGAAAGAATCTAATATTATTTTTTCTTTTGTTCCATTTCCTTCCAAAACTCGATTAGAATGGGTCTAGATTTTTTTTTTATAAACATTGATTTTTTGTCCTATTCCTAGTGACACTTTATAAAACTTTAATTAGAAAACATTAGCATATGAATATAACGTAAAGTTAGTTTTTGGAAGGGGTCACTCACAATCACTGAAATTTTGTTGTCTGCAGGCTATAATACTGAAAATCCAAAAATTCCCACTCAATGTGGGCACCATTTTCATCTTGGCTGTATATATGAATGGAATGAAAGAAGTAAAAACTGTCCTGTCTGTGATAAGGTATCTTTCTGGCGTGGGCATTGTTTTCATATTTTTATTTCATGTTTTTTAAAGATTAACAGTTTCAAAAAATGTTACTATTTATTCAAGCAACACAGAAGTCCTAGAAATATGCAAATGCTCAATTTATGAACAGTTTTCTTTCAATTTCAAATAAATATGTTAACTGCTGCAGGCAATATGATATGCATTTAACATGTGTTGTAAGCTTTGTCTAAAAGGTTCATATTATATGCTTTCATGCAAGAGAAAATAATAAAAGATGAATAAAAATATTAAGATGCATCTCAGAATTTTAATCATATTAAAATGGTACATCTCAGAATTCTCACAATATAAAAGAAGATGCGGCTCATAGTGCGGTTTGGTGCCTTTGTTTTGGACACAAAGCTGTACACTTAATTCTATGTTTGTAAATATGTATACCATTTGCCAATTTTCAGGGGCCTCATAGTATACGCAAGCCTTCTAGTGCAAGAGGCATGATATGTGTGTCACTAAATAAATACAGGAGTGTTTTGAATTATACAGAATGGGGAATGTATCTAAGGTTTTAGAAAGATTTAATTGTTGATAAACTCTTTAGGAGTATTAAATAAATGAAGTCCTCTGGCATCATAGAAAGTCTGTGTTTACCATACAAGGTAAACGAATACTTATCGCATTAAGTTATTAAAATGTAACACAAAACAGAATACTTTATTCATATAAGCAGTATGCAACAATTACAATGATAATGATATCCAATAGTCCATTCGGACGATGTACATATACCAAAGTAACAAGAATCGGAATCGGATCGGAATCAGCAAGGCCGAATCAAATCGTGAATCGGCCATGAATCGGAATCGAATCGGCCATGAATCGGAAAATTTATAAAACCCTTGAAATTTAGTGAGTAACTTATTTCATAAACCCTTTATCGCTGATTCGATTCACCGATTCACAAAAAATCGTTTGGCTTGAATCGAATCGCCGAATCGCGTGAATCGCATGAATCGCCGTGATTCTTGGAACTATGACATATACTTTCCCTAAGGGGTGACTCAACTGTCACGTTCCATTTCGGATACAACTCTACACATGAGCTACAATAGTTTTTATCGACAACATCGTCCCCCCAAAAAGTAAAGTCGTCTTTGGGCGACAAAATAGAGACAACTTTTACAACAAAACTCAAGCTATAACCTAAACAACTAATTACATCAAGATTTAGACAACTAAGAAGAGGGATGCATCCTTGGTGTAGTAGACATTCATGCTCTAAGCTCTTCTAGCTTTGCTCTAGCTCACGCACTTGTCTAGTCCGTATCTTCAAATCTGCTTCAGCCGCCATTTGAATCTCCAAAGTTGTTTGCATCATCTCAACAATCTCTCCAAATTCTGTCTCCTCCTCTATTGCCACTTGCTGTAGCTGATTCTGCCGGGCCAAAAATGTTGTCCTCTTAGATTCCCAGGCCGCTCTCTCCAACTCCCGAGTTGCCTTTTTTTGCAGCTAGTTTTGCTTTTTAATTGCTGCTAACTTGGTAGCTGACTCCTCCCGAGCCCTTTCTGCCATTGCTTGGTCTGCCTGGCTCCTCCGAAGGGCATAATAAGCATCCTTGTATATCCGGGCTAACTCTTGAGTCAAAGCCTTTATGCGGCTCTCCCTAACTGACTCTCTCGTGTTGGCCCAATCCTTTTGCATTGCTGAAGTCGCGACTTTGGGCCACTCGCGCTCCTCAAAGTATATTGAAAAGGTAGTTGGGCACCCTACTCTCATGAGGGATTTGACGTGCTCTAGCTCCTTTACTACTGAATCCAAGGCCTGTGTCTATGCAGAGGCCATTGCTCGGCGAGCCTGAGTTGCCATATTAGTAATAAATGCCTCCACACCCTCTCCTATTGATGCATCTGGCCCCACTATAGGCTACTTGGTGCCCATAGCCGTCTTAACTGCCTCTACCATCCGCTCAATAGTGCTCTCTATAGAGAAGTGTGGTATTCCATTGGTCTGTGTCGGGTGACTCTTTTCCACCTGTGTCTGTAGAGGATCTCCTTCTGGGGATACTTCTTGGACAGGTGTGAGGATGCCTGTTGCCCGTGGGGCTGGTATACGGTTAAACCTTGTACTTGAGTATGTGCTCAACCTCTGAGATTTACTTTCTATATTCAACTCCTTAGGCATTGCTAGCAATGTTGCATCTATCGTAACCACTACGTCCAAGTCCACTACATCCAAATGAACACCGGGCTTCCTCAAACCCTTGCTTGCCGGTATCTCCATCACTCCCTCTAGAGTGTCCATCTCCTCATCCAGTATATCTCAACCCCTACCTTTGGTACGACTGGCAAAGTCTCTCCGATAACCCCTTTAGGTAACCCCATGGCTACCTCCGATACGACTATATCAGGCATTGCTATATCGACTGAAGGATCGGTACTCCCTAAAGGTGCTGATGGCTGGGATGCTGGCCATGCTGATGGCTGGGGTGCTACGGTGACCAATGTCATGACAACAAGCTGCCTAAACTGTTCGAACCTAGGAATGTGAATGCTTGCGGGAACTAAGTGCGAGTGGGAGGTAGCTGTGAGGGTCCTTAGAAATAGTAGTGGCAGTGCTGTAATAACTTAGACTTCCTCCTCATCATCCTTGTCCTCCACTTCCTCCTCTGAGTCGTTAGTGTCCTCGGAAGATGTGTCCTGTCTCCCACTATACATGTTCACATGTTCAGAACTTTCTACCTCCTGTCGCATCCTTTTCTGTCTGATGTCCTTCTGCCCTCTGAGAGTACCAAGATGCCTCTACTACATAATCGGTGGCTCCCCTAGTTCTGTTGGACTTGGCTCGATCCCCAACCTATCGTTGGGTATCATCCGTGTGGTAGCATTGAGGAATAGGTTGATGGCGTAGTGTGGCATGCAAAATGTTTTGTGTTGCAGCAATATAAACTCCTGCATGCACTCAGCTAGTAAGGATGTCCAATCATACACTATGCCATTCATGATATTGTTCATTATGGTCACCTTCAGAAATGATATGTCTGATGCCTTACTCGGACCAGTGAGTCTACTTTTTGCTAAGTTCATTAGACAACGCCAATGTCCTTCTAGCACATCAAATTTCTTTAACCCTCTTGCCTTCGATGAATCCATTAATGCTTCGCTTTCTGCCTTCGGCCATTTCCCACATACTAATTCAACCAACTGCTCCTTAGTTTTCCGGTTGAGTTTCTTTGGTTTATTATTGATTTTCCTTCCTCCTTGCACGTGACTTGGTATGCCGAATATCCTGGTGAAGCCTGTGGCTCGAAAAGATATCACCAAATTCTATCCTAGATAAGGAAATGAGCATATTCATGAGAACCTGTCGTAGGTTTCTAGCATGGTACAAAGAAACCCCTCAAAGTCACAAATGTAGAATACTGGCATCCGCAACACCCATTCCACCTATGCCCTCCGTATGCTGTCCTTTGCAAAGTGATCATTTAGAGCCTCTTGCCACCATTTTCTACACTCCAGTCCGTTCAAACCCTCGAATGCCACATTTTGAGGTGTGAGATGTGTTGTTGTAGCCGGCTATGCCTTAGCTTTCTTTTTGCTTGTTTGCCTGCAATACGTACACCTGATGGTAAAGATTGAACATTCTTGTTCATTGTGTTGCTTGATGAATCCTCTTCTAGTTTCTTCTTCCATGTTCTCTTTCTGGCTGAATGCATATTGTTACCTCTTTTGTCTTTTTGTGTGAAGGATACAAAAACGGTTAAGTCAATTTTTGGAATCCTTCGTACAACTTATCCTGATGGCTCTTTTGATGCCATACGGCTTGGGGATAGTCCTCTGAAATTTGTTTCTTCTGTGTTGGTATGGCTGTATAACCTCTTTAATCCTCACTTTATTTGCATCTATACTTGTGTCCATGCTACTTTGTTTTTGGCCCTTTCCTTGGCTGTACAGTGTACAATGATTTGTGGATGCTGGTCTAGGCTCTCTTTTTTTCAATCCCGCACAGTAGGGTTATACTTTGTAGATCTACATGCCCGTGTACGGAAGTACTCTTTCAATGTGTGACTATTAATGTTTACTCTATATGTTCCTTCCTTAATCTCATGACCGTACGGTTTTTATCTCCTTAGTAGCTGTACGGTGTAGACTTATCTTACTTTGCTAAGTCGGTATAGTATAGTACTATATTGTTCTAAATGTGCAAGTCCGTATGGTATTCCACTTTGTTCTTCCTTTTAACCATGCTGTATACTCCTATTTGTGCTTGCTGTACGGTGAACTCCTGTTCTCCTGCTTTGCTGGATGGTGGTTTCGTCCTCTCCTATCTTGCCGTATGGTGGTCATTTTGACTACCCATCTTGCTTCCTATGTTTCTCTATGGTTCTTTGTTTAAATCTCATCCTTCTCTCCTAAGCTATACAGTATTCAACATTGTTATTCCTGCTTCTTCGAGTTCGAACAGTGGTATGATGTATAGCCCTCTATAACCATACTTCTCCTAGTCGTATGATGCCATCTTTCTTCTAACCAATGGCTTTACAGTATCTCTTGTAGGGTCTTGAAGACCGTATAGTGGTTGCTTAACTCGTGGTTTCTTACTCTGACCATACGGGGTTGCTTCCTCTGATTGTACGGGTCACATTTGTTTCTCTTGTTGTGCGGTGGTTTCTTGTCACATTACTTTATGCCATACGACTCTATGACCGTTTAGGCTCTAACATACATTATCTACCGTATGGGCTCCTTTTGTCTTTTGAATGGCCGTACTATGGGAATGTGCTTTACTTGTACATTCTTTATTATTTACATTTATTTTACACATACATTATTGCTTATTATTTTTATACTCTCTCCGAGTTGTTTGTTTGCCAAGGCATGCTATTTGTTTCATGATAGACTTTAAACTTCGACCCGTTTAGTGCATCGGGCACTTCCTTCCAATCGATCATTTACAGTTTTATTGTTCCATTATCACTGACTTTGCAAATTTTATATGGCCCGACCCATTTCACTTTAAATTTGCTTGGTTTGATCTCGTTGCACCCATTATACTTTAACACTAGTTGGCTCGATTGAAACTTGTTCAACTTCAAGTGCTTGTCATGCCATGCCTTACGCCTGTCCTGTGTAACTTCCGTGGCCCATTGTGCCTGCAGTCGTCGCTCATTAAGTTTATTTAAAGTATACAATCTTTCCCTCAGACTTTCCATATCTCCTAGTTTGTTTTCGGTTGCGATCCTTAAACTTGGTACCATGAATACCTTCAATACCCTAGCCTCCTATCCATACATCAAAGGAAACAAAGTGTGTCCCATGATTACCTTGTATAAAGTATGGTACACCCATAACGCTGATGGTATCTTTTCTTCCCAATCTTCTCCTTCTACTGCGCAAGATTTATATATTACTCTGATTAAGATTTTATTTGTAGCTTCTGCTTGTCCATTTTCTCTTGGATAGTGTAGGCTCGATAAGAAATGGTATATCTTGAATTGTGTGGTGAGTAGTCGATTGACGTGATTGACAAAATGTCCCCCACGGTCCCTTGTGAATTGTAGCGGAATTCCATACCTTGTGATGATTTGCTCGTAAATGAATTTCGTTGTGCTTACTGTAGAGTTGTCAGGTAGGGCCTGTGCCTCTACGACTTGGTAAGGTATTTCGTCGCTACCACGATGTACCTGCATCTTCTAGTTTTACTTACTCTGAGGGGTCCGACAAAGTCCAACACTCATCATTCAAATAACTCCTGTGTGTGTGAAGGGTTGAGGCATGAAATCCCTCTTTAGTGATTTTCCATCCCTTTGACATGTGTCGCATGCAACAACCCATTCCTTGGTGTCATGTACAGTTGGCTACCATAAACTTGCTGAAAGTATCTCCTGCGCAATTGTATCTGACCCCATGTGTCCTCTTGGTCCTTCATGTGCTTCCCTCAAAACCTTTAGTATTTCTTGTTCTAGAACACACCGTCTTAAAATCTAGAAGAGTCCCATCTTATATAGCAACCCATTGATCAACTGAAATGTTTGACTCCTCAGCACTAGTTTCCTACTTTGTTTGATAGCATTTCCCTAAGAAACTGTCCTATCGAAAGATATTCCCTGATACTTGTGTACCAGGATGGTAGTATGACAATCTAGAATAGTTGTGTCAGGGAAATCGTCATTAACTCCCTCCGGTGGTTCTCTTGATTTGATTCTTGATAAATGGTCCGTGCTCACATGGCTTTTTCCAAGCCATACCACAATTTTGAATGTGAACTCCTGTAATAGTAATAGCCATCTGCTTATCCTTCCATGGATGATCGGCTTGTTCACGAGATATAGCAGTGCTTGATGATCCACATAAAATACGAACGTCGCTAGTAGATGTCTAAATTTATGTACGACGTATACCATTCCAAGTGCTTGTCGCTTTGTTGTATTGTAATTCTTCTCTGCTTTAGATAGTAGTCTACTCACAAAGTACACTGGATGATCCAATCCGTGATCACCTGTCTATGCCAATGTTGCTCCAATTGCATAATTCAATGTGTCGACATGAACATGAAACTCTTTATCCTAGTTCGGATAAGCTAGGATAGGCGTTGTAGCTAGTCTTGTTTTCAATCCTTCGAAAGCTTCATTTTGCTTTGTATCCCATTTGTAAGGTTCTCCCTTGCAGGTTAGTTTGTCAAGCAGGTAGGATATTTTCGCAAAGCCCTTGATGAATCTTTGGTAATATCCAATATGTTTGAGGAACGATTTTACCTTTGTTACATCCGTCGACGGCGGCATTTCCAAGATTACTCGGACTTTGTCAGGATCTGTCTTTAATCTTGCTTTGCATACTATGTGCTCTAGTAGCTTCCCTTGCGGTACCATGAATCTGCACTTCTTCAGATTCAGTGCCAGTCTCACGTGGTTGCATCTTTCTATGCATTCTCTGAGTGTGGTTATATGCGTGTCCTCCGCACTAAAAAGTTGACCAATCGTCCAGAAATGCCTTGAAATTCCCAACTGACATCTTATCAAATATGTGCAAGATAATTCTTTGAAATATTGTTGGATCATTGCATAGTCCAAATGACATCCTATTGTAGGCATATACTCCATCTTCAACTATTAGGGTTGTTTTAAGCCTATCTTCTTTCGTGATAGATATCTGGTTGTATCCAGATAATCCATCCATAAATGAATAGATTTCATGCCTCGTAACTTCTTCCAAAATACTATTGGTGAATGGTTTCGGGAACATATCCTTCATCGTTACTGCATTTAGGCATCAAAAGTCCACACATATTCTTGTCTGAGTGGTGTCCTTCTTCAGAGATATCACAATCGGTGATACCCACTCACTCATCTGCACCCTAAAAATAATGCCTGCTTCAAGCATTCAGTTGATCTCATCAGTAATCCGTGTAGCATAGTTTTTGTTCATCTAGTACAACCACTTCCATACGGGTATTGCTCCTTCTATTAGTGGTATATAGTGGATGCATAGTTTCAACGGTACCCTTTTCAAGTCCTTATGCGTTCACGCGAATACGTCCTTATATTCCATGAATATTTTGAATGTTGCCTCTTTCAGGACTGGATTCCAATCGTCTCCCACAAATATATTTTTCGGATTGGCCTCATCCCCTAAGTTTATCATTTTTATTGTAGGCTCTTCGTGCTTAATAGGTTTTTCTTCACTAAACGTATGCACAAGCGTTTCATCTATCTGTGCTTCTCCTTCCTTCACTTCGCTATACTCCTTTGGAAATTCATTCTCTTCATTTCCCTCTTCAACCCCTAACATGTTACAGCTTGGAAAGAGCTTGTAGTTCTCCATTTGCCAATGCAGTACGCCGTTCACCGAGTCTAGGTCGTCATCGCTAGACCCTCCTTCCAATCTCAATATTCCCTCTTCGTCAGGTTCCATTATTTTCTTCCCCTTGTTGTAACCTTTGCCTTTGCCTTCGCCTTCGGAATTTGACGATGCTACCTCTCCTACCATCTGTGTGTGTAGGTCGATTACAAATCTTTGGCGTCGTACCCTTTTCTTTTTACTGATATGACCACAAGATCCAATAAGAATGGTTGTGTCCCGATGGTTACAGGTTGCGTCATCAAGGTCTGTAAAGGCTTGATCCCGTGCTGATCGACGGTGAGTAGTTGAAATGTAGGTGGCCACAATGTAGGTTGCTCCAACTTCTTCCATACATCTTCTGGTAGTACATTTACTCCTGATACCCATCTCTACTACTGCAGGATGTCTTCCCTTAGTGAGTGCCAGTAGCATTGGGTTTGTCACGGTCATTCTGCTGCCATCTTTTGCTATCTCTTTTGTTGCTTTCGGGAGTAGTGTCATTTTTAGTATCGCAATTTGTAGCTGAGGCATTGTAAGGAGGTCATTTTGTTTCATAGGAACTTCCATTTGCATTACCTTCCACATAATATTTTGTTCTGCCAAGTTCCTCTTTGAGGTGTTGACAATGTCTTTTGTTTGTGATTTCTTGACTTCCATTTGTTTTTCTAATTCTGCTTGTGCTTGTTGCAACCTTTTCTTTTTCTTTTTTGCATATGGATACGTTGCCTTCTTTGCTTTCTTGTGAGTGATGGCTAATGTCTCCTCCTCACATGTTTCTATACTTAACAAGTTCACCTCTTGCTTAGGGCATTTTGAATCCTAGTGGTCTTCTGAACCACACCATCTGCACAACAGTTGTGGTGTTTCCTTCGTGGTACAGTCTCTGGCGAAGTGTCCCTAGAGATTGCATGCACTACATTGTATCATCGACCATCCACTTGAGTCGTATTGTATCCGACTTTGCCCCCCATTATTGTTATTATTATTATTATTGTTACTTGTGAGGTTTTCACACCATTACCCCAAAATTTTTGGGGACCCCTTTTCGAGCAAGCCTTGGCAATTTTCACGAGTGTTGGAATTTTTTCAGTTGCATTAGCAAGATTTGGAGCGATCCAGAGTTTTTTGAATTGACAATTTTTACACCTTCGATGCCTTCAGGCTAGGAGGGGATTTAGTTTGTTTTTACCTGGTGCTAAACTTGATTTTTGTGAACATGTAATCTTGTCCTTAGGCCTAACAGGTTTCATATAATAACAATTTTTTCGATGGTTAAAATGATATTGGTAGGATAAAATTGCAAATTTTGCACTTAGACTAATTTTTGAAAATTTGATATAATTGTATAAGCTTGAGCATTTTCAAAATGAATTTGTTAAATTTAGTTGTTTTGGAAATCTTGAAATTTTTTGGTGAAAAGAAGTCTTGATAGTGAAATTGTATTTAGAGTTTGAATTTCGATTGCCAGAAAAAGGATTTATGTTTGTTAAAAAATTGAAATTGCATTGTGAAATTGAAATCGGATTAAATTGCAAAATCTCATTAATTGGGTTGAAATTTTGCCTAGAAGATTTTAAAAATGTTAAAGAAAATTGGTAATTTGGAATTAAAAATTGATCTTGGCTTGCTAGATTCAATTTTAATGATATTTTAACTGCCAAAACTTTGTGAAATGAAAATTTTGACATCTCTTAGGCTTACCTTGTTTCTATTTTGCAAATTTGGCTCAAACTGGCAATTAAAAGGGCTAATTTCACTATGGGGCTTGGTTATTTTCACATTTTATTTAAAACTGAGCCATCTTTGGAGGTTTCAGTTAATTTTTGTTTCCCTCCAGCTAGGTCGGTCCACTCTGGAGATCAACTAGAGGATATAAGAATGGGCTTCCCTCCTCTTATTTCCTCATTCATTTCATCTCCTCTTCCTTGGTTGTGTGAATTTCTCCTCTAGCTGGGCGAATTCTTCCTTAGCAGCGATTTTTGGGGTCAGATTTTCCATTCTTTGGCAGCAATTTTCTTCCTTCAAGTTGGACGATTTCTGCCCTAAGGCGATTTTGGAGTTGTAGTTCAGATTTTTGCAAGGTTGGGTGATTTTTTTGAGGTCTGAGATTTCCTTTGGCTGCGAATTCTTCGTCCAGCTATGGCAATTTTTATTTGGTGAAGAGGCAAAGCAATATAACATCTGATTTTTTGCATTTGTGGGCGAGTTTGGGAAGTCGAAATTCTAATTTAGGGCAGATTTTGCAAGCAATTCATTTGCTAGGGCATCATATTTTGCAAGGAGGATTGAAATATCTGAGATGAGATCTGAATTTAAAGGGGCCCGATTATTGGTAGAAGGTAGATTTATGGTAAGATTCTCATTCATTTTTAGAGGTGAAGATTGGTTTTAAAGGCAGATTTTATTCATTGTTCCTACTTGGTTCATTTCCCTTATATTCTTCTTGAACTTTTCATCCACCACTTCATCATTTCCATTGATAGGCTGAAGTTGGGAGATATAAGTGTAGATTTCATGATAGGTCACATGGAGAGGCAGAAAAAAGCTAGACTACCCTAGGATTGAAGTTTGGAGATTGATAAGGGTAGAGATACGATTTGGAGAGGTAGAAATAAGCTAGATTCCATCGATAGAAAGAAGTTTGGAGATTGATAAGTGTAGTTTATATCATTTAGAACGAAAGGGCAGAAATAAGTGTTTAGGATGGTAGATGTTAGTGCAAGCAAGAACCCAAAGGGAACAAATACCAAAAAAGACAAGGAAGATATGATGCCTAAGACCACCTTCTTCTTGGAAGTGAGGCAAATAAGTGACCAATATCGACACGGTGAACATGGTATAGTTGAAGAATAGATTGAAGGACGATCCCCCATGGCGAAGATCTACAAGAGCGTAATTGTACACTCGACGACTTTCCCTCCTACCTTGCCTTGTCCGAAATTGGTAATGGAGTGTGCTTCCCGATTTGCTATTGTTACCAAGTCCATCATGTTTGATGAAGGGAAGAGAGTGTTGGCTGACATCAATGGACAAGTGGTCGAAGAAATATTCAATATTCCTCAGCATAAAGGCATGACAGTGGTAATGATGGATCAGACAACCAAGTTCTTTCAAGATAATCAGGAGGCCTACTTCATTCATCTAAAGCAGAATTGGTTACACGAAGGCAAGAAGGGAGTTACCAAGTCGTCAAAGCTCACCAAGTCAGATTTCAAATTAGAGTATGACAACCTTATTGTGCTTCTCAGCCGAATCATGGGCATGGCTCAAGGTATGCAATTATAGAACTAGATGTATTATTTTATTGATGAGATTGAAAATGGAAAGAGAAAATTTGATTGGGCTAGAATTATAAGTGAAAATTTAGAGTTGCAACTTAGGACAGTGCATAATCAAAAGCAATTCTATATGGGATCCTATCTTTTCTATCTGATTGCGAGACTATATGAAAATCGTGGACTTAAGGCCTTAGGAGTGATTGGCAATGGGCCGGGGCAATGTTTGGTGCATGAGTGTTATCCACAGCTTCATTTGCACAACACCAAAGATTATAAGATGTTTTACAACACCTTTGCCATGTAGTCGGTAAGAATATTATAAGGGACACTTGCTAGGAGGCTCTCATTGGAAGTGAAAGCAAAAGTTTAGAAGTATGGGAGTTGGTTCATCCAATTTCCCCAATTCACATATATTAGAGTGGTAGGAAGTACAGTTTGTCCCAAGAGACTTCCAAGGTACCCACCCGAGAAGATAGTTTTGATGGAGTTGGCTAGGCAACTTGAGCATTATGACAAGATGATGAAACTTAAAGGTGAGATAGGGATTACCTTCTCATTTGGAATAGGCAATGATACTTGCCCCAATCTTGTCGCCTTTATAGTTGCAAAGGAGTTAGAATGGTATCATCTAGGATGGTATAGAGCAAGAGGGGGATTTGATCCTAATGGTCTTATCAAGACATCTCACAAAAACACATTCAAACATATTTCTACCATAGAAGACTTTTGGGCTAATGCACAGGATGACTTTCATGTGAGGAAACTAGCTTTCTCAAGATTGTTAGCGAGCATGATGAGGGCAATCAGATGGAGAGGCCTTGATATTCTTGATCAACTGGAAGATGATGAAAATGTGCTAAGAGAAGATTATGATACAGTGGATGGAATAGAGTTGGGTCTAGTGGATTGGGATGATCATCAAGATCCTTCCTTAGAGGCAGTTACAAGGACAATTGATCTACACACCGAGTCATGGTATAATGAGAAGTCAAGGCAATTGCAAAGTCAGAAGACACACCTTGCCTATGAGAAGATGAAACCAAAAGAAGAAGGTCCAGTAGAGTCAATCAGACAGAAAGATGGGGGCAATAGCTAGCAACAAAGAGCAATTAAGGGCAAGAAGATAAATTTGGAGGTTGAGAAAGTAAAGAACATTAGGAGCCTCCAACGAAGAGACATAATGCAACATCGTTAGGGGAGAGCATGATTGAGGCTAGGAGCCAAGAGATTATTACAAGTGGACAAAGGGTCTCAGTAGAGGTGAGTTCTGATTCATAATCAAGTGGTTACAATGATAGTATCGAGTACTCTCCTCTCTTGGAGAACTAGCATGGAGATGGTATGACAGTCATTAGTGAAGAAGAGGATAGGCCAATTGATATTGAGGAAATAAGCCAGGCGCCTGAGACCATTGGTGATGCTTTGTTAGTCAAACCGAATCCAGATTTGGGGAGATGCACTGCACCGCTATGGTTAAGGCAAATGCTTATGCCCAGAGGCGAGGTGGTGATTGTCCGAACAGTTGAAGATATTCAAGGGTTAGTGGCAAAGGAAGATAGTGAGAAACAAAAACAAATTGCAAAAATGGTGACAAAGGTAATCAAGAGCGATGATGAGAGTCACTGAAAAGTTCAGATTGCTATACCAAAGGTTAGTAAGGCAGTGGATGAGATTGTAGCTTAGGAGTATGAGATAGTAGAACTTGGGAAGAATCACAGATGACATGGAGTGTGAGGAGATCCAGGAAGGCATGATTTCAATTAGAGAAAGGTTGAGGAAGGCAAATGAGAGGATTGTAAAGTTGGAGGCCGAAAACAAGTATTGGAGAGATTGCTAGCTTATCCAACAGTTGCATTAGGCAGCCATTCCGCAAGACAGTGAGAGCAACGTAGAAGAGATATCGGCTCAGTTGCACGAAATCAAAGATTGGATCAGTGATGTAATTTAGGATGGGCAAAATTTCTTGCCTTTATCTCGACATTCAGGTCATTAGTGGCTATTAGAGACATAATCAGAACATTTGAAGGGGAGTGGAAGAATTTCCTTCCAGTCAAGGACTAGCCATTCTTGGGCTACGAGCATTTATTGGGCTACCGGAGAAATATTTGGAAAGAACCAAGTTGGGGGATCAAGGAGGAATGAGATGGTGGAGTCTTGGTATGTTGCCTTGACCATCAGATTGAGGATACTTGAGGAGATACAGAACGAGATTGCACAGAACAGCCCAAGCGTTGACACTTCCATTTCAATCATGTTGTGCAATGTTGGGGTTGCACTTGATTTTGAAGATATCAAAGAGGAGAATGTCAATGAGACAGAGTTTGGATCAAGATTGGATAAGTTTGGGAAGGTTGCCATCAAGAAGAAGCATTTGGGCACCCTTGCCTCCCTCATTGCCTTTATCGAATATGTGAAAGAATATGAGAAGGATCATGAGAAGACGTTGCAAGTAGCGAGCAACATGATGAATTCACTGAGCTCAGGATGAAGCACACGCCTTGCCCTCCCATGAAGGAAGTTAACGATAGGCTAGCCAAGTTCATTGCCTTGGGTAAAAAGATGAAAGAAAAGGGTAGAATTATATTAGAGGATCATTTGATGTAAGCTCAAGTAGAAAATTCTCCTTCTTGGGTAGGATAGGTGTTTGATTTTGATTGGCTACCATTTTGGTGCCTTCTCATTGGTTGCCACTTTTCCTTTTTTTAATTGGTCCATTGATGAGGTGGCATTTTCTCATTGGCCGATGGTGTGACAACCCTAATTAGTGTTTCTGGGATTTGATCTGGATCATTGATTTTGCCTCTTAATCTCTACCATTGTTTGTAATTTTGGCCCCTATATAAGGCCATTTGCTCTTATTTGTAAAAGGTCAAAGAAAATTGTTGCTTAAGATAATACCAAAATTGCTTTTCTTATCATTATTGTGACTTGCATGGTGAGAAGAACACTTGGTGTTATTGCATTGTTTCTACTTCCAATAGTTAAAGTTAAATTTCTTTGAAGTTGTTAAAGTAGATTTCTTTTCAAGAAAGTTGTTAAGCAAGAGTAAGAATAGATGGATAGTTGTATGGTGATATTAGTGGATGTTTGATAGAGATCCATAAACTAGGCCACTAGCATCCTGATGGCTTGTTAGAAAGCCTTGTGTGGTAATCAATTTTTTTTCCCCTTGAATCATTGCATCTATGGAGGTAGAGCCACCAGTAAGCTTTCATCAAATTTGATCTCCGTTCATTTGCTAATCTTTCCATTCATAGGAGTAGAAGTAGAGTAGTAAGCAATTAGTGGTTGGAGTAGTTGAAAGTGAAAGTGATCAAGGAGAAAAGAACAAGTCAAGCAAAGTGAGGTACCACCAAGTTATCTTCGAATGAATAATTAAGCTTGCCTACATGATTAACCAACAAATCACATTAATATAACTGAGTTAGTATCCACAAGTGTAAGGAACCTTGGAGTTTTCTCATGTTCTTCATGAGTACTTACTTTTCAAGAGAGGGTTGAGTGTTTGATATTCCATATCAAGTATTCAATTGCTATATGTTATATAGTGGTACAAAACGGACATCAACATTACTGCCCCGTCCGTGCTGGTTATTGTTACAGTACCCTCCTGAGGTTGCGTCATTATTCATGTTCGTTCATGCTTTTGTAGTCGACACTTCCTGCATTAGTAACACTTGCTGATGTCCCTTCTTTTTTATATTGAATGGGCATTCCTTGGTAGAATGTCCCTCAATTTGGCAGATATTGCGAAATTGTATCTTTGGGTAGGAGCCCTTTGTGTGGCCCTCCTTACAATCTATACACAACAGTTCCCCTTTCACTGAGTCAGGATTCTTTTTCAGATATTTGAACTCCTTCATAATCTATGATATGTACTTCTGCAATGCTCAAACCTTCTTACTTGACTCTTCATCACTGCTGCTTCTTTCGGAAGATGAATCGTCTGAGTTTGACGATTTGTTTTTCTTCATTTTGCTCATTTTCTACTCACTCTCCATATCCATGCCCGATTATATGCATCTATTTATGACGCTCGAGGTATAATTTTCATCTTTTTCTTCAATGTCGCTCATAGCGCTTCAACAAACCACCTTTCTTTAATCCGTCAGCTGGTTGGCTTTCCATTTTCCGCACCAGCTCCTTCAGCCTTCTTGCATATACATGGATTGTTTCATTCTTTCCCTGTTTTGTACTATATATTTCTGCTACTATTTCGTTATCATCCCTCAGTAGTCAGAATTCTGCCATGAATTCTTTCTTGACGTTCGGCCATGTTAATTTTTGAGGATTGGTATGTGAAAACTAATCAATCGCTATATCCCATAGGCTCTCCGGAAACTGTAGCAAACGAATTTTCATAACCAATTTAAAACTCCTAATGATTTGATTTTATAAGTAGTTGATTCCATTTCACATGACAATAACTTCTATTAACTGAATATAACTATGATAAAAGTAACTGTTTCTAATCTAACTGTATTTCATGTTCAGCTAATATAACGAGGACGAAAAATAAATAAATATACATTGCTAACAATTTAACCATTTCTAATTGATAACATATTCAGTTGAAAGAATAAAGTAACGACTAACTTTCTTAACTGAATTTATATCAACTAAAATAAACATTTATTCAATGTAAATGACAAATAGATGCGCCTTCTCCGACTTAAGGCATCTGCCACATTGTTTTCCTTGCCTTTAATATATTATGTTGAACTCGTAATCTGCTAAAAATTCCAACCACCTCCTTTCTTTAGCATTTAGATTCAGTTGGGTGAAGATATATTTCAAATCATGATGATCAGATCTAAGTTCAAAAGGTTTTCCAATTAAGTAATGTCTCCACATTTGCAAGGCATGCACAATAGCTACTAGTTCAAGATCATGGGGTGCGTAATTCTGTTCATAGTTTTTCAGTTTCCTAGATTTAATAAGCAATAACCTATTCATCTTGCATTAACACACCTCCTAATCCTTCTTCAGATGCATCTGTTATAACTACGAACTGCTTTTGTGGATCAGGTACCTTTAATATGGGTGCTGTAGTTAGTTTTTCTTTCAAAAACTCAAAGGCTGATTGACATTTTTTTATCTAGATAAATTTCTTCCCCTTCCTCTGAAGCGATGTGATCAGATAGGCTATCGTTGAGAAATTTCTGACAAATTTTATATAGAATCCTGCTAATCCCATAAAGCTTCTGACCTCTGATACATTTCTAGGTATAGGCCATTCCTTAATTGCTTTTATTTTTTATGGATCTACTGCTATGCCCTGAGCTGATATAATGTACCCTAAATACTGAATTTCCTTTCGATAAAAAACACACTTAGATAATTTCCCATACAGTTTATGTTCTCTTAATCTTTGCAAAACTATTTCTAAATGCCTTTGATGTTCTTCCTCGTTCTTAGAATAGATCAAAATATCATCTATAAAGACCAATACAAACTTATCCAGGCAGTCTTGAAATATGTTGTTCACTAAGTTCATAAAAGCTGTTGGGGAATTGGTTAAGCCGAATGGCAATACTGTAAACTCGTAATGTCCATACCTAGTTCTGAATGCGGTTTTATGTATATCCTCGTCCTTTATACGAAGCTGGTGGTAACCTGACCTCAAATCAAGTTTTGAAAACACTGTCGTGCCCTTCATTTGATCAAAGAGATCATCTATTCTAGGCAGTTGGTACTGGTTTTTGATAGTAACTTTATTGAGCATTCTGTAATCTATACATAATCTCATGGTTCTATTCTTCTTTCTCACAAACAATACTGGGGCTCCCCATGTTGAGACACTGATCTGGATTAGTTTTTTATCTAACATGTCCTGAAGTTGTATCTGTAATTCCATTAATTCTGTAGTTGTCATCCTATATGGTGTCCGAGATATGGGTTCTGCTCTAGGTATCAAATCTATGGTAAAATCAAAGGCTCGGGAAGGGGGCAGTCCAGGAAGTTCTTTAGGAAACACATCTTGATAATTCTTTAAATAGGGATATTTTTCCTCGAAAGATTCTTTTAACTTTTCTTTGATTTCCCCATCCTCATAAATATAGTTGTCTCCATAAGTGGTGGTTTTAGATTCTCTTGTGTCCTCAATCCTGACTGCAAAAATCTCACAGCCCTTTCTTCCATATCTTTAAAGTTGCATTGCAAAAATCTGTTTTAATTTATCATCTACATAGTTTAGAGTTTTGACAAGACAATCTACCTTGGCCTTATGTTCACTGAGCCAATTGATTCCTATGATAATGTTGTAAGACCCAAGAGGTGCTACATACAAATTCAATTCTGTTGAAAAATTTGGGAAGTCAACCCAAGCTTCAAACAGGTACTACTCTACCTTAGCCCTTGATTGGTTTACATATTCGACTATCCATGGTTTTGCCATAAAGCTAGATTTTTTTAGAAACCTACTTAATAGTCTAGGTGATATAAAACATTTAGAAGCTCCAGTATCAATTAAAATGGACACAGGGTTTCTGTAGATCTTACCCGGAGTTTCAATAGAGCCTATCTGCTGTTTTGCCTGCCTATTATCTAGGGCTGCATGAATCCTTTGCTGAAAGACTTGCTGTTGTTGCGGAAGAGGTGGTCATTGTGGCTGATTGGTGTTGGGTTTATTGGGACACTTACTAGCATAATTATCTCCTTCACAGGTGAAGCATCCTACAAGTGGTCCCTTTTTTTCATTATTCTTGTTATTCTTATTTGCATTGAAATTACCTTTAACATCCTTAACCCCATTTCCCTTTGACTTTGGTTTGTTGTACTTGAAATCCTTAAATTGTCTTTTTTTGGTTAAAAAATTAGCACCCTTTGAATTCCAGGTTGTTTTTCTCTTATTGTCTCGGATAGAGTCATCCTTCTTGATTTTGTGTTCTTGCCAAACAACCTTCTTTAGAGCTTCTTCCATGGTTTAAGGAGTGAGAACATCAACAGCTCCACCTATTCTATTTTTCAAACCCATAATGAATTTTCTCACTTTCAGATTAGTATCCTGTTGATACGGTGGTACATACTTTAACAGTTGGGTGAACTTCTCCCAGTACTTATGTATTGACAGGTCTCCTTGCTCTAAGTTTTGGAAGTCTAAAAGTTTCTGATCATAAAAGGTTTGATGCAGCCAGCGGTTCCTGAAAATGTTTACAAATTTTTTCCAAGTGATCTCAGTGGTTTTTATATTGCAGCTTTTCTGTTGAAATGATATATTCCCCAAACAACTTTTGAGGTTTCAGAGAAATTCCTAATTTCAAAATGTTGTGCCATTTTAGTTAACCAAGCTTCTACTTCCTCCCCCGACTCAGAACCGGAAAACTTGGGTGGTTTAATTTTCTTAATATCTGTTGACAAATCAGCCACTATTTCTTGTTTTTTTTTTTTTTTTTTTTTTGATTGTTTGGGTGAGGAGGTTTTGTTGTTATGCTCGAAAACTTCTATCTCTGCTCTAAGAGGAGGTGAGGATTGAGTTAACTCGTGGTTCTGCCCCATTTGGGCTGCCATTTCGTTCATTCTTCTTTCCATGTTTTCCAACTTCAGTTGCGTTTCTTGCAAGATTTGAAGGAACAAGTCCTTAGGAGACTAAGTGTTCTGACGAATTATGCCTTGATCTACAACCTTCTCGTTGCTATTCATTTTATGTTTATTATTTTGACCTGTTAATTTACAAATTTGTGTCAATTAAGTGGATTTAAAAAAAAATTCACAAATAGAGAGAAAAAAAAAAGTCTTGCAAATGCATGAACATATGAATTAATAACCTTAATACTTTGTTGCATCACTTAGAGCAACCTTATTTACAATATTTTCCTTGATTGAGGATGTTTACATCAAAATATTTTATTCTTGCTTCACAACACTTAATTTTGGCTCAGATTGGTACATATCTCGCATCCTCCAGGATCTGTGAAACTGCAAAAGAGGATTGCTCTGTCGAGCGTTTCAGGTTTGAATCAACTTGTTTCTATATGCTGCCTTACTAGTAGGAGTCCATTTGACTCTTTCTTTCTTCATCCGTTGTATTGCTTGGTTCAGAGTTACGTTATCTTGGGGTATGGAGCAACAGGTGTAGTCGTATTTTGGCATGTTTTTGATTAAGGAGAAATAGGATGTCAAGTCTTCTTGCGGGGTGTTTTACGTACTTGCATCCTGTGCAATCAGTCTATAACTTTTAGTTTTTCATAGAAGGTAGTGTGCCCTAGGTTTAGTGTCGAGCCCAACGCTTTGATACCATATATAACAAATGAATTTTCATAACTAATTTAAAACTCCTAATGATTTGATTTTATAAGTAGTTGATTCCATTTCACATGACAATGACTTCTATTAACTGAATATAACTATGATAAAAGTAACTGTTTCTAATCTAACTGTATTTCATGTTCAGCTGATATAACAAGAATGAAAAATAAATATAGATACATTGCTAACAATTTAACCATTTCTAACTGACAACATATTCAACTGAAAGAATAAAGTAACAACTAACTTTCTTAATTGAATTTATATCAATTGAAATAAACATTTATTCAATGTAAATGACAAATATTTACTCTTTTTGAAAAATAAAACTGTCTAATTATTCCTACTAAAGGATTAAAAAGTAAAAGTGTAAAAGAAACATACAGTAATAACGGAAGAATTCTTTATCTGGTTGTTCAAGCTTTGGAATTGGTGAGGGAGAAGCAAACATAGGATTAACCTCCCAACCCCGGACCATACTTATCCCCACACATCCTAACTTATTAGAATGACCCTCCCTACCTCGAGATCGGGCTTGGGATGTTCTTCAATCTAGCCTTCTGAGCTATCGGGTGGTTTGAGTGCCCAATCAGTTATACCTATATAACTAATGTCTACGGACAAACAAGTGATCTCAAGATTGACACATATGCCTATAAACTACCTTGGCCAATTATTTCAGATGAATTCATGGATCCGATCACCACCACTCGACTTGACAACATATTTCATTACCAGAACAAGCATGAGCTACAAATTATTCATTATTTAGATGTTCATGTTTGATTTCATTATTGGTTCTTGCAGGTTAATTCCACCTCTTTACCATTTTATGGCTTCTATGTCGGGTGAATCCTAGGTGCCTGAAAGATTATGATCATTCTGTTATTAGTTACACCTCTTCACCATTCCATGGCTTCTTTGCCGGTGAATTCCTTAGTGTTTGTAAGATTATGAGCATTCTAATATTATTGTATACACCTCTTCACCATTTCATGGCTTCTTGCCAGTGAATTCCGCGGTGTTCAGAATCCATGAGTATTTTGTTCATTGTTTTGGAGATTATAACAACATGTTTATTGATATTGATTTCAATACTCATTACAAGTACAATTCGATTTCATAATGATGTTACAAAAAACTAAAAGATCTCAATGATTCAATGAATTGCATAAGACTGTCAGCAAGGTATAAGTATGTTGGCTGCATTCAATCTGCTACTTAAAGAAGGAAGACTTATGATATTCAATTGCATGAAATGTTTCATTCACAGTTCTAGCAATTTATGTTCAGTTGCAGTCAGACCTTTACTCTAGAAAGGAATGAAAATCGAATACATATGTTTTACAATTCATACACCTAGCATTGTAAAGGCCAACTGTAGCCGGTCTTATATTCATGGAAGGAAGAAATTATATGGAAATGCAATGCATAAAAATCATGACCTGAGTTTGGCCTGAAGTCAGTCGAGATGTGGCTCCTCTCGTCCTTGGTTGGAACTCCTGTAGGTAATTCTTTTCACTTGCTAGCTTGGTCTCTTGCTGGAATAAGGAATAGATCATTGTATTACTGACTAAACAAACAGATTTAAAATGGCTAGGCTGGGAATGAGTATCACGGCTTAGAATTATTATCACAGCTTAGAAGAGAAACGTATTAGACAAGGAGAGAATGATGTTGCATGGTCGATTCACGGCTCCCTTAAAGACTTAGCCTAGACTCCTTGGCTTCTATCGGTTACCAAGATGACCATTCGAATTCAAACATTAATTCGATTTGAAAAGAAGAGAAATATAGAGGGAAAAGAAATAAGGAGTTGAAGAGTTATAAACTTTATTTTATTATTATAATACGTTCTTATATACGTTCACATAAGTATATTAATGAGGTGACATCATTAGATTATATTGTTATAATTTATTGGTGCCATTTCATTTTCATATTTATGTGTTCGTATGTAAGTGTTTATTATAATGATAAGATAAAATTTAATAAACAATCTCAAAAGGTGTGTATTATATTTTAATTTAGATTATTTTATGTTTTTATTATATTGTTTCCTTAATAGCTCATGCGGTCCCATAATGTAACCTGTAGACAAGTCTTCGTATCCTTTTCAAGGAAGTCTTAGGTCATACCTGCCAATTCTGATGACTGAACCAAATGAACATCCCATTCCAATGATCACGTTTAGCAATGCTTCCCCTCTCTTCAATCTCTTCCAGCAATCACCCATGTAAAACATTCTCGCCAAAACATTAGTTCCATAGTTTTTCAAAAAAAAAAATATTGATCATTAATTCAAATCAAACAACTTCTAATCATCTAATAACAGTTATAGGTTACTGATATTTCATCAATGTATATAAATAACTCATTTCACATGATCAGGAAAAGAAATAATTTGTTAACAGTTGATACAACGTATATAAATAACTAACTCATTTCACATGATCAAGAAAGAAAAAAAAAATCGTTAAACCGACAGTTATGATTAGATTGAAAATCAGCGAAAAATTAGGGATGTAATAGAAACTGTCAGATCCAGTCATCTTAGTCGGTTACACTGTTCGCTATTCAGATTGTTTCACATGTTTTTCAGTGTCTCATTGGATCAACCGTCCCATCACCATTAAACTTCAGTAGTTTTTCTTTCAGTCCTACCATTGTTAATTTCTTCTGAGTCTACGGTACTTGCTGTGTGTTGGTTATCAAAACCGTTGATTAGAATTCTACGAGCCTTGCCTGCTCGATGCTAGGATTTCTAATTGGTTATGGCCAACTTGACAGGATTGATCAATTCGATCTAGATCCTTTGTGCTTTTGGCAACGCAAAAGCAAGGTCTGCACACCTGATCCTGGACAACAAAGCTTGGAACCAAGATGTTTATAGAGAATAGATGTAATGCAAAGACAATTTCCTTAAATGACAACATTTTAAGGAAAACTTTTGGATTACGAATGGTGAATATTATTCTTTGAATTATGATTGCTTTAATAAGTTTGAGAACGCTGTAATAAGATTAAAAATGAATTACTAAAGCAAATAAATATTAAACCCTTAACAAAAAAGATCCGAATATTGCCAACAAATAGATAGAGAAAAATGAGCGAGTTAAGGATCGGTGCTGAAATTTAAATGGGTGATAGAGTTAATATTATAAGTTTTCACATACAACTTTATGATATTATGAATATTAAATCTATGAATAATTCAATTATCAAGACGCATCCAATTATTTTGTTTTATGCGTATTGAAACCAATCTATATTGTTTTAACTTTTAGAAGGACAAAATAGATACAAATAAGGAAACAATTCTAATATTCCACAATATTTGTATTTATCAGGTTTAAACAACAACGAATAATTTATTCCACTTATCCTAATAATAGATTATTGATAGAAAATTAAAATGATCACAAACAACGAACAATATAATAATTGTACTATAAAGCAAATAAAATTCTTAAGGATTATACTATGGAGAAGTTCGTGTTGAGGACACTCAAATGTAAATGCTCCACTCAACACAATTATATTTCACACAATATCGCAATTTGTGCTCAATATTTCAACATCCAGGGGCTTAGTTCAAATTCGATCTCTTCTAGCAAAGGAATTATAATAACTTGTATGCCTTAGGAATGCAGATAATTTTAGAATAAGTGTCAATGGTAAGTTTTTGTTTTATTTTTTATTTTTCCATCAAATACTTAGAGAGACTGAAAAGGCATCGGTTATTCAACCAAACCTTGCACCACGTCATAATACAACTAACCAATGTTTAATTCTTTTAATATAACCTGTATTATAACTGGCGGTTGTATCATTCCTTCATTAAACAATGTTTAATTAATTTGTAATAGGATTCGAATTTCAGTCGGCAGTTATATCTCTCCCTTGGCTTGTAATATTTTATGCGATTTCCTTCATTTCCCGTGAGCACCTTCTTGTAGAAAGATCATTGCATTTCTTCTACCCGCAGAGGATCACATCACAGCCATAACTGACAAACTCTATAAGCATGGGCTCCTTCAAACGTAGAAATGCTTCGAATCTGCATAACGCTAATCCATGTGAAATCCTCCCAACACGTATATGCATAATTCCTACAATGAAACAAAAGAAAACATTAGAAATGAATTGTTGGGCAATGATTGGTAAAAAATAACATTTAATGGCTTTCTTCCAGCAAAACCTGCCTGTTGGTTATCAAAATCATAGGTTAGAAACCTACGAGCCTTGCCTGCTCGATGTTGGGTATCTAACTGATTTTGGCCAACGTGACAGGATTAAATCCTCTGCGCTTTAGGTTCTGCTGGACCAAGGCCTGTTTACCTAAATCTTGGATGGCAAAACTTAATTCCAAGATAATCTGTAGCAGATTATTGCATTCAAATGAACTCCTCAATTGGCAAGCATCAAAGCAGACTTCGAATTGTGATTATTAACTTCAAAATTTATAAGAATTGTATACTGAAACAGGAAAGTTAAGACGAGTTATTCTATAAATTCAAATCTTCAAAGCAAAATGATAAAGATACGCCAGCATTGAATCCAAAATAAATGAGCAAGTTTTTGATCAGTGTTGAATTCCAATTGGGTGATAGAGTCAAATGTATATCCCTTACATACAACTTTATAGTATCTGATGATGAAGCATTTGTTAACAACTTAACCAATTTGATGCCACAAATTGCCACGCTGTAATGTATTCAGACTAGTCTATTATGATTTAACCATTATGCAGACACAATAGCTACAAACAATGGGATTGGAACTATATCCTTCACTATTTGTATTGATCAAATCTGCATAACAGTAAACAATTGAATGTACTTATCAAATTGTTAAATTAGAAACAAGCAGACAACAAAACCATAAAGGACAAGTTCTATACACTCCAACTCAAAATAAAAAAGAATTTCTTACTGATTTATTTGTTGAACACATCGTGCTGAAGACATTCAACCATCTGATGATCTATTGAGTACAATCTGATCCACAAAATGATTATCTTAATGCTCAGAAATTTACAGTATTCTTTGCCCAGTTCGTAACTTTAGCTTCTCCTTAAAAAGACAAGAAAACCAGTAATGTCTCTGCCGAATAATAATGACCAGTTTGTTCCTGTTTTTTTTTTTTACATCTCCCTTTGGTTTACATTGCACATATATATAGACTACGAAGAGTCATATTTTGAAAGGTTACGTCTCTTTGAAAAGTCATGTTTAATAACACAACTATTCAAAACTAATGACTAACTGCCCATTGTTATAAATTTTTATTAAAACACTAACATTTTACAACTGCCTGCCTGCTGATTAAATCATTAAAACTCGAATATGGACATTTCCATCCATGCCGATAAACTCCAACACTTGCTTCTGCCGCTGAGACTCGGATTGCATTCTGAATCGCCTAACTATCTACAGAGACGGCATCATTCACACATACGTGCATATATTCTGCTCACGACCCAGAACCCCTCTCATGCGACCGAAACTTTGACATTTCTCATACGCGAGGAGGCCTTCATCCTGTTTCAGATGATTTTGGTTAAACTGAAGCTGCCGGCAATTAGTTCCAATCGCGATCTTCAAACCCTAGAAAACTCGCAAGTCTTCTTGCGAATGGACCATATCCTTAATCGCGCACCTGTCACAAACATACGAAATACCGTAAGTGAACAATATCAATAGTAAGCCTATGAAAATATTTACCGAAAATCTCTGTAAAAAACATTTGGCAATTTGGTATCTATTTCATCCGAATTTCGAAGGCTCCTCTATCACCATAATCTTGTGATTGTGCTTATAACTCTGATGTCGTGCATGACTGAAAGGTCTGTACAATGCAAACAAGGTCCATTCTACAAATCTCTCTAATCATTCGCTATCTGGATGTGCAGAAAATGATAAGTGCGATACTGATTAATTGTGCCATCTGTTCACACTAATGCAAGTTTTACACTCCATCATTTTGCATCAAAGACTGCCTGAAGTATAAATTTTGGATTTCTAGACCGACAGCTAAGTATTTGATTGACCACGCTTGCAGGTTAGCAGTATTGATTGCAGAATAGGTTATTGCTATCTGATACAAACTTATAGAGGACCCATTACTGATATATTATCTCTGTTTTATGAATTCTCCATAGGTTTGTTGGTGCCTCCTTAGGCTACTGTGCATAAGGTTCATCCATTTTATTAACTTAACAATTTGCAAACACCCATTTCATTGTTCAATCTCCTCCAGTGCTTGATTGAAAATTTACAAAGACTGGATGTATGAACTGGTTGCTGGATACAACCCTTTCTGGGTGGCAGTTTATATACATATAAAGTTTCTGGTTGCCATTTCCTTACAAATGTATATACAAGAATCATAAAAACTAGAATCTATGCGTGTAAAATTCATTGCCATTTGACACAGTATATGACTGCTGCCACTCCATTGAAGGCATGTGCTGTGTGTGCAAATCCTGCTTTAAATTTGTCACTGTATGACCTTTGACGACTTCATTGTAAACATCCAGCACTATATCCATCCAATCAACATCTTAGAACAATTAGCCAATCCTGATATAATATAATCAATATGCAATTCCCCAAACATTTCTCGTATATTCACTGAAAAGACTTCCTCAGGCATCCTCTGATTCTCTGGATTGTTAATTTTGTCCTGCTGAATACATTTTTGATCTAATCCTTATTATGAATACAATGATGTCTGATATCAATAAAGCTTTAGAAGTTATACAACCATTGCTTCTTTCTCTCCAGACTTCATATTCACTCTTTAAGATTTAAAAACGGAGACTAGAATTTTGGGCTCCATCACTGCCCACACTATATTGGGTTTTGAGCATCTCAGAAATCCATATATCCTTCTATCCAAGCGGTTGATGTGTCTCCATCAAATATCTTTGTTGCCGTTTTCTATCGTATTTGTGATAAAAGGTTTTAAAGATACAACAAGGAAAAGATTAAAACATAGCAGGTGCCGCAAGAAGGTGGTGACATAAATTCTTTTCAACAGTCTTTAACAAGCACATTTCATGATATATTTCTCAAACATAGTGTTGTTCCAATGTTCCCTCAATGATCTTTCGGTCTGTGCTCAATACTATATACATTTGTTTTCACTATGATCTTCAGATGTCTTGGTACACATATTAACCTCCATTCATATCTTCTCTGCTATGATGTTTAACTTAAGCTTTCCTTTTTAAAGTTGTATATATCCTGTATAAATCCGCTCATTTTTGTTCTTTACATTATCCTAATTGAAGATATATTCCATCAATCACAAATACTGGCTAGAACAAAATCCTGGGACTTTCAGTATGCTTGTTATTCCCTTATCGGATATGATCACCACGTTATCTTCCATAGGTGATTGCTAAAGATCGAATATGTATAGAGAAGTGCTGTATGATACTTTCGCATATTCGCAGTTGTAGTGTGAAATTTTCTATTGTGATCAATCTAGAAATCAGAATCCTTTACATCCTCATAAAAACGAATTTAAACAATAAATATGTTGCTCAAGTGTTTGCCTCCAGTGGTATTACTGAACATTATATTTCAACCTTTATCAAATCAATCCTTATCAAAAAAGGATGCGATAGATATATTTAGTGTCTTTCATGTGCTTATTTTTGATCATAAAACTTTTGTATATTTTGCATAGGATGACTCACAGTAGTTACTTATATTTGTGTTGCAAGTGTATTGTAGATAGGAGTGCATGATCCCCATTGTTTTCTGATATATTGGATTTCACCCATGGCCAACAACATCGTGGTGCAGGGCTCTTGAAACAATAGTATGGACTGCTTATACCCTGTCATGGTTAATTCAATGATGGCTAGCCTTTGCTCTTTAAATAAACACCTTCAACATGCTGATATTTCACATTCTCTATTTTATTTGTGTCATTAATGTTACATTCAAATTTCAAATCTAACACAAATGGAATTTATTTTTTGGGCTCCATCAGTGACTCTTGCTAGGGACATAGGCCCCTTAAGGGCATAATGAGAACCTTAGCTGTCTCTGGAGGAGCAGACCTGCCAAAACATAAGGAGTAATCAGTTCATGAAATAATACAGATAAAAAATCTACAAAAAAAAAACGGAATACAATAAAGAAAGCAAAAAGAACTCCCTTTTTATGCTCATTGAAAGAATGGCTTAAGGTATTGTCCATGTTTTGAAAAATCTTGCATGCGACCGTCTGTATCTTGCAAAAAATAAGAGTGCTCCCAAGCCTTTTCAAAGATGATAAATGGTCCTATCCATAAAGCCTTGAACTTACCATGCTTCCCTTTGTCTTGATCTTTTGCGTTTCATTTTAGGACCCAATCACCTACTTTGAAAGATCGGTTTAGAGTTTTCTTGTCATGAAGAAATTTAACTTGTTGCTGTTTATTAATATTCTGTTCCTGCGCAAGTCTCCTTACTTCATCCAACTCAATTAATGCGTTTAATCTATTTTCCATGAAGTTGATATCCTCTATTTGTTCCTTAGTAACAAATTTGTAAACAGGTAGTAAATTACTTACGAGAAGCTTTGCTTCTTTGCCATAAACTAGGTTAAAAGGAGAGAAACCAAACTTTTTCACTGTGATTCTATTTGCCCACAATGCTAAATTCAGCTTTGAATCCCAAGCGTGCTTGTTATTATCTAGCATCCTTCTGATAATCTTCAAGATATTTTTGTTACTAGACTCAGCTTGTCCATTGCCTTGGGGATGATATGGAGATGAGTATGACATAGTTATGCCATATTTCCTACAAAAATCAGCAAACTCATTATATCTATAACACATACCATTATCTGCTATGATCTTTTTAGGGACTCCGAATCTAGTTAGTACATTATCAGTAAGAAAATTACTACTTGACTTGTAGACTGTCGAGTGGGTATAGCCTCTACCCACTTGGTAAAGTAATTAGTCGCCACTAGAAACCAACTATGTCCTCTGCTCGATTTATCACTAATTTCTCCAATAAAATCAATTCCCCACATTTGGAAAGACTCTTTTGCTTGTAATGTTCTTAAGGGAAGGGCACCATCATATTCTAACTTACCAGAGATTTTTTGACAACCTTTCCACCTTCGCACATAAGAATGACAATCTTTAAAAAGCTGGGGCCAGTAGTAACTTGCTCACAATATTTTATGCACTGTGGTCCTAGCTGAAAAATGACCGCCGCACACCCCCTCATGCATCTCTCTAAGAATAACTACAGATTGAGCAATATCCAAACAGAAAAAGTAAAATTCCATCTTGATTTTTCCAATATAGATCTCCCTAAATTAAGACATATTTAGTGGCCTGTAATTTAGTAGTTCTTTTTTGATTGTCACTCAGATTATCTCTACATTTCGTATGCTGTAAATAGTAAACTATATCAGTAGACCAAGGACATCTCTCAATACTAACTTTAGTACGACTGTCAGTAATCTGATTGACCTGTACAACCTCCAAGTTTGATTCTGCCATAAGTTTAGCCAATCCCTGCCCTTTGGCTAATTTTGTGATTTGAAACTCTATATTAAATTCTTGGATTTGATTTATCCAACGACATCCTCTTTTGGTAGTTTTAGATTGTCTAAATATATCCTTAATGGCAGCATTAGGTACATAAGCAATGACTTCAGCTCCGACTAAATAGGGTCGAAAAGATTTAACTGCATTAACAAGAGCATAAGCCTGCTTTTCATTTATATCGTAATTAAGTTCAACAGCGTGTAAACTCTTACTAAAGAATGCAATCGGCTGCTCATGTACTTCATCGTTCTTTTTGCAACATAACGACAGCTATAATATGATAAGAAGCAAATGAGAATATTTGAAAAGGTTTTTTAAAGTCAGGGAATTTAAGAACTGGAGCTTCCTTTATTGCTTTCTTTATCTTAGCAAATGCTCCTATAGCTTCATTATCCCATGTTATCTTTGCTCATTTTTTAAGCATTTTAGTGATAGGTTTAATAATCTTGGCGAAATTAGAAACAAATATTCTCACAAAGTTAATTTTCCCAAAGAATGATTGGATACCCTTAGTTGTTTTAGGCATCTAGATGTTATCAGTGACTGCTACCCTTTCTGGATCTATCCTCACCCCTTAGAAACAATATGCTCTAATAATTTCCCTTTAGTGACTCCAAAATGACATTTTTTAGGGTTTAAAGAAATTCCGAATTCAAGAGCTCTTATGAAAATTTTCTCCAAATGCTTACAATGATCTTCCGCTCTTTTAGAATAGGGAGTGAGGTCATCCTGATAAACTACCATAATTAAGTCAATTAGTCCATCAAAGGTGACATCCCTTGCCCTTTGAAAAGTGGTTCCCACATTTGTTAACTCGAAAGGCATCCTAGCATATATGTAAGTACCCCAAGGAGTTGTGAAAGCAGTCATATACTGTTCGGACTCTTTAACCTTAACTTGATTATAACCCAAAAATCCGTCCATCATTGATAATAATTCATTACCGGTTACCATCTGAAGTAAGATTTCCATATTAGGTAACACAATTGCATTTTAGGGAAGATATGTTCAAATTTTTTAAATTTGTACATAATCGAATATCGCCGTTCTTTTTTCTGACTGGTCCTAAATTTGAAACCCTAATGATCCCAACATCTCTCAGCTTAATTAGTTCATCTTTCATCTTTGGGGATAGAGTTGGATTGATTGGGCATTGTCTCTGCCTAAAAGGCTTAGCATTGGGTTTTAATGGTATTTCATGTTGAAACAAGTCTTCCCTATAAGCTTTAAGTTCATCATACTCCAAGCAAAAACATGTCTGTACTTCCTTAACAAAGAGATCAACTCAGCCCTTATTTTGGATGATAATTTCTTTCCTATATAAACATTTTTTGGAGAGTTTTCACTTCCTAAGTTTATTTCCTCAATATCGTTTTAGATCTTAGTGGACCTGCTAGGTTTTGCACTTTCTCTTTCATCAAAGATTCTTTCTAAGGCTACTAGACCCTTAGGTATTTTGTTTGTTTTTAATTGAACTATTTCTTTTCCAAATGACATTTCCTTGCCATCCTCTTCTTCCACGCATCTGTTCCAATCAATGAACCAATTTTCATAATCCTCCTCACAAGTTAAAAACCTAATAATATCTTTGTCATCTTCAAAGACTTGCCAGTTTTGTACGTTCTTTGGTACTGAAGGTCTATTTTCCATTTCTACTTGAATAACCTCATCAAGTGGAAGATCAATTTGTCTAATAGCAAGGTTAGCCATTATATCAGCCAAGTAGTTGGCTGACCTATCAATCCATTTTATAAAAAAAGCATTAAAAAATTCTAACAAATCCCATACATAATTACGATATTGTTTTAATCTTGGCCTCCTAGTTGAAAACTTATGCCTAATTTGGGAAACAATCAAATCTGAGTCCCCTAAAACAGTGAGTAATTTAATCTCATAAATCTTAGCAATATCAAGACCAAATAATCAAAGCCTCATATTCAGCAATTTTGTTAGTACACTCAAAATTTAATAGAAAAGAAAATTTAATTTTTTTTACCTGATGGTGAAATAAATATAACACCGGCCCCATTTCCTTCCTTACTAGAAGCATCGTCAAAGAACATTTGCCAAATGTTATTACAATCTTCTTTTGCATGTATTGAAATTGGATTAATAACTTCAAAAGTAGGTTTAGTTATACTTACCTGGAAATTATCCATGTCAAAATGGCAAAAGTTGACTTCAGGATTCAAAATGTAATCCTCAACCCAGTAATATGACTGGGGTTCCCTCTCAATTCTGATTTCTTTGCCCCCTGCTAGTATAGTAGCATAAGACAAATCTAGCTATACATGACCACCAACCAAATTCGACTATAGTCTTGATAACAACATGCCATAACTCGCACTATTGTGCTTGACTAGCCATTTGGTTAGCTTAAGAGATTGATTACATTTTTTTTTGCTTAGCTTGAGCTTGATTACCAGAGTTTTTGGATGTTTCTACTTGCTGCTGATTTTTTGCAAATATACCAGCTAGATTACCTTGATCAACAGTGTTGTCTTTATTTCTTCTTTGATATGTGTGTTTAGCATGTTCTACAGCTGCAATAGTGTAAGCTTTCCTTTCTTCTGCTATCAACTTCCATAAAATAGGTATATCTTTCTCATTTGAAAGCATCTGTTGGATACAACGTTGATGATTAAAGCTCTTGTAGTGATAATCGGAATTTTGGTCTTTGTCTGTAGAATCATCCTCATCTCTACCCCTTAATGGTTCTGATGATATGGTGTTACCCACAGGTTTTCCTTCACCTTCCTGGTCTTCGTCTTTAAAAACAAATTGTGCAACAATGCAATATTTAGGATCATGGGGAAGCCTACATACATCACACCATGGTCCATCTTCAACAATATTGATTTTCTTTAAAGGATCAGGGGTGTCTTTAACATAATTCGGTCTTTCTGGTTTCCCATCCTTCCAATTGTATTGTAAGGCATGTCCTGAAGTCTCACTCTATCATTTCTGTGGAATGATGGCCTTTAATTTCCATTTTGTTTAACCTTCATATCTTTGAGCATGTCCATGATCTCTTTTAATTCATCCTTCTTAGGGTTTTTAAGATTATATAATTTTGGGTCATCCCCTTTGTTGATTCTGTCGCCTACTTTCCTATCATTTTCAATTGTCATAGCAACTTTGAAAACTTATGGCAGTGAAGAGGGTCTTTGAGATCTTATCTCATAATGAGTTTTACTATCAAATGCACTTAAGTAAAAATCAATCAGAAACAAATCCACCCGTCTAGTCTCTCTAGGGATTCTATTTAAAACTTTGTTAAATCTTTTATTAAATTCTGACACTGATCCATTTGTAATCTTTTTAATACTTGTCAATTCATGTGATGCAAAAGAGTGTCATTATGATCACCAAATTGCTTAATAAATTGATCAGCAAAATCACACCATCCAGAAATGGATACATCCGACAAATTTTTATACCATTCAGCGGCATCCTCAGTTAATGATTGTACAAAAAGTTTCATTAATAAATCCTCATGATCCTCCTCAAAATCTTTGATTACATTTTTCAAATTAATCACATGCCGCTCAGTAGATTCTATCCCATTTCCTGAAAACTTTGGAATAGTATTCCTTAAATCATTAGATATTGGATTTGAATATCCTCCAATCCCTTCAAAATCAAGCCGCCTATATCTCTCAATTGTCATTGGCTACCTTATTTATTGATTCGTAGTGCCCTGATTTTGCACCATATAACCTTGGGTGTTTTGATTGTTATTATTTTGATTCATACCATAAGGTTGTTTGGTGTTTCCACTGCTTTGCAGAACTCCTCTCGTATGTTGTCTAGCATTCCAAGCCCGTTGGTTATTGTTGAAATGCCTATTAAAATTGTTATTTTGATTATTATCCTTTTTGTCCTCATATAACAGATTAACATGGCTAGTGGCGAATTGTGTTTCTAGATTCTTTCTATGAGGTGGATTATACTTTGATGATATATTTACTTCATTTTGCATTTGATCTGACCTTTCTTCTCTCCACCTATCTGACTTATCTTCATTAAAAGTTTTTCTAAGTGGGGAAGCAATAAGATCCTTTGATATCCCTAATTTTTCAAGGATCTAATTTGGCTGCATTTTTAATGTTTTTACTAATATTGCACCACTGCTATTTGTTGTTTCAACCATTTTCTTTATAATCATATCCCATTGCATTATCTGTTCATGCTTTTCGTCATCCTCAATACGAGTTATCTTGCAATCCGACTCTTCATCTACCCTAGGAATGTGAAAAAATGGATACAATTTTCTTCCTGCTTTTCAGGACTATTATGACTTGATTCTCTCATTTTAGTTTATTTGTTGGTCCTTTCTTGAAATTTTTTGTGTCCTGTGTAAAACATTTTTGACTTTTGATTTTTGCATTTCTTATTTCTTGGTTTTTTCTCAAAAGTTAGTTGCTCAAGCCTTTTAGGTTGGGGATTCACTGATCTTCTTCCCCACATACACCTCAAAAGCAAACAAATGCTCTTCAATAAAATATATTAATGAAACATAATAGAGTCGCCTTTTTCTTTTAAAAAAGAAAGAAAGAAATGTCTAGGTGTTTACCCAACAGAGTTAATGCCAATAATAACTAGAACTTGAAAAATGTTTCTTTCACAAAATCGTGTTTTAAATGAATCTCTACACCAGTATGATGGAGTAAGTATGCAAAGTTTACTTGTAAGTTCCCCAACAGAGTTGCCAATCTTTTGGTTATCGAAACTATTGATTAGAATCTTATGAGCCTTGCCTGCTCGATGCTGGGAATTCTAATTGGTTATGGCCAACTTGATAGGATCGATCAATTCGATCTAGATCCTTTGCGCTTTTGGCTCTGCAAAACCAAGGCCTGCACACTTGATCGTGGACAACAAAATTTGGATCCAAGACGTTTATAGCGAATAGATGTAATGCAAAGACAATTTCCTTAAATGGCAAGATTTTAAGAAAAACTTCTGGATTACGAATGGTGAATATTATTCTTCGAATTATGATTGCTTTAATAAGTTTGAGAACGCTGTAATAAGATTAAAAATGAATTACTAAAACAAATAAATATTAAACCCTTAACAGAAAAGATCCGAATATTGCCAACAAATAGATAGAGAAAAATGAGCGAGTTAAGAATCAGTGCTGAAATTTAAATGGGCGATAGAGTCAATATTATAAGTTTTCACATACAACTTTATGATATTATGAATATTAAATCTATGAATAATTCAATTATCAAGATGCGTCCAATTATTTTGTTTTATGCATATTCAAACCAGTCTATAATGTTTTAACCTTTAGAAGAACAAAATAGATACAAATAAGTAAACAATTATAATATTCCACAATATTAGTATTTATTAGGTTTAAACAGCAATGAATAATTTAATCCACTTATCCCAATAATAGATTATTGATAGAAAATTAAAATGATCACAAAGGACAAACAATATAATAATTGTACTCTAAAACAAATAAAATTCTTACTGATTATACTGTGGAGAAGTTTGTGTTGAGGACACTCAAATGTAAATGTTCCACTCAACAAAATTATATTTCACACAATATCGCAATGTATGCTCAATATTTCAACATCCAGGAGCTTAGTTCAAATTTGATCTCTTCCAGCAAAGGAATTATAATAACTTGTATGCTTTAGGAATGCAGAAAATTTTAGAATAAGTGTCAATGGTAAGTTTTTTTTTTTTTTGATTTTTCCATTAGATACTGGTAGAGATTGAAAAGGCATCGGTTATTCAACCAAACCTTGCACCTCTTTATAATACAACTAACCAATGTTTAATTCTTTTAATATGACCTGTATTATAATTGGCGGTTTTATAATTCCTTCATTAAACAATGTTTAATTAATTTGTAATATATTTCAAATTTTAGCCGGCAGTTATATCTCTCCCCTGCCTTGTAATATTTGATGTGATTTCCTTCATTTCTCGTGAGCGTGTTCCTGTAGAAAGATTTTCGCATTTCTTCTACTTGCAGAGGATCACATCACAGCCAGAACTGACAAACTCTATAAGCGTGGGCTCCTTCAAACATAGAAATGCTTTGAATTTGCATAATGCTAATTCATGTGAAATCCTCCCAACACGCATATCCATAACTCCTGCAATGAAACAAAAGAAAACATTAGAAATGAACTGCTGGACAATGATTGGTAAAAAATAACATTTAATGGCTCTCTTCCAGCAAAACCCGCCCACACTGTATTGGGTTCTAAGCATCTCGGAAATCCATATATCCTTCTAGTTCTATCTAAGTGGTTGTTGCATTTTCATCAAATATCTGTGCTACCGTTTTGTGCCGTATTTATGATAAAAGGTTTTGAAGATACAACAAGGCAAAGATTAAAACATAGCAAGTGCCGCAAGAAGGTGGTGACATAAATTCTTCTCAATAGTCTTTAAGAAGCATAGTTCATGATATATTTCTCGAACACAGTGTTGTTCCAATGTTCCCTCAATGATCTTTCGATCTGTGCTCAATACTATATACATTTGTTTTCACTATGATCTTCAAACATCTTGGTACACATATGAACCTCCAGTCATATCTTCTCTGCTATGATTTTTAACTTCAGCTTTCCTTATTAAAGTTGTATATATCCTGTATAAATCCGCTCATCTTTGTTCTTTACATTATCCTAATTGAAGATATATTCCATCAATCACAAATACTGGCTAGAACAAAATCCTGGGACTTTCAGTATGCTTGTTATTCCCTTATCGGATATGATCATCATGTTATCTTCCACAGGTGATTGCTAAAGATCGAGTATGTACAGAGAAGTGTTGTATGATACTTTTGCATATTCGCAGTTGTAGTGTGAAATTTTCTATTGTGATCAATCTAGAAATCAGAATCCTTTACATCCTCATAAAAACGAATTTGAACAATATATATGTTGCTCAAGTGTTTGCCTCCAGTGGTATTACTGAACATTATATTTCAACCTTTATCAAATCAATCCTTATCAAAAAAGGATGCGACAGATATATTTAATGTCTTTCATGTGCTTATTTTTGATCATCAAACTTTTGTATATTTTGCATAGGATGACTCACAATAGTTACTTAGTTATATCTGTGTTGCAAGTGTATTGTAGATAGGAGTGCACGATCCCCATTGTTTTCATATATTTTGATTTTCACCCATGGCCAACAACATTGTGGTGCAAGGCTCTTGAAACAATAGTATGGACTACTTATACCCTGTCATGGTCAGTTCAATGATGGCTAGCCTTTGCTCTTTAAATAAACACCTTCAGCATGCTGATATTTCACATTCTCTATTTCATTTGTGCCATTAATGTTACATTCAAATTTCAAATCTAACAGAAATGGAATTTAATTTTTCGGGCTCCATCACTGTGTACCCGCGTTGTTCCGAGTATTTGCGCTGTTCTGAGTACCCATACTATTCTGCACAACCGTGCTACTTCGGACAACCGCCCTACTTTGGACAACCGCATTACTCGGTGTGAAGGGATCTTCTTCAAGCGAAGTTGTTCGACTCTCTACCTGTATCCATTCGTCAGGTGTCTCCGGAACAAAGAGTTCACCCCATGCTTGTGCTCCTTCAGCACTTTGAGTTGTGTGGATACATTCTCTTCTGTTCGGGTTCTCTACCCTTGGCGTATATAAGTTAAGGAATTCCTCCCTTGTATCTTCCACCAAATTCAATCTTTGCCGCATTTCTTCGAGCAATTCCTTGGCACTCCTTGGTTTGCTAGGTGAATGCACTCCCTCGTCAGTGCTCCTTCACCCCCTCGGTGTCTGTCGATAAGCTGCTGAAACTTTTTGTCTACGCTTCACCTGTTGTGCTAATATTAATGCTTCATGTGTTGTGTGTATACCATCCTTGTCTTTTATTTTATTCCTATCTTTATTGAGCAGATTTGGCATTAATCTTCATAACACCTCTTGTATACCAGGTTTGACTAGCAACGATGTCAAATGTTTACCGTACAGGGTAAACGCATACTTATTGCATTAAGGTATTAGAATGTAACACAAAACAGGATACTTTATTCATATAAGCAATATGCAACAATTACAAGGATAATGATATCAAATAGTCCATCCGGACGATGTATAATATACTTTCCCGAAGGGGTGACTTAACCGTCATGCGCCCTTTCGGATACAACTCTACCCGTCGGCTACAATACTTTTTACTGACAACTATCTGCCAACAAAATTATGTCACAAGCCTACAATACTTCTGATTTTGGCTTGCAGACATTTCATCAAACAATTTTCTTGCAATCTATTATGAAGAAGTCCTGACTGGAATCACTTAGACTAGTTGTAGCTGAAATTATAAATCATATTTCATCTCAAATTCATACAATCATTCATAGATTATTAAGGTATTTTGACAAACAGTTGGCTCTCTTTCTATAGAACTAAAAACAACTGAAATAAACAATTCAGTCTGCTGTTTCGGATATCAGAATTTAAAATGTATGAGTGCATATTTTTCTAACCTCCAAAATGACACCATATAGACTTGCAATTTCAAGATCACTATGAGATGGGAAAGAGAGGGCTTTCTTAATAAAAAATCTCTCTTCGAAAGTGATGTCTTGATCTAGGGGCAAGTACTTTTGCTTTCTTTTGCTCTCAAATATATTCCAAGACTCTTGATGTTGGGTTAGGTGCATCCTTCTTGCTTGTGTAGATTTGATGCCCTTGCCAAGAATCAACACAAATGGGCTTTCACCAAACATCATGAGCTTGTATATTTCAGTGTTTCACACCACATCAACAACAAATTCAAACACATGAGCCACCATCTAGAGCCTGCTTTATCATGTCAGCATACTTCACAAGGGCAAACTTGTTAGAAATAGAGAATACTAGGGGGGGAGGGTGAATCAATATTCCAACACTTTTCGCCCAACTATATATTTCAACACTTAACCGGATGCATGCATAAGTGAATAAACTGAAAAGTAAAGCACAGGATGATTTGTTTTCAAGGGAACCCTGGCCAAGGGAAAACCTCGATGGGGATGGTACCTACAACAATGCACTAATTTGAAAGTTCTCGGTTAGGAGAATTGAGCTTGTTAGGAGTCTATTACATACATTTAGTACATGAGTCCTTGCGAGAGTAGACCTTGTTAGAGGTCTCAACCCTGTTAGTAGTTGTAATACACAAGAGTTCACTGCTTTTGCAATGATATATAATCTATACAATGAGTTATAGATACTATAACAAAACTAACTGTATTGATATCTTCAATATCCAATTAGTCCTTTGTGTATCTCGCATTTGATTATGCCCATGCAACAACTGTTTGCAAGACCATCAAAACATTGCTATACTAACATACATGAAGCTTGCATATCATTTGCATAACATAACCATAGTACGCATCATCAAAATATCCTTATTATATCCCTATTTGATAATTCTATCTAGTTGGCCTTGATGATGAAATGTGTAAACACTTATCCAATTTTTTTACCAAAACTTGCTAATTGAGGGGTAACATCTAGGATGTCTTCTCTACATTGCCAAGTAATTGAATCGACAAGGCAATTCAATTCGTCCATCCAGAATATATGCTAACTATCATATTAACTTTGGCGAACATAGTTAACTCATATATAGACTCTATGCTATTAGTATCCAAAATTGTGGCCAATGATCATAACCCAACTAACTTCGTTGATGAAAACAATACCTCTCTTGACAGTTTTCCTCGATCATACTTAGGCAGTTTTCATCTTAAATCAAAACCAAAACTATACTTTGATCCATGTGACCTTACCTTCTGATAGTGTTTCCATAAATGACAACATCCATACATTCATATCTGTCCACTTGTCAATAGAACTTTGGTATGTTTCAAAGTGGAGTTGGTGCATAGAGTTAGAACTTGCTACCTTTGTAATCGCTATAGTAACAAGTTGGGAAAATTATATATTCCAACAAAAGAGACTAGTGTTTATGTCATTTGCTCTTGTCGTTTGTAACAGATGCCAGTCGGTGCGTTATCTATCTATCTATATTCTTGAGTGAGGCTCAAGCAAGTGATGAAACGACAAAGAACTGATTTATTAACTCTCTCTCTCTCTCTATCTCTCTCTCTCTCTCTCTATATATATATATATATATATATGTGCTTGATAGTCAATGTCGATAGTTGGTATTATATGCTATTTTCTATTGTTGTTGGCAAGTATTGGCAAAGGTTTTTAATTAATTGGGATTTTCATTATTTATCTTGGCTTTAATATTTTAAAAGTTTGATGGTATTCTAATGTTTTGTTCAAGTCATTTTACATTTTTTTTTTGATAAGCAAGAGGCCGAAGCCATATATTAAATATAAAAAGAGTACAACCCAACTCATGAGGTATTGAAAGCACGGAGTTGGGTGATGGTCCCTCAGTTTAGCCTAAATTTTAAAAAAGATAACCTTTATTCCACATCCAATGGTTGTAATTTTCCATATTCTCCAAAGAGATCCGCTCGTGTATTAAATTACCTGAAACAACACAAAAACACTAACCAAAATAGACAACTCCATATTTCTTTGTTAGGGGTTAGAAAAACTTAAATAAAGATACAATTGAAAAGATAAAAGCATGAAACTGTAAGAGGTCATCAGCTAGAGATTGAAGAGAAGAAACTCATAAGTCTTAAAGGAGCATTTAAACAAAAAAGCAAGACATCGAATCGAATAAACATCAACAGACCCAGACCTGATTAATATCATCACATAATACCATCTTAAATACTAATAGAAATTAATCAGATCGATATATCTAAAAATCCGACTAGACAAAGAGTAAGAAAGGCAAGAAGCTTGAAAGAGGGGAGAGAGGGGGAATCAATCCGCCTACATTTGAACATGTGATGGTGGATCCTCCACCTCCAAGACTTCATCCACCGCCATTGGGATAAAAGACAAAAACTAAAGATATCTCTCATTTCATACTTAAAAGACAACTTGTACGTACCAACTAAATCAAGCCTTGCAACTAATAATTAATAAGGAGGATGAGTCAATTATTAAACATTCAATGCTAGAAAGGCATTAATCCCAATATTTGCTAACTCATCTGCTCGCTTATTACCTTCCCGATAGATATGATTGAAAATAATTGTGTCAAAATATTTGCAAAGTTCTAAAGCTATAGCCAATTTAGTATCTATTCGCCAATTAGGTAGGGAACCTTTTCTAAGGGCATTAATTATAATGGTGGAATCCCCCTCAACTTCTAAAAGTTTAACATTTAAGGATTTACACAACCAAAGGCTCTCCACTAGATCAGAAATCTCTGCCCAGTTGTTAGTAGGTTCACCTATGTATTTGGCCAAGTTAGCTACTTGAATCCCTTGATCATTGTGAATGCAACACCCTATGCCCCTTGATCATTTTGAATGCAACAGCCTATGCCTGCTTGACCCAGATTTCCTTTGGAGGCTCCATTGAAATTGAGCTTGGACCAACCATCCTTCGTAGCTTGCGAAACACATTCTAATCTCTTTAATTTACCTATAGTCCCTCCATCACCCAGAAAGGGAGGAATTTTCAGATCAATCCATCTACCTCTCATCCTTTCATCCCAAAAAGTCATCGTAGTGTGTTTTGCGAGAGAATTAAGCAATGTGTTATTAGTTAATTCAATGATAGAGACTTCAATCTTTTTCTTTAGTTGGTCAACATGCATCTACTTATCTTGGAAGATTTTACGATTCCTCTCCTTCCATAGTTCCCATAAAATTATGGAAGGAGACGTAATCCAAAGGCTATTATATATACTATCTGTTCTCAGCAGAGGTCAATAAGTCAACATACTCCTGATTGAATTTGGAAAAGCCAACATGATTCCCAATTGTGGACATAGCCAATGCCAACATGAGCTTGAGTAAGGGCAATTAAGAAAGAGGTGGTCTGCAGTTTCCTCATCAGACTCACATAATGGGCATTTGCTAGGCTCCTAAATCCCAAACTTCTTAAGCCTTTATGCTATAAGGGCCCTTTGATGAAAGATAATCCAAGCAAAATCCGGCCTTGGGAAGGCAAAACTTATCCCAACACAGACGAAGAGGGAAAGGAGATGGAGAGAAACCTTGAAGAGATTCAAGATACAAATAGCCCATTTTTGAGTTGTACTCTCCATTTTTGCTCTAATCCCATATGAGAATGTCCTCCCCTCCCTTAAAGGAGATCACTTTGGATCTTAGGATTGACTGAAGAAGAATTTTCTCTTCTAAGGGAATGTCTTCATCATCAAGATCTCTCCACTTCCAATGCAGTCCATCTTCTCCAAAAATCACAATGTCCTTCGCCTTTGTTCCCCATCTTTCTACCAAATAAGATTTTCCTTTTAGAAGGGAAGGATAACAAACAAGGGGCTTATAGCCACCCCAAGAGTCTTCCCCAAAAAAAGCCTCCTTACCATCCCCTAGATTCCATGAGAGCTTATTCCAAAAAATATTTCTACATTTCAAGAGGAAATTTTAGAATCTTAAGCCTTTGGGAGGGTTTGTTAAGTTTATAGCTTCAATAGGATTGATTCGATCATGAGATACATTGTTGATGGTAAATCATAATTTAGACAAATATTATTATATATATAATGTATAATAAATAAATAATATATAATATATATAGTTATTTATATTATTGTTTATATATTATTATTATCTAATGATGATTAAACATAGAGACATGTCTCTTCATGAGACATCTCTCCTCTTCTCATATTTATCTTCAAATATGCATTTAGAACACACCGATTACAATGACAGTATTATTACATTTGCAGAAAATGATCCTAGATAATTCAACATGGTATTAGAGCGACGCTGCAAGTGTAAAAAATGGATTAGTAAGAAAGTTTGAGAAAGAAATACAAGAAGCGACTATATGGAAAAGACAGTTTTATCTCAGTCAAGAGTTAACAAACCGATCAACGATCATGAGAAAGGTGCTATGCCAATGAGGAATGCAAAGCAGACATTTACTACAAAACATCTATTGGACCAGAAAGTCAATATTATAGTTGTTATTGATTTAACCCTCTTCCATATTGCGGATGCTCATCTCTTTTATCTATTCTGCCATTTTATATGATGGAGATATGGACAAAGGTAGGAATGAATGGAATAAGAATGGGAATATATTTAGGCAGATAAACGACTGATAATTGCAATAGGATAATTGAGCGAGGATTTGGCACAAGGAGCACCAAAATCCAACTTGTGTAGACGCATGGTGTCTTGGTTTGATCCATCGATAACAAAGAAATTTTAGTTCACCTGCTTGGAGTTGTTATAAATTATCTTGAAAATATGTTGAATTTGGATCTTGGTTATGTGTTTGGCTTTCAAATTTATATTTGAGGCTTTGGCATTTGATTGTGGTACGACATTTGTGGTCAGAGATATCTAGGTCATCATTTGAAAGACTTTTGAGATATTTTGGGTGTCTAGCAATATTCTGTAGAGATTTTCTTGGACAGGGATGACAAGTACACTCGGAAATAAGGAGTGACTTCATTAGAAAATTTCATAAATGAAAAATCATTTGATACATATATTACTGGAGATTTCATGCTAAGCTCCATATTAGGAAATAGAGATAGACTTTGGACATTGATCTGGGAAAAATCGTGAAGATGCATATAACACAAGCTAATCAGCATATAACATATTCTTCACAGCAGATACAAACACAAGCACCAAAGAAAATAGAATCACTCTCCTCCACATCGACTAGCACAGAAGGAAGATATAGATATATGATGAATCCATTCAACCACTGGTCACCGTGGCCTACTGGCACAACAGATGGCACCAAGGTGAAGATTACGGTAAGAATCAAATAGGAAGGAACACATCCACCATCAAAGGAGTATTGAACGAATTTATAAGAAATCCATTGAATCGAATAAGGCATCAACAGATAAGAGTTAATACCAATTGGTGGAATTACTGTGGAGAAAGAAAGAATGATTACAAACGTTCACTATAGTCATAGAAAGACATCAACACATGAGAATATAATGAGCCGAACAAATGGGCATCACCCAGAATCATTGGTAACACATTTATTAACCAGTTTGTATCGCACAAACAAGATTGCAGTCATCCTAGCTTGGACCAATTCCAATCGCTTGTGTTAGTGAAGGCATTCAGAATCACCATAGATGACATTATTCAATATATAGAAATGCGTAGTGGTTGTATCATTTTTTTGGAATATTGAGGCACATCATACTCCCAAAATATGTTAACTCAGAATGAAGCAAAAATGCTAGGGAGTATGTTGGATGTCAGGAAGTCCAGTGGCATTGATATTTTCTTTATAATTATATAAGTTCTGGTTTGAAAATGATATGACCAGTGGAGCTTATGTTCACCAGTAGGTGATATAATTATAAATAAAATAAAAATAATATGATGAAAATATGGCCAGAAAAGAGCCAAGAGAGGGCAATAGCTATACGTGTTACAGGTTGCATAGAAATCTAGCAGTACTTAATATGACAGGCTGTAAAAGATCCAAAAGCTGCACAAGGAGTGTTGGATGATTAAGAACAATATGCAATCATTCCCTTGTTGAAGAGCAATATTTTATCGCACATGGAATAGTGTGTCAACACCTATATTAGTGAATTAATTCCATAGTTTAGCTGCATGAAATTTAGCCATTCATTTACCAGATATATGCCGATATAGTCTTACAATGTTAGGTAGTTTGGTGCAGAGACATCAATATTTACAAGGTTCATAAGTAGATTGACTTCAAGATCCGGATTATGGGAATCCTAAATTATGATATTGCTATCAGGATTTAACTGTGATATTTTTGAGTCAAACTCATTGACCCATGTTTCATGAGTAGTGATTCAACATGAATCCATCTCTCATGAGAATAAATGGAACACTTAGCACTCATTGGATCTAGGTGATGCTCGCAGGGGTGAAGCACCGGGACTTCCCGGGAGGTCACCCATCTCAGTACTACTCCAGCCTGAGCGCGCTTAACTACAGAGTTTCCTCCATGGTTAAACCCAAAGCTTGCAACCCCATTTGCAAAACCTTCACCAAGTGTTGTGCCTTATGAACCATTCATTAGAAAGCCCCTTATCAATCCTAAATTAATCAATTATATAAATTTATCAAAGGAGACATATATATTATCTACAATGAAAGTGAGGTATTAAGGCAATGGTCTTCTATAGACTGTCGAATATACAGATGGTTTGGGCATTCACCAGAGCATTTCATTTCATGGGCTGGCAGGAAATAACACAAACTCAAGGGATATCAATGAGATCATTCAACCATATATATTTGAATAATGAATTTGTAAAGGCACATCAAATGTCTTGAACAATACAGTTGAAGCTAAAATGCATGGAGAAGTAGAAGGGGAATTCTATAAGAAATTTTGCTCCAATTCTTGGTGTTCTTGTAAATGGTAGAAACAAAGACTTAGAGGTCCTACACATAAATCACATGATCTCTCTGATCATCGTTTCCACTTCTCTAAAAGCCAAGTCTTGTAGTGAAACAGATAAAGTCTTTGCGTAGTTTGAGTTTTCTGCAGATGGGCTGCTCACTGTTTCCTCCATCAATAAATTTGTGATCATTAGTTTTAAATCAATTCGGGTCTTGAAAGTGACTAAAAAATCTATAAAATGGAATGAGTGAGAATTTCACATTGTGGTGGGGAATAATAACCGATGTTGCATTTGCATTTTAATCATCCTTTGATTTTATACACATGGATCTTCATTTGAGCAACTTGTATGAAGGATGCTCATGTGCAGATAAGTGTTCTTATCTTTTACATTTACTTATTGTAGTCTCTCTCTTATTTGTAATTCTACACATACTATAAGAGTTATTTGCCTTGATCTTTTTCTTTGTGTCTGGGGATGTTCTTGTAAAAAAAGAAGGCTGGATAAGGTGAGACTCTTGAAGAAAATATCCACGATGATTGAAATTATGAGTATCCTTCTATATTAAGAGGGAGTCTAACACTTCTGCAAAGGCAATGTACGAGTTGAGAAGATTGATATTCAGAGGGAGTCTAGGAATACATGTGTGTGACTGCATGATTTTGATGTGCCCACTCCTGTGTACATCATGAGGAAGTAATGACTTATCACTAGAAAGTTGGAAGATCGATATTAGATCCAAAGGGAGTCCGATAGGCATCCTTGGGTGAAGAGAGCCTCTAAGGGAGTAACTACATGACCTGACTTCTCAGGATCATTGTTCAAAGGGAGAATTTTGAAATGTAATCCCTTGTTAATGCTATCTTCTCTATGAGGGAGAAGTTGTAATTGAAATTCCTTGTAATGCATTCTTCTCTATGAAAGAGAAGTTGAGGTGAAAGGCTTTGTTCCACTCTCTGACTTGGTTCATGGTGGTTACTATTTTGCATATGTGGATTATGTCATGAAAGGTGATGATCTTTTAATGATATATATATTTGGAGGGTTGCTATTTTAAGTTGACAATCTTATCAATAGCTTGACCTGTTATCATGATAGACTACATTAAGTTGCTGTCCTGGAGTGTCGGTAGTAATGATAACGAAGATATCATGATCAAACTACATTAACTTGCTGTCCTAGAGTGCTAGAGATCATGATACTTGTCATGATAGATTTCATGACATGTTGATGACTAGTTGTCTGATCGACTTTATTAAGTTGTTGTCCCAGAGTGTCGGAAATCAGATAACTCATATCCTACTAGGATATAACATAATCTTTTGGTAGGCATCAAGGATTTGATGCCAGTGCACATACCAAAAGAATATAAGTATGATGAATATCATATGATTGATATTTCTTGTTGAAACATACTTCGGATTATATTGAAAAAAATAACATCTAAGTTGATGGATATGTTGATTTCCTTAAATATGTCATTCTAGGAATATCATATTGACATGATATCTCTTCATATACTTGACAACATAATGTGTTCTATAACAATCCTCCCTAGCTAAGAGGGAGTGTCAAGTTTGTAGCTTCAGTAGGATTGATTTGATCATGAGATACATTGTTGATGGTAAATCATCATTTAGACAAATATTCCTATATATATATATATATGATATATTATATTATATATATAGTTATTCATATTATTGTTAATATATTATTATTATCTAATGATGATTAACCATTGAGACATGTCTCTTCCTCTCATATGTATAAGTCTTCAAATATGCATTTGGAACACACCAGTTACAATGGCAATGTTATTACATTTGCAGAAGACGATCCTAGATAATTCAATAGGGTTGACCTCCCTAATGATATTGACTGGATTGGGGGATGAAAGGTATTTGTGGGAAAGAATTCTAACCCATTTGAGGTTGGGAACCTAACCATCCTCCATAGTAACCTTGCTCCTAAGGCTATTCCTTGAAGTCTGATATTTTTGATACTAGCTCCACCTAGACTTTTAGACCTACATATTTGGTCCTAGGAAAGAAAGGAAAACTTATGCTGATCTGCATTACCCTACCAAAAAAAGGTTCTAAGAAGACCTTCAATTTCAAACAATTTGCTATTTGGGAGATCCATACATGAAAGCTGGTAAATAGGCTACGCTAACAAAACAACAGAAACAATAGTCTGTCTACCTGCTAAGGAAAGCCACTTACCTTTCCATCCAACCATTTTAACTTTCAATTTTTCTACTAGGGGATCCTATAGTTTAGAGACATTGTGACCCAAATTGAGAGGGACCCAAGTACTGTAAGCCAAAATACCTTTGTTAAAGTTTAAAATGGCACAAACTTGTGCTTCCGAATTGGAGGAAGTGTTGAAGAAAAAGATCTCAGATTTATATTTATTAATCTCCTGACCTGATGCCTTGGTATAGTTACCCAGAATATCCTTACAGGCATAGGCCTTTGTACCTGATCCTTCTCCAAATAACATTGTATCATCTACAAAATGCTGATGTGTAGATGGTTCCTCCCCGTTGGTTATTGGGACACCTTTGATGGCTCCTTCCATTCTTGCTTGCGTAATTGACCTCCCTAACACATCAACCATTAGAATAAATAGAAAGGGAGAAATAGTGTCTCACTATCTTAGTCCATGAGAAATACTGAAAAACTGCTATTTATCAAAACAAACATTTTCAGAGTATATATACATTCAAAGATTAACTCTATTCATTGTTTAGAGAAAACACAAGCTTCAAGACATTTGCATAAAAAGCCCCAGTCTACCTTGGCATATGCTTTCATAATATCCAATTTGATGAGCATACTGGGTAACTTATTATTATGAACCGATTGAATAGCCTCCTAGGCTAGAATGAAGCCATCATATATCAATCTTCCTAGGACAAAACCTGTTTGTTCCTCACTTATAAGATTAGACAGTATCTTTTGAAGTATACTGGCCAAAATTTTAGTAAAGAGCTTGTAGAGAGTATTATATAAAGCTATGGGTCTGAAATCATTGAAAGATTCTACCTTATCCTTTTTGGAATTAAGGGCTATAAAAGTATTATTGACTTCTCTCAGTAGTTTGCCAGAGTTCCTGACTCCTTCCAAGGCTTTCGTTACATCTTCTTCTATGAAGTCCCAACATATTTGAAAAAAAAAGTTTGGAAAACCATGACTTAGAGCCTTGTCCGGATTCATATTTTTGAGGACTTCTTCAACCTTTGGTTTGGTGATCTTCTGCAGCAAGATTTTGTTTTGTTCCATAGAGACTAATATTGAAATGTTAGAGAGAACACTCCTTTGAGTTGTTAAACTAGAACTTACACCGTCATTATAAATACCTTCAAAGTAAGAAATGGCTTCTAAGTTGATATCCTCAGCCGATTTCTTTGGATTCCCATCCATTCCTTTAATAGAAGTAATTCAGTTAATAGCTCTTCTTTGTTTAGAGCTATTATGAAAATATTTGGTGTTATTATTTTGTGCTTCTAACCATGTTTCTCTCGACTTTTGTCTCCAGAAAAGTTCTTCTTTAGCTAGAACTTCTTCATATTGTTGCATAAGCTTTCTTTCTTCAAGGAATTAAGCCTCTCCCATTCCATTTTCCATAACTTCCTTGTTTAACAATTCTAGTTTGTCTTTCTAAGTTATCTTTTTCTCAAAGATATTTCCAAAGAATCTTGAGTTCCACTCTTTTAACTTGCGTTTAATTACTTTCAATTTACTACCTGGTGTTAATGTTTAGCGTCAGAAGAAGCAAAACATGAATCTCTTATGCTACCGCTCTTTGCTATGCATCACAGAGATATAAGCATCTATATTTTGTTACTGCTATCTGCTATACATTACAAAGATATAAACATCAGAATTATGCTACCACTGTTTGATATGCATCACAGAGATATATGCATACGTGCATATATCCATACTGACGTATGCATACATATACGTATACATATATCTCTGTCACACATCTGAATTATTGACAGTTAAGTAAGCATATTGTTGACCAACTTATATTGGTTGGGCTTCATATTATCAATGACTTATTATATTGCTTGTATCGGGTTTCATACCCCGTGCTTTGCCTTTATTATGTATTGATCATTATTGGGCCCTTGAGTTGTTATTGGGTGACGGCTTATAAACATGTTTTGGGCAGTTGTTATTAACTAACATGCCTCCGAAGAGGCATGTCCCTACATGGCTTTTGGGCCACGTAGAGACATGACTCTTTGGAGTCATGCCTCTCACTGCATATATATATATATATTCTCATTCACTGCCTCAGGAAAAAGCATCAATTCACGGCATCCGAGTACTTGCAGGAAAATATCAGTATTGTTTAATATTATTGTTATCACCTTCACCATTTTTGTTATACAGTGATCCAGAGCTTTAACCATTGCTTGAGGAGGAAGACTGTTAAGGATTTTGCTGCAAGTCACAGTTAGAGATAAGTATTTATATTCTACATAATTTAATTCATAACTTATCTACAAGCATTATTTGTAATTGTTTATCTATCAGAGATCCACTATTTTAACATTGTATCAGAGCAGTATTGATAAGAAAACTCTTACAAAATACTCATTATAAAACTGAGTCAAAGTTAAAGGAAGGAAAAGTTTTTTATCTAGCATTAAAAATGGTGAATCATGTAAGAATAGAAGACAGGCTAGATGGAGCATCAAATTTCTCATCTTGGAAAACCAAGCTATTAATAGTTCTAAGAGAGATGGAATTAGAAAATTACATTGAATCAAATTTACCCATGCTTGAAAATGAATCCGAGAAAGTAACATGGAAAAGGCATAATAATAAAGCAATGAAAATCATCATAGAGTCAGTAAAGGATCATATACTTCCATCTATAGCTAATCTTAAAACTGCATTTGAAATGTTCTTCTCCATTCAAAATACATTTGAAATTAACAATACAAGTAGATTATTAAGTTTAAAACAAGATCTACTTTACATAAAAATTAAAAATGAAGAATCCATAACCTCGTATTTCTTGAGGATTACTGAACTAAAGGATCAACTCACATCTACGAAAAATCAAGTTGATGACAAGGAGCTAAGCATGATCGCTTTAAGAGGTCTTCCTCTTTCATGGGAAAGTTTTATTCGAGGTTTAAGCTCCCGACCTGAGTTACCCAAGTTTGAGTCTCTTAAAAATGAATGTACTCAAGAAGAATCAAGATTAATTATGAGGGGAATCATTTCAAATCAAGAGGGAGAATTTCAAGCTCTTCAAGTCAGTACCAATTTAAATGTGACAAATTCGGTCACATTCATAACATAAGTCCAGAATGAGAGAAAATACAAGCAGCCCTAGCAGAAGTTGAGTATGAAAAGGATGAAAATCATGCATTTTAAGTTGTTAAACAGAGATAAGATCCCAAAGTGAGGAATCAGAGGGAGAATGATACATTTCCAAATACATTAGTGACATATGCAATGTTGATTCAGTTTTTCAATCAGAGATATGGTATATCAAGATTGATTAACAAATGAGCAAACAACATATATTCTTATTGAACCCCTTGTCAATGTTATATTGGAATATTTCAGGTAAACTTGATATGATCAAATTGTAATGTTGAATATTGTATTTAATTTCAATTTATATGTGATTATATAATTATTGCTTTAGATATGTAATGAAAGGTGACGATCTTTCATTGGCATATATAATTAGAAGGTAATCATTGTAAGGTGACGATCTTACATATGATAGGCCTGTTATCATGGTTCTTTGGGCCGGAATTTGCCGGACACCATGATAACAAACAAATAAAAGGTAATCTTTGTAAGGTGACGATCTTACAAATGATAGGCTTGTTATTATGACTATGTTATCAGAAGTCATGAATAACAAAACAAGGTATAAGCATCTCTAGACATTGCTTAAGTGCAAGTAGAGATTATTTCTGGGCTTGTCTAGACATTGCTTAAGTGCAAGTAGAGATTATTTCTGGGCTTCTCTAGACATTGCTTAAGTGCAAGTAGAGATTATTTTTGGGCTTCTCTAGACTTTGCTTAAGTGCAAGTAGAGATTATGTGAGTCTTCTCTAGACATTGCTTAAGTGCAAATAGAGATTATATGAGCAATCTCTAGACATTGCTTAAGTGCAAGTAGAGATTATATGTGCTATCTCTAGACATTGCTTAAGTGCAAGTAGATATCATTTACTGTTTATATTGTGTTGCTTATATGATGACTCTGATTTAATTAATGTTTTACTTCTCGCTAGCTAAAGAGGGAGTGTTAATGTTTAACATCAAAAGAAGCAAAACATGAATCGCTTATGCTACCACTGTTTGTTATGCATCACAGAGATATAAGCGTCTGTATTTTGTTACTGCTATCTGCTATACATTACAAAGATATAAACATCAGAATTATGCTACCACTATCTGATATGCATTACAGAGATATATGCATACGTACATATATACATACTGACGTATGCATACATATATCTCTATCATACATTTGAATTATTGATAGTTAAGTAAGCATATTGTTGACCAACTTATATTGGTCGGGCTTCATATTATCAATGACTTATTATATTGCTTGTATCGGGTTTCATACCCCATGCTTTGCCTTTATTATGTATTGATCATTATCGGGCCCTTGAGTTGTTATCGGGTGACGGCTTATAAACATGTTTTGGGCAGTTGTTATTAACTAACATGCCTCCGAAGAGGCATGTCCCTACGTGGCTTTTGGGCCACGTAGAGACATGACTCTTCGGAGTCATGTCTTTCACCGCATATATATATATATATATATATATATATATATATATATATATATATATATATATATATATACTCATTCACTGCCGCAGGGAAAAGCATCAATTCAAGGCATCCGAGTACCTGCAGGAAAATATCAGTATTGTTTAATATTATTGTTATCACCTTCACCATTTTTGTTATACAGTGATCCAGAGCTTTAACCATTGCTGAAGGAGGAAGACTGTTAAAGATTTTGCTGCAAGTCATAGTTAGAGACAAGTACTTATATTCTGCATAATTTAATTCAGAACTTATCTACAAGCATTATTTGTAATTGTTTATCTATCGAAGATCCACTATTTTAACTCCTGGAACATCTTGTATCCTGAGACTTAAGTTTCCTCCCACCATTTCATAAGAAAATTGATACAATTATCATTTTTGAGCCACATTTGCTTGAATTTGAAAGGACAATTGCTAGGCCATTTATTTTCTAGAATTTTAAGCTCCACAAGATAGTGATCCCATCCTGATATTGGTTTAACTTTAGATTGAAATGAAATTGATACCGATGATAGTGATCCGATCTAGCCAACTCTAGAAGAACTAACTTATTTACCCAATTAAAAAATTATTTTGATGCTAATGGGACAGGTGTTGCTGCCTCCTCTCTTTTTTGAAGATCGAAGAATAGCATTAAAATATCCTCCTAGAATAGATAGACCTTCATTTTCTAATGTTAGCCCGTCTTCCAACTCTTTCCATAACTTGGCTTAATCTCCATTATGAATTGGACCATAGACATTAAACAACCTATAGCGAATTTAAGATCTAATTCCTTTCACCATATCACTCATCCAATTTTTATGAAATTCTATAGATGAAATCGATACATTTCTAGGATCCCATATTATGGCAAGACCTCTAGAAGTCCCTTCAGCAGGGGAATCTTTTATCTCCCTACAACCTAGTGATCTTCTGAACTTATTCATTTCTTCACTATTAAGTTTTGTTTCTTGAAGAATAATTATGTCAACTTTAGTGTTAGTATTGCCGCATTTTAGGAGCCGCTGCGTGTTAGGGGCATTGAGGCCCCTAACATTCCAAGTTAAGACATTCATGGTGCCTGGGGAAGGAACTTCCCTTTCCCAACATTAATAATATTGGTTAATTTAATTCTACCCTTAGCTCTCCCATCTTTTAGGTGTAGTTCTTGCAAGGATTTCTGCCCTCGCTTCCTTAATACTTTCGCACAATCGGGACCTCCCGTACTTGGGAGGGTGACCCCTAATCCTAAAGGACCTTTCAAATCCTCAACCAACTTTGCTAACCCTTCTTTGATGAAAATGGGGCTTGTCTCCCTTTCCAAAGTGCAACTTTAATGAAAAGTGCAAATTCATTCATTTTTAACAATTTTGGTCTTTCAAATTCTCTAAGTTCTTTTCCAGAAAAACCCTTAGAAATTTGAAATTAGCTCGTAGAGGAATTTTGAGGAAGAATCTTTTTGTGGGTATTTGATCATTGGTTTCTCCACGTCAAAATCTTCTTGTCTCCAAAATCTCATTTTGTTCGGTGGTGATTTGCAATCTTCCCTTTGTTTTACTCTTTTTGTTGGTAAAGGTATGTTCTTGACATTTTCTCTTCTTTCACTCTTGAAAGTTGGATTTACTGGTCGAGGAATAAATGGAATAGCATTCTTTTATGAATCTAAGTCTTTTGCAAAACTTGTTTGAAACAACTTGATGAAAAATTGATGGTTTTTTAGGAGACTTGAGAAATGAGGGGTTTTATTTTACTTATATGAGTGCTAGGGTTTTATTGCATGAGTGTTTTGAATAAATAAATGTGTTCTTGAGATGAGATGGGCATGAGGGAAAATCTCATTTTCAAGATTTTCAATTAATCGAGTTTGAAATTTTAGTAGTTTTTGATTCAATGGTTTTCAAAGTTTGGGTTTTAGGTAAATGCACCATTGTTTGAGAACCACAATGTGGAATGTAATATGCTGCTCTTAATGTTTCTTTGGTATATGGTTGAGCAGATTGTGATGATGAATAAATCACAGTATTGTGATGTAGCCTAATCTATGTGCTTGATTGTGATTGCGTGACAACGATGAGACTCATGAATTCCTTTATGAAGCTGCCTTTGGTTGAATACAAGATTGGGATCATTGCATGGTTTCCAAGGAATGTGCCTGCAATATGTTATGCCTGTTTATCGTACTGGTAAAGAAATCAACGCATACAGACAATGGAACAGAATAGCAGAATTATATTCGCATATGCCAGACATACATTATGCTTGATAAGATGAATGATAGAAGATGAATTACAATGATCCCAGACGAGATATGAATAGTATCCACCGAACCTTCCCGAAGGAGTCCGTTGGCCACAACCATTATGTCCGCTACAAACTATTTACTTGTCAGCTACAGAATACATAAACACCGATGACAATCATCCCGTCGGCTACAAAAACATTGACGACAATCACTTCGTCGGCTACAGAAACATCGACGGCAATCATCCCATTGGCTACAAAGACACCGACGACAATCCAGTCGGCTGACACCATCCCCCCCAAAAAGAAAAGTCATCTCTTGACGACTAACAAAATATCTGAGACAAATTAACAAGCAAAATACATTAATGGACTAATTACAACAAGATAAATTTGCTTCTGACACATCACTGTCACCTTCGTCCCGTGCCTGTAGCCTCTGCTAACACAACACTGCCTCCTTAATGAAGCTGACCTTGATAGCCACCTGTGTTGCTTTCTCTATTTTCAATTCCTCGGTACCCTGAGCCAAGTGTCGCTGCACTGCCTCCAACTGGATGATTAGCTCCTCCTGAGCTCTCTACACATCCACCAAGACAGCCTCCTGGTCAACACCTACTCCCAGTGCCTTTGGTACACAGAAAGTCCATGCCTGCAGCAACTTCAGCTCTTCTCAACTGGTCAGACTCCCACGACTGATATCTGCAACGATTGGGGGTCCAGGGGGCAACGCCCCCGGCGGGGTCGAGGGGCAGCGCCCCCGCGGGGTCCTGGGGCAGCGCCAAGACCAAATTAGCACTTTCGAAGCCACACAAAACACCATTTTCGTGATTTTCTATCAATCCCACACTCCCTCTGGCAACTACTAATGTTTTACTACCTTTTATGTGTTTCCCTTCCCTCCGGCATCATGCGTTACTCATTTCGAACTGTTCGAATTTATTTCTGCCGATTCTACTCTCTTTTTGGCAACCACTGATGCTTCCCCTTCCCTTTGGCATCATCTGCTATTCATTCCGAACAACTTGAATCTGTCATCGTTTTTTTTTTTTTGGTAAGAAAACCCCTCACACCCATCTTCTACACAAACTCCAATAATCTCTCCTCCGCAAATGAGAAACAGAACTCCAATAATCTTTCGCTGAAACCTGAGCTTTGGATCTCTTGACATACAAACAAACCCTTCCTGAACTGGAACAAAAACTTTCATCCAACAATCTGTGAATGTTCCCCCATGTGAAGTTTTCTTGCAGCGAAGATGGCATGGAATAATAACAACGACGGTATATTGTTTTTCACTTGCTGCAATTAGATTGAAATCTGCGGCCTCCAAATAATGCCGCAGGAACAGGTCCACCAAATGCAACGAAGAGAAACTCGCGGAAGATATAGAATTTGCTGCTTGACAACCCCGCAGAACACCTCCCGCGGACAGGTGCCCACGGACAAATGCCTGCGGAGCACCTCCCGCAGATTTTTTTTTTTTGGTTTTTGTTTTTTTACAAATTTTTGTTTTTTTTCTAATTCTTTTTTTTTTTTTGACAAAAATAAAATAAAATAAAAAGACAGCACCTCAATTTTGCCTCTAGGCGTCGCCATTCTGCAACGACGACGACAAGGGAATCATCTGATCATTCTGTGACGGCGACGGCAACAGCATCTTCCTGGCACGGTAGGATCCGTTGACTGTGTGAGGTACCTCTTGCGCATCCAACGTCCCCAACTTTATGTAATGTCCCCATTTTAGCAGTTGACCAAGTGTGTGTGCGTTAGCCTTGTTCTACATGATCCCGAGGGCTAACGAAGGGTTTAATGGGATCCTGGAGTGTTTTGGCCTAGTCATATCCAGTTTGGGCCAAAACGAAGTTGATTTACTCAGTTTTAGGCATACTTACTATTTTTAGTAAGTCGGCAGGACACAGTGCAGGTCAATTTTGGTGATTGGATTTGATACTCCTCGGTGAGAGCTTTTCGATGAGCTATCACTCGCATTATTCGGAGTCCGATTGCTAATATATTTTAATGCCTGAAGTTTTATTAAAGTAACGTCTAATTTAATTGTAAAATATTAAAGTGTTACTTTAATATTTATTTTATGGAGATGTGTACCCAAGGGAGACATAAGGGGTATTTTAATATATGTTTTATATACTACACATCTTTTATCCCACATTGCCTATATGAGTTGAGCGGACCCTTGGAAATAGAATAAAAGGAAGCATTTGTGGCTTCATTAGCCAGGTTGAATATGAGAAGAAATTGGTGTGTGAGTTGTAGCTCCGTTCTTGGCATTTGAGGACGTCTATCCTCTCTTGTAACATTCTAGACGTCATTCCCTTGGGGTTTGGCCTTTGGAATTCTTTGTTATTGGCTTCATTATCAGGCAATTTAGTGGCATTTCTAGCTACAGGCAGATTTGGTATTTTGCTCATATCTTCTTCACTAGTTTTCTGACGCTTATGCTGCTTTGAGGGAATGATATTACGAAAGTAGTGGATTGATTGAAGGACAAAGCACTGTAGCAGCAAGTTCGAAAGCATGGGCTGGAGTATTATGTCAATACTGCTGAAGTAATTAGTGAGTTGATAAATCTGCATATTATTGTAGTTTCTTTCTTGTTTATGTTGTATGATACCAATTCCATGCACAAAACACAATAAACAAATAAACGTTTGATTTTTGGAGTTATAAAGGGTTTAAAACATTAAACGGAGAAATAAGAGGTTGAATGCAAACTGTTTGACAAAATTCCTTTCAGCAAATTGGTTTAGTTTTTTGGGACATCTAGGGGTGCCCATTACACTTTACCACTCAATTGTTGCCAACCTTCCGGATCTGATATGGTCCAACCCATCTTGCCTTAAACCTTTCCTGTTTGCTTTCATTCCGATCGTCGTACTTGAGTACCAACTGCCTCGGCTAAAACCTGTTGAGTTTGTCATGCCACGCCTTATGCCTGTTCTGTGTCACTTCCATTGCCCACTGTTCTTGTGGTCGTCGTGCATCTAGATTATTTCCTTGCTATTGGCACCCTTCAACCAATTTTATGGTGCGATGCATTTTTTTCTTCTTGTGCGGTCCGTTCACCGTGTACCAGACGGTGGAATTTTTCTTTTTTCTAGGTTTGTATTGTATGTCCTTCCCTTCTTTAGCCATAACCTCCTTTGCGTCATCTGCTTCTCTGTATTCCTTCAGACACTCATTTTTCTCCTTTTCCTCACCTTCGTCGACCCTTAGCATATTACAACTCGAAAAGAGTTCGTAGTCTTCTATTTGCCAGTGGTAAAAGGCCATTCACCAAGTCTAGGTCGTCATCATTTGATCCCCCTTCTAGTCTTAATATTCCTTCATCCAGTTCCATTCTCTGCTTTCCTTCGTCGTGACTTCTTTCGTCATCACTGTCGCCTTCACCTTCTGAGTCTGACAATGCTGCCTCCTCACCTACCATTTGTGTGTGCAGGTCAATTATGAATCTTTTGCCTCCACGCTCCATTGATAGGGTATTTCGTTTCCAATCATGTTTTACTTTTGCTTGCACCAACCAAGTCCGTCCGAGAATAGCATCATGTCCTTTTCTTTTCAATGGAATGACCACAAAATCCAATAAAAATGGTTGCGTACCAATGGTTACTGGTTGCGCCCTCAAGGTTCCTAACGGTTTGATCCCATGCTGGTCCGCCGTGAGCAATTGGAATGTAGGTGGCCACAGCGTCGGCTTTCCCAACTTCTTCCAAGTATCCTTCGGCAATACATTCACGTTGGACCCTCCGTCGACAATTGTGTTTGTCAGAACATTCCCCAAAATCCCCATCTCGACGACCGCCGGATGCCATCCAGATGTGAGTGCCAACAGCATTGGGTCTGTTGCCGTCGTTGAACTACTATCCCTTCCTGTGTCCTCTGTTGCTTTCGGAAATGGTGTATGATTTAGAATGGCCGTCCGTAACTGGCGCATTGTGAGAAGGAGGTCACTTATCTTGACCGGTATCTCTGTTTGTAAGATTTGTCATACAATGTTTTGTTTTGCGAAATTCCTTGCCAAGGTGCCGGTGATGTCCTTCAACTGAGATGTCCCTGCTGACGATGCCTTTCCAATTTCTGCTTGTGCTTCCCCCAAGTTTCTTTTTTCCTCCGCTAGCAATTTTGCTTGCCTCCGCGTAATTGCTAGAACTTCCTCTTCATACGTGCTGACAGTGATCAAGCTTACTCCAGACTTTGGACACTTGGCATCTTCATGGTTGCCGGGTCCGCACCATGTGCATAATAATTTTAGTGTGTTTGCCGCTGTACAATCCCGCGCAAAATGACCCCACAAATTACATGGTCGACATTGAACGATCGGCCGTCTGTTTGCATCATACTGGGTTCGACTTCGGCTCCCATTATTATTGTTATTGTTCGCATTGTTGTTATTATGCCCTCTGTTATTATTCTTGAACCCTCCGGATGTGGCACCTGCGCTATTCGTATTTTCGCTACTGCTCGACGGTGAAGCCTCCTGTGTAAGAAGCACTTGCGAAGATCCTCTTGTCTTCATGTTAAAGGGGCACTCTTTTGTCGAATGGCCCATGATCTGACAAATGTCACAGAATTGGTTCTTTGGACACGATCCTTTAGTATGACCGTCAGTCTTACACTCCGTGCACCATAGCTCACTGCCTTTTGGCTCCTTTTGCATGTTTTTAAACTCCTTCATCATGTGGATCATGTCCTTCTGTAGGGCACGAACCTTCTTGCTACCGCCTTCATCATCCCTGCTATCTTCTCTGGCAGGCTCATCGTCATCAGAATCAGATGAGTTAGTGTTCTTCTTCTTCTTTGTCTTCAGCTCACTTTCGAGGTCCAATGCTCTGTTATAAGCTTCCGTATATGATGACGGTGGCACAATTTTCATTTTCCTCCGCAACTTCGAGCGTAGGCCTTCCACGAACCATCTTTTCTGAAGTCCGTCTGCCGACTTACTTTCCATTTTGTTTATCAAGTCTTTTAATTTCCTGGCGTAAACGCGGATGGTTTCGTTCTTCCCCTGCTTAGTATTGAAGATTTCTGCTACAATTTCATTATCATCCCGCAACAGTTTAAATTCTGCCAAAAACTCCTTTTTAATGTTATCCCAACTGTTTAGCTTTTGTGGATCCGTATCAGTGAAACAATCAATTGCTACGCCTCGTAGGGTGGCCGGAAATTGCCTCATCCAGTCGTCTTCATCAGTTATCCCATTTGCCTTCCAGATCGTTTCACATGTTTTGCAATGTCGAATGGGATCGGCCGTACCATCGCCATTGAACTTCGGCAATTTCTCTTTTGGTCTCGCCATCATGATTGGTTTTTGTAAATAGGCGTTGCTCGGTCCTGCAACACTGACGCTCTTCACTCCCCCACCGACAATCTTCACTCCCACACTGGTGGTTTGTACTCCCACACCGGCGGACTGCACTCCCACACCGACGGATTGGTCTCCCACACCGGCGGACTGCACTCCCACACCGGCGTTCTGTACTCCCACACTGGCGGATTGGTCTCCCACACCAGCGGACTGCACTCCCACATTGGCGGTCTGTTCTCCCACACCGGCGGACTGCACTCCCACACCGGCAGACTCAATAGCTGCGAACCTTGGTGAAGAAGAAGGATCTTTTGAAGTTGTTTCCCGCGGAAGTGTATCCAGGATGAAGAGGTCACTCTACGCTCGTGCTCCTTCAACACTCCGAGCCGTGCGAGTCGATGCTCTTTCGTTAGAATTGTCTTCCCTCGGCGAACAAAAATTCAAGAACTCCTCCCGTGCTTCTTCCACCAACTCCACCCGCTGTCGAGTCTCCTCCAACAATTCTTTTGTGCTTCTGCGTGCGTTGGCAATAATCTTCTGGAACCTCCTTCGGCGCTTAGCTTGCTGCGCTAAAATTAGATCTGCTTGTGCCGTGCGTATTTCGTCCTTGTCCTTCAGGTTGCCCTTATTCTTCTGTAGTTGATTCAGCACTACTCTTGATTTTCCTATCTTTCCAGGTCCATAGGGCAACGGCGCCAAATGTTTACCGTACTGGTAAAGAAATCAATGTATACAGACAATGGAACAGAATAGCAGAATTATATTCGCATATGCCAGACATACATTATGCTTGATAAGATGAATGATAGAAGATGAATTACAATGATCCTAGACGGGATATAAATACTATCCGCCGAACCTTCCCGAAGGAGTTCGTCGGCCACAACTATTATGTCCGCTACAAACTATTTACCTATCAACTACAGCATACACAAACACCGACGAAAATCATCTCGTCGGCTACAGAAACACCGACAACAATCACTCCGTCGGCTACAGAAACACCGACGACAATCATCCCGTTGGCTACAGAAACACCAACGACAATCCAGTCGGCTGACAATGCCTATTAGCCTTGAATGTGTTTGGTAGCACATTTTTTATTGTGGCATACATTTCCATGGATTTGTACCTCTGGTGGGCGTAGGGCCAACTTTGGGAGTGGTTCTCAATGCAAGGACCAAGGCACAAAGTGGCCATGAAGGTAGCCCATCGAAGAATTGGTTAATCAAGCAAAAACATAATTTTAAATGAATGGATATAACATAACAAAAATAATTAAAAGTATGATTCCTTGTTGCTTTTTGTGCTCCCATAGACTAAGGAGACATTGGTAGAAGGGTTGACATAATAAGCAAGTCAAGCATCCTTGTTGCCACGAGAGGTATGCTCCGCTCCACATGAGTCATGATGTGGTTATGCGATCACACATTCCACTACCCACATCATGGCCATTTGATGATACTCTCATTTCCATACTATGTATCCATCCCTAGCCCATGTAGTTGAGAATTACGATCCTTGGGTTAGTGCCTTGGAAACTCTTGGTACTTGTGAGGTTAGAAATACTTGGATTGTTGTATACTTGGTCTATGGATGATTTCGTTGTGTAGCCATGGCTTTCTTATGTTGAGGTCTCGTCGTCTTGGGTTGCATGGCATGACCTTGAGTGATTGTATGACCTCTTACATGTTCTTACCTGTGATATGACCTTGGTCTTCGTATGACTTGTATATGGTGTGAGTAGATGTGGACTTGTGTATTGTAAGCCTAACTGCATGTTTGATCAGTGTGATTGGTGGGGTTATATGATTATCTCCATGAGCACGATGGGCAGGGCCTGAGGGTACCTCATGGTTAGGTGGCATAATCAACCACTGTTGGGGACCAGTGCATAGATTTACAATTGGTTCCAATATATGTTTCTCATGAACCTACATTAGTCATGGTGATATGATGGTAGACTTTATTGTATAATGCATTAAGACTAAGTTAGAGTAAAGGATAGATTATGTTGTGATAATGGTTCTTGTGGTGCATTTTTGTTTATCTGAGTGTATCAAGTGTATTTGACCTCAATAACCTCTTACAAATAGGACAATAAATGGAGCTCATTCAAATGAGTGATTATGAAATCATTCCATTCTTTATAATTCTCTTTCTCCAAAATAAAAGGAAAACCCATTTTCAACAATAATTCTTCAAACAAAATCGGAGATATGCCATCACATAAAAATAAATCTTCCAAACAATAATATTCTAAAGGCTAAAAACCTAATTTTGCAGCAAAAATAATGTGGGGCCCTTAAGAAGGATATTTTGGCGGTTAGGCATGCAAGTTAAATATCAGCTAGTACCAAGAAACCACACTACAAGTGCAAGAGACAACCAAAGCATAAGTCTTCTCACCACAACTCAATTTTCTTCAATGCATACCTCCACTCACAAGGGAGAGAATGACACTGTTCCTGCAACCTCCTGGTCACCCCATAACCACGGATTGAGCTACTTTAAAACATGAAATCCTTAGGCAGAGGTACATGTGGAATTAAAAGTCTAATGGAAGCCTTCAGATCTTCTATGGGCCCACCTTAACAACTCCAAAATATGAATCAAACCTGAAAGGCATTAGAATTAACTAAACTACCAAAATGTTTTGCATTAACTTTTTTATAAAAAATATAACAAACAAAGATCAAAAGTCTGCACAAGAGGAAGTTGCAGATGAGTGTGGAGATCCAGATACCAATGAAAGCTGAACTCTACCATAAAACAATGAGAGCTGACTACTGGAAATAAAAAGTCTGGCACAGCTACAAGGAACAATGTAGAAAAATGCTGTCAAAGGCAATCAAATAAATATCACCATCAGTGAGGTCACTGCCAATGAAGAATGAAGCTGCTTCCAATATCCAGGGAAAAATAAATCATCATTAACTGTGAGAAGAAATAAATTTCAGGACCTCCAAGCTTAGACTGTGAGCAGAGATTAAAAAACTCCCAAGCAACCAATCAAAGGAAGCACGAGCCAAGAAAACTATGGCTGTTTTGTAACAGATATGCCGTTGCCAAAGATATATCTATTGCTGATTTGAGCATCAAATCGCTGGTAAAAAGAGCATAGCACTCTTTTATCAGCTACATGCCATTGCCTGAAAACTATCGGTGGAGATATGATGGCTTTGTCTATCGCTCCTTAGAAATATTGCTGATTTCTAGTCAAAACAGATTAGTGTTGTTTTGGATGTGATAGCTTTTTCAGAAAAATGAAGAAAATCGTCCTTCAATGAAATCATTGTCAGGGAAGAAATATAGCTCTGATCAAATGCTTGCATTTATTTCCAAAAAACAGTGGATACTGCTCAATCAAACATTGATGAAGATTCTCAGATGTGGAAGGAGTTACTGTAAGATGGCTCCGATACCATGTAGGAAAGATCAACCTTCCAAAACTTGCAAATGAAAAGTATACCATCACACAAGAATATGTTAATTCATGAAATAGATGATTACATCGAGATACAGATTTAATATCCCCTTTTTCTAGCTATTATTTTCTGATACATTATTAGAGGGATTAGTATGAGATTTTGCCTCGGCACCATCAGATTCAGGCCAATTGGAGTTGATACAGCTGGGGTTTCCAGATACTTACTATTTATAGTAGGTCAATAAGGGTTTGTTTCTGGTTTTGCAGTGTTGGACTTGGAGCATCTTGCTGAGATCTTTCTGACAAATAATTATACATGGTTATCTGAGTCCAATCGATTATCTATTTTAATCCCTAAAGATTAAATTCTTTTAATAAAGTGACTTGTTTAAAGGGAAAAAATCAGAGAACCAAAAATCACAGCGATTCATGTGATTCGGGAAACATGCTGGGCGATTTTTGACAAGCCATTGAATCATATCACCAATTTTTGGCCATTAACTGCATGAATCGACTCAAAAAATTGGGCAGCCCAATTGGGCAACCTTAAAAAATTAAAAGCAACTTTTTTCAATATTTTTTTATAACAGTTAACTTTCTTATAACCCTAAAGGCCTTCTATTTGTTGAGTATGACAAAAAGACAGGAAAAGTGAGAGATAGACTTGAGCTAGAGCTATAAAGCAGATAAGACTTTCTTTTTAACATTTTGTTTCCAGATAGACATATGTTTCATGGATCTTCATCTTACATACATTTATGAGATGACCACATATATAATTCGATATATCTATGTCATATGATCCTATATTTTCTATTTAGTTCAGCTACAAATTACAATTTACATTTTATGTATGTGATGGATTTATCATTAATGTTCTTTGTTTATGTATGTTAGCTCCCATTTGATGATGTTATAGTGTTTTTAAGTTATGTTCAATATAGGGTGCTTGAAATAAGTTTAAAATCGTTAAAATCTCTAAATTTCAAGGGTTTTTTCACTTCGCCGATTCATAGCCGATTTGTAGGTGATTCATGAGTTAAGTCAGCCTTGCCGATTCTGAGTTTTGGTTCAATTGAAAAAATTAATGTCCCTTTATCTTTATAAGGCCATATTATTTTCTTATGTGAAATAAGGACAATTAAAAGAAAAAGAGAATGAAAATGAAGAGACAAGCAAGGGAATAGGAAATCACTTGGTTGTGCTAAAAAAAGAGAGGGAGCTCATTTTCAGCATTCCTGGATTTGTGATTGATTTTTTGATTTCCCTTTGGAGAATTTTGGGAAGCTTCTTGCTGTCTCTTGCTGAAGCCTGAGGATGGACACCTTCAGGATTCTTGGTGGATTGGACAAAAACTCTGTTCATCTTTAGAGTGGACTTGTGATGAAGTTCACCTTGCTTTCCAGGTTTTTTTTCTTAGTATTCTAATCTGACTGTAATACCGCATGTAAGATTGCTTTTGGTGTTATGAAGTTATTCTATTGCTCATTTATAATGCATAATTTATATGTTACAGTTTGAAAATTATTTGGGAAGTTTTGCGAGAGAATATCCAGACCGAGATATTACACAAAATAATATACAGGACCTTGCCTATAAAGATGAGGAATAATCTGGTATATGGGAGTAACCATACAACTGCTAGTAACTAAAATATGCACCTAATTATCCCTAGGTAAACTTGAGCGTGAGAGTAAATAATACTTTACTCCAACAAGAATAAACAGACCCATGGAGCACAAAATCACCTAGGTACGTCCATGGATGTACTCAAATGTTTGTGCCCTGAATTAGCAGAAACTAGGCCACACCCACAGGAAACAAACCTAATTCTGAATTCAAAACAAATCACATCTGATTCCAGGGTTGTAGGTGCCATAAAATTTGTTAGGTCCAAAGTTTCTGTTTGAGTTGTGGAATTGCAGACTAAGAGTTGAATATGACAGCAATTGTGTACCATAACAATTTTAGAGCACATGCTCATGAAGTATACTTGTATTTGAAGGGTGGGATCATGACAGAAGACGAACTAGATTTTTATTGTGGACCTAAGATTATTTTAAAAGGGAAAAACTTTGGCTGTGGTACTCAGTGATTGAAAGAAACAATCAAAGTAAGTAATTGTTAACTTCAAAGATCACCATTATGGTGTTATCCCATTAGGCACTATATGCTAACTTTCAACATGCATGCATGTTGATAAATGTGTTTTCTCAGTCCCAACTTCTAAGTCAATATTATCTTTCCAAGCAACATAGATGACCAATCCACTTGTCCACATGAAACTTAAGGTTCACTATGAAAGCCCCAAATGTTATAATGGAATATAAAATTTAGAATAATATTAGAAAGAAAACTCAGATTAGCTTTATTCAAGTGGTTTGATAAATATAGCAAGTTATTCAAGTGTAATTGATTAACCACATTGAAGTGCTTATTATCCATTACTCTATTTTGCATTTTTTATGATGGGTATTCAATCGTGTTCTTTGATGCATTGCTAATCTATATATTTGTTTGTCTAAAAGCTATTTGAAAAACATTAATCTATTGAAGCAATTGGGGTAAAGATTTTTTCTTTGGTGTAAAATGTGGGTTTTGAGTGCTCTCTACAGTTTGAGATATTTTCATGGTGATTATTCACTTTAAAGTCTGATTTGAGAAGAAGATTGTAAACAGTGAAATAGGATTCCTGGTTATTTTGGTGGTGATTTGAAGTATTATTTGCTACAAATAAGATCAGAATGTTTTCTTCTCCATATACATTCTGATTTGACCTATTTTGGTGAAATATTTTTGGGGCTTTTCTTTTTATACCAGTAGCATCTCAAAGCGACATTCTTTTTTTGTCCCATAAATGGCGACATTCATGATATCATAATGTTCAAAGATATTGCATAAGGTCAGCTAAGCTTGTCCTTAATTTGTAATATTTGGAGTTGATATCTTTCGATAGATGTTGGAAGGACTATTCATATAATGTGTGTGCCTGTTTGGATTGAAGTACTCGACATTATTTTCCAAAATTTACATCCTGCTTTTGCACTTTCATGTTCATTTCTAAAATTTAGAAGAAATGCACTTTCTTTATTCTTTCAGCGGTTACTGATAATCATCTTTTGCTACCATGGTCCAGGAAATGGTGTTTAGTGAAAGTCCTTGACAAGCATGTACCTAGATTTCTCTTTAACTGAATAAATAGCAGGTATTATTTTGAGGCTATAAATTTATTCTTCCTTCGGTTCAAACGAGGCTTAAGCTGCTGCTTTGTACATATGATTTGACTATGTATCTTGTTAAAATTGCAGCATATTTCACTTTCCGAGTATCATCTTTAAAATTCATTTTACTCATCATGGATTCAAATATCATTGGTCATACTTATTTAGGCTACATTAATCCATAACTATTGGTCAGTTTATGGATTGTTTGTTCCTCATTAGTAAAAGTTCGAAGATCGAGAGATGTACATAACATTATGCAGGGGCAGTTTCTATTTAGAGGGGATTTACTCTCGTGTATATTTGTTGTGGCTCTTGGCCATTGGAATTTTTCGAAGTAGCAAATACAGAATTAATTTCTTATAAAGTTTTTTTATTTCTTAGTTTCTTTGTTATGCTTGTTTTAATTGTAAAAGGAAACAAAACAAGCATATTGTACATCTAACGTAAGTAGATTATTGAAAATTTTCTCACAATCACTGGATGGTATGAACTCTTGTAGATTATACTTGGGTGGCATGTACTTAATGTGGACTATTATAAGCAGGACCTCTGATTATGACATTTGAGCAAACTGTGAAGGTCAAGGTGCAATCAAGATTCCGTTCTCATCTACCGTCCTTAGCTTCCTTCCATGGAAGATCAATTGGGTTCAGTGGCGCTTTATAATGCCCCATGATTCTCCACGTTCCCTAAAGAGTACGATGCTCTAAGGACTTGACGGGAGCATGCGTGGAAGCTGAAATTTACTATCCAACAGGATTTGCTTTGTAATCCAGCGCTTGATAATACATATATATCTTTTCAAACAATTCGCACATGCTATGAAATCTCAAATAAAAGAACTAGCAATTTCATTGGCATGGCTCTGTGAAGTTGCCTCTAATATTATTAATTATCTCCTTTCTGATATTAATCAGGTCTCTTCAAATACCAAATTTCAATTATTTACACGCCCTCGTTAAAGAAAATTCAAATCAGATTCCAACCTAAGTCGTTTCTTTGTCCAAAGCATTCTCTGAATATAATTAGACAATCGACCTAAGGAAAACATAATTTTAAAACGGTATTACGATTTGTTTTTAAAGTAACAGTTATATCTTTTAAGATTTTCAACATTGGCAACCAACCCATATTGAGTCACCCAAAACTGAGATCAACGGATCCATATCTTAAGTAGTGCAGATTGACACAATCCAAAACCAACTTTTTTTTTTCAAATAACACGTGTTTATAAACTAATAAAAAAAGATAAAACCAATTTTTATTTTATTTTAAGGAAATAGGGTTGTGAGGCACTAAGAGGTCATTTGGCTCATTTATGGACTATATATCCAGTTTATACCCTTTAAATACCCTTAAAACTCCCCTACCATGTCTAAATAGGCTATATATTCAGTTTATACCCTTTAAATAGCCTTAAAACTCCCCTACCATGTCTAAATAAGCTATAAAAGAACAAATAATTATACAAGGTAAATTCGCGAGTCTTAATTAAGTGGGAGTTCGTGAGACCAAGTTAATTAAGTGGGATGTGTGTGATGTGATGCAAAGGTGGTATGAAGCATAAAGAGGTTATGTAAAGAAGAAATAGTGGGAGATAGTGTGGAATAGTGTGGAAACATATATGAATAGACTCTTTAAAAAGGGTGATAAGATAAGATAAGGTAAATTTATTAATGTCCAACAAAAGACCATAACGTGAGTCTATGGGACTGAAAGCTTACAACAAGGAAAAAGTAGACAAACGGAGCACCAAACGGTGTCCAAAAAAGAACAAGCACAACAAAAGAAGAAGAAAGCAGGAAACATCACGGAAAAGATTAGTTATCCATCTTCACAAGGAAAAAGTCCAATAGTGACTGATTTGTGCGGCTACCAGAAGCCCTGTGATGAAGCTGAGTGCCACGAGAGGAGTGTCGTTGGCAAAAAGGTCCCCTGCGGGGTCTCACCGATCTGGAACAGCTCGTGTTAGGGAAACTGTACGGTCGCTTCACACCCCGAGCTGGAGTTAAGGGCGAGAAGAAGGTCGTAATAAGCTATGCCTAGGTCTGACTCCTGGGAAATGAAAGCTGTAAAGTATGGTCACGAAGTTGTAAGGACTTGCGGAGATAGAGTGCAATGCAACGCTGATCGGTGTACTTGAAAAAATTTGAGAGGGATCTGCAATCTCTAAATAGACAGTAAAATCTCCCTCTAATCTCGTAGTATATCGGGCATTTGAAAAGAAAATGAATCTCAGATTCCGCCTCTGCTAAGGTACAAAGTGTACACACTCGATCCTCTCTAGCAATATGGTGATCAACCTGAATCCGAAGTCTGTGTGAGCCCACCCTAAAGGAGCCAAGGGAGATACGCAGGGCATGAGTCCAGTATCTATGTAAGTACTAAGGGCGTACAATAATTCCATCTCGGATAACTAAGAAGTGCTCAGCGTAGAAAGCCATCCTTGGACGTAGTCCCCCTAGAGGATCCACCCAAGTCCGTGTGATATACTTCTTGTAAATGTCAAGTCTGACATGCCCGTTCAACTCCTGCCGAGAAGGGAGTAGATGAGCAGGGGCATCCAATGAGAACTGGTAGGGAGGAAGATGATCAATGTCGATCCCCACTGAACTCAGTAGGATAGTAGCCTGAGCATACCAACCGCGGGCTCTAGTGGCAGGATCGACGTCAACAATAGCAACTGAGGAGTAGTAGACTAAATAAGGGTATCTGTGTTGGCCTTCCTTTGAGTCAACAAAGCCACGAAGACGGTGGAGAAACTAGATCAAGTCAAAAATGGTTGCAAGTTTGAATGGGTGAGCACCGAACTTGGCCAAAATAATATTGTGGGGGGCAGAACCGTGACATCTAGTAATCCGACAGAGGAGCATAATTTGGGTACGCTCGATCATGGCCCAATTCGAGTGTAAAAGAGAAGGACCCCAAACCACTGAACCATAGAGCACTGTTGGTCTTACTAAGGAATCCAGGAGGGATAGCTTAGACGATGTACCCTAAAAGTGGTGTCTGAAGCACTGTCTCTCGAGTATGGCGAGGGAACCCAACCCTTTACTGATCCGAGGCTGAATAGCTGATCTCAAGCTGAAACGAGATCCAAAAAACTTAACCCCAAGGTATGTGTAAGATGATGTAATCTCAACTTGCCAACCCTGGAAGTGAAAATGGAGATGTGAAGTCTTCAGACCATTGAAGACCATAACCTGAGTCTTCTCAAGGTTCACAACCAACTGTCTCATATCACAAAAAAATGCAAGTCTATCTAAAAGCCTCTGAAGACCCTCAGGAGAGGAAGCAAGAAGAACCACATCATCAGCAAAGAGAAGGATGGAGATCAATACCTGGTGTAGATGACAACCATCACCTGGAAGCGAGGAGTCACTAAGAAAAGCCTCGAGTTCATCAATGTAGATCCCGAACAAGGTGGGCAAGAGAGGGCAACCCTGCTTCACCCCAATGGTGCTCTGGATAGGATCAGAGAGGCCCTCTGTGGTCCCGAGTCTACAAATCATAGTCTCATATAACCTCATAATAGCCGTCAATAAGATCTCAGAAATACCAATATCTCTCAGTCTCTGAAAAAGGGCTGCTCTGGGGATGGAATCAAAAGCCTTACGAAAATCCACAAAACAATAGTAGACTTTTTCCGAGTGATGTCAAGCCTCCTCGATAATAGCTCGTAGTGTAAAGATATGATCTATGGTCTGGTAGTCTGTCTTGAATCCTGCTTGACCCTTAGCCCTGCAATTCCTCCTATCAAGCTCAGTGGATAAAATAGTATTCAAAGCTGTAGCATAAAGTTTGGCAAATGTATGCCCAATCATGATGGTCCTATAGTTTTCGGGATCAGAGGTCAACCCAAACTTATGGATCGAGTGAATAACGTGTCTCGACCAAGAGTCCGAAAAACCAAAACAAACCATTCTATTAAAGAGCGTAGAGAGATAAGGGCCCTAGATCGTGGTACCGAGTTTGAAGAGCTCCGCCTGAAAATCCTCCTCATCAACCGCCCTGCTGCATCTCAAAAGTTTGATGGCCTCGTAAATGCTGGAGGTGGAGAATAAGTGACAATGGGGGAGCGGGTTGGAAAGGGGGGCGAGCTGACTCGGGATGTCATACAACGTGGAGATATGGGAAGCAAGGAGATGAAGGTCGGGGGTGGACTGGGGTTGGCTACGCCTGGGGAACATGATGCGCCAAAACAACTTGGGATACTGAATAAGCGTGTCTCGGAGGGATCTGCCCTGTGAAGCAATAAATAATCGCTTCTTATTGCGAAGAAAGCGTTTATAAGAGAGCCGTAAATTGGTGAAAGCGGGGGAATGAGTATCAAAAGCTAAGCGCAAGGAGCGGTGGAAAGTTTTACAATCATCATCAAACCACTGATTCATGGGACAAGTATTTCGTCGAGCCGATCTGTGAGTGCTGGAAATGGAGCGGTGAGGGATAGAGAGGAGAGCCGACTCCCAAATTGCGTTAGCTAGTGAGTGAAACATGGTGGACACCTGACTGTGATTCGTGAAGCTAGCTGGGCAGAGGAATCTTCTCAAATGGAAAATGAAGAGGTCTTGATCACTATCCTCGAAACAACAACGAGTGTGGGGGCGAAATCGGGCAGGGTGAGTAGAGATGGGTGATAAAGGGTGGGAAGAAACATGGACCGAAAGGCTAATAAGGGCATGATCAGCCAAGGGAAGATGGGAGATAGTAAAATTTTGGATGGAGGGGAGGAAGGAAGCAACAACGAGGATGTAATCCACCACGCTCCCACCCCCACTATGAGGCCAACACATAAAAAGCTCAGAGCCTGGGAAACAAGAGAGGTCATTCAGAATCACCAAGTTGGAGGACTCACAGAGTTGGAGAAGGTGGCGACTTAGAGGTCCACTGTGATCCTCGGATAAACGCTGAAGCCCCATACTAGTAAGATCCCTCTCAGTAGTACAAATCAAATCAGACCCACGATCATATTGGGGGGTCTGGAGATCTTTAGTCCGTGCATTAAAATCTCCTAAGATGATGATGTCGCCCGTAGCCCCAAACTTGGAGGTGCTCTCGAATAGGTCTGAAAAAGGGTTCCCATCCTTAACACTATGAATGGCGTAAGGTGAGCTAATCGGTGGGAAGTAACAAACAACAATGAAGATATCTTTTTGACGGTGACTAGTACCTCCAACTTGGATCCACATAAATCTGGCATAAGTGTTAGAAAGAACCAATGTGGTATTACTGAACAGATCATCTCTAATCAAACAAGCAACTCCACCAGAACCACGCACACCACCTGAAGCTCAGACCTCCTCTCTGTCGTGAGATTTAGAGGCGGGTTTAGCCGTGATAGCTTCCCGTCTTATTAGAATGAAGTATGTTTTGTGCTCATGAAATATTTGATTCTAGAGGGTAGATTTGGTGTCTGCTATTACTACCATTTTCCACTATTAAACCATTTTAGGCACCATAATGAGGTTTCCATTCTGTTCTTTCTTTTACATGATTTAGAAGCTATTGTTGCTGATGTTGGATAGAAGGAAAAAACAGAAAAGTTATACTATTTTACACCAGGATCTTATCCTCCGGCTCTATAATTTCCACTTGGCCCCTACTCTTCATTGCGTTGCCTTAGATAATAACCAGGCCTTGTCCAATCTTGCTGGTAATAGTGGGGGTTGCTTTGTGACCCATTCCTCAACCTTCTCCCTCTTCCATGCCAAAATTTTGAATGGGGCCCAAAAAAATGCAAAAATTGAAAATGAAAAAAATGGAGGAAATTGACCTTGTTGACTTTGGGGATGATAATGATGGGGGTCGAAGGAGATCAGGGAGAATAGCCAAAAGTAGGGCTAGAATGAAACAAAAAGCTTGTAGAAATTGAGATGATTGAGGAGACAAAATCGGAAGCTGGTGAGAAAAAAGGGAGTAAGGAGAAGAAAATGATGGGGAAGGAGGAAGAAGATGTGGGGATGACGATTGAGTATAATAGCTTTTTTTCAGCGGAGATTAAAGCAAATAAGAAAAAGAAGATAAATGTTAGTCAAGACACAACCAATGTCTCTGCAAGCTTTACAATGAATACGATGGATTTCACCTCCAAAGCTATCCTTCTTTGGAGAAACCAAAAGATAATTTGCCAATGACAAGTACTTCCCCACTGCGAGCAGAGAAAAATAAAATGAAAATGGTTTCCACTAACCCTATGGTGATACAGGTGCAAATGATGGAGACAATGAAAGAGAATTGTGTTGAGTGTTAGGAGTTGTCTAATTTGGTTAAGGACACGAAGTGGGAGGAGGCACTTAATGCTTTGAATTAGAGCTTCGTGACTCTATCCAAGTTTTTTCTAAAATTGGCTCATGTGGCTACCACTACTCTCTAGTTATTCTTCAAGAGAATGTATAGAATGATATTGGTGCAAAGGACTCTAGGAAACTCTATGGTTTTTTGGCTGGCGATTGGGCCAAAACTCTGCCGGCCAAGAAGGTAAAGGAAAAGGCCAAAGTTTAAGCCTTAAAGGAAAAGGCCAAAGTTTAAGCCTTTGCCTTTATTTTATGTTTCTTTATGGACCTTTGTTGCTGGAATTATCCAACCTTTACTTTTCTGATCTAGCTACTAGGCCTTCAAGACTCGTTATTATTTTGGTTAAAACATTTTAATAGATATATTGGTAGTAGTATAGTTAATATGTTTTTAAGCTAGAAGAACATTATGTCATCTATTAGTAATTTTGTTCCTTCTTTGGAGAAACCAAAAGATAATTCACCAATGAAAAGTACTTCCCCATTGCGAGCAGAGAAAAAAGAAAAGAAAATGGTTTCCACTAACCCTATGTTGATACATGTGCAGACGATGGAGACAATGAAAGAGAATTGTGCTGAGTGTTAGGAGTTTTTTGATTTGGTTAAGGACAAGAAGTGGGAGGAGGCACTTAATGCTTTGAATCAGAGCTTCCCGACTCTATCCAAGTTTTCTCTAAAATTGGCTCATGTCGCTACCACTACTCTCCAGTTATTGCATCAAGAGAATGCAGAGGATGATATTGGTGCAGAGGACTATGGGAAACGCTATGGTTTTTTGGTTGGCGACGGGGCCAAAACTTTGCTGGCCAAGAAGGTAAAGGAAGAGGCCAAAGTTTAAGCCTTTGCTTTTATTTTATGTTTCTTTATGGACCTCTGTTGTTGGAATTATCCAACCTTTACTTTTCTGATCTAGCTGCTAGGCCTTAAAGACTAGTTATTATTTTGGTTAAAACATTTTAATAGATATATTGGTAGTAGTATAGTTAATATGTTTTTAAGCTAGAAGAACATTATGTCATCTGTTAGTAATTTTGTTTCTATTACTTGTAGATGGGATAATAACTATATGTCATCTACTACTAATTTTGTGTCTGTTACTAGTAGATGGGATAACATGTTTACTAGCATCTAGTTCGATATTGTTGCGTTAAGTAATCTATTTTTGATATTAAGAAATGAGTAATCAATGTGTTGGTAAGGTCTTGTTGTTAATGTGTTGTCAGTGAATGGTTTGTCCATGGTAATGTACTAAGTGCTAGCCCCTTGTTTTGGTTGCTATTAATATCAAAAACATATATGAAATTGTATGGATTAAATATATGAGAGAATAAGGGGTCAAGGTTTTCCAAATCAACAACTACTTATTAAAAGAAATAATTTATTGAAGATCTAAGATAATAGACAAATATGATTGATTATTGTATGAAAATAAAACAGATCACCTTATATAATGAAAACATCTTTCTAGCCTTAATCAATTAAACTTAAACAAAGAAGTATCAAGCTTAAAGAAAATGATTTGAGTACTTAAGACAGAGGGGAAAAAATAGCTAAGAAAGAATACTTATTTGGATTATGAAGAAATGTTGATTTTGATTGACTAACACATTGGAGCGAAAGGCTAGAAACATAGATCTAGTATTATATAGAGATCATGACCCAAATATATTATATTGTTATTGATCCTTGGGATGGAATTGTGCTTACAACTTATTTTAGGGAGTAGATCATATAAAAAAATGTAGTATAAGTTTTGTAGTTTTCCCCTCAATTGTTGATTTGACAAATTTGCCCCCTGTAATTATATCCACATTTGAAACTTAATGTTTTCCAAGAAGCACATATGAGGGTCTATAGATTGAAGAAGCATTAGAGACTACTTTGGTAGTAGTCATGCCGTGTTTGTAATGTAAATGTTTGGAATTATTAAACAATATATTATTTTTAAGTTACAAGCTAGTAGATTATAGTTATTGTACCATAGTCAAATGATGTAAATGTTGTAAGCTACTAGATTATAATTAGTATAGTGTAGTTAAATGGTGAATACATGTGATGTCATAAATTTGACCTTGCCAAAGGAAGACTAGGTTCCCTTGAGAACCAAGATCACAACATACATTAAGATATCTCCAAACTAGATAAACCAGTGGAAACATCTTAGTATTGATAAGGTGAAGAAACATTTTGGTTCTAGAAATAGAAAGACCAAATGACAAAGAGTCTTTAGTCCAAACCTAGGTGTCTCAGCCAAGTATGCCAATGCAATGCACATACGTTTGTGCAATGCATCGTAGCCCTATACAAACTATGAAAAAATGTGCGTATTATGTAGACAAAACCTAGGTATGAACACTTCAGACAACCTACAAATCATAAAATTAGAAATTTGATGATAAACACTATATAATATAAATAAAATAAATGAATAATATGTTTAAATATAAGAAGACTTCCATGCGGTTGAACGCTTCCATAAACCTATACACATACAAAAGAGGGAAAATTATTTAGGGTTGTTTGGAGACTTGCTTTAGTTAATTCCTTGCTTTGGTGTTTGCACCTCCATAACAACAAATATATATATATATATATATACAATGATAAATAATTGACAACATAATAGAAACAAATCTCGCTAGATGGAGGAGAACCCTTATTACATGAGATAAGAAAATAGAAACAAACCCTCACAGTGAAGGAAAACCCATATTGCATGAAATAATAGTATAGATAGAAATGGATGTGGTGAATCTCAAGATGCTTAAAGACACAAGTGAGATAGATAGACATTACCGCATATGTTGTAAGAGATCATTGTAGCAAGCATGGGAGGAAAAAAAAGTGTTTTGTGAAAGTTGAGACAATGCAAGATAAGATAAGATAAATTTATTAATATCCAACAAAAGACCACAACGTGGGTCTATGGGACTGGAAGCTTACAACAAGGAAAAAGCAGACAAACGGAGCACCAAACTGTGTCGAAAAAGGAAAGAACAAGCACAACAAAAGAAGAAGAAAGAAGGAAACATCATGGAAAAGATTAGGTATCCGTCTTGACAGGGAAAAAGTCCAACAATGACTGATCTGTGCAGCTACCAGAAGCCCTGTGATGAAATATTGAGAGAAATAACTTTGAAAGATTCTAGAGTAGAGAATTTCTATAGAGCTTGAATGGAGATGCAAGCTTGAATTTGAAGGCAAGAAGAGGAGGAAGAAGAGGTTTTTGAGTAGATATAGAAGATTCCCATTGACAAAGGAAAATGGCAAGTGGAAGACATGCACAAGATTGATATTTGAACATTAAGATGTTAGTGGACTAATGCACAACACACAAACATTTGCATAGTGCGCTAATGTCCAAACAAATCACACTCAAACATGATAGGTGGCAAGGATAATACATGATTAATGCAAAGGGTGGCACTAAAATATAGTTGTTGACAAGGACTCTAAGCATCTTGAGAGGGAAAATGATGATGTAGGGTTGAAATGGACCTACACAAATGCTAGGGGAACAAACACTAAAGTGGATACCAAAGTGTGGCCTAAATTGCAAATGGAGGTGTGCAAATTTTGATTCTACAATATGTAAATAAGTTAGTGCATTGTAAATTTAATTATATAAACCTAAAATATTGTGTTATTGGGTGGCTTCAACACTCGTGTAAATAATTGATATATAAGCTTAAAAAGATAAGATTTCATTCCAAAGAAACACAATCAACTAATTGTATAAAACAAAATTGATGTATTTTTCTTACAAATTGTCACGTAGTTGAACACCCAAGTGTTGGAACATAACCATTGGAAGAACAATATAAGCATAAGTTTGAGACATGTATTGAACAACAAAAGTTAAAAGAGAGGCATAAATATGCAGTGTTTAGAGGCGAGGAAGTAAAAAAAGCATATATCAATCACAATTTAATTAGTGGAGGTGATTGTCGAGAGGCATCTAGTAGTTTGGAAAAGAGAGAAGAAAAAATGATTCTTAATTGAAATTATTTACTTGTTGTTTCGAGAATGCCATTTGGATTGCTTTGCTAGAAGTTCAATATTCATGATGTGGAGAGCAAAGAGGACACACACACAAAGTAAAAGAGGAAAAGAATGGTGTTCAATTTTAGAATTATATCAAAAAATTAGAATGTAAATATGTCAGGCTCAAAATTTGTTTATAAAGTTCATTTAGTATACTCTTTAAATTTATTGAAATACTTCATTCGAGTGGCTCATGATAGAACACATTTGTAAGGCTCGTCTATTTTACAATCTCCATCACACCTTTTATACTTAGTCACTTGTTACCCAACTTCTATTTTTGGTTCCAAGGTGTCATTAGGGTAGATTATGTTAGTTGAATATTTGACCTTTTGTGATTCATTAGAATTCAAGTTTTATTATTGTGCTAGATAATTGATTTAATGAGTTATGGTATACAATTTGTGTAATGGGTCTCAGGTAATTGATTTAATGAGTTATGATACACAACTTGTGCAAGGGGGCCTTAGTTTGTAAGAGGTTTGAGTGTATGGAACTTTGGAATGTCATATGGTTCTAACCAATTGGTTGAGCAAAACTACACTCTTTTTAAGTCTTTCCTTTGACATTGGAATCCAAGCATGTCATTTTAGCATTTTTATAATGGAGTTTTGGAGAGATCTCTCGTGTTTGGAATCTCAAAATTTTTGGAAGAGAAAAAAACCATTTTCATCCATTGGAAATCTTGAAGTTGGAGGGACACCCCTTTGTTTCCTTCCCCACACTTTCTTCTATTCATCACATTTTAGATACAAAAGAAGCAAAAGTTTACTTACATATTGTGTGGAGGTTGGATTAAAAGAAGCCTTCATTTGTAGAGAGTTAGTTATAGTGGAGTAATAAATTTAATGAATGAGCAATCTTATTCCATTCTTCTTTTTGTTATATTTGTGAATAAATTAAGTTTTTATTATACTTTTTTGAGAAGTGAAAATGTGGTAGTATTTTTATGTGGGATAATAAGTGGTTCTAGTTTATGTCATGTGATTTGGTATTTTTTTTCTATTAAAGATAGTATAACAAAATAACATTTATATCACACAAGAGCCTACAACACAATGGTAAATTGTGAGCCTCTTATCTGGGAGGTCTTGGGTTTGAATCTACTTGAGATGAATAAATAATAATTAATCACAATACACAATAATAATGAATCATAGCTTCGGCCTCTTACAACAAAAAAAAAAATTACATCATGAATACATTTTTTTTTATCACTTACGAGGACCAAACTTTTATGAATTGAGAGAGCAAACATGAAAACCAACCCTGGTGGAAAATTTGTGATATGCACAAGGGTTGCTAACACAAGTGTCCGGTTAAGGTTTGCATTAGGGAACAAGAGAGGGTACTCTGATCATGGAGGATGTTGATGGTGGAAATCTGCCCGGGTGACCCATTTGATGGGAGAGGACTGCAAGATAATGTGTCTCATGACCCTTTGGCGATTTCCAAGACAAATGGTCTGTAGCATGAACTTAAGAAATGGTTTGCTCTATTTGGAGTCAAACCCTGTGAAAGTCTTCCTTCTAGAGGTTACTATTAAGGTGGATCAACAAAAGGGCATGTTTTCAATTTTTGTCCCGGATCCTTTGGTTGATCACTTTATGTTTGTTATGGATATATCGTTAGTGGGAAAATTTCTAGGGGCTCGTCCAAATACTGAGCTGGTTAGGTCTTATGCCAAAAAGAAATGGCAACTAAAAGGTCAAGTGGATATTGTTGTCCTACCAAGAAGGCATCTTTCCTTTATATTTTAAATAAAGAAGATACATATTGTGTCCTATGTAGGGGTCCTTGGATGTTTGGAAAATTGGTAGTGGCTTTCAGGGAATGGGGTACAAAATGGGACTATAATGATAATTAGGCTTCCATACCTCCCACTTGGGTTTTGGAATGAGGAGGTGTTCAAAGTGTTGGCTTCATCCTTTGGGCATATGGTGTCCATAGATCCTATGGTACTTCAAGGATGTGATTGGTGTTTGTTAGGATCTGTATCAATGTGTGGCAGTTTAAAAATCTCCCATGATTATTAATATTAACTCTAAGTTGGGGAAATAGACATAAGAGGTGGACTTTGAAATCCTTCCCTCTGCATGCTTTGTTTGCAATAAGATTAGCCAAAGAAAGTTAAAAAAGTCGATACGAGAAGATGATCCTAGGATAAAAATCAAAAGCTAGAAGTAAGGAAAATTTGGAAATAAATAAAGGATGATATTGTAATGGCTGAGAAAATCTAGCAAACGAAGGGATCTTTAGATTCTAAAAAAGGAAGGAGCAAATGCTAAAACCCCTTTTGTTATTTCCCAACAGGGTGTGGATCAGGTGAGGATTTAGAGAGTGGTGAAAAGAAGATATCCCCAAATGGCTAAACATGGAGGTTCCTATGGACAAATTGAATAAGTAAGGAACATGTCAATGAAATGGAAGATGGTGAAATAAATGAACGTGTTGGAACCAAACTCAATGACCCTCTATTTGGTTTTTCTATCCAAGCTCTGATGGAAGCAAGTTATGTTTCTTTTAAGGGTTGAGGAAACTTGATTTTTGGGATAGAAAGACTAGGTGCTAGAGAAGGAGTAATTAGCTAAAGAACTATTTTAAGATGTTCAACAATGTAACAACCTTGAAGGGGAGTGTCAGATTCTAAACAAGGAAGGAACAAATTCTAAAACCTCTTTTGTTATTTCTCAACACGGTGTGGATCGGGTGAGGATTAGGAGTGGTGAAAACAAGATATCCCCTAAGATGGCTAAACATGGAGGTTCCTATGGATAGATTGAATAAGTGAGTAAGGAACATGTCAATGAGATGGAAGATGGTGAAATAAATGGAAGTGTTGGAACAAAACTTGTTGGCCTTCTGTTTGGGTTTTCTATCCAAGCTCTAATGGAAGAAAGTTAAGTTCCTTTAAGGGTTGGGGAAACTTGATTTTTGGGATAGAAAGACTAGGTTCTACAAAATGAACCCCCTTTATCAAATGAGATGTTGGAGGAGGACATTTTCTCAATACCAAATACCATTTCCTTTGGTAGTTGGAAAGAGAAAGCTTTAGATAGAGATGCATATGATCTTTATAGATCAAGGGGAAGATAAATGACACAAGGGAGGTAATAGGAGGAGAAGGAAAAAAATTACCAATAAGGAAAATTCGATCTTTATGATAAAGAATGTTACCATAAGGAGTATGAAATTTAAAGTTTGCTCCCAGAAAGAGAGCGTGATCGAAGATCAAAGAAAGATATTAGGGAATTAGTTAGAAAATAAGGTACCATTGATGGAAGGAAACTTACCATCTTAAAAACTTGTACCCCTAGTGAAAAATGAAAATTTTTTCTTGGAACATTAGGGATCTCAATGCCCCTCATAAGCACAATATTTTGAGAAATTTAATTAGAGATCATAAACCTAATTTGATTATCATTCAAGAGGTTAAAATGTCAAGAGAGAAGGTTGAAAAGATTAATCTTCTTATGCACTGTGGTGTTATTAGATGTATTTATGATGGGGCCTCTAGGGGTGTGGCTATTTTTTGGGACCAAGGGATTTTCAAGGAGATATTTTTTATTCTAAAAGTAATTTATTAAATATCAAGTTTAGTCATATTTGTGATGGTTTATCTTAGGTGTTGTCCAATGTCTATGCTCTTAATGGTAAGTTTGGATGGATGAAGTATTCAAGAAGGCTAGAGAAGAATATGATTTCTTTTTTGGATTATCCTTGACTGTTAATGGGGGACTTCAACTTCCTTCTTAAGGATAGTGAGAAGTTTGGAGTTAGTGGATCTCGAATCCATTTGGAAGGAAGTATGGACTTTTTTATTAACCGAAAGGCTTTGCTGGATGTGGATCTGGAGGGAGTCAATTACACTTTTAATAGGACTTGTATGAATCTTATCCAGGTTTTCCTTGATAGATTTCTTATATCAAGTAACTGGTATAAGGGATATCTCTATTTTTGATCTTCTATGACTAAGGCAGGTTTAGATCATTTTCCCATCTCTTTTGTGGCTGATCCCATTGTGGTCAAAAGAAACTTTTGAATTCCTCTAGTTGTGGACCGACTTTTGACGTGTCTTCTTGAATCTTTTGCTTTGGAAAATGATGCCAAGTGACATATTCTAAAATGTATCCCTAACCCTAAATCTAATTCGAGTTACTTAAGGTCATTTCTTGCATTGTGAAGGTAGTTTTTGCGGAGTTTGGGAGAAGGTACTATTGGAAGGGTTTTCTCCAGAATCTGATGGCATTGTAAGCTTATAGGGCATGTAGTTTAGTCTATTTTCATTGTACTGAATTGATGCCCAAGGTAAATTGAAAAGTGACCCTGTTAATTTATAGCTCGTAGAGGAAAACCCAAACAGGAAACCTCCGTCTTTGATAACCAGGTTGAATCTTCCAATGGTCATCCCTTCTACTTCACTAGGTGCTCCTCATAATGCATGTTTCTGGTGCTCCACCTAACACGACTATCCAAAATTTATTCAATCTCCTCCTCAGAAGTGGGAATGGGACATGGTTCTAGTATCAACTCCTTTGCACCATCTTCATGATATTTTGTTAATTCTACAATATAAAAAATAGGGGAAATATGGATCCCATCTTGCATCTCTACTTCATATGTATTTCCTGAATCACATTTCTTCAAAATCTTGCAGGAACCAAATTTCTTCATCTTCAGCTTGTTGTAGGTGCCTACTGGAAATCGTTCCTTCCTCAAATACACCATAACCAGATCCCCAACATGGAACTCCTTATGTATCCTCTTTTGATCTACTCAAGCCTTATACTATAGGTTCATCATGGTAATATGTGAACGTACCTCCTCATGTAGGTTCTTGACATGTGCAACAAAGTCTTCTGCCTCAGCAGTAGTTCTCTCTCCTTGCTCCATCTTCCTCAAATCTGGTGCAATCCTTGGACTACTCCCATACACAATTTGGGATGGTGATCTACCAGTACTCCTATTCACAAAATTATTGTAAGAAAACTATGCTTGTGGTAGAATCAAATCCCATCCCTTGGGCTTATCTCCTACTAAACACCCCAACAAATTGCCTAGACTTCTATTCATCACTTCTATTTGTCCATCACTCTATGGATGATGTGGAAAACTGAACTTCAATTTTGTCTTCAACTTCTTTCACACAGTTGTCTAGAAATACCCAACAAATTTAGTATCTCTGTCAGAAATGATACTTTTAGGGAGACCATGTAGCCTCACCATCTCTTTGGAAAATAAATCTGCAATATGCACTACATCATGAGTCTTGTGACATGGAATGAAATGCACCATCTTGGAGAACCTATCAACCACCACAAATACTGAGTCATTACCCCTCTTTATTCTCGGTAATCCAAGAACAAAATCCACACTCATGTCATCCACACTTATGTCCTCCCAAGGCTTTGATGGAACATGTAATGGCTGATAGAGTTCAATACGCTTGTTTGGGATTAGTTTGTGATAAGTATGTAAAGACGCTTATGTCCTCCCAATGTTTCTAATATTAGTTCTTCTGATATAGAGTCCAGTACAAACTAATCCTTGAATGTCATTAGAAGTATGTGTCTTTACATACTCGACAACTTTGCACAAACTTCTTCACATCTTATGATAATTGAGGCAAAAAATAATGTTCACTAACAATGGCAATGGTCTTATTGCGACCAAAGTGTCCTGTAATCCCTCCACTATGTTTTTCCTTGATCAAGTTCTCCGTCATGGAACTCCTTGGAATACACAATTGACTGCCTTTGAACAACGTATCATCCTGGATCATGTAATCCAACCACCTGGTCCTATCTAGAGTAATAGGTTCTTTACAATCCTTCCAAGCCTCTCCAAAGTCAGGATCCTCAGGGTACAAATTCTTGAGTTCATCAAATCCAACCACTTCAACTTGCATTTCTGTTAGCAACAATTGTTGCCTACTTAATGCATCTGCAACCCTATTAGACCTTCGACTTCTATGTTTCAATACAAATGTATAGCTTTGCATGAACTCTACCCATTTCAAATGTATTTGATTCAATTTACCTTGGCTATTTAAGTATTGTAATGCCTGATGATCAATATACAAGACAAATTCGTTTGACAATAAATAATGCCTCCATTTCTTTAAGGCCTAAACTATTCCATAGAACTCTTGATCATAAACACAATGCTTCTTCTTTGCATCATTCAAATTTTCACTAAAATAGGCAATAGGCTTACCTTCTTGGCTCAACACAACCCCAATAACACTACCACTAGCATCACAATCCAATTGGAACACTTTGTTAAAATTAGGAAGTGCCAACATAGGTTGCTCTGTCACCTTCTTCTTCAGCAACTCAAAACTCCTTGTAGCTCTTGTAGTCCACTTGAACTCTTTTCTATCCCCTCATTTTGTTTCAGTTAAGGGTGCACATATACGACTGAAATTCCTTATGAACTTCCTGTAAGAACTAGCCAAACCATGGAATGACCTCGCCTCAGTGGCAGACCTTGGAGCAAGCCATTCCAGGTTGACCTTCACCTTTTTTGGATCCATTTTGAGACCTTCAAATGATATAACAAACCCCCAATAGTCTAACTCCTTTTTTCAAAGGTACACTTCTTCAAATTAATCAACAATTTCTCTTCCCTCAACCTTTCAAAGACACTACAAATGCATAACAAATGTTCATCCAAAGACTTACTGAAAATCAAAATATCATCCAAATAAACAATAAAAAATTTGCCCAAAAATTTCTTTAGTACCTCATTCATAGGCTGCATGAAGGTGCTTGACGCATTGGTCAGTCTAAAGGGCATGACTAACCACTCATAAAGATCGTTCTTGGTTTTGAATGCAATCTTCCATTCATCTCCTTCTCTTATCCGTGTCTAGTGATAACCACTCTTGAGATCTATCTTTGTGAATTACTAAGCTCCACTCAAGCAATCCATAAGATCATCTATACTTGGTAAAGGAAATTGGTACTTGATGGTTATCTTGTTTATAGCCCAAGAGTCTTTACACATCCTCCACTCTCCATCCTTCTTTGGTGCCAGTACTACAAGTACTGCACATGGACTCAGGTTCTCTCGAATTAGACCTTTCCTCAACAACTCTTGAACTTGTCTAGTCAGCTCCTTAGTCTCAGTAGGAGTCATCCTATGAGAAACCTTGTTAGGAAAACTAGTGCCAAGGAGTAAATCTATTTGATGACTAATTTGCCTTATTAGCGGCAACCTTTCTGGGACATTATTAGATATGACATGTCCATACTCACTTAATAGACCTAAAACAATAATTGGAACTTCACTACTACCTTCCTTATTCTTTCTAGGAATTAAAGCATAACACATATGCTGATGTTTCATGCTATCCAAAAATTTTCTTCCATCAACAAGACATACCTTAGCACTACCACATACCTTTTCACCTTCCTTTATCAAGGGCTACACAACTTGTGACGAACTCCATCCTTTGTGAGAGAATATGTATTTGCACGACCATTATGTATAGCACACCTATCAAACTACCACAACCTTGCCAACAATAAATGACATACATCCATCAGGATGATGTCACAGAGAACCTCGTCGTGGTAACTCCCAATCTTGAACTTTACCAAACATTGTTCACTAACCAAGACCTTATGGTCATCCTGCACCCAGGAAATCTGATGTGGATGGTGATGTTTCTCCCTCTTCAGCCTTAGCTTTGAGACCATCTCCTCTGATACCAAGTTGTCAGTGCTCCCACCATCAACACTCACATCACAACATTTACCCTCACACTTGCACTTGGTATGAAATAAACTCCTCCTTTGTCTAGGCTCAGTCTCACTGTTCAGCAAAACCCTTTCATTAACCAGAACATTTCCTCTTTTTGCATCCTTTGAATGCGATGACTTAACATCATTATCCACATGAGTAACCCTTGCTTGACCATCAACTCTCCTATCTGTCCTTCCTTGGTGTTGAGGGCACTCATAAGTGCAATGACCTTCTTCATTGCAATGGAAACAAGTACCATGAAAACTTCCTCTTCCTGAACCTTGTCCATGTCCTCTACCTCTTCCTCTTTGGTCTCCAAAGTTTTGATCATGGGAGTGGTTGAAACCCTCATTCCTTTGGTTTTGGTTGGTACCCACATCTTCATTTCTCTTCTTGTCCTCATTGCGGCCTCCAAATGACCTACCATCATCCCTTCCTCTTTAACTGCACCCTCTTTGCCTTACATCAAACTTTTTGTTTAGCTTCTCCTCAACTCACAAGGAAAACTAGTAGGCCTCTTCAACATTGGTAATTCTAACCAGACTTAGCTCCTCTTGAATGCTAGGTCTTAATCCATTAAGGTAATGAGCAACCTTCTCTTTGTTTGTTTCCATATGCCTCGTCCTAATAAGGAATCGGTAAAAATCCTCTGTATATTCTTGGATAGGTTTTCCCAGTTGCTTTAACCCTTGCATCTTGAACAAATCAAGCTCGTAGTCAACAAGAATGAACTACTTCTTTTGTTTGTCCAACATGCGATCCCATCTTGCGATTTTCTCCTTATGTCTTCTATTCCTTTCTAACTGAATCTCTTGCCACCAGATTTTGGCATGGCCTTTTAGTCAGGCCTTCATAAACTTAACCCTATTAGGGTCCTCCATATCCTTATACTCAAAATATTCCTCCAGCTCATTGATCAATTCATCCGGTTTTAGATTTCCTGAAAATATTCCAATTTCAACCTTAGTTCTTTTTCGAGCTTGGCAATGACCCTGAAAAAAGATTCTCCTTCGCGTGGTTCATGACTTCTCCTTCTTCTACTTCCTGCACAACATCTCCTTCTTCAATTTCCTTCTCACTTTCATCCCTTATGAAAAGATTCATGCCTGTACGAATCTCCTCTTGCAATGCTTGAAGTTGTCTCTAGAGAGCTATAACCTTAGGGGGAACACCTTCGACCCTTCCACCACGCTCTCTTTGTGGAGGCATCTTCTCACTATCTCAAAACCCACAGCCACACAGTCCTGGTCGAAATTGCCTCACAGTCAACGCTCTATCTACACACTCAGGAACTCCCGCTCAAATACCACTAGATGAGGGCACGATCCAAGAAAAAATGAACACAATAGGAAAAGGAGGATTTTATTATCAAATATGATAAGTATTACATTCAGTACAACAAAAATAGACTCAACTACATGCCCTATAGGCTTACAATCCTATCAGATTATGGAGAAAACCCTTTTCATAGCACCTTCTCCCAAACACCGCAAACATTGCCTTTACAATGCAACAAATGACCTTAAGTAACCTAGATTAGGTTTAGGGTTAGGAATACATTTTAGAATATGCTACTTGGCATCCACCACAATAGTAGAAGGTTCAAGAAGACACATCAGAAGTTGGTGCAAAATAAGAAGAATCTAGAAATGGTAGTCCAACTTCTTGGAGACATAACTTTTGATCCGAGACTCCAATTGACAAACCGTTTATATTTTTGGAAAGCTCTCCAAGCGCTCTATAGCCTTGTGTACAAGCTTAACTCATTCCCCATTTTATGAGCCAACATGTGCTTGTTTAGTGCTTCAAATTTGACTTTGAAGCATTCTTAAGGGGTCTCTAAGCAACTTCAAACTGCAATAACTTTCAAACTGTAAAGCATTTTGACCTAATTATTTTTCTGGAATGCTTTAAATTATAGGTATAATTATCCCTCCAACTTATATATTCTAACTCATCAGAATTATGGCTCTATTAAAAAAAACCCTTTTCTTCACTAGCACATATCCCAAGGTGCTCAAAAACACTAACCTAGAAAACCAATAGTGGAACTATGAGAGTTGGATTCTCTATTTGGCCCTAATGGGTATCGAAAAATATAAATACATTAAACATAAACTAACACTAAGCATATTTTTGGGTGATATGGGATTGCCCTTACACCACTGGATGCTCTTGCATCAACTTCCTATTTATATTTGAAAAAATGTGGCTTGATCATCCTGATCTTATTAATAGAATTAAGGAATGGTGACAGATTGAGGTGGAAGATACTACTATGTTTCAGGTGGATAAGAAGCTTAGATTCATTAAGGATAAGATTAAATTATGGAACAAAGAGGTTCTGTTAGTAGTGGGCCAGTGTCCCTCGCAGGATTTGCGACATGGCTTAACCGCTTCCTATGGTTCTATAAGACTATTGGTTGTATCAAGCCTTGACATGTCAATCTTTTGGTGCAACGACAACCTTGACCTTTCTAATAATTGGTATTAGAGCTTGGTCACAGGTTCGAATCTCATAGGCCACACAAGTGACATTGGGAGGGGGATTGTTGGTAGTGGGCCAACATCCCTTGCAGGATTTGCGACATGGCTTAACCGCCTCCTCTAGTTCTATAAGACTATTAGTTGTATCAGACATTGACATATCGATCTTTTAGTGCAATGATGACCCTGGCCTTTCTAACATGTTACTGAATAAATTTCTTAAATTAAGAAATCCATTAAAGCTTAGATGGATGAAGTCTAGGATACTATCTAGCAAGAAGGGCATCCTCACAAGTTAAGGAGGAAGGAAGATGAGATTTTAGTTATGTATCCTAATATTATTGTCAAGGAGGAGATCTACTGGAGACAAAGATCAAGATTTCTTTGGCTAGAAGCTAGTGGTAAGAGCACAATTTTTTCTTCTTCAGTTGACGACTTAAAAACATAGGGAGTGAGCAGGATATCTAGTATTAGAAATGGGAGTGGAAGACTTGATAAGGAGAAATACATGTCCAATGCTATGCCTGATTACATTTTCTCATTGCTTTCTTTGGACAAGAACCTTAATATTGAGAATTAGGACAAACTTCTTTGAACCATCTCCTTTCCTCTTAATGAGGGTCATAATAAAAAGCCTACTGCTATCCCTAGTGTTGAAAAGACTAAAAAAGTGGTTTTTTCTTTTAAAAGAGAAAAATCTCTGAGGCCGAATAAATTTTGTATATTTTTTTCCAATTTTTTTGGTCAATAATGGGTCTGGATATTTGTAATCTTGTTAAGGAAATCTTTGGATCTAGATCTATGCTAAAGGCATTAAATGCCATTTCCTTGCTCTGATTCCTAAAAAGCTCTATGTTGATTTAGTGGACACTTTATGTCCCATTAGTCTATGCAATTCTATTTGTAAACTATTTTCTTAAGTGCTCACCGTAAGGTTGCTAGATCTCCTTTTGTCAATTATTTTATCTCCACAAAAGGCTTTATGCCCAGGAGATAAATTCTGGATTCTATTATAAAGGTGCATAAAGTTATTCACTACATGCAAAATTCCAATAATCAAGGATTCTTTCTCAAGTTGGACCTGTCAAAAGACTATGATAGAGTGGATTGGAGTTTTTTGTATAGGGAGCTTAAGGCTTTTGGTTTTGGAGACAAAATCATCCAACTTCTTCTCTAGCTCATAAGAATGTATTATTGTTAATGGGTCCTCCTCTAGATTCTTTAAATCTACAAGAGGTCTTCATTAATGGGATCTTGTATCGCCAAATCCTTTTTGTTATAATGGTGGAAATCGTTATTAAATTTTATCGAGAAATTTTTTTATTTGATGGATTCATCTAGGGTCTTAAGCCTTGATCGACTGCTCCTCACTACTCTCATGAATAATTTTTTGATGACATCATCTTACGGGGTCATTAACTTTTCAGGAAACCATGATGTTTAGGAAGGATTTGGAATCTTACTCTTTTGCTACTGGTTAATTGATTATTTGGGATAAAAGTTCTATTTTCTTTATTAATACTCCTGTGGTGAGGCAACACATGATTTCTAGAATTATAGGATGTGTTATCGAAGATTTCCATTCTTCCTATCTTGGGTTGAACTCCTTGATTCCTTTTGGTCATCTCGGGTGGAGAGATCTCATAGGAAGTTTGTTGGGTGGAAATGAGCCTTTCTCAACCAAGATGGAAAACTCCAAATCCTAAATGCTACTCTCCAAAATTTTCCCATTTATATTTTGAGTCTTTTCAAGATCCCGTCTATGTTTGTGGAGGCTATTAAAAGAGTCCAAGCCCACTTTCTCTAGTCGAGGGTCAAGGAGAAAATTAGAATGGCTCTAGTTTTTTGGGAGAAAATTTGTAAACCTAAAATTTCAGGAGGGTTGGGCATTAGACCTATGAGAATCATAAATAAGGCCCTGTTGGCTAAGAAGGTTTAGAGAATTTATGGGGACGAGAAGGAATGGAATCATATTTTGAGAAGAAGGTACCTTTTTTCCTTTCCTTTGCTTGCTAATTTCCTAGAGTCAAATCTGAAAACCAATGGTTCTTATATCTGGAATAGTATTCCAAATTTGAAGGATACAACCTCCCTTGGATCGAGATGACAACTTGGAGATGGTCAAAAAATAAAGTTATGGGAAGACTACTGGATTAGGGAAAACCCCTTTATTCCGACCCATCCTTATTACCTGTTATGGAGATTTGTATTCAAAGATATAGTTCTACAAGGAATTATTGGAATCATCATTCTTGGATCCAATTTTGAAATTAAATCCGCAAATAGCATTTTTTTTCTTTTGATGTGGCTTCGTCCCTAATAGATTTCAAAAGGGGTTTTCTTTCAACTTTCTCTCTATTGTTCTCTTCTCTTTGTATGAAAGTGAGGGTTGAATTTTGACCTTTTTAATTTAGCTTTGGTAGATCTATCATGGACCTTGGACAATGACAACTTCAAATATTTTTTTATTTTCTCTACAACTTCTTAGATTAGGTAGTGACTATGCTAACTATGCGATAGTTTTTTATTTGAGGCATCAATATTTTGGAATAAGTGAACAAATAGTCCCTCAAAGGATAAAACAACTTTGAGGTAGATAAACAATTGGTCTCTTATGAAAAAAGAAGTTTGTAACCAAATTTGAAATGTGTATGTTTTATAATTTTTTTTTCACAAAGTCATGTTACAAAAAAAAACACTTTAAACACACTTTAGCTTATGGTCATTTGTTTTCAATATTACATTCATAGGCCCATGGGGAGGAGCTCAGTCCAAGTGTACATAATTATTAGGCATCGTATCCCTCTTGATCTAAGTGGTAAGTTAATGCAAAGACAAACAACAATTATTAAATGTGATAGAATCTTCAAGGTTGTGGCAAGTAGAATCCCCTTTTCTATGGGATTGATGACTGTTGGAGATCAACCCCAAGTAGCCTCATGCCTACAATAAGGGGTAACACAAATGGTGAGAAAATTCAGAGGACGACACAATCCTCTTAAACTATGAATGGTTATACCAAGGCTAAAAGGGTGGCTATTAAGTTGGTTTGTTATAAGATACATGATGTCTTTCCAAATGGTGTGTACTCGTGCAACTCACTTAAGATCCTAGTTGGCCATGTTGGCTTCTTAGGGATGATTACTTAGTCTAGGCTACCATCAACATGCATCACCCAAGCTTGGGAAGATGAAGTGAGAGTTTACTCAACACCTTATTTATATACCAATAAGGGAGATACTAGTTTGAGGTCATCCTCTAATGGAGAAATATACCCACTAGACAAGATCCTATAGAAGCAATACAAAAAACTTGATCTTTCTCTTCACCCAAGATCCACGAAGGCAAGGGGAGAGGGTACAAATGCAAGCCATCTCTTTTGCATCGTGTGAATTAATGGATCTATTTTTGTAAAAATAAATTAGCTCAAGCTAGTGTTGAAAAACACTCTTTCAAACACACCAAAGACTCCTCCTTTCTACATTGAAATTAGTTAACTAAGTGTTTTCTATCTATGACAAATTAATACACATGATTAAGCATTCAAGGTTCTTTTTAGAATGTAAATGCTTTGAAATAAAGATTGATTTGCAAAAATAAGAATTTCTTACTTTCCTTTAGCACTCAAGAAAGTATTTGATTCATTTTGGACCCACATTTGAATGTGAAGCATATCATTGTTCATCAACATGTAGGCGTTCAAGAGTTTCTACGATTCTTTTTAGAGCCCAAATTTGAAGTGTGATGTTTGTATGTTCTTTTTAGCCTTGTAATATTTTATGCCCAAATTGAAATCATGAGGTGTTGTGTGATATACAAGGTAAAATTTAATTTATGAAGCTCAAATGTGAATTCATTTTATGCCTCTTGACTCCCAAAGTGAGTTCTAATAGGCATCAACCTCTATGGGAATCCTAGCAAGTTGGGGGACACTTATTGCACCTCACTAGATGACTTATATGATTTTAGAAATCAACTCTTTGTTGAGTGAAGGGAGAAAAGGTGCAAAGAGGGTTTAAATAAAACTAAGATGATGTGCCAAACTTCTAACCAAGTATACAAGACACCTCTATATGAGGTATCAAGGCATGGAATGGATCCCTCTTACTAGAAAATAATTATTGATCTCTAAAGGACAATACTCTTAAACATAAAATATGAAATATGATGATAACTACTAGTAGAAGTGTAGTGTGCATAATTTAATCAATAACTATCCATATGTGCATATTAAAGTCTAAGTTTGCACATAAGATATTCATAAAGATAATGTGGTTTACAATAGAGACCAAATGGCTTGAGATACGATTGATTATTTTAAAAATCTCAAAACTCAGTTACAATCTTAAGGCTTTACAAAGAGAACTCATCTTAATTTTAGTAATAGTTCTCAGTTTGGACTCTTGGACTCTTGAATTTCGTTAAAGGCCCAGGTGTAGCATGTCCTCTATAATTGTATGATGCACACAAATTAATAGTTAAATTTTTTTGCATTTATTAGGTCTTTATCATCCCCTTCTCAAGCTCTAAGCATCAAACATGAGTCAGACGACTCTCTAGTGGAGGAGATGGTATATCATGTAGGTCATAAGTATTTCATCATTTCTCTATAGAAGGTGTCAATCATCTAATTCCACATGCACATGAAGAGTGGTCAAGCAAACATCCCCATCTACGAGTTTTGCCACTTGTGAAGATGTATCTTGAGGATGGACCTACTTTTAAACATTCATTGATATTTCATGGGGAGATAGTTGGGGCCCATGATGTTTGAGAGAGGTAGGTGACATGGACACATAACACATATGTGGGTTTTCCACAAAACTATAGGGATAATGATCCCAATGAGATGCATTGTGTTGATGAGTGACAACATTTGTTGCTACTATTTTAACTACCATTGTTTGGAGATGAAGCTTGGTCATCATGAATCTATTTTGCATTACTTTAAAGTTTTACTTCAAAGATATAGTAACTCTTAGGAACACCGTCCTTATTCCATGGGAAAGGAAAACCATGCACTCTATAAATGACCTTGAAAATATGTGTAAAATGCACTTCAAAAAAAATGGGGCCTAAAAACCACATTTTCTTAATGAACATGTGATCGTGCATGCAAACACTTCTTGGAAATTAGGAAACCTATTATACTATGTCTAGAGTGTTACATTAAAAAGCTACTAAATGAAGCCATTTATGAGCTTATTGAATTGGCTTCCTTTTTAAACTCGCCTTACATGGTTCTAAGTGGCCAACTTGAAGCAAAATTTAAAAAGGCGTCTCCCCAAGTGGGGTGCCTCCTTAGAGTTGACAAAAAAAGAAGCTAACACACATTTGAATACCACCTTCCAGAAATGCATGTGTAAGCTCCTCATCCTACATTTTAGGCTATGCTTCGTGCATTGTGGTGGGCATGACAAGGGGTGATTATGATCTAGGGCTAGATGCCTGATAGGACATCATTTGACAAGGCTTGTAGATCCTTGTATGAAAAGATACACATCAGAAATAGAGTTTGATAACATTTTTATTGCACATGATATATCTTTCCTTTGCATGCACTCATGATCTTTGGGCTTTGAATTTTCTAGGTGGAGCTTAATCAATGCACAAATGGTATCAAATGCTTCAAAGAAGTCATCCTCCTCGTTGTTCTATGAGTTTCCTTCTAAAACCAACCTTGGAAATGGAGCCAAAGAAGACTGTGATCTTCTTCCTTGGAAAATTCCCTTGCTAGACTACTTGCATTTGGCTCGATCTCCTCTTTTCCTCTTAGAGGGGACCAACATGGCTCTTCAAGAGTATGTGTCTCAATATCCTCCTTTAGCCTCCACCACACAAATGTCTCTTCTTTTTTCAATCTATTCAAAATTATTGTTATCTACTTGTAGACCATAAATACTCCATGTGTCGAAAGACACAATTCTAGGTTTTTAACTAGTCGCCTAGTTTTTTCATCTCTATAAGTCACTTATGAAGCTAGGAGCTCCTCATGTTGGTATACAAAAACCTTGACTTGTTGAACCATACAAATAACTTTGGATTTGAGTTCTTCCTCTCGGTGACTGTGTGTGTGGTCCTCCTCGATGCTTCTTAACTCTTCTTGAAGATTTTGTAGAATTTCTCTACAACTAATCTCCTCTTGGTGTTTGGTGGGAGGGAAAGATGTGCTCAAGATTTTCCTGTAGCTAGATTCTATATAGGCACTCAGGGTAAGGCTAAGCTCTTGATATCACCAGTAGGGAGAAAAAACCTTTGGATTTCCTTGGATGGGATAGGTAAAAGGAAGTTTCCCATAGGGTCTCTTATTAGGGTGACTTGCAGATAAGAGGGCGTGATCTATTAAAAGACACACAAACCCTTTGGATTAGAAAATTTTCATGCATTATCATAAATCAATCAAATTGACTAGTACTTTGACAAAAATACCTCAAATTAGGAGAAAGCTAAAGATTGTACCAAATCTCTAGTCACTAAGATTGATATTGCACCAAGCATACAAGAAAATAATTTATTAACTCCGAAAGTTTCCCTTGGGAGGCAATGGCCTCTATGGAAGCACAATGAGTGGGGGGCATTTATTGTGCCTTGCTAGATGACCTCCTAGATTTATGAAGTTGGCCCTTTGTTGGGTGGAGGGGAAAAGGTGTAAAGAGGTTTTGATAAAAACCAAGTTGATACACCAAAATTTTGATAGGGCACACATGCTACCTTATTATGTGGTAGCAAGGCATAAAATAGATCCCTATGACTCAAAAATAATTATTGATCCCTAAAGGATATAACTCTTAAACATGAAACTTCACATAAGATAATAACTACTAGTATAAAATTAGAGTGCGTAGTTTAATCAACAATTTCCTTATAAGTGTATTAAAGTTAGACTTTTACAAAAGATATATTCATAAAGACAATGTGCTTTACAACAAAGACCAAAGGGCTTGGAGCACGATTGATTATAGTGACAATATAAAAACTTGAATACAATCTTTAGGCTTTATAGAGAGGAATACTCTTAATTTCAGTATTAGTTCCCAGTTTAGACCCTTGACTCTTTCTTTTCCATCCCATTTTAGAGGCCTTGGTGTAGGTTGTCTTCTACAATATCCTTGGTTAGTCTCCTCTCCTCTTTACCCTGCCTCCTAGTTGCCACCTCTTCACATCGTCCATCATTCGGGAGGCCATTAGATTCATGAGCTCTAGTAGAGTTGCGAATCAGGAGGGTATTCAGGCTAAGCTCCTCAAGCTTGGCATCCCCATATTGGTTTCCTTTCTTCTTGTGCTCTTCAATAGTGTGGTTTGAACTGGTTTCCCCAATTCATGGTCAGGGTACATCATCTATCCGAATTTCAAGACTGACTCGGCTTCGGCTCTAGGTAAGTATAAAACTATCATGATTAGACACACCTTTGCTAAGCTCTATGCTATAACTTTGAACATTATTCTTTCTAGCGAGCTTAACAAGAGAGTGTGCATAGCTAGGGGTTAGGCTGATTTTCAAGCTGATTACCAGACCATGGACCATATTTTGACATTGCGGGCCATCATTGAGGAGTCTCATCATCACTCAATGAAAGTCTATTGTTGCTTCGTGGACTTTCATAAGGCCTTTGATACTGTCCCGTGGGTTGCCTCTTCTAGAGATTGAGAGACATTAGTATTTTAGATATTTTGTTGACTACAATTATGAGATTATATGAGAGTGTTATTGGTAGATTCAGGATGCTAGAGGGTTTCTCAACCCCAATTCAGAGTACCATTGGGTGAAATAGGGCTTCCCTATTTCCCCAACCTTGTTTGGTATTTATATTGATGAGCTGGAGAGCTTCCTTCAAAGAGACTCCTCACTACCTATGGATGGTTGCTACCAACATCATGTCTCCTTCCTTAGAGACTCCGCGATGGCTTGGCCTCCTTCTGTGACATTCGTAAGCTCTTTGTGAACTTGAGAAAGACTCGGGTTATGGTCTTCAACTACGTGAAGACCTCTCATCTGCACGTCTACTTTCAGGGTCATGAGATTGAGATCACCATGTCATATGTGTACCTTGGGGACAAGTTCTTTGGACCTCGCTTTAGTTTGAGACCTGCCATCCAACCTAGGGTTTCCAAGGGTATGGGCTCCCTTGCCATTCTTGAGAGACAATGCTTCAGACATCACTACCAGGAGACTTCATCGAAGTTGACCCTCTTTGAGTCCTTGGTTAGATTGACAGTTCTTTATAACTCAATGGTTTGGGGGCCCTCTCTCCTTGATTATGACTGGGCTTCCATCAAGTGTGTCTAGACCCTTTTTCTTCAGTGTATTATCAATTGTCATCGGTTCATCCCCCACAGTGTTGTACTGATCGAGTTCGGGGCCTATCCCTTTAGGTTGGATGTAATTTTTGATCTAATTTGGTTTCTTCACCGTCTTTGTAGTTTTGCTGACTCTATGGGTGACCGGTTGAGATACTCTTGGTTTATTTCTCCTCTATCATTGTAGCGGATTCTAATCCATCCTCTTGGGCCCATTACTGGTTCGCGTAGGCTTCGTCTTTGTTAAGCTCAATTAAGATTAATAATGACCACCTCCCTTCCTTCTAGTTCTCACTTGATGCTCTTGCCCACCTCATCCCCTCACAAAATGAGTTGAACCAACATGTCAAACTTGACATTTATCGATAATATATCACCATGACTTGGTGTAACCCTACAGACTAGTTGTGCTCGAAGATGGCCTTTTACGCCAAGTACTTTCTAGTCATTAGAGATGATATTATTATGCCCCCAGCTACTTCTCTCGGTGTTGGTGGCATGCCTTACGCATCTCTCTAGGCTCCTTCAGGGGTGGTTCCCACCAGCTTCGACTTCATCAGTTCAACCCCATAGTATTGTTCTGGCCAAGTTCGAGGCCTATCCCTTTAGGTTGGCTGTGATTTTCGATCTGATTTGGTTTTTTCACCATCTTTATGTTTTTGCTGACTCTATGGATGACCGGTTGAGATACTCTTACTTGGCTTATTTCTCCTTTGTCATTGTAGCGAATTTTGATTCGTCCTCTTAGGCCCATTGCTGGTTTGTGTAGGCTTTGTCTTTGTTGAGCTCAATCAAGATTGATATTGACCACCTCCCTCCCTTCTAGTTCTCTCTTGATGCTCCTGCCCACCTCATCCCCTCATAGAAGGAGTTGAACCAACATGTTAGACTTGACATTTATCGACAATATATCACCACGACTTAGTGTAACCCTGTAGATGGTCTACACCTAAAGATGGCCTTTTATGCTGAGCACTTTTTGGTCACCAGAGATGATATTATTATGCCCCCCAGGTACTTGTCTTAGTGTTGATGGCATGCCTTACACATCTCTCTAGGCTCCTTTAGGGTTGGTTCCCACTGGCTTCGACTTCAAATAGATCACTACATGGATAGAGATGATTGAACTTGTCACTTGTGTACCTTAGGCATGACCAAGATGGAGATTGATTTCATTTTTCACTATCTCGCCTACTATGAGATTCGTGGGAGATTATATTGGTTATTTAGGGAGTGCAGCTCCCTTGCGGACTTTTTTAGCTACACGGACCAGAGATGCCTTGCACTATACCTCAGAGAGACTATGCAGCTATGTAACCACACCTTACAACTCTTATTCTCCCAGATAGTGACCCCAACTCATCTTATCACCACTTTCTTCTCTCCCTTGTCTCTTGTTCATGAGACAAAGTGGCCTTTCAGTGCCACCATCACCAACCACTCCAGATCTATGAGACCTCGTTGTTGTTATAGTCATTAGCAACACCCTCCGAACTTTTCTCAGTAGTGGTTTAGGGCACCTGCTCACCCTAGTTCATACCCTTCAGTGGTTGGCTTCTTTTTACCAAGGAATTAGCCCTTGACTCATTATTGCGCTCCTTGCTTCTTTTTGTTTCTCTTGTTTTTCTTGTTTGCTTCTTTCCTTGGCACTAATTGGTGCTCTTCCAACTAGTGGTCTTTAATCTTGTACGCTTTTCAGTCCCATAGACCCTTGTGGTGTCTTGTTGGACATTAATAAACTTATGTTATCTTATCTTCATCTACAATCGTAGGCGACACAAAATTATCAACTACTTTTTTTTTGCTTTTATCAGGTCTTTATCACCCCCTTCTCATCCTCTAAATACCAAACATTTGTCAAATAGCTCTCTAGTGGAGGTGACAATAAATCATGTAGATCATAAGTATCTGATTGTTCCTCTACAAAAGGTGGTAGGCATTTGAGTCTAGAAGTACACGAAGACTAGTGAAGCAACATCTTTATCTGCGGTTGTCATTGCATGTGAATATGCATCTCGAGGCTAGGCATACCTTGAAATGTCTATCTATGTTTTGGGTGGAGGCACCCAGGGCCCATGGTGTTTGAGAGAAGAGAATAAAATGGACATGTCGTACATCTGCAACTTTCTCAAACAATTGTGAGGAAAATAAACTTGTGAAGATGCATCATGTTGACAAGTTGCACCATCTACTACTACCCCTTGAACTACCCTTGTTTGGAGATGAAACTTGGTCAGACATTGTTTCATGACACTATGAAATTGTAATTAAGAAAGACAAAAAAAAACCCCACAAAATAAAAATTGTTAGCATTCCTACCTACGCAATCCTACATACTCATACACTAACCAAAATCAACTTGTTATATTGTGTTCCCACAGGTTCGTTCCTGCATTCGCAGATACTATTAGAAAATTTGAAAATAAAAATGAATGACAATAGAGAATAGATAACTAACAGAAAATAAAATGATTATACTTGTGCTCACAATCCCACGTGGTCAATTCACATTCTCGTAGGGTTAAACAATGATCCCATAAGTAGAAAAATGGTGAAGGTAAGTTTTTTTTTTACTATACGATTTTTTTCCAAAGGCTTACAATAGTGATCTTGTGGAGTGAAACCACATTCCCACTGGGTCAGAAGGCAATCCCCTCAGTTGTTCAAAATAAAAGACAAACAAGATAAAAGACAAGTTTTGGAGGCTAAGAGGCCTCTATTTGTGGAATTGCAATCTCATAGGAAAAGCCTACATTCTTGTCAATTGTACTAGCATTCCTCTTGACAAATAATTTTTGTTATTGTGCCAATTATAACTATGAGAATGGTGTCACCTATGCTTCTTTTCTAACCTTCAATCCTGCAAAAACCTAAAGATCTCTTGCAACATACTCGAAACAACATAAAACATTAGTTTGTAAATAAGACGTAAATAACAAGATGAAGAATGACCCTAGAAGTGGGTCCTACTGAGCGTGCCAAAATGTAAGCAATAAAATCTAGTTGTTAGGAATATGAAGCAAGTTAAAGATTCAACCACATAGCATATTAATGTACTTCTGATTACACATACAAAATGCAAGCAAATAGACCAAAGAGAATGCAAATGTTTCTCTCAAAGAAGGCTTCAATTTGTAATGGATCTGTCTAATTGATGGGTGTGTGCTCAATGCTACCTTGCCAAAGACTCAATGGATGGAGTTGTGATCAACAATGGAGACGAACGAGATATTTTTTTCTTTTGAGAGTGTAGATAAAATTTGGCATAACAAGGATGCTTTAGGCTATTTCTTGGAAGAAAAATGGAATGATAAAAATGTATAAAAGGTGGATGAAAATGAAGGAGTGAACGGTTCAATTTATAGGTAAACAGAAGGTGAAATGGATTGCCAAAATGAAAACTTGAGGAAGGGTGAAGATGCAAGGAAGGGGGATCACATGGATTATGCTTCTTCAAACTCATATCACAAGGAGAGAGCTTATGAGGAGAGGCCAAATGCTTTGAGGAAAGTGATCATTTTGGGAGATGGGATGGGGACAAAGGTGTAAGAGATGGATGGAGTGTGTAAGAGATGTGTAAGAACATTTAAGGTTGACATTAAGTACTCTTGGTTGGGGAGTGAGAGGATTTGACATGAGTTAGACTTAGGTTTGGGTTAGGATTTCTCAATCTAGATGCTTAGGGTTGTAAAAATGATTAGGGTGAGATTATGTTTGGATTGGGGAGTAATTAGAATGCAAGTGGGTTTTTATTGAGAATGCAAGTGGGCTTAGTATGTGTGAACGAGTTGGGTTGAGTTTGAGCTTGTGGTGTTGGGTTGGGTTTTAGATTCTTTTTAACCTTTTCATGTCTTTATATATCATTTTGACCCTTTGAGCAATTTAGATCTTAAATGATAACTAAATGATCACTTTACATTTTTATTTCCCTTAGGCATTACAATTGATTAAATTACATGGAATACCATATCCAAACATATGGCTTAAAATTAATTCATTACAATATGTCTTGGGATCATCTGTGACATCTTGATATCTAGGTGTTCTTGCACCATACTCCAAAATTTTCCAAGTCCCTTGGAAACATGGAACCAATAATCTACAAAAAAATTAGACCAAAAATCTTCACATTTCACATTCATACCTACCTCTTCATGCATCTTTTCACCATCATCATTTTTCTTTAAGGACATAGGACTGTCCTCAAAATAATTTTCTCAAATACTCCTAGTAGTGGAGCATTAGGGACTGCAACTCCTTGGTACCTTGTTAGTTAGAGATCCACCTTTATCATTGTTGTTTCAACTTACCACAAACAACCCTCTCATGTGCTGCACCTAGGATTCTCATCCTTCCTCTTTTCCCTAGTCTTTTGTCATTCATTGGACCTTTCTTTGGCCCTGACAAAACTTCCTTATTTTTCTACACAACAACACAACACCTTCCTTTTGTAGCAAGATGGATGAGCATTTGCAACCAAAAATTCATCAACAAATCAAAACCAAATCTTCAATATCTTGGTTTGGATTGCCTCATTCGATGGTCTACCCAAATACTTAAGAATACCACTTCGATGCAGAGCATCATACAACCAACCAATCAATATTGTCCACGCTTATCCCTTCAACATCCATTCAAGAATTTCATTATTTAGAGGGATCTCATGACGTAAAACAAAACATGTTTCAACACAAGTTTATCAATATTTCACCATTCACATAGTCTAATTTCTATGCTTGATTCCATTATTCCTAACTTAGATATTTTTGACATCTTCTTAGATATTTCCAACATCTTCTTGCAAAAACCTTTGGTGGAATTGTTCCAAACTAGGTATATTAAAACATACCCAAATCGTAGCCCAATCAAACTATTCATTTACAAGTTGTGATCTCTGCACTAAGACCCATCTTTACTTTCATAATCTAGAAAGGATACATGTAACCCTACCTAGGGCATCCAACATCTTATCCACAAAAAAACCAAATGATTCAAAAACTAATTTCAAATAAACCTATATGAATCTAGTTTCATAATATGTAAGCGATAAGTTTTACAATGCTTAAATCATTACATAAGCCCAACTATTTGCTTGCAACTCCTTTCAAGGTATTTGAAAACCAATTTTTACTAAAAGGTCCATGATTTTCTCACATCTACATAAAAATGACTCAAACGAAAAGGAAATGAAATCTTATTCACGTATCTTTCAAATTCATCCATTTAGAGGTCATAAATCTTCAACAGTTGTCCATACGAAATACTACAACATGACTATTGTTAGGGAATCTCAAATCTGCAAACAACAACTTTCATTGAAACATCTATAACTTAATCATTTCTCCACATAATCATTCCAAACAAAATCCAAAAGGAATTTTTATTCATCCTACTTTAAGATTAATACACTTTGTACAATATTTCTAGGTTGTACAAGTTTGTACAAGTCTTGGAAATAGTATAAAAAATAACTAATACCAATCAAAATAGAAAGTTTTGAATACACCAATTGCTTCAAAATTATCTCATTCTTCCCTTTTTTGTTTGGAATGACAAATACATGTTATTTATACTATTTTAGGTGGTTATAAACCATCCAACTATCCCTACAACCTTTCAACTTCCTTTTTTCAACATTATAACTTTGTGCAATTTTACACTTTCTTGATAACTTCTAAGACATCTACAAAATGACCTTAAACTTAGTAAATATCCTCTAGACATGTCCAAATAAATTTTTAAATAAATACGACATTCTTTCTAACATTTTCATGTCTTTATCTACCATTTTGACCCTTTGAGCAATTTTGGTGATAAATGACAACTAAATGACCACTTTAAATTTTTATTGCCCTTAAGCATGGCAATTGATTCCATTACATTGAATGCCACATCCAAACATATGGATTTAAATTAACAAAATACCTCGGGATCATTTGCAACATCTTGATGTCAAGGTGCTCCTACACCAATTATGATTGATTACAGAGGAATTATTTAATGAAAATGGGAATTTTTGAATTAGATAAAATAAGCTTGTGCAGTTATTTAATTTAATAGAGGAAGGGGAATTTAATTAATATTCAAACTATGAGATGTCATATTGACAATTAATTGGACTATAGTTAACTAATTGAATTAATTTACTACAAGATGACATATTTTATTAAATATTAAATACTTAATCAATAATACTTTAGCAGAGAACTAAATACGATTACTTAATATGTGTAATCAGATTTAGGTGTCTACAAGTTTTGTTCATTACTTCTTTATTGTTCAAGTGATGACTAAATAAATTAGTTACTTTTTTTTTGTTTATGCTAATTCATCCCCCACCCTCGCCCTCTCAACATCTAGAGTGTGTTCAAAATCTTTTTATGATCATTGCAAGTAAATGTTATATTTTCTTTTTATCTTGTAATTTATATTCCAAGAGCCAAAATTGAAACTTGCAATGCATCTTCCAAAACCAAAATTTTTAACTTGTAATTTTTCTTCCAAGACCTAGTCATAACTTGTAACCCATCTTCCAAAACCCAATATCATAACTTGTAATCCATCTTCCAAGACCCAAAATTGCAACTTGTAATCCAACTTCCAAAACCCAAAATTCTAGCTTGTAATACATCTTAAAAATTAAAATTTAAACTTGTAATCTATCCTCTAAAACCCAAAATTGCAATTGCAATCCATCCCACAAGACCCAGACTAACAAGTTAGAATGTTGACTTCAGACCCAATTACAAGTGCAAGTTTTCATATCTCCCCTATATATTCCTTGATTGCAAGTAAATACTCATATAATTCCACATTGTAATATGATCTCTGAAAATGCATGATGATTTTCTAACCCTTTGGTCTTCTTACCTCAACTTCACAAAGATAATTTCATTGTGACAACTAATATCACCCCATACAAGAAGATGATGTGGAATTTCATCAATGATTCAAGTTTATTCGTAAACAATGTGCCTCCACTAAAATTGAATATTCAAGTATTAATGTCCTAAAGAAAGATGAAGATTTGACAAAGGATGATGTTGATAGGGGTCATGTCTTGTTAGACACCTAGTTTTCTTTTAGTTGTGTACATGTAGTTTACTTTTTACAAATTACATTTAATTCCATAAATTGTAATTACAAGTGATCATGAGATCACTTGAAAAATTGTAACTTGCAATTACATGTAAACACATTGCAATTTGAAATACAAGAGGATTCACAATGTTGAATAAGTCAATTGTAGATAGGTAGTTGTGGAAAAAGTCATAGTTAGTTGGACTCATTCCACCTTTCTCTCCAAGCCTACTGCCTGCACATAAATAAAGTGCTCATTGTAATTTTTATTGAGAAGAAACTGCTAGTTTTTATATGCATTCGAAGACTTTGAACTTATATATAAATTAGACTAATTTGAATAAAAGAGATAGGTTGTTTTGAGACTGTGTGCCAATCCAATTTGTCATGTGACAACATTTTCAAGAATTTAGTGTGAGTTTTGCACATTCATTAAAGAGGGATTTGAACTCAATCTTCAAGACTTAGTTTCATATTATATTTAAAGTTATAGTTTGGTTTTTGATTTGGTATTCTAGACTTTGAGTTTCTTATCAAATTTGAAACTATTATAGAGAACACAAACAAGGAGGTCTCACAAATTTTGTGTTGCTTTTATTTTTTTAATTTGTGCATGTAAGATAAAATATATGCTGGAGATTTTGAGTTGTATATATGTTTCATTGTTATTTTTGAATTCGTAGGAGTCATGGAAAGACTTGGGGCTTTCACGAGCTTCATTTCTTTAACTTTCTTAAACTATATTCAAAATATTATTGTAAGAATGAATTGTGTATTTTGAAGTAAGAGAATAGGATGAAAGAAAAAACACCTATTTTGAAGAAAGATGGTATAGAAAATGTAACTCCTAGTTAATTAGCTTAGTGTACATAATATTAGGTTTGAGTTTAATATTAATTTCTTTTAGCAAAAATAGATATGGGGAGTGTTTCCTTAATAAGGAGAGACTATATCTCACATGTTGTGGTTGGAACCATTATTTTATAATTCATCTTCAAAACCATCAATTGCAAAATATCCTCCCAACAAAATATATGTTTGGAGTTGTAATCCATCAGATAAAAAAACAACTAAAGGGTGACTAGTTTACAAAGTAAATCACTTTGAATCTAAAGGTGTGATTTTTTAGGTGATATTCATTCAAGGCATAGTCTTATTAGTGCAAAGGACATTATTGTTAAGAAGTGATACTACTAAGGAGTACAATGTTAAGAGATGCAAGCTTGTTTAAATATTGCGACTTTTGATGAAGGGGAATAAGAATGTATTAAAGGAAGGTTTATTAGATGAGGGGAGAGTGTGTTTTGTGTTCTTCAAAGAAAAACCAAGCATATAACCAAGGGGCATTAATGAGAAAATAAATGTAGCATATTTTAGAAAGAAGGAGAAGATAAATAATAGATTTGATAAGAAGGATATAAAAAGTTTGTGTAGAAAATTGATATAAATTTGTGGCCACTTTTTGGTAGAGATTGTAGTAGAGTTATGGAAGAGATTTTATCATATTCGTCAAAGATTTTTTCATAGTTCAAGAGAATATACATAGGAAAAGTTGTGGAGAAAAAATCTATTCATTATTGTTAAAACATGTAGCTTCAGTTAAGACTTTATCTTTGATATATATATATATATATATATATATATATATATATATATATATATATATATATATATATATATGATGATCACTCTATATAAAACCAACTGTGCATATTTATTTGTTTATATCTAAGATCAGATCTTAGTAATGATCGCATTATATTCTGATCATTATCAATTTGATTTGCATCAAGCTTTATTAAAGTCTTTGAAATGATGGATTAGTTTTGTTACAACTAACATCGAGTGTGATTAAACCACCGATCAGGTATATCAGTGAATGGTCATGTCTCCTAATGAAGACATGCCCATGCACCCGTATACCCGACCTTTCTTTTATTTGTGTTTTTTATTGTCCGATATTGCAAGCATTGAAATTAATTAATGTAAGAAGATCAGAGGTAATATAAGATTGAAGTTTGAAGAACATTTTGTTAATATCTTTGCATTTTCATCACATATATTGTGGAGCATATCAGGTCCTTTACTAGCAGAGATCGAACTTGAAAATAAAAACTATACATTTATCAACACTATGATAGAAATTTGATTTAAAATTTACATGGTATTAGAGCCTTGATAAGGAGAGATTTCATTAAGTTTAAGAGATTAGATTTCACATTAAATTGTAGTCAATCATTTCTTTACAAGATGAAAAACACATTAAGATTCAAACATCACCTTGCATGTGCTGATAACTGCAAATCCTAGAAACTTCATGTAATGATGTTATTAAAAGAAAACATATTGGAACCTTTTGTAAGAGAAGATAAGGAAGAACCTAAAGATGATCTAGAGAAAACATTATGGATTGAGAATAATGAGAAGGCCATGAAGACAATCATGGATGGTGTTTGAGATCACATTGTGCCTAAAATGTAATGACATATCACATGTTTCGAGCTCTTGAAAATGCATTCATAATAAATATGTTCATTGGTACAAAACTTTCTCTCAAAAGACAAATGAATAATATCAACATGAACCAAGGAGAAACTATAAATGCCTTCTTCATGAGAATATCAAATTTGAGAGATCAATTATTTGCAGTCAGTTATGAAATTGACAACCAAGAATCATCCCTAATAGGGTTAGGAGGACTTCCAAATTCTTGGGAATATTTTGTACAAGGTATAAGTGCTAGATCTAAAATTCCAAAACTAGATCGACTAAGATTTGCTTGTCTTCAAGAAGAATCGAGATTAATAATAAAGGGAAAACACAAAACCTTAGATGAAGACGTTGAAGTTCTCAACACAAAATCGCATAAAGTGGGAAAGAAGAAGAACAAAAAAAGGAAAAGAAACTTTCATGGAAAAGGACAGTTTAAACAGAAGAAAGACTTGTTCAAAATTCAATGCTTCAGATGTGATCTATATGGACATTATGCTATAAATTGTCCTGATCGATCTAAACCTCAAGCATCATTTGCTAAATCTGATAAATCAAATGAAGGACATGAATATGAGCAATATGCCTTCTATTTAGCATTGTCTAGTCGAATTTCAACCAAATCTAAAACATGGATAGTTGACAACAGATCTTAAAGGCACATCACTGGATATCAAGATAACCTAGAAAACATGCAAATAGAAAGAGATGAAGAAGTTACAGTTGGTGATGATTTTGCACATTCCGTAAAAGGAATTTGGACCTGCACCATCCAACTGAAATTTGGAAATTTTGGAGTTCTTTATGTACCAGGAATTAAAAGGAATTTACTATCCATATCCGCACTTGAAGATAATGGTTATAGAACTACATTCATGGAATTTAAGGTACTAGCTTGGCCTAAGAATTAAACCATAAATAAAGCTCCAACAATAGGAGTACGAAAAGGACTATTATATGAGCTATGCACTAAGACAAACTTTGCACTTGTACATGAGACTTCAAATTCAAATGAAATATGGCATAGAAGATTAGGTCATATCGACTTTCGTACCCTAACATCCATGGAGAATTTAGCAATCGACTACCCAAATTAAGCCATATTCACAATGAATCTTGCAAAGGTTGTGCCTTAGGGAAAAACACTAAAAAGCCATTTCCTCATAGTTTGAGCAAAATTAAGATGTGCTGGAACTAGTGCACTTTGATCTATGTGGACCCATGTCTTTACCATCTATAGGAAGGTTCCTATACTATGTGATATTTGTTGATGATTTTTCAAGGAAGACATGGATATACTTCTTAAGTGCAAAGAATTTGAAGAGATTCTTTCTAAGTTTAAAGAATTCAAAACAATTACTAAGAACTCCTCTGGAAAGAACATTAAAGTTCTGAGAATAGATAATGGGAAAGAGTACATTGTTGAAATATTTAAAGATTTTTGCAAACTTGCTAGGATTAAGAGGGATTTCATAGTCCCCTACAATCTTCAACAAAATTGAGTTGCTAAAAGGAAAAATAGAACTATTGTAGAAGCCATTAGGGCTATGATTTTTGATCAAAACTTGAGTATGTCATTCTGGGATAAAGCATCTAATACAATAGTCTATATTTATAATAGATGTCCTCACTCATATTTGGACAAGAAGACCCCTGGAGGAGCATTGTCAAGAAAGAAACTTGACATCAGTCACTTAAGGATATTTGGATGTCTTGTGTATGTTCATTAACCTAAGGAGAAGAGGACAAAGTTGGAACCTTCTGGAAGAAAAGGTGTCCTTATTGGTTTAAGTGAAATAGTAAAAGGATACAAAGTCTACATACTTGGACAAAAATAAATATAACTAAGTAGGGATGTCATTTTTTTAAGAAGACATTGCCTTCAGAAGAGCCAAAACTTTTGATGAACTAGATACAACTTTCATATCCGAAGAAGAGGCTCTTGCTCCCGAGATTCAGAGAGATTACCCTAAAGAGACTTCAAATGAAATGAGATCCTTCTTGAGACTCAAGAAGAGAGTCTTGATCATTCGAAAAGGAAAATTATACATGAAGGAGATAGATTTGCAGCACCTTCAGGGACTTTTCAAGAATGCAAGAGACCTAGAAAATTGACATACAATGCTTTCATGTGTGAGAGTCCAAACCTTGAACCTTGAAGTACTTCAAAAGCACTTGAACATCAAGCTTGGAAAGATGTAATGGTGGAAGAGTATCAGTCTATACTAAAAAATGATGTTTGGGATATAGTTCCTAAACCTAATGGAAAATCTGTCGTGTCTTCAAAATGGCTCTTTAAATTTAAGTGTGATGCAAATGGTAGCATTGAATAACATAAAGCTCATTTTGTGGCTAGAGGTTTTTCTCAGAAGGAAGAAATCAACTTTGAAGAAACTTTTGCACTAGTTGCTAGGTACACCTCAGTTAGAGCTGTAATAGCTATTGTAGCAACCAAAGGTTGGAAAATCCATCAAATGGATATAAAAATTGCTTTTCTTAATGGAAAAATTAAGGAAGAAGTATACTTGGAACAACCAGAAGGATTTGTGAGTCATGATGTTGTCTCTTGTGTATGAAAATTGAAGAGGGCTCTCTATGGACTCAAATAGGCTCCCCAAGCTTGGTATGAAAGGATTGATAAATAACTTTTAAGTCTTGGATTCACCAGGAATGTGGCTGATCCAAATCTTTACTTTAACATAACTAAAGGTGATATGATAATTCTAATTCTTTATGTTGATGACCTTCTAATTACAGGGGAAGAACATCTCATTAATTAGTGTAAGAAAGATTTGGCTTTTGAATTTGAAATGAAGGACTTATGAATTCTTCATTACTTTCTTGGTTTGAAAGTGCATTAGAAGTTTGGGAATATCTTTCTACATCAAAAAAAGTTTACTGTTGATATTTTAAAAATATTTGGAATGTAGGACTATCGACCCATGTCTACACCTATGGAAACCAACTTACACAAGCTAAAGGAAGCAAATGTTGAATCCAGACTAGTTGATCCTACTTTATACAAACAAATAATTGGGTCTCTGATGTATCTTGTAAATACTCGACCTGATATCTAGTATGTTGTGAATGCATTAAGTTAGTTCATGTGTGAACCTCACAAGATTCATCTTATTTGTTTGAAGCATATATTAAGGTATCTCCAAGGTACTATTGGGTATGAACTTAAATATGAGAATACCAGCTTGGAGTTACATGGATATACTGATTCTGATTGGGTCGAAAGTGTAAAAGACCATAAAAGCAAATGAGGATTTTTTTTAGCTTAGGATCAATATGACCTCTTGGATCTATAGAAAGCAAGCTTCAATTGTTCAGAGTTCTATTGATGCACAGTATATTGTAGCAACAGTGGGAGCTAGAGAAGTAGCATGGCTTCGAAAGTTGCTTTCTAACTTGTTTTGTGAGCCTATGAAGCCTACCACTATTCACTGTGATAAACAAGGTTGCATCAAGTTATCTATGAATCCAATGTTTCATGATAGATCCAAGCATATAGGAATTCCTTACCACTACGTAAGAGACATGCTGGAAAGAAGAGCTATTTAGTTGGAATATATCAATACAGGTGATCAAACAACTGACATTCTCACCAAGGCACTTCCTAAAGTGAAGGTTGATCACTTTAGAAAGAAACTTGGCTTGGTTGAAATGTAAGTTTATGAGATTGAGTCTCAAACTTTGTAAATTTGTATTATTTAATAAAGATGTTTAAAGTGTAAACTCTTTTGTCATATGTGCGGGTCTATGACACATGGGCCTACCCTATGTTCAGTATGAAAATGTGACAATCTTTTATATTGAAATGTTGACTCTAATAATATAAGGTGATGACTTTATAATTATTAGATTACTATTATGATGAATATCATGTGACTTGATATTAATGGAAAATCATGATAGTTAAAAGAACATGTTAATGGATATCATGTGACTTGATATCTATTGAAGATCAATATGTTTAAACTCATAGTGGATATTATGTGACTTAATATCTATGGATATGCCATGATCTTTTATGTGTATATCATGAGACTTAATATCTGTGTACACACCATAACTAAAAGAATATCATGAGACTTGATTTTCTTAAAATATATAGAGGATATAGTTTCTCATAATGAGAAGAATTTATATGTACCTTGTCTTCCCTAGCTAAGAGGGAGTGTTAAAACATGTGGCTTAGGTTAAGACTATCTCTAATCAATATGAGAATATATTGATGTATATATATGTGTGTATCAATATTATATATATATACAGTGATCATCAAAATTAATGTAGATTATATGTGCATGTGCACACACACACACACACACACACACACACACACACACACACACACACATATGTGCACATGCACATATATAATCTACATTAATTTTGATGATCATTGTATATATATATATATATTTGTGTGTGTGTGTGTGTGTGTGTGTGTGTGTGTGTGCGTGCACATATATAATCTACATTAATTTTGATGATCACTGTATATAAAACTAATTGTGCATATCTATTTGTTTATATATGAGATCAGATCTTAGTAATGATCACATTATATTTCGATCATTATCGATCTGATTTGCATTGGGCTTTATTAAAGTCTTTGAAATGATGGATTAGTTTTGTTACAACTAACATCAGGTGTGATTAAATCACCAATCAAGTATATTAGTGAATGGTCATGTCTCCAAATGAAGATGTGCCCATTCGCCCATATACCTAACCTTTCTTGTATATATGTTTGTTACTGCTCGATATTGCAAGCACTGAAATCAATTAATTCAAGCATATTGGAGGTAATATAAGTATTGAAGTTTGAAGAAACATTTCATCATCTTTGCATCGTCATCACATATATTGTGGAGCATATCAAGTCCTTTACTAGCAAAGATCAAACCTAAAAATAAAAACTGTACATTTGTCAGTACTGCCATAGAAATCTGATATAAACTTTAAAATTATCTATTGTATAATTGTTAGTTGTATAATTTTATTCTTTCAAAGTAACTCCTAAGAATGACTCTTTGTGCTAGAATTAATAAAAAAAATAAAAACCAACTTTTAGAGGCATTGCTGTTGAACAAATAATTCTCGTCTAAAGTTTGGAGGTACAAGTCCTTAAGATGTAATTTTTTGGTTTTGGCTATGTTTTTAACTAGAAAACAATAAATGCAACTAACATATGCTCATAAATATGACATAGATGCAAATAATAGATTTACAGACCAAGAAGGTTAAATAGAAGAAAGACAAAAAGTTTTCTCCCCTGACACTGACAATAACGAACCAAGAAAATAACAATACCTCCGATGAAGAGTGCATGAATAGCTCTATAATACAAACATATCAAATTTCCCTAATAGAAAAATACTAATTTTTTGCCTTTTACAAACTTAAAATAAGAAAAACCCTCCTCCTAGAGCACAAAATTCAAAAAAGAATATCCTTCCCCCTTTCGTATAGAACTAAATCCTCTCACTCAAAATAATTTCTTTTTTATAATACATCACTAAAGGAATGACTAAATGAATGACAATTCCATAATCAAATATTGAAATGTGCCTATTTTTAAAAAATAAAGATCTAGTATATGAACTCCTTGAGAAGCTTCTCAATTTATTGTAAACATTTCTTCAATTAAAAACTTACTTTGTATAGGGAGAGGACCTTATAGATGAGCACCCTAACTTCACGCTTTTAAAAATCCTACATGAGAATTTCAGATCACTCATATTTTATTACAATTTTCTTGGCAGGTCCTTAGTTTATAACTAAGGTCTCAGGACCACAACAACAAATTTGATGTTATATTAACATGATTTTTGTCAAGGTGTCCAAAAAAATAAAAAATGTGAAACCTATTGTAGTGCGTTAGAGACCTTGTACTTGTACAAATGATGTGGCATCACATCATTGGTTACTTTCTGGAAGAAGAGATAAATTTCATTCAATTATGAGTAGTCATCATTAGCAAAAAATACTTTAAAGTCACAAATATTGTATAAAATATTAGATACTAAATCATCAAGTGTGATCTTAATAAATTAACAATTACTATTACAACTATTAGAACACATTTATATACTGGGTCCTCTCCCATAGTAAAAATCAAAGAAAACTTCAATTTCCTTTTTGGTTTACATTTGAATACTAGAAAGTATGTTAAAGTTAGTAATTTCCTTTCATCTCGTGAATGGGCCTTTGTTCGATCATTATAAAGTGAGACATTTTAGGTAACCTTATGAACAAAAATCTTTATTCCATGCTTGAAATAATTAGTTGACAATAGTGATGCTAACATTTTAGTTATTCTCTCTTCACTAAATAGTTGGAGGAACTTGATACTTTCAAATACCAGTCTTTTGTCTCTGTTCGCAATAAAGACTATTGCATTTTTGACTTCTTCCCACAAAATTAAGAAGATGATCTTCTAAATCTAGAACCCCTAACCTATTTGTCATAGTAATAACAAGGGCTCTTGTGGTTGACTCGAATCTGTCTATCTCTGTAAGTGGTCGATCCAATGCTGATCATATTCATCACTAAAACACTTAACCTGACATCCTTCAACAACATCACTTGTTCATGATAGATGGTGCATATTTCATGCCTCGATAATAAATTTAAGCTTTTGCATTTGAATTCTTCACCATATTAAATTGAAAGTGTTCAAATTCTTCTTAAAATCAAACCATTTTTGCATTTTTATATCAACCTTAATCATAATATACTAAAAATTAAGTTTGAAAAATTAAATCAACTTTAACTATTTAGTACTTCTAACTTAAAAATTGAACTTTAATATGTGATGTTTAAGCCTCTTTGTATTCATGAAAATATCATTTCAGTGACAACAACACTTAGGTGGAAAACCTTTTTATAATGTAGTGAGCTCGATAGCTATGAATACTACCTCTTCTTTAGTAAGAATATGACTGATTTGTGAACGTTACCAACTTCAGAGTTTTAAATGCATTTTTATGATCACACTGGCATCGACCAGAGCCATAATGGCTATCTCTTTAGCATAAAAACTAGAGAAAAGATGCCATGAAATTAGCAGGTTGTGTGGCTCTACTTTCAATAAGATCTCAAAATATTCCAATGCTTTTGGAGGTGCTTCATATTCTTAACTCTTCTTTAAGCATATCTTTCATCTGCAATATTGATGCATGTCGGGTTGCAAAACAGATTCCTTATTCCTGATGCTGTGTGTCTTCTTTATCGGTGGTTCGGCACTTTAAATGTCTCCAAAAACAATATCGTGTCCAATGACATGTCATGCTTTTGATTCTTTTGAAAGTGTCTATACGGAAAAAAGAGAGAGAGGAAGAATTATTATTTTAAAGTCAATTGGTCATCAAAGGGAGATCCGAGATATATAACAATGGATGGCATTAGTAATAGAATGTCAAGGCAATAGGCATTGGCTTCTAGTGCAGCAGTTGTTTCTCTTTGTAATAAAAAAATCTTGTGTTTGATTTTCAAAATGGTAGGTTAAATAAGCTTAATATAAAATAGAATGTCAAGACAAGATTTGTTTTTTGATGTAAAAAACAAAGTAGTATCTTAAGGTAAAAAATCTAGTTTGTACTTCTAACTTATGTAGGAGGATCTATATAGAGCTCTTGTGGATTAAATCTTGATCTAATCATGGATTATTAAGTATTGTGTTATGATTCTAACTATCCTATACCTTTCACCTCTTGCAGTAAAGACTGACTTCTAATCTTAGTTGTTATGACTTGAGCATTTCATAGTGGTTTGTTGGTATGAGAATTTCCTTCCATCAATCAAATGTTCTTGATAGTGCTCTACACAAATCCTTATGTAATCGCAAAACTTGTTTAAGGCTTTGAATCACTCTTCCGTTGAACTCTAGTTTGTCCATGTTTTATTTATTGGAAATCTTTCATTCCTTTTTCTTTATCATAGGCATTACATAAGCTATCTATCTATTCCTCTCTTGCTTGGTGATTTCTTCCCCCCTAATTTTTAGATGTTGATGTTTCTTTCTATTGTTTGTATTGTCGTTGCTCAATTCCTACTTGAAATCGTGTAGACTTGGTGAATGCATTGAGCTATACTCATGTATTGCACTCGCTTTCCTTTGTCAATGTACATGCTTCTATGGCCACTGCTTTATTGATTCAATATATGTTTATTTAGTATATTATGTAAACTTACATATTTGGCGAAAATGTATTCAATGTGTAGGATATTGTGTCCTTCTAGGTTTCAAGACAATCACAAAAAATACTTGTCTATGTATATGTATTACATGTCGGTTCTACAACTATAGTTGTACATATGGATTTAGTAGCATGGTTTTGCCAACACTATGGTTTATAAAAAACATAATCTAATAATTTGAGTGTTAATTTTCATTGTTTTTAAGATATTCATTTTATAGTTATTATCATAGGAGAAAATATCTATTGTATTTGATTATGTCTTTTTATCCATTATTAATTGGGTTGCATATGTGATTACATCTTCTATATTTTATCTCTATAAACAATATGGTAACATTAAAAATATTATAAACTATATATCTTTTGGACTATCTATATAATAAGTAGGATATATTTTTGACAACGAGTCAATTGTGATGTTTGTATCATAACTCAACTGTCACTCAAAAACCTTGAAACTAGATCTTGATAGATAATAGTTAAGACATGCTAAATGAGCTGATAGAATGTGAAGTACTCAATCTAGCATTATCAATTGTTTTGATCTAATGTGCATCACTAAACTATTACTATGTAAGGACAAAAAGTATAATTAGAGTCACTATTTCTGATTTCTCTTTCATGGAGTGAATACAACAATATACAAAACTATTTTTTGTGTGATTTTTGATGTACTCCTTGGGGAATATGCAAAATATATTGATTATTATTAGTCTTTAATACTTGGAAGATCTATCTGATTGCTTGTTAATAACCTTGTAATGACAATGATACAATGATGCCCAATTTACAATAACAATCATTAATTCATAAATACCATTCATTGTTTTACAATAAAGTATAATTCTTCCTGATTGAATTCTTAATAATGTGATATGATTTTCTATCCAATAGTGGATTGCACCCACTTGAATATGAAGTCCTATACAATAGCATAATTGAGTAATGATTGATTTATTGATGTATCCTTCCTTTGGAATGGTCATTGATGCCTCTCTAATATCCCACAAAAGACTGCAACTCTTCATTGCACAATTTTAATAATTGATATTGGGCTTCAAACATTGGGCTATTTCCCTAACAACTGAGATTCAAATTTTCAAGAAGGAATAATTTTTCATAGATCTTGAACAATCCTTTTGAAAGTTTTAAATCTTCTTAAGTTAGTTAGGATTCAAACTATTATTCATGTCTCTTGTGAGTTTCCTTAGAGAGCCCAAAAACTAAAAAATTAGTCATTTTTTTATTGATGTAGAGTATTAGGCTCATTAGTTAATTTCTATCACTTCTCTAAGATTTTTACTATTAGAGCCGCTAATTATGAACATGTGAAATACTTTCTAAAAGCTATGTTCCATGCTTTCATTTATGTATATTAACCTTGTACTTTAATCATTATTTATTAGTTCATATTCTCTTTATATTGATCATTTATCTAGTGGTCCTATATCTTGAAACAAATAGACCCTCCTTACTACCATGAGGATTTTCATTATATTACAAGATAGAGACCTTAGACCTTTATGATTGGGAAAAATATGATTTGGTCATAATGTTTTTCTTACAAAGAAGCATCGGTTAGTATTCTCAATGCTAAGTATTACCTTAGTATGAGGTTATTATCTACTTAATAAGAATCAATAGGTGAACTATGAACCCTGCAATTCTAATTAAGAGATGTGATAATCTCTCAAATGACTTGGAGTTCTTCATTCACCCTCTCCTACTCTTATGATTTAGCATAAGAACTTTGGCAAGCTTAAAGTCCAATTTTCTCTCACAACCCTGAGTGAAGTAACAAGATCATAACATCAAAAATTTGGATCATGACATCAATTATAAATTCATATCTTTTGAACCACTCTAGTTTATTTGCATATTCTAGATTAACCATGTAAAACCCTCACATAGAACATACACTCATCAATGTAGACACCTAAGGGTAAGTGCACCAAGCTGTGGTGCCAAAAGGGGGGTATAAGTGGAAACCTTTTTTTTGAAATCAGCAATTTCTGAACTTCAACAAGAATTTGAAGATAGTTATGCTCAAAATTTTAAGATATGACAAAAACAAAAGTAGTAGTCCTTTGAATCTAGTTTCTAAACTACTATTTTTTTTCAAAATGGTTTAGTTTTAGGTCCTCAAAAAAGGGGGCCACAAAAAGCAGTACTGTTTATTCCAAAAAAAATAACACAGTACAAAGTGTAGCCCCCCTAAAATTTTAACTTTTTTTTGAAATTCTTTAATTGCTCTGTTCAAAAGTTACTTAACACTATGTAGTTTATCCCAGATTTTTTAGGTAATTTTATAATGTGTATTTTTTTATATGAATTTTTTAAACTAGACACATGCCAAAAATGTGAAATATCTATGTGCTCCGCCTAGAAATGATTGAAAACTAATCTAAAATCAAAACTTTTTTTTTTCATAGTGTATAGAATGGAGTCTAGTTTCTAAAAAACTAAGTTGTTGCAAAATTTGATGAATGAGCTAAAATCTACAGCCCAATTAGTACATGTTGGTTTTTGACAAAAAAAAAGACATACATTCAAAAGAAATTATAGATGAAAGGCTTGAAATAGTTCAAATTAAAAATAAATTATATGGTTATATAGCTAATATAGAAAACTACAATGTCATGTAACCTGATCTTATCGATGGTCAACCACGCGGAATCTTGAAGGAGAGCACATAAGAAAAATCAATCATTTTTTGTATGTTTGTAGCAAAACATGTCTTAGACCAATTTATAGACTCCAAACCTTTGGGTTGGATCTCCAAGGAAAAACCAAGTCTTAGGCTTGGTAGAATGCAAAGGTTTAAAAAAGCGCACTATTTAAATCTTTTTGAATTTGGGTCTCAATAGCACACGAACGCTATAGTGTGCACGCTTTACTAAGACCTAAATAGTGCATAGAGAGGAAAGAAGAGAAGCAAAGAAAGAGCAAGAGAGGGGGGATTGCTGTGTGTGTGTGTGTGTGTGTGTGTGTGAGAGAGAGAGAGAGAGAGAGAGAGAGAGAGAGAGAGAGAGAGAGAGAGAGAGAGAGAGAGAGAGAGAGTATGGGATGGGAGAGGGGAGAGAGAGAGTAGGGGATGGGAGAGAGAGGAAGTGAGAGAGAGTAGGGGTGGCAGAGAGAGTACAGGATGAGAGAGAGAGGAAGTGTGAGAGAGAGTAGGGGTGGCAAAGAGAGAGTACAAGATGGGAGAGAGAGATTGAGAGTAGGGTATGGGAGAGAGAGATTAAGAGTAGGGGATGGGAGAGAGAGGAAGCACGAGAGAGTGACTAGGGGTGGTAGAGAGAGTACGGGATGGCAGAGAGAGATTGAGAGTAGAGGGTGGTAGAGAGAAAGTAGGCAGTGAAAGAGGGAGCAAAAGAGGGAGAGAAAGAGGAGGATGGGAGTGTGTGAGAGAGAGTAGGGCATGGGAGAGAGTGTGAGAGTGAGAGAGAGAGTAGGAGTGGTAGAGAGAGAAAGTAGGGGATGGGAGAGGGGAGAGAGAGAGTAGGGGGTAGGGGAAAGAGAGTAGAGGAGATAGTGAGAGAGAGATAGTAGGTAATGGAAGAGGGAGTGGGAGAGGGAGAGAAGGGGAGATGGGGGTGTGTGTGAGAGATCTAGAGAGTAGGGGATGGGAGAGGGGAGAGAGAGGGGGGATGGGAGTGTGTGGGTGTGTGAAAGAGAGAGAGTAGGAGATGGGAGAGGGGAGAGAGAGAAGGGGATGGGAGAGATAGTGTAGGCAGTGGGAGAGGGAGAGAGAGGGGGGAATGGGAATGTGTGTAAGAGGGAGAGAGAGAGTAGGGGATGGGAGAGAGAGGAAGTGTGAGAGAGAGTAGGGGTGGCAGAGAGAGAGTACAAGATGGGAGAGAGAGATTGAGAGTAGGGGATGGGGAGAGAGAGAGTACAAGATGGGAGAGAGAGATTGAGAGTAGGGGATGGGGGAGAGAGATAGTAGGAAGTGGGAGATGGAGTGGGAGAGGGAGAGCGAGAGAGAGGAGGATGGGAGTGCATGTGTGTGAAGAGAGAGAGTAGGGAATGGGAGAGGGGGGAGAGAAAGTAGCTTGAGAGAGAGTAGGGTATGGGAGAGAGAGAGAGTAGGCTGTGGGAGAGGGAGTGGGAGAGGGAGAGAGAGGGGGGATAGAAATGTGTAAGAGAGAGAGAGAGAGAGTAGGGGATGTGAGAGAGAGTAGGGGGTGACAGAGAGAGTATAGAGGGAGAGAATGAGAGTAAGAGTGAGAGAGAGTATAGGCGATGGGAGAGGGAGTGGAAGAGGGAGAGCGAGTGAGAGATAGAGTAGGGGATGTGAGAGGAGAGAGAGAGAGGGGGGATGGGTGTGTGTGCGTGAAAGAGAGAGCGTGGAGAGAGAGATAGAGAGAGTAGGGGATGGGAGAGAAAGAGAGTAGGCGGTGGGAGAGGGATGGGAGTGTGTGTAAGAGAGAGAGTAGGGGATGGGAGAGTGTGTGAGAGTGTGAGAGAGAGTAGGGGTGGTAGAGAGGGAGTGAGAGTAGGGGATGGGAGAGAGAGAGAGAGAGAGAGAGAGAGAGAGAGAGAGAGAGAGCAGTGGGAGAGGGAGTGGGACAGAGAGAGAGGGGGGATGGAAGTGTGTGTGAGAGATCTAGAGAGTAGGAGATGGGAGAGGAGAGAGAGAGGGGGATGGGAGCGTGTATTTGTGAAAGAGAGAGTTTAGGGGATGGGAGAGGGGTGAGAGAGAGAGTAGGGGATGGGGGAGAGAGATTAGGTAGTGGGAGAGGGAGAGAGAGGGGGAATGGGAATGTGTGTAAGAGAGAGAGAGTAGGGGATGAAAGAGAGTGTGAGAGTTAGAGAGGGAGAGAGAGAGAACTTAGAGAGAGATAGTAGGTGGTGGGAGAGGGAGTGGGAGAGGGAGAGAGAGGGGGATGGGAGTGTGTGTGATAGATCTAGAGAGTAAGGGATGTGAGAGGAGAGAGAGAGGGGGGATGGGAGTGTGTGTGTCTATGAAAGAGAGAGAGAGTAGGGGATGGGGAGAGAGAGTAGGCGGTGGGAGAGGGAGTGGGAGAGGGAGAGAGAGAAGGGGAATGGGAATGTGTGTAAGAGAGAGAGAGAGAGAGTAGGGGGTGAGGAGAGTGTGAGAGTGTGAGAGAGAGTAGGGCGTGGCAGAGAGAGCTCATATGGGATGTGAGAGAGAGAGTGTGTGAGAGAGAGTAGGGGATGAGAGAGAGTGAGACTAGGGGATGGGAGAGAGAGAGTATAGAGGGAGAGAGAGAACTTGAGAGAGAGATAGTAGATAGTGGGAGAGTGAGTGGGAGAGGGAGAGAGAGAGAGAGGGAGGATGGGAGTGTGTGTGTCTGTGAAAGAGAGAGTAGGGGATGGGAGAGGGGAGAGAAAGTAGGGGATGAAAGAGAGAGAGTAGGTGGTGGGAGAAGGAGTGGGAGAGGGAGAGAGAGATGGGGAATGAGAATGTGTGTAAGAGAGATAGAGTAGGGGATGGGGGAGAGTGTGAGAGTGTTAGAGAGAGTATGGGGTGGTAGAGAGAGAGTATGGGATGAGAGAGAGAGAGTGAGAGTAAGGGATGGGAGAGAGTGTGAGAGAGAGTAGGGGATGGAAGAGAGTGTGAGAGAGAGTTGGGGATGGGAGAGAGAGAGAGAGAGAGTAGAGAGGGAGAGAGAGTGAGAGAGAGAAATATAGTAGGCGATGGGAGAGGGAGTGGGAGATGGAGAGAGAGGGGGGATGGGAGTGTGCGTGAGAGATCTAGAGAGTAGGGGATGGGAGAGGGGAGAGAGAGGGGAGATAGAAGTGTGTATCTATGTAAGAGAGAGTTTAAGGGATGGGAGAGAGAGAGAGAGAGAGAGAGAGAGAGAGAGAGAGAGAGAGAGAGAGAGAGAGAGAGAGAGAGTAGTGGATGGGAGAGAGAGAGAGAGAGAGAGAGAGAGAGAGAGAGAGAGAGAGAGAGAGAGAGAGAGAGAGAGAAGGTGGTGGGAGAGGGAGAGAGAGGGATGGGAGTGTGTGTAAGAGAGAGTAGGGGATGGGAGAGAGCATGAGAGAGAGAGAGTAGGGGGTGGTAGAGAGAGAGAACAGAATGGGGGAGAGAGTGAGAGTAGGGGATGGGAGAGAGTGTGAGAGAGAGTAGGGGGGATGGGAGAGAGAGTGAGAGTAGGGGATGTGAGAGAGAGAGTAGAGCAGGAGAGAGATAGTGAGAGAGATACTAGGTAGTGGGAGAGGGAGAGAGAGAGGGGGGATGGGAGTGCATGTGAGAGATCTAGAGAGTAGGGGATGGGAGAGGAGAGAGAGTGAGAGAGAATAGGGGATGCAAGAGAGAGTAGGCGGTGGGAGAGGGAGAGAGAGGGGGAATGAGAGTGAGAGAGTAGGGGATGGGAGAGGAGAGATGGTGAGAGAGAGTAGGTGATGGGAGAGGGGAGAGAGAGTAGCCTGAGAGAGAGAGTGGGTGATGGGAGTGTGTGAGACAAAGAGAGTAGGAGATGGGAGAGGAGAGAGGGTGAGAGAGAGTAGGTAGTGGGAGAGGGAGAGAGAGTAGGCATTGGGAGAGGCAGATAGAGAGTAGGGGATGGAAGAGAAGAGAGATCAAGAGAGAGAGTAAGGGATGGGAGAGGAGAGAGAGAGAGTGAGAGAGTAGGGGATGAGAGAGGATAGAGAGTGAGAGAGTAGGGGATGGGAGAGAGAGAGAGAGAGAGAGTAGGCAATGCAAGAGGGGGTAGGGGAGGGAGAGTGAGAGAGAGTAAGTGATGGGAGAGGGAGGAGGAGAGGGAGAGTAAGAGAGAGTAGGGGATGGGAGAGAAGAGAGAGACTGAGAGAGAGTAGGGAGAGAGAGAGAGTAGGGGATGGGGGATGGTGGGATAGGGAGAGATGTGTTTTGGCATAGTGCGTACACGCTTTATAGTGCATATGTGCTATAGTGCGTACACGCTATAGTGTGTACGCACTATGTGAAATCATCAAAAAATAGTCTCAAAGAAAGTTTGGGTCCCTTTTCATCCATTCTCTGCTTTTCGTCTATTACACATTCTATTATTCTCATAGAAAATACGGGTTTTGAGCTGTTGGAAGTTAGAAAATACTATTTAAAGACTTTTTGAAGCTAGCAAACACCAAATTCAATCATTAGATACGCTATTTGAAGGCTTTTTGAATATTCTTTCTATAGAAAAGGTTAGTGTAATCCTTTTTAAATATTTTTTGTTGATATATAGATACAAATTTGATTATAATTTGACATGTTTAATATATAGTGAATTCATTGAAATTTGTATGTTTGAATGAAATGTTATTTTGAAATGGTTAGAAATTTGGCAAGTTGTTTGATATATATTGTGTATTCATTGAAATAATTATAATTTTTATATGTATTTGAATGATTTCTAATTTACACATTGTAAGTAATTCAATGTTTGAATAATTTGACATATAAAAATCATCATCATGCCAAGGAAGAAACCAAAAACTCAAAAAAATGAATATAGGGACAGAGATTTGGAAATTAAAAGAGATAAAATGAAACTTTTACATGAACAAATAAAATTGCAAAGCAATAATGGAGAATTGACTTTCGAAAAGGATCAAGAACTACTGATACAAAGAAAAAAAGAGGAAGAATTAGAAAGAAAAAGAGAATGAATGAGATTGTTACGCTCAAGAAGACAATTGAATTATGAAGCTACACCATCTTCCAATGTTAGAGTCATATCATCCTCTTATGTTGAAGAGACACTAATTTGTAGATCTGACGATGTACACACTCCATCATATCATGTTGAAGGCACAACATCAACATATCAAGTAGTTGATATTCCATCTTTTGCATCTTATTGCCAAGGCACATCATCTTCAGTTCAAGGTATGTATTACACTAAACCTTATGTTGATGTTCAAAATGTTGAGAGAATTGAAGATTATAATACCTTCTAGAATTCATTTTAGAAGACCAAAATATTTGATTGATATTAATACTAACATTTTAAAATCAATGCTTGAAAAGATTAGCAAGCATACTTGTCAAAGAAAAGTTAATCGTATGTGGAGATTATTTTTTGAAAAATTAAATATTATAGGTCAATGCTAATTATTTGTTGAAATGATGAAGAATTTGAAATTTAGGCCTATTATGAAGATTCTTGGGCTAAGAACAATGGATGATTCAAATGGAAAAAATATGTTAAAGAATCTAATGAGTGCTTATGACAAAGTGGGTTCTAAATCACGCACCAAAGATAGTAATATCACAAGACAAGTACTTACATCGACAATAGTAAGTACCCAAATGAAGAAAGTTCGACTCATGCGAAAGACAAACAAAATATTAAAAATTGGTAGAGGTACTCTAAGGAGAGCCATGCTAAGGTGCGAGAGATTGGAAGATCCAACAAAAAATGAGTTATGGACATTTAGTGGTAGACTACCACAAAAGGATAAAGAAATTAGTGAAGCTTTGAAATCATTGATCGAAGATTTTTAGAAAAATAACACACGTGTTTTCCCTAATCAAAGAGATGTTGTAAGAAGGAGGATTGGTAGCCAAAATTGCGACCCACATGTGAAATATTTTTTGCACTCAACTCAGACACAATTTTTTGCAAAATTTATTAGTATGTATCCTCAAATTTGAATAAGTCAAATTTTTTTTGAGATGGGTAAACTTTTTTATGTGAAGATAAATCACACATGCACAACTTGTTGTTGTAGAATACATATTGAATTTTCTCACCATTTTCATATTTTTAGGCATATATGTGTATTTTTGCATTCTAAGTTTGTTTTGTAGGATTGTGACATGAATGAGCCACCAAGATCTTCAAGGGAATTCATATTCAACATTTTATGTGAAATAGGGAATGACCAACAATTTTACAAGACATCATGCTTGGATGGTACATGCTTATTTTGTGGTTCTTTGCAACTTTTATCAGCTTGTTAGCATATGAATAGTACACATGCAATTGGAAATGAAACAGTAGATTATGAAAAATTTAAGATAGTGACATATGCTCTAAAAGATGGAAAATAGGGTAAAAGATGTGATTTAGTCATTGAAAAGATTCTAATATATGAGTTCATGAAGATTTTTTGTGAAAAGATTATTTACGAGTATGCAAGGCATACACATAGAGCTTGATGGTTGGATTTGCAATTCAAGTTGTGCAAGGACACGTTTCCACTAAATACCATTGTTTCAATTGTAGATTTCATAGAGAACTACACACTACAACCACAAAATAAGGTGCAAGAAAAGTATTATACTTCTCAAAAGGTTTCCATATTTGTTCACATAAAATTCATGCATTCACCTAAAAGTACAGAGGATGATAGGAAGATTTTGAGGGAGTATCATTTTTACATCAGCGATGATCGATCACATTCTACAGAGTTTGTACATGGTTGTTTTCAACTATTTTATGGAGATTTGGCTAATAGGGGCATAACATATCGTCAACACATTATTTGGTCAGACAATTGCACATCTCAATTCAAGAATGCATAGATGTTCTATTAGTTGAGCAAGATGCATAGGTTGTGTAGAATTTAATATATGTGAAATTTCACAGAGGCTGGTCATGGAAAGGGAGAACACGATGGTGCAAGTGCATGCATTAAAAGAGCTTTAGCTTGTGAAGAACTAAAGTACAAAGATGGAGCAATATTGACTGATGCAAAATCTATCATCTAGTGGTGTAATGCTACAATAGGTCTAGGTAAGGAAGGCGAGTCTACGGTTCGTAGATTTATTTGGTTGATAGATAATACTAACATTGTACCATATGAAGATTGTTGCACACTAACAAGATCCAGTGAGTTGCACTCTTTTAGAACCTCTGATGCAGGTTCATGGAGTATCCACACACAAAAAATGGCATGCTATTGTCCATCATGTATAGAGAAAAATTAGGATGACTGTGAGTCAACTGAATGGGTGGACAAATGGGATATATGGGTTTTGGACCCAATTGACACCTATTGTCCCCCACAAGCACTAAAAATGGTAGAGATGGATTCATCTATTGACTTTGACCACTTATATAATCTAGTGCAATATGGTAATATATATATATATCTTTGTAATTTCAATATGTAACTTTATAAATTTTACCTAAGTATATTCTGAATTAATGACCGCATTTTGTACATTTGTTAGTGCAAGCCACATTTTTGCTGTTATTGCACCTGAAGATAATGAAGAAGGGACATATTATTATTTGTGTCATTGTGTCCAAGCCAAACAAAAATTGGATCACTCAGTTATAGATGGTGAAGGTTTAGATTACCATATCAATGTAGTGGTTGTAACCAACACATGGCTTAGACGATATTCTATGAAGAACCCTAACTTGTGGTTATTCAAGGATTGACAAACAAAGAGGAAGATTCTTCATTATTCAAATCTTGTTGTCGCATCAAATGTCCACTTGATAAAATATGGTAGAAAACCACATAATAAGATTCTTTGAAAAGTTCATGAGTCAGACCACGAGACAATGCTTGAGACATTAAAATGTAGAGTAGATCTAGTTGGTTCATTATATTGAATAGGGAGAGAGGGAGAGAGAAAGAGTGATCAATTGGATCCAAATACAATGTTGCAACCTCTCCCCCAAGACTATCCACATGACAAGGTGGGTATTTTTATTATGTGTAAGTGATGAGATAAGTTTAAATCAAAAAATTTATGTTTTGATTTGTTTAGAATCTAGATATATTATTTGAATTTATATTAGATTCTTTAATAGGACCCATTTTCAGATTAGTCATTTGAATAAGTGAAAGTTTAGAATTTGTTGTTTAGATCAAAATGTAATGAAAGAATATGAAAATTGTTACAATTTGAATGCTTTGTGATGTAAAGCCATGATTGTGTGCATGTAACCAGAAACTTCAAACTGGCAAAAGCAAGGATACAATAGGAGAAGTTTCCAAGACTCATCAAGCCATTTAGTAAGCTGCTTGTAAGAAATGATAATGTTGAGCAAGGAACGAGAAACAATCCAAGTAAGTTAAGTGTGAAACAATGTTACCATAAGATAAGCAACTCCAAGAGCATACACCAAGATGGTTCAACAATGGAGACAAGGATTTATAAGGGGAAAGCAAAGAAAACCCCTTGTGAGTATTATGAATGAAGGAAAATGCCTAGAGAAGAGAGAGAGAGATTGTTGGAGCAAAAGTAGCTCAATACAATAACATCAAGTGCTTAGAGTGGTGTTGTGGTAGTGAAGAAAGAAGGAGGAGCATCTCTTATATAGAGATGAGAGAGGAGTTGCATTTGTAACTCCCATTTCTATGAATACCACATTCATAATAGGTGTGTGCAAAGTGTCACAATCCTCTTAAGGAGGATAAACTAAATAAAGAAATAAACAAGAGTTGTCCTTACATGTGGAATAAAGGACAAACAATGACATGTCCTCCACATGTGTACAAGTGGACAAACTACATGTAGGGACCCTTGGAATATCCCAATTAAAATATATCCAAGGAAAGATTAACCTTTCTAACACTGCTTGATCATTGTTAGAAGTTGAAACAAATAATTCTTTGCATTTGAAACATTGTTACCAATAATGATATTATGACTAACATGCTTTTATCTTTTTTTTTTTTTTTTCATTTGTAATTATTTTAAATAAATTGCAAAACAAATTTATATCCAAATCATAAACTTATGAAACCCATCTTATAAATTTTTTAGATGTTGTCTATTTGGAAGCGTTAAGACCAAAGTGTATGATCTTTGGTTAACTCCTAGTCACAAGATTCAAATTTTTAGCATATGTATGGGTTTAGGGGTCAAATCCATTAAGGATGACCATAGGTTGTTATGTTTGTTCACTCTTAGTCTCAAGATTGCAAGGTTGTGATTGTGTGGACGAATCCACACCCTTAAGGATAATCATAGGTGGTTCATCAATGTTTGATTTATAGCCTTCCTTTTTCCCTTTAGACCTAATCATGTTTATGTTCTCACAAGTTGACTCAATCATATGTAGTTGATCTTTGCATCCTATTTTTCTTCCTAGAACTTTGTTATTGGTCATGCTTGGGTACCTGGGTTCATTAAAAACCTTATGATCAGTATTAGTCATGAGTCCATCCACCCTAAATTTCTTATCATCAATGAGATCTTGAATGAGGTATTTAAGTTTCATATAATTTTATGTAGATTGCAACAATGGAAGCACAACCTTAAGACCCAACCCCAAAACCAACACTCAAGATGTTCAAAGGATTGAACAGTTTGTTTGTTTCACTTCAATAAGTGTATACCTCTACAAGAAGCCACTATGAGCATTTTAAGACTCACCATACACAAGTACGACACAAAGCAATTTGACCCAAATCAAGCCTTTAAGGATAAGTTCTCTTAATTTGGGTAAAATAGGAATTTTATGGTTCTAGGCCTCACAACTTCCAACAAAGGCTAGAAACTACTTATTTACAACCCAACTAAGAAAAATCCACCACTGGTTGCACTCCCAATAACCCACAACACAAATTGCAAGGAAGGACCTAGAATACTATTAGGTCTCCAATACTTGATTTTTCCTACTAACTTCAAAACTTCTCAAAAGACTTAAGGAAAAAATCACACTTTCAAATACCCTTTTTCAGGTTCTCTCAAACCCCAAAGTTGCAGAGATTGACTCCACTCCGGCATACCATAACTCTGACTAAGTCCATAGGCCTAATTAGCTAGGTTAGGCTTGGATTTCAAAGCAAGAGGTTAGGAATGGGTGCATAGAACCAAAACTCCACTTCCAGGGTGTTCTACTAACTTAAAAAAGAACAATTTATTTGATCACCAAGTCCTTAAAGCCTCTCCATCTCTTTATCTAATTCGATCTCCTTAAAACTGGTCAAATACATGGTGATATTTGACCTAGGGCTTCCTCCCAAAATTCAATGCCTTCAATTCCTATTCCAAAATTGAAAAAAAATTATAGTACACATCCCTAACTTGCTTCATACAAGTGGAGAATAAATTCCACCGGTGGATCAACAAGTTAGATGCATTTGAATGCCAAAACCCTGAAATTGAGGGGTTCTCAAACCAACAAGCTTATAAATTCGATTACTTTTGAAAGAAAAAGGAAAAAAATTTCAAACCACTACCAAAAGCCTTTAGACACTTATCATTAACTTTTAGATCAGAAAGGTCATCATCCACTCCTTATTCTTTCGTATTGTACTTGCAAAATGTCAAGAAATTGCACTGAAATAGGTATATTTTATTGATTTGAAAGCAAGTTTACAATTGGATCATCCCTCTTTATCCATTTTCAAGTGACTCAAGCCTAAATATGTTGTTTCTAACCATTCCACTCAACCATCAAATGGTTTGAGCCATTGGGACTCCTAAACCAAAAAGTTGCTTAGCAAATTGTAAAAGTTGACTTTTAAGCAACTTTTGCCGCTATAGCAAGAAATGTTGCATTTAGTATTGTTTAACACTTAGAAACCTTGTTAGGCTTCAAAACCCCTAAGACACACCTAGAAAAACATGAAATGACTAACATATCATCTATTAGGACCAAACAATGCTCAAGGTTTATAAATACACCAAGGGGTTTTGTGTCCTTAACAAAATGGATGGGTCATTGGGAGATCATGAGCTCTATCGCTTGACCTTATTACAAACATATTGATGAATGAAAGTTAGGTTCTCTACACCATAATTTTTAGTCTTATGACCCTTATTCCTATCATAGATGCAATAGTGATTATCATTCCAAAATTTAGGCTTAACCTTGGGTTCATAAGGTTTATAGTTATATGGTCATGTAATGATCTTATTTGATATCAAAGTATTCAACACCAGTTCAAGTGAGTCTCCTAGAGGTGTACAGGTGTGCTTAGATTTGGAAACCCATGATGGTTTATCTCTAGAGTCATTAGATTTGTTTGAGTCAATATTCAAGTGGAGAAGTATATTGTTTTGTAGTTTGAATGTCATTAGTCATTGGTCAAGTTGATCACATTAGGCTCCTTCCTCATTTCTTCCATTTGTTTCATAACAACTTTTAAAGGTGAAGGTTCTTCATTTTGAATCAAGTTGTCAACATTGAGGCTGTGTGAAAATTTTACTCCTTGAGAGAATAAGTGCATGAAACATTTATCATTTTTTTGATCCAAGTTCAATTTCATGAGCTTTTGTTAATATTTATCTTGTTGAAATTGTAAGATCTCTTCTTTAGTGATTTCTAAATCTAGATCATTATTTTGTCAACCATGTCTAGTATGTTTGACCTTTGGAGTGAAAGTGAACAATGTCTAGAAATTTAATTGGTAAATCCTTAAGAAAATTGTCATGCTCCTTTCATATAGCCTTAGGTCACTTTCCTTGATGAATCTTATCTCTAGTTGTAATTGACATGAAAGAAGATACAATAATTCAATAAGATAACTAGAATAGACTTGATTTTCAAACTAGGTTAGTAATATTTCCACTTTTCCAAAGTGATGATGTAAAAAGAGAAAAAAATGTATAAAATGTTATCCTCTTGCATAAAATGCTGTCCTCTTGCATTTTTCTCCACATTTTTTCATAACATTAAGAAAATAAATTGAATATTAGAATACCCATTTTCTTCTCTATAACATATCAAAAGATGACGTATGATTGTTTTGGACCAAGTCTCTGCTGTTACACTATGGGCCACTTTTTAGGCATAAAAACCCCTCTATTTACAAAAGAACTATATGGAATAATCATCCCCTAACCATAAAATTTGGTAAAGTATCTTAATATGATCTTAAAATGAGAATTCTTCAATTGGATTGAACCCATCAACTCTCTATATGTGTTTTTTTATGAAACCCTCATCAAACAAGGCCAAAAACTATGGCCTCTTCAAATCTGAACAAGAGATCACTTCTAGGACCTGTTATATGATCCTACACTATGTTTATGATGATTAATTTGATTTTTTTATATATAAAACCATGGTCTCCTTTAGGCAAATCTCTTGCTGCTATACCTATGGCATTAAATTTAATACGTTTTTATGCACCCAAGCACTCCAAACTTGTCCAGTTGAATGATCATTAGTGTAGGGCACCAAGAAAAATAGATAGGTGTCATCATAGTTGTGAATTAGGAACAAGGTTGTAAAATGATGTAATAAGACCTAAGATGTAAGGTCAATTGGACTCTAGGTGCCATTATAAGGCAAAGTGCCAAATGGAACCAAGGGGTAAAAAATGAGCAATATAGCTAATTTTTCAAGAAAAAAATAATTTTTATGTTTCTTAGAAGGTTATAAAGGTCCTTAGGGTCATTAGGTTAAGTTTTAGGTGCCTAGGAGTTAAGATGTTTAAAATTGTAAAAAAATGCAAAAGTTGTCAAAGCAAAATTGCAAAAATACTGACAACTTTGTAAGAGTTTGGAAATTGGTGAAGGACTGAGCATTTAAAAATAAGTTATTTTAGTATTACCAAACCTTTTCCAAGTCATAGAAGTGGAATCAAGTGAAAAATGTAAAAAATACACTTTCTGTGGAATGTTGCATTGTTGAAAGTTGTAAAAGTTGCTCAAATTTGTAGCTTAGTGGAAAAAGGGTCGTGGGATCAAACTGTCTATTCAATTAGCTCTATGTGGCTAGGTAAACCCTATCCCCAAGCTCATCTTGTCTTGTTGAGTGCTCAAACATTCTCGGGCATGCCGAACCAAAAGGTCTCTAAGGGTCACTAAATGCCATAGGGCAATGATCTTTGATGGGGCATATCTCGGAGCTTGTGTGAGGTATGGATGCGATTCTAGTTCCTATAGGATTGTGTTATGAAAACTTACAATAACCTCTCTCACTTTTTAGAGATTGTACTCTATTTTGATTTTGCAACACCATCTTAGGTGATGTTGAAACTTGTAGTGTTGGCTAGTACAAAGTTGCCACTGCCAAATCTCTCTCACGTTTTGTCATGGGATTGAATTGTCTATTCTATTAGCTTTGGATTTCTATGTAAACCTTATTCCCAACCTCATCCCATCGCTTTGAGCAGTCAAACATTCTTGAGCATGCCAAATCGAAATGTCCCTAAAGGTCACTAAATGCCATAGGGCAGCGATCTTTGACATGGCATATCTTGAAACTCATGTAGGGTATGGATGTGATTCTAGTTCTTATAGGACTGTGTTGCAGGGACCTATAATAACCTCTCACTTTTTGAAGATCTTACTCCGTTTTGATTTTGCGACACTGTCTCGGGTGATGCCAAAACTTGTAGTGTTGGTTAGTACAAAGTTGCCAACTGCCAAATCTCTCTCACCTTTCATCGTGGGATCAAACTGTCTATTTTGTTAGCTCTGGATGGTTGGATAAATTCTATCCCCAAACTCGTCTCATCCTATTGAGCACTCGAACATTCTCGGGCAAGCTGAACCGAAACATCCCTAAGGGTCACTAAATGCCATAGGGCAGTGATCTTTGATGGGGCATATCTTGGAGCTCGTAAGGGGTATGGATGCGATTCTAGTTCCTATAGGACCATGTTGTAGAGACGTAAAATAAATTCTCTCTCTTTTTGGAGATCTTACTCCATTTTGATTTTGCAATGCCATCTCAAGTGATGCTAAAACTTGTAGTGTTGGCTAGTACAAAGTTGGCAACTGCCAAATCTCTCACCTTTTGTCATAGGATTGAACTGTCTATTTTGTTAGCTTTGGGTGGCTGGGTAAACCTTATCCCCAACCTCATCCCATCTCGTTGAGTGCTCAAACATTCTTGGGAATGTCAAACTGAAACATCCCTAAGGGTCACTAATTGCCATAGGGCAACAATCTTTAACGGGACATATCTCCGAGCTCGTGTGGGGTATGGATGTGATTCTAGTTCCTATAGGACCATGTTGTGGAGACCTACAATAAACCATCTCACTTTTTGGAGATCTTATTATGTTTTAATTTTGCAATGCCATCTCGAGTGATGCTGAAACTTGTAGTGTTGGTCAGTACAAAGTTGCCAACTGCCAAATCTCTCTCACCTTTTGTCGTGGGATCAAACTATCTATTTTTTTAGCTTCAGGTGGCCAGGTAAACCCTATCTCCAACCATATCTCGTCAAGCACTCGAACATTCTTGGGCACACCGAACTGAAACGTCCCTAAAGGTCACTAAATGCCATATGACATCAATCTTTGATAGGGCATATCTTGGAGCTCGTGTAGGGTATGGATGTAATTCTAGTTCTCATAGGATCATGTTGCAGAGACCTATAATTTCCTCTCTCACTTTTTGAAGATCTTACTTTTTTTTGCTTTTGTGATGCCATCTCGGGTGATGCTGAAACTTGTAGTGTTAGCTAGTACAAAGTTGCCAATTGCCAAATCTCTCTCACCTTTCATCGTGAGATCAAAATATCTATTTTGTTAGCTCTGAGTGGCTAGGAAAACCCTATTCCCAACTTTATCTCATCCTATTGAGTGCTCAAACATTCTCAGGCATGCCGAACCGAAACATCCCTAAGGGTCGCTAAATGCCATAGGGTAGTGATTTTTGAGGAGGCATATCTTAGAGCTCGTGTGGGGTATGTATGCAATTCTAATTCCTATAGGACCATTTTTTAGAGACCTATAATAACCTCTCTCACTTTTTGGAGAGCTTACTCCATTTTGATTTTGGGACACCATCTCGAGTGATGCTGAAACTTGTAGTGTTGGCTAGTACAAAGTTGCCAACTACCAAATCTCTCTCACCTTTCATTATGGGATCAAACTGTCTATTCCATTAGCTCAGGGTGGCTAGGTAAACCCTATCTTCAACCTCGTCCCATCCCGCTGAGTGCTCAAATGTTCTTAGGCATGCCGAACCGAAATGTCCATAAGGGTCACTAAATGTCATAGGGTAGCAATTTTTGATGAGACATATCTCGGAGCTCATGTAGGGTATGGATGCGATTCTAGTTTCTATAGGACTATGTTGTAGAGACCTACAATAAGATCTCTCTCTTTTTGGAGATCTTATTCTATTTTTATTTTGTGACGCCATCTCAGGTGATGCTGAAACTTGTAGTGTTGGCTAGTACAAAGTTGCTAACTGCCAAATCTCTCTCACCTTTCATCGTGGGATTGAACTATCTATTCCGTTAGCTTTGAGTGGTTGGGTAAACCCTATTCCCAACCTTGTCCCATCCCGTTGAGAGATCAAACATTCTTGGGCATGTCAAACTGAAATGTCCCTAAGGGTCACTAAATGCCATAGGGTAGCAATCTTTGACGGGGCATATCTCAGAGCTCGTGTAGGATATGGATGCAATTCTATTGTTTATAGAACCATATTGCAGAGACCTAAAATAAACTCTCTCTCTTTTTGGAGATCTTACTCCATTTTGATTTTGCAATGCCATCTAGGGTGATGCTTAAACTTGTAGTGTTGGCCAACACAAAGTTGCCAATTGCCAAATCTCTCTCACCTTTCATCGTGGGATCAAACTGTTTATTCTGTTAGCTTTGGGTGGCTAGGTAAACCCTATCCCTAGCCTCATCCCATCCTATTGAGTGCTCGAACATTCTCGAGCATGCTGAATCGAAATGTCCCTAAGGGTCACTAAAGGCCATAGGGTAGTGATCTTTGATAGGGCATTTTTTCAAGCTCGTGCAAGGTATGGATGTGATTCTAGTTCCTATAGGACCATGTTGCAGAGACCTACAATACTATCACTTGATTTTTGGAGATCTTACTCTATTTTGATTTTGCAATGCCATCTCGGGTGATGCTAAAACTTGTAGTGTTGGCCAGTACAAAGTTGCCAACAACCAAATATCTCTCACCTTTCATCATGGGATCAAACTATTTGTTTCATTAGCTTCGGGTGGCCAAGTAAACTCTATCCCTAGTCTCGTCCCATCCTATTGAGTGCTCAAACGTTCTCGGGCATGCCGAATTGAAACATCCCTAAGAAAGATAATGAAACATTAAGGGGCTTACAAGAGTTCATAATTTTCTATTTATCTCCCCCACATTGAAAATATCATGAAGAAAACATGGTGTGATGTGTAGAAGGAGAAGATTTTAAAAGGCTCATAACTTTTCCTCCTCGTCATAACTCATGATCTTAAGGGTTTATTAGAGGTAGGCTTAATATGGCACATATTCTAATGTGCCATAGGTTTATAAGATTGTGTCAAAACTATCAAATGAATGATAGATATCACTATTTTGCATCATTATGATTATTTCTCAAGGATCTTATCTTATGTAATGTCATATTTGTGAATAGAAAATACATTCACTACCTCTTGCATTATCATTCAAAAATACCAATCACATTAACATGCTCCTAAATGATAGATTTGTAAACTGTGATGTTTTTTAGTTCATTGTCTTATATTGAATAATGGTTTGGATCCTTTAAAGAAGTGTTCTTTTGATAGTTGTGTGTACATGTGACCCTCACCAATGTATGATAGTTTCATGAGAGGCAATAATAAAATAAGTCAAAGTAAATAGATATATAAAGTATATAAGTATATTTTAGAATGACAATAAGTGAATAGACTCTACACAAAGCATTGAGGATAGGTTTCCAAAGAGAGAGCCAAGAAACTCATACGATATATGAAAATAAAGAGTAGATAATGGTAAATAAATATCAAAGTAGAGAACTTTCTTTGAATATGATGGGGAATGACTATGTTTTTGTGTTACATTCCAAGTAACGATTAGTTGGGATGTACGTCAATAGACTAAGGAAGATGATATTCATGTGAAGGGTTTCAGATAAAAGGCTACTATAATTGTCAAAACAATATTAATGATAATAAATGCATAAGGTAAGGGCATTACAAAGGAATGAAATCAAAGGAAAATATTCAAGGCAAAAATAGTGAGTGTGATGAACAACTTTTTAAGCCTTTGTAGTAGTGTAACTATCAACATCTCTAGAAAAACTCTTAAATATTTATCAAAATGCTAATTTCCATGAAAATAATGACACGGTATTAAACATAATATTTGTGTTCATTTCTAGGGCTTTGTGGTAGGGTTAAAGAAAGTGGAATTGTTTCCTATATACATGGAATAAGTAAAAGAATGTCAAGTGGCAAAGTATGATCATGACAATGTTTAAAATCATTCTAACTTTTCTTTCAACTAAGCACAACAATAGTGCTCAGTCCAAAGTGAAAAAGTACATGTGAGAAGCTTATGTAGTAGTTATGTGCAAATGGAATAGACATGTCCAATTGAGATCAATGATTGATTAAAGTATAATGAAAAACCTCTTAAAAGCTAGTTTATTATTATATGACATAGATTATAGTCATATGATAAAAAAAATGGAGAACCTTTATGGTAGAGGTATATAAGAACTAATTTAATGGATCATATGATAGCGAATTTAACAAAAAATAAGACATAGTAAGACAACAATCTTAATAAATCTAGTAATCATGTATAATAGAATAGAAGACATTTAGTACTATTTATAGTAGGAGTAATAAATTAAAAAATTTCAAGAATCTTTTAACAAAACACCTAGTTCTGTACTTGCAAGATGACTCACAATCAAATACTACAATGAGTTGTAAAGTTGTGAGTTAGTTCATAAAGGGATAACCATGAAGGAACAATCACTATTCTAAAGCTATGACGAGGAGCTCCAAATGCCATTTAGGTGGTGGTAGGTTGGTAGTTTGAGGAAACTTATTATCTACTCCGATTTTTTCAATGTTGAACTCTATTAGAATAAATTTACAAGTTTTACCTAGCATGAACTAAGAATTCAACAAAGGCTTTCAAATATTTTTGCATACACGTCAATGCACTAGTGATATATGGTGATTTTGAGGCTACACTATATCAATATATTATTACATTGTTATGACAAATGGTGATCAAAGGAATAACAACCTAACAAATCTAGAGGTCCAAAGATGTGCAATTGTCATAGCATTAAGGATAAGACATTGAAATAGTGAGGTTTTCCGTTCGAAGAATGTGATAGTTATAGCATTATGGAAATAGTAGTGTTAAAGAAGATGACAATAGGCACTCCAAAATTCATGGCCTAAATGAGCAAAGGGATTCCAAAAGATGTCAAAACAATGAAGTTCATGGTTGTCTTGTTGGTGATGTGAAAGATAATTTGTATAGTAGAAAAAGTGTCAAATTGAAGAAGTTAAAGAACAAAAGGATTTAGGAAAGTAGTTTGTCATAGATGAACATAGGACATGCATCCCATTTTCTTAAAAGACTAGCATAATACACTTTTAAGGATATTAATTCCATAAAAGTGGAGCCTTAAGCTAGGAGAGATGGATTGAATGAAGTCAAACAATAGATATATGAAAGTTCTCTGTAATAGCTAAAAAATATTAGATACTTGTAGCCTCTATATTCTCCATGCATTATTTATAGTTTGTGACAAAGTTTTGAAAGGTTTTGTAAATTTCTTCAAAGATACCTGTCTGCTACTAGTTTTGGAGTTGTTTATCATGAAAGGGCTGCAAGTCTTGTCTCCACCATGGAAATTCCATTGTCTTATGGATTTCAAGGCTACAGACCCTAATGTATTATATTATGCAAGCAAGGGCCTTGAAATGAGTGTAAAGAATTCTTTGACCAAGCCCTAGGCAAGCTAGGCAATGCCTAGCTAGGGACTGTCAGCAAAGAAAGCTTGAAGAATGAAGACTTTCCCTTCTGAGGGATTGAAGAGGGGTATGAGGAGGTTATAACTTGTGGAGGAGGAGTCTTGATGAAGGGTGGAAGGTATCTTAAAAGTGGGGACAACAAGCAACCACAAAAACCCTACCAAACCCTCAATTTTGCTATTTTTGTTGTATGGCCTGTACGCACCTTGGGACCCTAAAAATCCTTGAGCATGGATCCTATGTATCAATTTTTTTAAAGGTTAGAGATGTTGAAACTCTAAGAAAAAGGAGCTATTGGCCCTAGAAATTTGGGTGGAGGCGTAATTAGGGGCTCTCCTTGTAGCCCTTTTGTGAAGAAATCTTGAAATTGGGTACAAACCCACTATTGTTATCCATTCAAGCATAGTAAAAGTGTTACAATAACACCTTAGGACATCATGGAAACCTTGGTTGTATTGGGGAGTGCTATGGTACCTTAGTAGACCTATAAAAAATTTGGAGGGATACTATTCCTAGAAGAGTAAGGGAGTGATGCTGCAAGTTTGGATCAGTTAACCTAGTGAGGAGGTTAGGCAAGGTCAAGGGCTGTTCTAAGTAGCAAGAGATCCTATAGACTACATAGGTGTATAGAAAACACTAAGATCCACATATAATATACAAGGTTGCATGGGTACGGGGGTAGTTGGGGTACTTAGGGTACGTGTATGGGTACAACTATTTTTTTATAATAAGGGATAGGGGTACTTGGGTATGTCAAACTTTATTTTTAATTATACTTTTATATTTATAGAAAACTTAAATTTATCAGTCATGATAATAATTTTTCAAATCAAGAACAGTGATAAAGTTTGCAAATGTAATGTATTGTTTTCAGTTTCAAATTTGTTATATGTTTGTAATAAAAATTTATGATAAATGTTTAGATGCATAACATAGAAGGCAGGCTTTAAACATGAACAAGAAGATCATAAATCATATGACAATGACATATTAAAAATGATAAATTTTTGGCTTTAACACTGATAAATTTTATTATTGATCAATGTTGTATCAAAAATTCAAACTGATTAGGTATTGAATTAAGCTTGATAAACAAATAACAGAGTAGGAAAACTTTAAACATGAACAAGATCATAAATCATATGACGATGACCTATTGGAAATGATAAACTTATGATTAAATAGTGATAAAGTTTATTGTTAATCAATATTCCATCAAAGTTTCAAACTGATTAGGTAATTAATTAAGCTTGATAAGCAACGAGCTAATACACAAAAAAAAAACCGCAAAAAAAATTTGAAATCTCAATCAAGGTCCTTAGCTATGATGCTTTCCATTGAGTACCTGGTACTTGGGTACGAGTACCAGGGGTGTGGGTACAAGTACCCATACAACCTCATAATATATTATGATAACCAATAATGTCATATATGAATGAACATATAATATATTATGTTAACCAATAATGTCATACATGAACAAACATATAATATATTATGATAACCAATAATGTCATACATGAACAAACATATAATATAAAATGATAACCAATAATGTCATACATTAACAAACACATAATATATTATGATAACCAATAATGTCATACATGAACAAACATATCATATATTAACTAATAATGTCATAAGTCTAATAATGTCATGCAGCAAATAAATGTCATACATCAAATATAAAATGTCATATATACATCAAATGTATATTGAATATGTCCACTAACATAAAATCCAACATATATGTCCACCGATGTCTATACATGTATGTCTACCAACTATATCTTCTCCTTCCCATGAAGGGAAGGAAACAAATCTCTAGAGGTCTTTGGTCATCATGTGAAGGGAGATGGTGGTGATGATGAGGTCTTCGTCACACGCTCGCTTGTCCTCTTGTTGAGGCTCTTCTCTAACTTGAGTTTATACAAACAAAGTAGATATGAAGCAATAATTATTATACATTAAAATCAACTATATGTACACACAAAATTAATAATTTTCTTATTGCCATAAAATAGTTGCTTTGCAAGTCCACCTCAAAGGATCGTGGATGATCGAGTGTAACAAGACCCTACAACAATTCAATCAATATAATCACTTATAAATAACATTATAAATTTTGATACTAACTATTAGAAACAACAACTAAAACCAAGAAAAATCTTTCATACCTCAATCAATGGCTATGAACTAGCCATAACTGCAGCCACTCCATGATCGACAGACTGTCGAAGATGAGGAGTCTTAGATGTCAAGAGTTGCATGTCATATAATACATGTTAAATGTAACATGAAATATGAAACAAATATAATAAAATGAATTAAATTAACTTGAAATAAATGTACCTCTATGAAGCTTGTATCATGTCTAGGCTTGGAGTTCGTAGTGAATGTCGACGGTCCTATAGAGAACTGATGCACGTGCATAATTTTTTTGTCAATCCTTCATATGATTACTTAATAAATATATGTATTAATTTTAATGATTAACTCAATACATACCTATGGACTTGTCAACGGGATGAAAAATGGGGCTGGTGGATTGCTACTAGGGCTGCCAACACTCTGACCCTAAATTTTGAACAATGTCAATACATGCTAATTAATTAGTCATTCATTGTACATATGAAATGTGATCAAATTAGTTTATTATAATTGTAATTTACCTGTGTGTCAATGCCAAATGTCTCATTCAAAAACTGATCAGTGACAAGTCCATCATCCACACCATCTCCAGCATGACTGCCAAATGTGCATAAGGATTTGCATGATGTGCACATGTGACCGCAATGTCCAGAAGGCTCCTCCTCAACTAATGGACTCGTGCAATGAATGAGGGTCTACGTCAAAGCATTAATAGTCCCTAGAGTGATGGCCTCTACATGTTCCTTCACAATTGAAGGAATAGTCACATGCTCAACCTGTGGCTTGACCATAGGTGCCCTAACTACATTAGGGTCATGACATGCCCCTGGCCTCTCAAATGATGACCCCCCACCTCTACCCTGAGATTCTAATATATCAAAATAATTGAGGATCTCCTCAAGGACAATCTCACAATACAATTTCCTTAAGAAATACATTGTGACCTCATGATTATTGTAGGTAGGGGCATCAAAAATCATCCACCATCTATCCCAAAAATTATTCTCTAATAGTATTCTGTTCACCAAGATTTCTAAACAATGCACAAATTCTACCTTTTGGTATTTTTTTTTTTTTAACATCTTCATATGATAATTTGTTTGCATAATATTTTTTTTGTTCATCCCTCTTAACCCACCAAATTTCTAACGGACCACTAATATAAGCTACATGGGTCTTAATAGACTCAAGGGAGGATGCCAATTGAGCTCTCATTGGATTGGTTTGTCTAGAAGCTTTCAACCTAGCAATGAGTGCTTCTAATCCATTTTTGCCTCTTTCTATTTCATTTATTATGTTTTCTTGTGTGCTAGGAGGAGGTCTTCCAATTGGTGTAGGTTGTGGAATTTGTTGTTCTTGATGTGGAGGGTTTTGATTCTCGTCTTGTTGATGGTTTTGGTTTGGATGTTGTTGAGGGTTTTAGTTTTGATCTTCTTGGGGATTTTCCAATTCATTGTTCACATTTCTTGATAATAAATCAATTGAAATATAAATAAATAAATAAATTTAAAGAAATTTTTTAAAAAACTTACAAAACAATACAAAAAACATCTAAAACAATACAAAAAGAAGGTTAGACAACATACAGTGTGCTCGTGATCTTGAACTTTGACGGCGAGGAGGCATATTGACGAGGCGGGTGGTGCAAACCTTCAATTTGTTCAATCTGCATTCACGTTATGAGGAGGGGAAGTAGGGAAATGGAGAAAAAATGAAGGCTACTGGTATGTAGCCCATTTATAAAAATTTGGGTTTTTTAAAAGTGCGTATGCACTATAACACATACATGCTATGGCTTGGGATACCCAAGCCATAGCGTGTGCATGCTATAGCTTGTACACACTATTGAAAGTTAGAAACAAAAAGGGTGTCACCTTTTTAGCACGACAACTTGGTGCACTTACCCCTAAATCTCATCATACAATTAAATAATCATATTTTTTCATCTTCTAAGACCATTGAATTGAATATCTAATATTTAATTTAATTAATTTATGTTATCACTTACTCAATTAATTTAATTAATTGACTATAGTCTAATTAATAATCAAATGATGACCCATAGTCTAATTTATCAAATAAATCTACTTCCTCTTTTAAATTAAATAAAGACATAACCTATTTAATATAATTCCAAATTCCCCTCCTATCTATTTAATTAATTTTATTTATTAAATCCCTTAAAACATGAACTAGCCCTCAACATAGTACTTAGTCTAAAGCGATCTCATGCACCAGAAATTAGCTCTTTTATTTAAATAATTCCTTTTATTTAATTAAATCACTCCACCTTCATTTCTCTAACAAATCCATTCACCAAACACATCACCCCTTTATCTAAGATATACACCCTCTTATCTCAACCACATCATCCTCTTCTTGTAGCCTTATCACCCTCTTATCTATGTCTAATTACCTCTCCCATATCACTTGTACAAATCAAGGTGCAATTTAAGACTTCCCAACTTAGGTCCAAGTCCACTCTCATGCCACATCTCCCTCTCCTATACAAGAGTACTAAAGTCCATCTCACACCTCCTTCAATTAACTATGCACCCATAAATCATATCTTCTCATACTCATTCTCCTTGTGACACTTGTTACAAGGCTATGGATTTGAGAAAGAATAATCAATGTGCTTATTTATCCATGCATCTTAACCCCCCCTCACAAATATTTCCACTTTGTATCTTGGTCATCCATTTCCTCTACCCATGGCCTATAAATTGAACCCTCCATCCTATTAGAAAAATAGATCAACAATTAACAAAGTGATAAAACATGAAGTTTGTTATCATTGAATAATAGATGCATATTTATACAATAACTTGACTCACCAACATTCCTAAATGAATGCTGATTAGATTGACAAAAAATTACTTCATGATTGACAACACACACATAAAATTGATAGCTAATTGGGACTTATTAACACCTAACTCAAACACATCCACAACTAGTTATTGTTTTAAACAAAAACTCTATGAATCACACTTGAATTGAACTTATGTTGTCATCAACTCAAACATAGGTTTCCACATATACAACAATCAGTTATGATAGTTGAAACATTAACTCTAACACCCCTACTTACTGTGACAACAAAAAAAAAGTATCTAGAAATTGTTCTTTGAAACGTAGTTCATAGGCTAGTAAGACTTCCTCAAGTTTCTCCCAATTGTTCATATACTCACGCAACTATCATCCAGCTTCAAAACACCATTGGATACCATTTGCACATGAAATTCCTCATAGCCCTCATAAAGGCATGATGCCAAGCTTCAATATTTTCAAATCTCCTTGAACTATTGGACACTAATCCACACATATGTGTCTCATAACCCCAATGAGGTATAGTTTCTCCAATCCTATACCACCTCAGACTATTGAGCATCCATCTAACCTCTACCACATCCTTTCCTATTTTTCAAAGTATTGACTCCTTCAAAGTAAAATAAATTCTTCAAAATATGTAAAGACCTTCATCTTCAATGAAATCATCATCACCATCAAGATCTAATGGTTCTTCTCTAGCCCTCATCTCCTTGATAATGTCTTATCTAAGACATGCAATTTAGCATGAAGATGGCTCTGATACCATATTAGAAAAATAGAAAAAAAATTAACAAATAGAGAGACTAAACATGAAGCTTTTTATCATTGAATAACAGATGCATATTTATACAATATCTTGACCCACCAACATTCCTAAATGACCGCTAATTAGATTAACAACAACTACTTCTTGATTAATGACAAACACATAAACTTGAAAACTAATTGAAACTTATTCACACCTGACTCAAACACTTCTATAACTAGTTATTGTTTCAAATTAATACTCTATGACTCACACCTGAACTGAAGTTATGTTGCCACCAACTCAAACATAGAATATCACATATGCAAAAATCACTTATGACTATTGGAAAATTAACTCCAACAGATCCTTCACAATTCATTTGCCTTTTGAGTAAAGTTAAATTATGTTGTTTTGAGAGCTAAAAACTATCAAAGAACCACTACTATACTTGAATTTTCATGTATATCCTTTCATTATTGCATCCATTGTTGAAGCTTGAAGCAACATTTACTGCATACACATTCCATCTTTGGACCAATTCCATAAAACAAAGGAATTATTCATATTGAGGTTTGCACTTTGATTTTCTTATTATAGCTCCTTTACTATCTTATCACATTTTTTGTTATTGTTTTGGTTTGTTGGATGCTTAACTTTGGTTTTATATTTTTTGCACACTCATTTCATAACATACATTTTGGCATACTCGGTGGGACCCCACAATAAGGTCATTTTTCTAGCTATTATTATTTATATTTTCTTAAAATCTAATCACTAAGATAATGTTTTATGTTGTTTGAGTGTTGCACAAAGGTTTTCTTGAGTTTTTATAGGTTGGAAGTGAAAGAGGAGGATAGGGAGACACTAGTCTTATAGTCACTTTTTATGTAGCAGGATCATGTGAGTGAAAAAAGTGATCCTACAAAAAAAAATGTGTTGCTACAAATAAAAATGAGTTCTTGCGGCCACGAGAATGTAAGATCGATGGGAACACTTGTTAAACTCATGAGAAATATGCCATTTGTAGCCTTAAAATCATAAGACCTAACCTTTTTCTCTGTGTCTTTCTAATGTCTAAAAAAAACAAAAATATTTTGCAAGAATGTAATCTTGCTACTGTAGGAATGTGATTTAAAACCTACAAATATTAAAACACATGATTTTTTCTCATTTTTCTGACTTTTAATCCTTTTTCTCAATCCTACCTTTGTGGGAATGCAAGTTGACATGATGGGAATGCCATTTGACCCTGCAAGATCGCTCTTTGTAAGCCTTCAGGCATTAGTTAGAAAAACTAAAAATCTATGATGGTGAGAATGTTCTATCTATTTGGGGGATCATGCTTTTACAAGAACATTGGATCCAAATTTCACATATGGATTACCAATTTCTTTCTTTTGTTTTCAATTTGTCACTTTTGACACGATTTACCAGCCTATGAGAACACAATCCTACGAGTATGGGAACACTTCCTTAAACCCATAGGCATGCTTTCTTAAACCTGCATGAGTGCACTTTTTAATTTTTATGACCTATTCATTGACTTTATAGGTATGAACCTTTGGAATTAATATTTTTAATCTTAAAAGTTAACTCACCCTTCAATTTGATGCTTAAAATGAACATTGTATGAACTCATATCACATGTCTTGAATGCCTTAAAGAGAATGAACAATCCTATGTTAAACTTATTGATTTGTGTTTAAAATGAGGTTATCAAATCTTTAGTGCTTGATGTAGGAGCATTGAGATTTGGTTTTGGTGGAACTGTGCTTTTCATGGTTAGGGATGCATTGGAGACACATTGGGGAACCTTTCCTCATGATTACATAGAGATTGGATGGATTGAGCTGTTTGTACCTTGCTATTGGAACTGTGTTTTCTTGTTTCCAGGTGCCTATTGTAGGGTGTGTAAATAATTTTAAACAATGAATTAGAGGCTGTAATTTTTAGGAATTGAAAAGGTCCTAGAGTACTATCTGTGATCCAAAGTGAAAGTTCTAATTCCTTATCTGTTGGGAGATATGGTGATTCTCCTAGAGTATTAATTTTTGATAAACTGCATGACAGGTTTCTGTACATGACTTTTGGGATATATGTGCACTTTTCCTTGGAGAATTAGCTTTTTACACTTAAGGGGTTGTAGAGGACCTAAATTACTACCTACGATTTGAAGCACGAGTTCTAGTTCAATTGGAGCTAGGACATATCACAATTTTACTCATGTATCAATTTTTGAATATTTAATTTCTATTGCAGGCCGACTTGTGGCTCTTCAAGTATTTAATGTTAAGTTTTATATAATTTTTTGCAAGGCCAACTTGTGGCTTATATTAATATAAGTAGGGGTCTTGTGGAGTCTTTTAGTCATTCAGATGAGTGTGGGGAGTAGCTAAAGAATGAGTTTTTATTGAGTCTATGGATAGAGCACCGAATGTGAGGTAGTTTACAGCATGATTGTGATGGAGTTCTGAATGCAAGGATAGAGCATCGAATGTGAGGTAGTTTACACTTGGATCTTGGATTAGTTGGAGTAGAGCTAGGGCTGTGGCTAGAAAACAAGGAGATTGCTTGGTGGGCTTGCAAGCACAAATTTAGATTTCTTTGGTGGTTTCTTCCAGATTGCTGTTATGTTATAGATTTGGGCTAGCTGGGATTATTTTTCTAAGTTGGATCTTAAGGGATCTTATAGAACTAATTTTGTAATTGTTGTTTGTATTCAGCCCTAACCTGGAAGTCCTTATAACCAAACATATTGCATGTAATCAGTTAAATTGTGTAAATAAATTATTGTAATTTGGTATCAGATCTTGCATTATTGTTTCTTGCTATTGTGTTTTCGTTGTGTGGTTATATTGCTGGGGGCTAGGAAATCTCCTTTGGGGATTATCCCCACCATGCTCTATGTCAAATTGTATCAGAGTGAAGGTTGTTCTTGAGTGTGTAGATAGATCACTAATGTTGTGGCAATTTGCAATAGGACTTGGGTGGAGAAGTAGATCTAAATTGATCTTGATCTAGTGGTGGATTTTCTTTTTGGACTCCTAGATCTCTTGGTTGCAAGGTGGAAGATCATGGTTCTAACTTACAATTGTAGAGAGCTTGTAGATAGATCAATAGATGCGAAGATGGAAGACTAATCTTGTTGAGGCATGATCATAGAGAGTTGTGGATTGCAGATCCATGGTCCTAGACTTGTGATGTGTTTTCTGAATTTTCATGCAAGGTGGTAGGTTCCAATCTAACTTACAAAAAATTCAGTTTTGTCACAAGAAGTGTGGGAAGGATTTGTTGTAGAGGGTTTATGAAGATCTTGGGAGATGGCTCTAAGAGGATTGGACCCTAAGATGATTGTAAATCTCTATGATGTGGTGGAGAGGAATTTTTCTATGATGTTTGCTTAGTTTGAAGCTAGTTTGGCTGATCAAACTAAGAAGGTGGTTGCTCCATTTGAAACTAGTTTGGCTGATTGAGATAAGGACATGATGAGGAAGGCATTTCATAGATGTTTGTGGAGCTGGAGTCTACCTATCTGGAAGAGAGTTATTTGTCCAGTTAAAAGACTTGTCTTGAGAGAAGATGCCATAGCAAGGTCAAGGTGCAAGAGGTTGGTTTTTTTGATCAGATTGTGGAGTTTAATATAGAAATTGTAGAACAGCTAGAGGTTGTTGCTGAAGATATTCCTAACCTTGTTGATGCTAGGATAGAAGTTGGTTTTCATGATCAATTGGCTTAATCTGACAAGGAAATTGTAGAGCACTTGGTCATGGATGATTTGGTTGTTGTTCGTGATGAGTTGTGTGTTTTTGAGGATCTTGTTGTGAGAAATGAGGTTGTTGGTGTTGAGATTTTTGTATATGTTGTTGAGGATCTACATATTGTTGTTAAAATAGAGTTTTTTGCTGTTGTTGTGGATTTACTAGTTGTTGATGTGGGTGAGGATTTGTTGATGAAGCATAATGTTTAGTTTTTTCTTAGGTGTGAGCATGCTGATTGGGTTGCTGATATGTATTTGATTTTGATGTTTTAATGGATGAAGCATAGATGGTGGATTTTTAAATTTGTTCTATTGACTTTGATAAAGTGGAAATCTTTGGTAAAGTTGAAGTTGGTTGCAAATCTTTCTTTGGGCATCAAAGTATGGGACATACTTTTCTATTTACTTAGGAGTCTGACGCAGGAGCATTGAGCTTTGATTTTGGTGGAGCTATGATTTTCATAGTTATAAATGTGTTGGAGACACATTGGGGAACCTTTCCTCATGATTGCATAGAGATTGGATGGATTGAGTTGTTTGTACCTTGCTGCTAGAACTGTGTTTTTTAGTTTCTAGGTGCCTGCTGTAGGATGTGTAATTAATTTTTCAAAATAAGTTAGAGGCTAAACTTTTGAAATATTGAAGGGGGCCTAGATTAATATCTATGATCCAAAGTGCAAGTTCTAGTTCCTTATATGTTGGGAGATATGATAATTCTCCTAGAGTATTAATTTTTGATAGACTGCACAATGGGTTTCTGTGCATGACTTTCAGGATGGATGCACACTTTTCCTTGGGGAATTAGTCTTTGTGAACTTAAGGGGTTGTAGAGGACCTAAATTACTACTTATAGTTTGAAGCACAAGTTCTAATTCAATCATAGCTAGGAGATATCACAATTTTTCTTAGATATCAATTTTTTGGACATTTAATTACTGTTGCAGGTTGACTTGTGGCTCTTCAAGTATTTAATGTTAATTTTTATTTAATTTGTAATTTCTAGGCCAACTTGTGGATTAGATTAGTATAAGTAGGGGTCTTGTGGAGTCTATTAGTCATTTAATTGAGTGTGGTGAGTAGCTGAAGAGTGAGTTTTTCCTGAGTCTATGGACAAAGCACTGAATGTGAGGTAGTTTACAATAGGATTGTGTTGGACTTGTGAATGTGAGGATAGAGAACTAAATGTGAGATAATTTACACTTGGATCTTGGATTAATTGGAGCAGAGTTAGGGCTATGGCCAAAAAATAAGGAAATTGCTTGGTGGGCTTGCGAGCACATGTTTAGATTTCCTTGGTGGTTTCTTCCAAATTGTTGTTATGTTATAGATTTGGGCTAGCTAGGATTGGTTTTGTATGTTGGATCTTGAGGGATCTTGTAAAACTAATTTTGTAATTGCTATTTGTATTCGGCCCAAAACCTGAAAGGCTTGACAGTGGGGCATATTGCATGTAATCAGTTATTTTTTGTGAATAAATTATTGTAATTTGATATCAAATCTTGCATTATTATTTATTGTTGTTGTGTTTTTGCTATGCAGTTATATTGTTGGGGGCTGAGATATCTCCTTTGGGGATTCTCCCTGCCCTACATTGTGTCAGTGCTTCTAGGTGAACAAACATTGTAAATGAGCACTTTGATTTAGGGCTCAGAATGAGAAAATAATTCTTGAATGACTAAATGATAAAAATCTTTTCTTCCTTCCTTTTTGAAGCTTTCAAAATGCTCTCTTTTCAAACACTCATTCTTCTTATTTCCTTGGAAAGAACTTTACATGCTAATCATGAGTGCCTTTTTTCATAGAAGGGAAATAGCTATATCTCAATTTGGAATGAACAAGTGTTTAACATGTTTAAAGGAGTGTTTCTCAATTCTTCCTCAAGATTTAAAAAAAAAAAATCTTTTTCAATACATCTAATTAATTAAGTGTCATGTGTATTGAAGAGTTGTTAAGAATATTATTCATAACAATTTTAGGAGCACTTCTAGAGTGACTTGTCCTTTGGAAAATGTGTGTCCCCATCAAATAACAATTTGAAACTGATAATTTCTTAGTTGGTATATAAAAGATAGTGAGATCATTTCTTTTTTACCCATTAAGCTTAGGTAATGTGTGTTGATGGTAGCTTGAGGTAGGTGAACATCCCTACGATTTTGGCATGGTCAACTAGGCTCCTAAGTGAGTCACACACATACACATTGATTGAGAGGAACCCACAAATCTTACTACAAACCAACTTAGGAGTGACTCTTTTAGCCTTCTATTGAAAGATGTGTATGCAACAACTCGACACTATTGAATTTTTGATGCTTAGCACATACTGTGTTACTTGGCACCAACTATGTTTTACTGATGCTTGACACCTACTGTGGATTCACTCAACATCAACTAGGTTTTACTGATGCTCAACACCTATTACTTGCTCAGCAACTGAACTTTCTTGGCTCTTTCTATTTCAGTCAGCACACACTAGATTTTTGATTTGCTTAGCACTTACTACAAATTTTCTCGGCATGAACTAGCTTGCTTGGCACCCATTAATGAATTTAGTCAAGCTTTGCAGACAACTTTGTTGCAACTTATTCTTCTAGGGTTTCTAAGTGTGGCCAACCTTTGTATTTTCAAGTGTATTGTCAATACATCATTTTACCATTGTCTTAACTAATCCTTATATGTCATTGCAAAACCATAACTCAACTTTTCCCTTATGTGCTTTTGTTACATCTTATTGATTAAATCCTTTTCATCAATCAACTAAGTGATAGTACTTGGATATTATAAGCAATTGTCATTCTAGAAAATAGTAAGTTTGACATCAGTGACAAAACAATGATTGAAAACATTCTTTATCAACAATCTCCCTCTTTGATAGTGATCTTTTTAATCAGATTTCAACAATCTCCCTCTTTGGCATTGATGGAAAACCAAATTGATCAACCAAGTTATCAAAATGATAACTAGGTTAAAATAGTAAGTCAAATGCCAAAAAAGAAACTTTGTTTCCATTACTATTTTCATCAGCTTTCAAATCTCCCTCTTTGTTGATACATTGTCTTCTCTTTTTGTTCTACTCCCTCTCTGATCTGCTATCTTGATTTCTTTGCTTCTTCTTCTCCCTCTTGGTTGTTGTTTCCTTTTACCTTCCTTTCTACTATTTTTTTTCTATTTCTCCCTCTACATGACATGTCTGATCAGTTTCTACTATGTCTTCCTCTTTTTTGTACCTTACCATTTTGATCAATTTTGCTATTTCTCCCTCTTTAACAACAATGCCAAAGACTTGACATCAGATGTAGACTTTGTAGCTTCCAAATTCTCCTTCTATTACCATGCTTGTGACTGATTTGGAACTTCAACACTTTAATTACTTCAGGAAAAACCTAAAGTAGGTATCCTTTGCATCAATTTAGATCATTGTTGCAATCAACTCTTTTGATGTAGGGCAGTTCTGCTATTGCTTAAACAACCTTTGATAGGGGTATCACCCATAATTTACCTCTAAGGTATTCAAATGCATCTTTAGGTAATGGTTTTGTGAAGATGTTAGCAATTTGTTCCTTTGAGTTGACATCTTCCATCTTCACTTGCTTGTCTTTCACTAGTTCTCTTACATAGTGATACTTAATTGCAATGTGCTTTGTTTTGGCATGCATCACAGGATTCTTTAATATGTTGATGGAACTTGTGTTATCAAAATAGAGTATCACAGATTCAATCATCTCTTCCTTCATACCTTGCAACATATGTTTGATCCATACAATATTAGTGCAATTGATAGAAGTAACAACATACTCAGCTTCAGCTATGGACTATAAGGTACAACTTTGCTTTGTGCTAGTACAAGTGACTAATATTCTTCCTAAGAAAAGTTCTCCTCCATTAGTACTTTTTCTATCATCAATATTACCTCCCCAATCTGCATCAGTATAGACATTCAACTCAAAATTTTTGCTCCTCTTGTAGTATAAGCCAAAGTCATCTGTTCCTTTTAGATACCTCATTATTCTTTTTACTGCCACAAGGTGATTTTCTCTTGGGTTTGCAAAAAACCTTGCCACTATTCCAATAGATAATGCAATTTTTGGTCTACTATGCACCACATACTAAAACTTTCCAATCATTGATCTGTACATTGTCTAATTTACTTCAGCTGATTCATCATTCTTGGATAACTTATGTCCTATTACCATTGGTGTACTGATTGGTTTTGAATCCTCTAAACCAAATGTTTTGAGTATCTCTTTGATGTATTTTGATTGTGTCACAAATATGTTATGTTTCAATTGATGTACTTGCAATCCAACAAAGAATATGATTTCTCCAAACACTGACATCTCAAACTCATATTTCATCTAATAAAAAAAAATCTTTGCATAGTGCATCTTTTGCTTCAAATATTATATTATCAACAAGGATTTCAGATATCAGAATATCTTTACCTTTTTCTACCTTGATATAAATTTTATGTTGTCATCTATTCTTTCAAATTCTATCTTCACTAGATATTTGTGAAGTATCTCATACCATGCTCTAGGCACTTGTTTCAAACTTTAGAGTGCTTTATGCAGTTTGCAAACCATATCCTTGTTGTTGTCATCAACAAATCCCTCTGGTTGTTTTATGTAAACTTCCTTTTCTAGTATACCATTTAGAAAAGAAGACTTTACATCCATTTGGTAGACTTTAAAACCTTTGTAGGTAGCATATGCAAGTAGAGTTCTTACTCCTTCCATCCTTGCAATAGGGGAAAATGTTTCCCCATAGTTCAATCCTTCTTCTTGTGCATAACCCTTGTAGACTAGTCTAGCCTTATTTCTTGTGATCTCACCTTTCTCATCTAGCTTGTTCCCAAATACCCACTTGGTACCAATCACTTTCTTATCAGCTGGTCTTGGAACTAAGGTCCAAGTTTTGTTTTTCTCTATCTACTCAATTTCTTCTTCCATAGCTTTACACCAATTATCATCTTGTAGTGCATCTCTCACTATTTTGGGTTCAATCTTGCTTAACAAACATGATTCATTCCTTAGTCTATTTCTTGTCATTGGTTTGGCTTCCTTGTCACCAATGATTTGTTTAGAAGGGTGATGTCTTCTCACATACTCGGATGGTCTTGGTTCTATCCTTCTTTCCATGTTTGGTCTTTCAGCTTCAAAATCACTATGCACATCTCTTTTTGGTATTTCATCATCTCTTTCATGTGTACTAATTTTAGAATCAGAATGTGCATTTTCTTCATTTGGAAACTCAGCTTCTGAATGCAGCTCGACATTCACTTGTTGTTGATTCCCAACTTGATTGGCAACTTCTTCTTCATCAGGCATTCCTTCATAGAAGTATACAAAGGATTTGTACTCTTCTAGTTTCTTGGTTTCATCAACTTGAACTTTTGTATGCTCATCAAAATTTATATTTTCACTCTCCACAATTTTGTTAATGTTAGTATTCAAACACTTAAATGATTTAATTCTAATGGAGTATCCAAGGAGTATGCCTTCATCACTTTTTGCATCAAACTTGCCATTTCTAGAATCTTTAAGAATATAACACTTACAACCAAACACTTTGAAATATTTTACATTGGGTGAGTGATCATACCATAATTCAAAAGGTGTTGCATTTTTACCTTTCTTGATTTGTACTCGATTCAAGGTGTAGACAATAGTACTAACAACTTCTCTCTAATACTTTAGAACAATATTCTTCTCCATCATTAATATTCTAACATAGTCTATCAATGATCTATTCCTTCTCTTCACAATACCATTCTATGGGGGAGTTCTAGGTGTTGATGGTTTGTCTTTTAATTCCTTTGTCATTGCAAAATGTCTCAAATTATTTTGATGTGAACTCTCCTCCTCTGTTTGATCTTAGGCACTTTAGACCTTTCTTGTTTCTTTCTCAACTCTAGCCAAATACCACCTAAACATTTGAAATGCATCATATTTTTGTTTTAAGAACATGACAGTCATCATCCTAGAGTAGTCATCCACAAACAACATTGTATAGTTGTCTCCTTTGTAGCTTTGCACTTCTATTGGGCCACATAAATCTATATGGACTAACTCTAATACTTCTTTTGACATGTAGGTTTTTGTTTTGAAACTTGACTTGGTCATCTTTTCCAGCTAACATTGTTTGCACATTATATTGTCAGGCTTCTTTAGTTTAGACAAACCTCTGACTTTCTTCAATTTTCTAATGCGAATCAGATTATCAAAGTTGACTTGACATAGCCTTTTATGCCATAGCCACACATCATCAAGTTTTACAATAAGATAGGTTGCATCCTCCATATCTAGGTAAAATAGATTACTCCTAGTTTGATCTCCTTTTCCTATTAGATTTCCATTAGTATCATAGATTTTGGCAGTTTTTTTTCCAAATTCTACCTTTTATCGTACATTGGTTAACTATGACACACTCAATAGATTGTAGTTCAATCCTTCAACATAATATGCATTATCACATGAAATTTTCTCTTTGAGCTTAATGGAGCATCATTTCCAAATCTAACACAATTTCCATCATATTGAGTTAAGGTAGCAAACTTACTTTTATCTCTTGTCATGTGATGTGATCATCCACTATCTATGATCCACCTGTCATTTTTGTTCACACAAGTTATCAATGATGTTGCCTCATCTTCATCTGACTCATCTTTCATAGCTACATAGACTACCTCATCATCATTTTCATCAGAATCCTCTTCTTCAACAATGTAGCACTTTTTGCCTTTATCTTTGTAATCTTTGCTATCATCTTCTCTTCTATTCTTGTTCCTATTGCCTTCTTTTTAATTCTTTTTCTGTGTGCATCTTGCAGAAATATGTCCTAATTCATTGCTATTAAAACAAATGATAGGTAGATTACCTTTGAATTTACGTTACCTCTATGAAATCTTTTGGCTAGTAATGCTTCCAATTGTTCCAGATCTTCTTCATCTGTGCTGTTGTCACTGGATGCACATTTTGTCTTTCTTTTCTCTTCTTTGGTTTCACTTCCTCAGTGTCTTTCATCAATAACTTGGCTTTGAATTCAGATTCAAGACTCTTAGGCATGTAGTTATCAAAGTTGGATAACTCAAATGTAGTAAGTCTTCGTACTATACCTTCATGAGTTAGCTTGTTTCCTGGTATGCATCTTAACTCTCGAATGGCTGAAACTCTAATGGCATAGATGGGGAGAAAGGTTCTTAATAATTTTCTATTAACAATTTCATCATCTAGTTGACCATCCAAACTTCTTATTGCACTTACTACTTCCTTTATTCTAGAGGCATACTAAGGAATGTTCTCACCTTTCTCCATTCTCATGTCATCAAACTTTCCTCTAAGGCTTTCTCTTTTTGCTCTTTGGACATTCTGATCTCCTCCATAAATACCTGTCAAGGCTTTCCACATCTTGAATGCAGAGTCACATCCCTTGGTGTCATCAAATTCAACATAGTTGAGGGCAGAGAAATTCTCTAGCATTTCCTGATAGTGCTTCTTCTTTTTCTTCATATCTTCTATAGTGGGGATAGCTGGATCAACATGTTTCACTTTAATTAAGGTTTGTACATGATCACTTATTGATCCAATGTGTAGCTTCATTAAAATTTTCCATGTAGCGGAGTTATCTTTGTTGAGCTTAGGAACTTCTCTCTTGGACATCTTGATCTTCCTACTTCTAGTACCTTTAAACCAAATCAGCATATGGCTCTAATACCAATTGTTAGAATTGCTTTAGAATAACTAAGAGGGGGGTGAATTAGTTATTCAAGGTCCAAATGTCCTGATAAAACTTTTTTCACTAAGTATAGTGTGCCCAATTAAACTAATCATGCATCCAAGCTAAACATTTATCTTAGCAAGTTACTGATAAATCAACATGCAAGAATAACACATGAAAGATTAACACATACCACAATGATTTACGTGGAAACCCAATTTGGGAAAGACCACTAGTAACATGCGACTCAATTCTCACTCTTCTGAAGTGATGCCTTGTGAAAGGCCTACCCTGTTAAAGGCTACAACACACTATTAAATGTGACCTAGTCAAAGGATTTCAACCACCTTGTTAGAAATGGGCTTGGTTAAAGAACTTTAGAACATTCACTTGGAATGCCACACTGTTAAAAGATTTACAAATGGTTGTTAAACCAACCTAGGTCCATAGGATTTTATCCTAACTGATACAATTGCTAGAGAGTAACAATAAGGGCTTTGATCTGATACAACTCACAACATAACTTGTAGATTTTAGATCTCAATTTAGCTCACAATTTTTTTTTGGGTTTCAATCTCTATAGCTCTGATAGCTTGTCCTCCTTTCAAGCTTTGTCTCCCTAAGTTTCCATGCTCATTGTGCCAATACAATCACCTCTGTGGTCACTTTATCAAAGCAGAGTTTCTATACTCTGTTCCTCCCTCTCGATGTTTTCCCCTTAACACCGCATATTATCTCCAACCATCCACTTGGAAACTCTTGCTTCTTGACTTGTAACTCCTTAAATAAAAGTCTGGAATACTTTTCCCAGTCTAATCTTCTTGCTCTTATTTTTGGTTTGAATGGATTAGGTAAGATTCAATGAATCTACCCTTAATCTTGTTTCTTCTAGAAACATAATGTAAAATCCTCCTATATTTGCTCAAAAAGGGTTTACCTAAAATTTTGTGCCACTAGCTCAACATCCTTATCTTCCGATGGGTTCACAAATTCAAAGTAACAAACTTTGTCAGCTCAGATCTAGCGAATCTTTGACGTTTCAAATAATGTAGCAGCTCAACACTATTGAATTTCTAATGCTTGGCACATACTATGTTACTTGACACCAATTATGTTTTACTAATGCTTAACACCTACTGTGGATTCACTCGGCATCAACTAGGTTTTACTGATGCTCGACACCTATTACTTGCTCGACACCTGAACTTGCTCGAATCCTTCTATTTCACTTGGCACACACTAGATTTTTTATTTGCTCAACACTTATTGAAAATCTACTCAGCATGAACTAGCTTTCTTGGCACCCACTGATGAGTTTAGTCAAGCATTTCGGACAACTTTGTTACAACTTATTCTTCTAGGGTTTCTAAGTGTGGCCAACCTCTATATTTTCAAGTGTATTTTCAATACATCATTTTACCATTGTCTTAACTAATCCTTAAACTTTATTGCAAAACCATAACTCAACCTTTCCCATAGGTGCTTTTGTTACATCTTATTGATTAAATTATCTTCATCAATTAGCTAAGTGATAGTACTTGGATCTTATAAGCAATTTTCATTCTAGAAAATAGAAGGTTTGACATCAATGACAAAACAATGATTGAAAACATTCTTTATCAACAATCTCCCTCTTTGATAGTGATCTTTTCAATCAAATTTCAACACATTGCTAATCATCCAACATCATTTTTTTCAAGAATTGTTATTCTAGTCCTCCATCAAGTCCTCCTTTTCTCTCGATATCATAGGCTAGCATAGTTTTCTTGGTAATGCCTCATCCCATTTTGATCTTATTTGGATTTAGTCCTTCCTTATATACCGAGCTTAATTTAAATTCTAGTTTGAGCTTTAGTTTTCATCCATCGTCATCCTTTATCCCTATCCAAATCACCATCAAATCAAGATGTTACAATTCTATTATTATGAGTCTACTCATCCCACATGTCCTCCCACTTCATCTTACCACAATGATGATGATGATGATGTTGTTGTTAAACATGATGAGTACATTGAAAGACTTAGAAATATTGCTCCATATATCCTCCAAAACCTAACATTCCTCCAAACTAACCTATCATGCCTCCTTGCATACCCACAAGTACTCCTTATCATATATTTGAGAAGGAAAATCCGTTATTACATTCATACAAACCTCCCTTTATTAGACTCGCATATCCCTCTTATACATTATTCATGTCTCCACCTTTCTCTACAATCATATCCCTATCTCCATCTTTCCACAATAATACTTCTAGTTACATCCCTAGTCCAAATCCACCATCTTAATATCCTCCAACCCATTTTCCAAATCCAACTCTATCCTAGTTATACAAATCATCACCCTAACTCTTCCACTCTTTCAAATCTAATTCCATCCACTCTATCCTACATAACTCCCCCACCTTGTATTAGTCTATAATATTCTATTCCATCCTACATCACCACAAACCCCCTTCCAAAGTCCATCTACATCCCTCAACCCACTTCATATTCCATATCCCTACTTGTCACTTTTCCTCCATCAATTAGTTAGTTTAGTTCACAAGTCACCTCCATGCCTTCATATGTGAACTATCTACCCATGCCATTATTAGAAGTTTACTGGGAAGGTGAGATACTCGGGGGGGAGGTGGGCGGGGTGAGTCAGGATCATTAAAACTTTTATCCTTCAAAATGACTTAACTACATTAACCACTTAATCCATCTCATATCTAGATCATGCATAACATAACCTTAAACTTTAAATGCTAAAATAAAATAACTATGCATCACATCCATCATCATGAAAATGGGAACACATAACACAAGAGATTTTGGCTACCCATAAACCCTCCAAGGTGAAGGTAAAACAAGGGTGGGGATGACACCCACAAATCTTCACTATTGTAGTAACAAAGTTTGTCTATTAGGGCTACAAATTTAATTACTTTTGATGATTTACCCCGTGAGGGGTCTGCCTTGTTAGGAACTTTACAAGACTATGAGCTCTACCTTGATTAAAGAATTTAAAACTCACAATAAAATAAGAACTTTGTTAAGATATTTACATAGGCCCATTAGGACCACTCTATTAAGATATTTACCCTAATTTACTTTCCAAAATGATTCAGTACTTGATCCTTCGGTCTACACTTCCAATGTTTATTATGAATATTCTCTTTCCAATCTCTATTCTGATCTCCTATCTATTATATCTTTCTTATGCCCTTCACTGCCTCACTTGATCACTAAACTTAGCTTCTTCATAACTTCTCTTGTAACCTCCAAAATACAACTCCTTCACATAACCATTCACAACACTTTGTTCACATCCTTCAAATCTACAATGAAATAGGGTTTGGATCTGATATAGTGCAAGGCATCAAAATCCCCAAAGGAGATGTCCTAGCCCCCAACAAATAACCACACAATGGAAACACAAAACAAGATACATAATTGATACCAAACACAACTTTTTATTCATAAACTAACTATTTACATGCAATGTGCCCTTCTATAAGGTCTTCCAGGTCTTGGCCAAATATAAAAGAAATTACAAAAATAGTTTTGCACAATCCCTCAAGATCCACACTTTGGTAGAAACCTCCAAGGAAGATCTAAACATGTTCTCACAAGCTCAATAAGAAATCTCCTTATTTCACAAGCCTCAACTACTAGCTTTTCTCAAGCCTTACCCAAGATCCAAGTGTGAACTGCCTCACATTCAACGCTCTGTCCACACTTAGGAAGACTTCTCTTACTCATCTATTCCATCTTATCCATGCTAGATCACACACTCAATAATGACTCATTCCCTTAAATGAATGCCTTAAGACTCCACAAGACCCCCTTATTTATACCTAACTAAGTCACAAGTTGGCCTAGTAAGAGTACCAATTAAATAAATCCTTACATTAAATGCCCATGCAAGCCACAAGTCAGCTGCAACACATTAAATACCTACAACCCAAATTAAATTCTCAAGTGATACCACAAACAACTCAGTTAATATAGAACCAAGACCAAACAGAGCATCATCGAAACCACACCAAGTATCAACATTTCACCAAGCATAACCAAGCTTCGATGGTATATGCCAAGCAAAACCTTCATAGACCAAGTTCCTCTAGCAACCAAACTCCTTCAAAGATTGAACAAATTGGGAAACACCAAAACCAAGCTTTGCGAAGCTCATAGTGTGTGTCAATTTCTCGCAAGCATCACTGAGCACGTTTGATGACCAAGTGCCCTAAGCTATGCCAACATCCTTTGACAACCGAGCACCTCTAGGATAGTCGAGTCCATTCATCTATTGATTTATGAACCAAAAATTGCTAGAGGTGACCAAGTAACCTCTACCGAGTACCTATTCTTCAACCAAGTATCAACAAGAGCACCCTCCAAAGAAACTACCAAGCCTCCTCCTATAAACTCCAATGTAGCCACCGAGAAAACCCAAGATGCTCTTGCATCAGGATCTTCCTTTAAATGGAGGTTTTTGGAGTCTTCTATAATAAAATCAATGACCTGGATCTTTCTTTTTTAACCTCTTCATCTGATTGGTTATCTTTCCTTCATAAGGATCGATGATCCACGTCAAAATGTGTAACAACCTCTATAAAAACTCTATGATTATTGAGTGTTGTTTACATGTTGGCTCAAAATGGTTTACCTCAAAGTTTGTGCCATTTTAGACATTCTCATTCAAACTATGTTACTCAACACATACTTTCTCTAATGCTCAATTATAATTGTTCTTCCTTCTAACACTCAACCTTAGCTAGCTCAAAATATTCTGTATGATTTAGTGTCCTCTTGCTCTACTTTCATTGACATCAATTGAACTCAATTTTCATAGGAATACTTGACGGCCATAGACTTTCTTGACTCCTATAAAGCTTGACATATACAATATTATTAACAAGTCTTAACAAAATACATGATTCCACCTATATAGAGTGACTCGATCACAGTGCTGACCGGCCAACTCTACCTTCTATATGACTAAGTGTTTGACACTAATAGAGAACAAAACTACAGAGATAAAAAATCTCCCCCTTTGACATTAGTGGGAAAAACACTTATTCATGATTACATCATTACAATATAATTCAAAATGATAGTACTCCCCCTATGCCTATGACTCAATCCATATAGGACTATAAAACTTTTACATCATATTCATGTATACAATATATATATATATATATATATATATATATATATATATATATATATATATATATATATATATATATATATATATATATATATATATATATATATATATATATATATATATATATATATATATATATATATATATATATATATATATATATATATATATATATATATATATATTGCATGACACAAATAGTCTTATGTTTCTTGTCATATCTTTGTTTTGTCTTCTATTGTCCATCTGATCTTTGAATGTTATCAATTTTCTATTTCTCTTTCAAGTCTTCTTTTATCCCCCTTGATTTTGTCACTCATGTTTGCTGCTAAAGTTGGGAGGATGGAATCAAACCATATTTATCAATGAATGGCTTATGAGTTTGGATGATCATGAAAAGAGCATGATCCCATCTGGTTCTTATTGATTCCAAAACTTGAATCTTGATATCCAAATTTACAACTAAGTCAATCAAGCTATCAGTGGTAGGAAGATTATGATCTGATTGCACTAGATCCTTTGTTGAAGGTAACTCATGTTGCATGACCTCCAAATGAGGTATTAAGATGGATTTTATCAAGCTAAGTTTGGTCTTCATTCAGCCATCTATTTTGTATAGCTCGACCAACCTCCCTTGTGAAAAAAACAATCTATTGTAATGCATTGAACTTGATCTAGCTGATTGGGAGATAGAACTCTATAAAGATTTCAAATGAGCCTCAATCTTTTGAGTACTAGCTTGAAATTCATTGGTTAATCTGGGCATATCACAAAGAATATTATACACATCTTGTATTTTCTTCATAATTACTTCGAGATATTTGTTGACACAGAAGTCTACACCCTTGCTTGAGGTATGATCCTCAACCAACCTCGTGTAATATGGAAACAACCTCTAAGTGTGGGACTTGCACTCTAAGGCTAAAGCTCTAGAGAAGCTTGAATTCCTTACTACTAGGATGCACCTAAACTACTCCTTGAGAGGGAAAGAGAGAGAGATATATATAACAAAGTAAATTGCTGAAAAGGAAAGAGGGGTGATGCATCTAATTGAAATGGTTACAACTTTACTTAGGGATGCACAACACATCAATGAAAAGCCTAAATACATAGATCCTAACTCTATTCTACTCCCAAAGAATCACATGTAGGTTGAGAACCGATCAAGTGGTAAAGGGAAAGAAATCTTCACAATACAACAATCATCAACAATTTGAACACAACATACAAACCTTAAAGACTAGAAATAAACATTAAAGAATAAAGCAGAATACATGCATAGATAATGAATGGCAAGAAGAGGAAAAGAAGGGAACTATTTCATTAATGGAAAGCAAGGAATATAGTTGCAGAGTACAAGGCTATTGCAAGTAGACATGATAGAACATAGAGGAACCCTAAAAACATATTTATAACTATCTTTTATAGAATTCAAGGATAACTCTGATATCATATTGAGTTCAACTCCAACCAAGTGGAGTTGGATTTTAGAGTAGAGAAATAATTGTTGAGTAGAGAAAATCATGATCAGATGTACATCTCCATACAAAAGATTTGATCTTTGCATGCAAATCAAGCTCTCAAGAGACAGGAGCAACAACCATTACTACTCTGACTAGGTAGATAGATAAACAAGGTGGCAATGTAGTGTCCTTTGCATTTTGTAGGCATGGAGAACATCAATAGGTGGTTGTAATTGATCAAAGGATCTAATTTCCATCATTGAACTATTGTTTTTGTGTTCACAACTATGTCGGATATGTCATTGAGTCAACTACATTCAATCATCAAAACTCGCCACGTGGCCCAATATCCCTGAAGTATCCCACCATCTCATCAAACTTTCCATCTTTTATGTTGACCTATGCCTTCGCTCGTTTGTAGCTTCACAACCTATTTTCTTCATTAGTTATTTAGCCATGCAAAGCTATAACTACCCTCATTTTATGTTTGATTTTTGCATTACAACTTGAAATCATTTTAACCTTTTGACTATTGCAACCCTGCAACATCATGGAATTAACTATTTCACACCGTCACAACTTTTAAGGCTTTAACATTTATTTTACCTGTGAAACTACAAAGCCTCTATCTTTGACTGTGTCGCCTCTTTGCAATCTCCAATTTGATTATTGTATTAGCCTTGTGAATGTGCACTCAACATGGAATCACTACTTCACATGCTTAACTTTAGTTCTCCCTTGATTCCATGTAATCATGCAAAAAAGGAGGATCACCACTTTGCAACCTTGACCCAGGGTAGACCTTAATCTTCTTGGATGATGTGATGAAAGACTTGAATTTTGACTGAGTTGTTTGACTTCGCAACTTGTCTTTGAAGCTCATTTTGATGGAACCACATGGATTCATTAGATCTATTTTCATTCAATGAATTCCTTTAAAACTAGAATGCACAAGACCCTTACGATAATGCAATGAAAGGCTTGAATTGGATCCCACTTGATAACATGTATTTCTATCAGTCAAACATGCTTAGAAAGAGAGAAGAATGGCTTGTTGAAACTTCTCACCAAATACAAAGATGTCTTCGCTTAGGGATACAAAGACTTGAATTTTTTTAGGAATGGCAAGTTTAGACATCACATATTGCTAAAACCTAAGGCAACCACTTTCTAAAAAAAGGTTTGAAATTACAGCCCAAAGGTGTCTAAGGAATTTTTTAAAGAAGTGGAGAAAATGCTCAAAGCTTGTATAATTTATCTAGTTCATCATTCAACTTGGATAGAAAACATTGTCTTGGTGAGAAAGAAGAATGATGAAATAAGAATCTGTGTGGACCTTAGGAATTTAAATCAGGCCAGTCTCAAAGATAATTATGCACTCCTAACTATGGATCATGTTTTGCAAACAGTTGCTAGGTTTGAAGTTATGTCGATGCTTGACGGCTACTCAGGATATAACCAAATCTGTGTTGCACTAGAAGATCAACATAAAATTTCTTTTATAACTCCTTGGGGTACTTATGCCTATAATTGAATGCTTTTTGGTTTGATCAACATGGGGAAAATGTTTCAAAGAGAAATGCATTCTTCTTTCAAAGATCTGTGAGGCAAACTAATTGTGATCTACTTAGATGATTTGACAGTTTACTCTAAGAGGAGGAAAAATCATCTGAGGGATCTTGAAGCAGTTCTAGGCTGATGTAAAACAACATGGCATATCTCTTAATCCTAAAAAGATCCTTTTCTTTGTAGAAGAAAGAAAATTTCTAAGGCATATTATTTGAAAGAAAGGTATAAGGATTGACCCAGACAGAATAAGGGAAATACAACAATTGTCCTTACCTAGAGTGATATGAAATCCTTCTTTGATTAGATCAATTTCCTAAGGAGTTTTGTTCCTAAGTTCTAAAAAAAAGTAAGGCATATGCTGAGCATGATGAGTGAGAAACACCCTTTCAGATGGCAAGAGGAAGGTAAAAAGGATTTTGAGGATATCAAGATAGCTATTTCAAATTCTCCTATGGTGGTGAGTCTAGATTTCAAAAGGGCTTTTATCATTTACTACTATGCTTTAGAACACACTCTGTCCAGTATCTTAACCCAAAAAGATGATTAGGATAATGAGGCCCCAATTGCTTTCATGAGCATTCCTCTTAAAAAGCATGAGATAAATTACACTCAAATGGAGAAACATGTGTTTGCATTGGTAAAGGAAATGAAACAATTTAGGTACTATATCTTACATTCTCGTTCTACTATCTATTTACCTAAAACAACAATAAAGAGCATACTAACTCAACAAGAGATTGGGATAAATAAGAGAGTAGTGTGGGTAGTAAGGATTCAAGAATATGACCTAACCATTAAACCTACTACTTTGGTAATGGGTAAGGGTTTATGCAAATTGATAGCTGAAAATAAAGAATCAACAACAGAAAGCACAAAAGTTACACCTTTTGTTTTGTTGGTAAGTTCAACTAATCCCTAGTTTTCTAATGTAGTATACTTCTTGATGTATGGTGAATGCCCCATGAATTTGAGTTATAAGGAAAAATGCAATCTTATATTGAAAGAATAAAAATATGTAATTTCTCAAGGTGTATTGCATTAAAAGAGGTATAGATGAAACATTTATGAGATGTGTAGACAGTGAACAATAATTTTTTTATTGAAGCTATATCATTTAGATGTTTTTGGTGGACATTTTTCCTGTACTATGACTACTTTAAAGTTCCTCAAAAATTGCTTCTACTAGCTAGGTATGTTTAAAGATGCATATTCTTTTGTAAAAAGTTGCAAGAAGTGCAAACTTTTTACGGGTCGTCCTCAACTAGCAGCATTGCCACTAAGACCATTAGTAATTGAAGAACCTTTCCACCAGTGGGGTATAGATTTCATAAGGCCATTGAACCCTCCATTTAGTGCTGGTCACATGTACATATTGATAGCCATGAATTACTTCACCAAATGGGTGGAAGCCAACCCAACCAAGAAAGCTAATTCACAGGTGGTGTGTGAGTTCTTAATGGAATACATATTTGTCAAGTTTGGGGTCCCACAATAGATAGTGGCCGATAATACAACATACTTCTCATTTGAAGAAATTTATATGTTTTGTCATAAGCATGGCATATCTTTAGCTCATTCTTTAGATTATTTCCCTCAATGCAATGAGCAGGTAAAATTTATTAACAAGAACTTGGTTACTATAATGAAGAAGTTGGTCAATGATAATGCCTAAAATTGGCATAAAAATTTGTATGAAGCATTATGGGCTGACCAGATCACTCCTAAAATAGCTATTGGCATGGCCCCTTTTGAATTAGTGTATGAAATAGGCACTCAAGTATCCCTACCCTTAGAATCATCTACTACGAAGTTGCAATTCGTAATCAAAGATCCATTTTTCCAAGATTCCTTAGAGAAAAGGGTGATGTATTTGAATAAATTGGAAGATGAAAGAGATAAACTTGTGGATCACATTACTGAACATCAGATGAAAGTAAAGCTGATTTTTGACATGAAAGCCAGGCCTCACAACTTCTTAAAAGGAGATCAAGTCCTCTTATGGGATAAAAGGAGAGAGCCCAAAGGAGCACGTGGAAAATTTGATTCACTGTGGAAAGGTTCATTTGTTATCACAGAAGCTATTGGTCTGAATGCTTTTTAGTAGATTTATCCATATGGTACTAGTTTTCCCTTTTCCTATAATGGGAAAGACTTGAAATTGTTGAAAATATAATTCCTCAAAAGGGGCCTTGTCATGTATATTCCCCTTTTTGGCTTTCTGGTTCCTCTTTGTTTGTCTTTTTATTGTTTTCCATTTTGGTGTTTCCTTGATCTAGTTCTACTCCCAACATTCTAAGTTCTTTGTTTACTCTGCGTACCTAGTCCCTAGTCAGAGCCCCTATTAGTCTTAGTTTTGAGTTGCCATATTTTAAACTTTCTTTGGTTCCTTTGGAACCCAAAATCATACATCAAACAAGCCCTTCTCAATGTCATGTCTTATAAGTATCACTAGGCTTTACATATAGAGTTTAATCATATGATGTCTATCACAATTCTCATTTTTTTGAACCACTTTGAACCTCTTTGAACTTTGGTTCAAAGTAGTTCAAAGCAGTTCAACCAAAGGATTTTTACACTAACCTTTTTTTGAAGGTGGGACCCACTAAGGATACTAGAGATGTTTGTTTGAACCTCTTTGAACCTCAATTTGAATCAGTTCAAAGTAGTTCTATTACTGAAGGCTTTTGCACATGGGTGTTAATGATTCTTGAAGGAAAACCAGTTCCCAAGAAATTAATTGAGATGTTAGAAATAATGATTGAAGATCTTGTCTAATTTATTTTCATTTGAGATGAAAGATCGGTTGTCATCATGATTAAAGAAGACAAATCTTTCATCTAGGAGTTAGATTATTTGTTAGAAATTTGTAATTATTGTAAGGACATCCGCAAAATATGACCATTTAATGAAGGTGTCTTGTCACAGTTTCAAGTGTGCAAATTAGGTTGCAACAAAATCACCATGAATACCTCATTATGAGGTTGTACTTTTGCCAGTATGTCTCCTTCCCTTTTAAAGCATAAGTTTCCCACTTAATTGTTTTATCATGCGAAGAGGTGAATCAAAGGAGGAACAAAAATAAGTGAAGAAAAGAGATATGGATTTCTCTCAACAAATTATAGGTGAGAATACAAGAAATGCCTTGTTCTTTCTTCTATGTGTGTTTTGAAGTAGAAAAGCAATGTTGGGATCTTATTTCCTTTGCTTAAAATGAGGTTTGTTCTGCATTTCTTTAGAAATATTTCCAATTTAGAGTGTAAGAGGTCTATCATTTTTATACTAATTTGGAAGGTGTCAAGGTTGAAAAGCTACAAGGAAATTTTCTTGAGCAAGCTGATGAAGTTAATTGTTGTTTAGAGATTCTAACAAGTGGTTTAATTGAAGTTGCGGCTTTCCCCCTACCCTTTTAAGTCATGAGCTACTTTAGTTGTGCATTGATCATTATGATGTGAGAACCAAGAGTATTTTGACTAAATATGGGGAACTAGTGTTTTCCATCTCTAGGGAGACTATCTCATCAGTATTGTATCTACCTGAGTGTACCTTTTCTACTTTTAGCCCTACCCAGTCTTTAGTTGAATATCAAGAAAATTCAGACAAATACCATAACATGTTGGCTAGAAAATGGACAGAGACTAATTATAAAGGTAGCTCAAGACTACCCAAAATAATTACCAAGGATCATATGAAGCCTCATATTCATCATCTCATGGTTTTATTACACTAGGTTAAAGGTTTTGTCGATGTTTTCCTCCTTGAAGATTGGATGTATCGTTACATAGAGATCATCCTAAAAGGAGAATAGTTATTAGATTGGGTGGAATTGATAGCTAGTTCATTGAGAAGTCAACTCAAACACTCTAAGGTATCTAGAGAAGATTTATATATGTCTTCCTATCTAACCTATTGCATTGTATATGTTCACAATATTACTTCCCTTCCTTATGAAACTTGGAATGAAGATGTAATTGTCTATCAATATTGTCCCCTACTCCAAAGGGATAGAGTGTTGGAAGATTTCAGGAAAACACATGATGTTATGATAGAAAGTGTGCATTTGAACCTCAGAAAAGCACTAATGCCAAGGATATTCCCTAAGGCCCAAAAGATGATTCAAATTTATGGAAGCTATTTCATTCAATTTCCTAAGTTTACATACTTACGAATAGGGGGATTTGAAGAAGAACTGCTAAAATCACCTTAGTATGCTTTAGATTGTTTTATCATAGTTGAGATTTGTAGACAATTATTTCTAGTGATTAAGGATAATCTACCTCAGGAGGAGTGGGAATCTATTTTCCCTATTAAGCTTGGTTATTTAACTTGTAGCAATATGATTAATGCCTAGGTGGTTGGAAGCAACTTTCTTAGCTTCAATTTTGGATCCTACTAGGGAAGGAGGAATTTTGACAGCAAAGAGTTCACAGCTAAAGTACTTGGCTTGAAGGGTCAATCACTGATGGTTCCTCATTTAGAAGATCTATGGAAATTTTGTAATGATGAGAAAGAAGTGATAAAGAGAGACCATTTAAGAATAAAACTTCCACAAATTAATTCTCTCAAATTGAAATTTCAATTGGAAGGGTAGTTGAGGATGGTTTAGATATTGTTGAACCGAGATGAGAAGAGGAAAGTGAACTAAATCAATTAGAAGTGTACTAGAATTAGGGTGAAGAGGATGACATAAAATTGAGAACTAGATCTATTCTCACCTACACAAATAACTGGTTAAGAAGAAAAAATATGAAAGCTGTTAATGAAAAGCAAACTGTAAAGTACCCAAAAGTGGTTTCTTTCTCAGAAACATTAACCTCTCACATCCCAATTTCATCTCATGTTGCAAGTAATACTCCAATTCTCAATAAGAAGGAAATAAAAATGTCTCCTAAACAAACCATGACCCCTAGAACCAAGTCTAAGACTAAATTTGAGGCACTCATGCAGCAGGAGATTCAGAAGGAGAAAATGATGACTCAAGGACAAGGTCAAGAAGAAGAGCTCACCTTCTCGGATACTCAAGACAATGATGTGCAATTAATAGAGGCTCCTAGTTAGACCAACCTAATTTCATGACTCCTAGAGGAAATCAAGGGATGATAGCTACTCCTACCATTCCATCATAGTTTTCTAATTTAGTCAGCAAGAAACAAAGCCTTTAACTGATCTCTACACTAGTTAAACATATCATCACCAAATATGTAGCCCATGGTTCTAAAAGTAAAAAGATGAAGAGTGATGCACATTTGATCAAGGAACCAGTGACCAAAAAGGTAATGGTAGAGGTGGATACCTAAAAACAAAAAGATGAGTCTAGGGAAATTGACACAAGGTTTTTAAGTCACCACTGTAGAATTGGGGGCCATCACTAGAGAAACTAGTAATCACTTCTTTAAATTTTCTATAGATCACATACTAACTCTGTCCAAAAGGGATAGCAAAGAAAAGAAATAACTAAAGGTGTTGGTAATCACTATGGGTGCTTATATAGACTCCTTGATGAATTTGGGCACCTTTCCATTGGTTTAGACTTTGCAATATTTTGATCCTAATTCATCAGACAGCCAACAATTAGTTAAGAAAATGCAAAGGGGTAAATTACTCTCAGACATAGTATAAGAATGGGTGGGATCCATAGTAAGAGAAGGTAGTAAATTTATTCTAGATTTTGCTACCATGTACACAGAAGGGGAGGTGTTGTTAGGTGAAATTCAAACCCTTGTGCCAGTGTGGGAGGATGATAAGAATCAATGCAAAGCTACTATGTTCAAAGTCCAAAAAGTTGAAAAATATAGAGTGTTGAAGTTTTTGAATGAGAATCCCATGAAAATTGTAGACTCATGCATGTTGTTCATCCTCAAAAGTAATATGGGTTGGAAGGAGTTGCTTTATAAAGGAGACAATGAAGAAATGTGATCAGTGGAAGCTAAAATCTCTGGGATGCATAAATAACTCCTAAAAGATATACAAATTGTTAACCCTTATAGGAATCCTATAGTTTGAAGATGACAACATGGACTTCGAGGATTTAACCAAAAAATTTATTGATTTCGTTGCAGGAATCAAGGACAATGACACACCTACTTTTGAAGACTTCACCACCCTAGCCAACATCAAGTCAATGTTATATCTGAACAAGAACCTCATGCTGAGACAAAATCATAGGATTAAAGAGATTAAGTTGCAAAAGTATGCTTGTAGGTCAAAGCTACTTAGCTTGAAAAATCCTCACTCTCATGCGATGCAAGAATTTACAAACACCTTTAGAAGCTGGAATTTGGTCAAGTAGACCATGGCGAATGGAGAGAAGGTGGGCAAAGGTGTTTAGTTGAAGATAATTACCTCCTATTTTTATTTTCAAGCTATTTTAAAATTATTTCTTTTTCTCGTAACTGTTTCCAACCAAAAGGTTGGGCTTTAAAGAAGGCCTTTTTGGGTTTGTAAAAAACTATAAATATTGGAGCATTTGGCTAGAATAGGGTTAGATTTTCAGTAGCCTACGAATACCTTGATAAAGTTAGTACTATTATAAGTTGATTATATAGAAATAGCAATAGATTGATAGTAATATATATGAAGATCCTCTCTTAGTGACTTTGTGTTGGAGAAGTCTTTTTGAATATAAATATAAACACACACACACACACACACACACACACACACACACACACACACACACACACACACACACACACAAAATATTTTTTTGTGCTTTAAAACTTAGCATTTGAAGCGAAATCAATCATGGTTACTTTGTGGGTTGTGTTGGTTAATTTTGTATGATATCTACTGCTATTTCTTTTTTTGTTCATTTATATTTATCATTCCCCAAGTTTGGTTTGAGTTGTTGTAAAGTTTAAGTTCATAGTTAAATCTTGCTTACTTGTGGAAAGACTTGAGGTTTTCATTTATTGATTTTCTCAATATGTGATCTATTACCTCAGTACCCATGAGTACATGAGTGTCCCTTAAGCACTTTCTAGAAAAAGTGTGCATTCAATTAATTTTGATCTTTTTAAATTCATTGATAAATTATTTGTAAAGGGAGTTGTACCTATACAAATTCAAAGGGAAACAAATAATACAAAATTTATCCAACTATTGTGAACTTTATTAAATTTTCCAGCCTTGGGCATAGATTGAATATTTTTTTTAGTAGGAAAAGACAATCTATTCAAGCATGAGGTAGACTATTGTAGTTAAATTTGCATCGTCACAGCTTGAAATCTATTTAAACTTGAAGTTTCTTGTGATTACACAACTAATTTCAATCCTAACTATTCACACCTTTACAACCCATCACACTGTGAAGGAATATACCAAAGCAACAAATCAATGGAAGACAGTTGCATAATCGCACTTGAAATCTTTTAAGGAGATATCATGCAATATAAAAGATTTGAAGCTTTAGGGATATAAAGGGTATGACCAAGGTTTTTGTTAGAGTAATTATTCTTTTACACTTATTAATTAGATCATCTTCATTTAATTAATTAAGTTGTTTATTACTCTAGTTACTTAAGCTATCTCTTAGGTGCATATGATCAATATTTTATAATAATTATATTGCACAACCTAGTTTTATTTCCCTTTAGGGTTTTGTTCACCATTAAGGTTGAACTCTTTTATTTTTTGCTTTCATAACATGGAATACAATTTTTCTCTCACATTGCTGAGATTTTCTAAGCTCTGCTTTTTCCTTTCCTAATTTCTCTTCAGCATAGGTTATTTGCATGCAGGTGTTCTTGGTGATTTGTGAAGTTGATTTTCACAACTTCTACATGGTATAAGAGCTAGATCTGTTGCAACTTGTTTGTTATTTGTAGAAAAAGGAGAATAAGGGTTTGCTATAATAGATCTAGAGTTTTTCAAGTATTTCTTGAGAAAATAGGGGGTCACTAATTTTTGGTGTAATTTGAGGCCAAACTGACATCACAAATGGATCCAAAAGCCATCAAAACCCCTATTTCCATATAAAGTTTGTCCATTTTGGACAACATTGATCCAGGAGGAATTTTTTTTTGCCTAGTAGGGCCGTATAGCCTCTGCACGCACTCCAAAGAGAAAAATTCTTTTAAAAAATCATAAAAAAAATGTTGTAGTTTTACCTAATGTGGTTAACTAACCACAACAAAATCGTGGCAGTTACCACTATGGTCATTACTATGGTTAGCTCTTAGCAGCCTGCCAATGGTACCACAAAGACTTTACTATAGCTCTACTCTGTCACGGTTCCACTATAGCTCCACTCTACAGTGGCCCTCCACCCACCCCTCCACTCGGCCATTACTCCATTAGTGGTGGGGGGTTATTTTAATTTTAATTTTTTTTGCTTTTCCAGTGAGCTTGTCTTTTGGATGAATAGTTGATTTTTTGGCCATAACTTGAGCATACAAAGGTCTTTTTTTGATCTAGAAGAAGCACCAAAAAGACGGTTTTGAGATAGAGACAATGATGCTAGTATTATTTCATTCTAAATTTATTTGAGCTCCCATTTTTGGTGTTGAAGTAGAGGCTTCAGTTTCCTTCCTCCCTGCATCTGGTGTCTAGGTTTTTTTTCTCAATTTTTGTGCTTCCAATAGTTATTTCTTTGGTTTTTGAGGGATATATTTATACATTGTGGGGGCGAGCATTTTCTTTTCTATAATTCATTTCAAAATTGACCCTTTTACTTTTTTCTTCTTCTCTCAAATGGTGGACTCTTATGTAACCTACTTTACACCTCACAACTACCATACTTGGAAAGGACAGATGACCAGATTGCTTATGGCAAAGGGGTTATGGTCATGCCTTGATCCAAATCAACCAGCTCTACAGAGGCCTTATGAGCTTCTTATGCAATACAATAAGATGGATGAGGTAATGGGCCTCATTGCAATGAATATTTCAGATGGGTTAGTGTTTCACCTAGATGGTTTGACTACACCCATGGCTATGTAGGACAAGTTTTCCACCTTGTTTGGCACAATGAATCAGTTCAGGATTCTATAGATAGATGGAGAGTTTACCTCCTTGGTTCCTAAATCATTCACCAGCATTGAGGACTTCTTGATGAAATTCAAGGCTCTTCGATCTACGTTACAGGTTGCTGGAAAGACAAAGTCAGATGATGAGTGTATCTTTTTGATACCCTCAAAGCTTTGAGGTCCTTATTAGATTTTCACTTCTACCTTCTACTCCACTATGGATGCTCTAGGTGCATGACATTTTATGTCCTCTTTTGAGACATTTTGTGACAGGTTAACTCATGAGTAGTCTAAGCCCACTTAGATGGTTTAATTTACAGGTTCATAGTCACAAGCATTTCTTACCAAGTCACCTCAGGATACACAGAAGAAAAAGTTGAAATAGATATAAGATTCCTCTTCTCGGCACTCTATTGGTTCATCATCTTCTTCTAAGAAGGAGAAAATGAAGATGAAGACTCCTACCTATTCCTATTGTCAGAAGGGACCTCATGATGAGTCACATTGTTTTCAAAAGAGATTTGATGGCTATGAGAAATAGATTGCAGATTTGCAATCTCTTCTTCAGAAGAGCACTGTTTCATCTCCATCCTCTTCTACCTCATAGGGGTTTTCCTTTTAGTCTTCTTCCATCTCTTCAATATCTACACTAGATTTTGGACAAGGTCATGCATTATGGGCATCCATTATATCCCCTTCCCAGGTCCCTTGGATACTTGATTTAGGTGCTTCTCACCATATGGCATCTTCTCAAGGGGTCTTCTCCTCTATTGAGGCTTCTCCCATTCCTCATATTCTCATGGTGAATAAAACTACCCTTAAAGTCTATGGGAAAGGTTCAATTTTCATTTAGGATGGCACATTCAATGATGTATTGTATGTTTCATCTCTATCTGCAAACCTTCTCTCGATGTATCAGATTACAAATAGTGGATCAAGGAAGACAGTTGAGTTCATTGCAGATTTAGTCTACATTCAGGATAGTGAAATAGGAGGCCTTATTGCTATAGGGATAGTTGGTCATACCACCCATATCTACACCTTCTTGCACTTTGGTCCACCATCTCCATTATTAGAGCACAACTCTTCTCTTTTGCGAGAGCATCATGTGGTGCAGTCTAGAAACTTGAACCTTTGTACTATTAATGGGATCAAATTTCCACAATCCATGATAGTTATGTAAATCAATTTCTAGATTAGATTGTGTGGAGATTTTTACCATCAACATTTTGAATCACAATTCATGATCCATCATCAAGATTCAAAATGTTGATGGTAAAAATCTAAAAATCTCCACACAATCTAATCTAGAGATTTACATAACTTTGTATTGTTCCTGAGATCACTGTTTTGACTACTGCACATCTAGTTCAGGTCTTTTCTCTTTAGTAGGACTCTTCTTCAACTCTTCTTGAACCTCCAAATCCTTTCCTTGAGCCTCTAGGTGCACTTGTTGAGGATTACATAGAGGACATTCAATTCCTCTTTCATGATAGTTTTAGCATACCTGCATTGCGGATTCCCTTTTAGGATCTGCATGTTTTCTCCTTTGAGCATCAGTTAGGCATTCTAGTTTCACCTCTCTTTTCTAAGTTTCCTTGTTCTATGCCCTTGTTTCTTTCGCATTGGAGTTCCATTGGTTTGATCAATTTTACAGGGGCTCTATCATTTTGGGGGGGCTTTCGTGTCTCTTTCCTCTCTCATGGGGGGGCTGGTTGTACTTATGGTTTTGAGGGAGTCTCTTGAGCCATTTCTTTTTGTTGTTTTTTTAATTTCTTTTTGAAGAGGAGTTTTTCCCACTTGGTTTTCTCCTTTTTCTCCAGTTCATAGAGATCCTTGTTTTGGGTACATGATCATGCCTTGTTTCTGAGACCCATTTTCCTGCTTTCATAGCTTTACTAGGTTAGCTTACCTCCTAAGCTTCACTTAAGGTGGGGGGGGGGGGGGGGGGGGGGTGGTGTTAGAGTAATCATTCTTTTACACTTATTAATTAGATCATCTTAATTTAATTAATTAAGTTGTTTATTACTTTAGTTACTTAAGCTATCTCTTAGGTGCATATAATTAATATTTTATATTAATTATATTGTGCAACCTAGTTTTATTTCCCTTTAGGGTTTCATTCACCTTTAAGGTTGAACTCTTATATTTTTCACATTCATAACTTAGAATACAATTTTGCTCTCACACCATTGAGATTTTCCAAGCTTTGCTTTTTCCTTGCCTGGTTTCTCTACAATATAGGTTATTTGCATGCAGCTATTTTTGGTGATCTATGAAGTTGGCTTTCATAACTTCTATAGTTTTTATCTATCCCTTTAAATTATGCATGGAAATATATGAATAGTCCAAAGGACATAGATATGGTTGTCACATTGGATTTCATGAGACTGGTCAACATTTGAAGAATACTAGGGGGGCTAATATGGTTAACATTTCTAGTGACTCAAAGGGGATGCTTGCCTGCTAAGCATGAGACTAGTGGCCTTTGAGTAATCCATTGGGATATAGAGTCACAAAAAATGAAACTTACTCTAAAAACAACCAAAAAATTGCAACCTCTACAACTTGCAAAATTATAAAACATCAGGGAAACAAGTGTGCTCATGCACTTCTTGAAAAAGAGAAAAAAAACCTATTCTAATGTGTACATGAGTTTACAAACATGGAAAGTTAAAAAAACTCATTAACTGATTCATTGAAGTAGTTGCCCTTCCTCACCAATTAATTTCTTCTCCCATGCATGAGGGCAGTTGAAAATAGTAGCAAGCATGAAAAACATGTTGTTGCATGGAATACCTTCTTCTCAATGCTAAAAAAAATGAAGTTTCTCTCCAATACTAAGACATCTTGATCCTGAGAAAAACATGCTTTCTCTTCCTTGTGTAACTCTCCCTCATGCACTGGAATGAGCATGATTGGGGGCAACTCACATATTTTTTGCAGAACTAGATACCTTATGGAGCATCCTCTTGATGGCTTTGGGTCTTGACAATCAACCTTGACCATATTGTGCTCTACAATGGTAGCATCCAACTATTTTGGAAGTGGCTCCTCTTCCTATGAAGAAAATTTCTCAACCTTGTCTTCATTGTTTCTATGAGCCATTTCCTTGGGAGCTACTAGTATGGTGTGGGTCTTCACTTGCTACTGATGTAGACCATGCTCTTCATATATAAGAGATGATGATTCAACATCTATGGAAGAGCAGATAGCATCAAACTTATCCAAAAGATCATCCTCATCATCAATCTCCTCCATTATAACTGCAATGACATGCATAGGTTGAGGGAAAACCTCACACATGTCAGCATGTTATTCCTCAAGGATGGAGCTATCCTTGGGATCCTCCTTTTCATCCTCCATATCATGAAGGGTTGACAGCTGTTAAAACCTATCTTCTTTCTCAACTTGCAATAGATCCCCATCTTTTGGTGAAGGGTCAAAAGCCATGATTTTTTCCTCAAGAGGATGAAAAAACTTTTCATATTCCTCAACAAAATAGGGGACCTCTTCAAATGAGAGGATTGCATCCTCTTCCTTCTTTTCAATCGCTACCTCTTTTTTCTCCTCAGCGGGCTGTAACTCCTCCAGGGGAAACTTTGTAGGCTCTGCTACACTCTCTCAAAATTCCATAGTTGGACCATTAAGAGTCCATAAAACTAGTCCACCTTTGAAAAGTAAAATGGTAACAGGTATAGAAGGATCATGAGGCCATCTATTTTTCACAGGGACTGGAGAAATTACATCAATAGTCTCTTGCAATGGAGGGGACTTCTTAAAGCTTCAAATGACATATTTTAGAGAAGGGACTTCCTTTTCTTCCTTGGTCTAAAAATGAGCTAGCTGGAGCATCATTTCCTCTTCTCTTGCTATTGTAACTTGCTTTGCAAGATTCTCCTCAAAATTTCTTTGTCTCTCCCTCTCTTCCTCTTGTTGTTGTAGATAGGCCTAGTATGCTATCTCTTCCTACTATCTTTTAATCTCTTGCTACCTTGCAATCTCATCAAGCCATTTATTCATCTCACTAATCTCTTTATCTTAGGCCAGCAACCACTCATTCTATTTACAAAACTTCCAATCCATCCTCCTTTGGAACTCCAATATCATATCTTCAAGATCTTTATATGGAGATGTTGGGACTAGTGGAGTAGGGGTAGGAGGAGAGTAATAGTTCTAAGTAGATTAGCTATAGCCAATTTGAGGCTAATATTGTAATTGGAAATATGAGAGATGAGGAATATAATTTTCATGATATGGGGGGTAATAGTATTTATTTCTATGAAATGGGTCCATGGTTAGAGTTTCATAAAAATTGCATTTTCATTGAAAACTTGAAAATCACAAAAAGATCAAGAACAATCTTTACATAATAGAACTATTTCATCTTGAAACTAGTAGAAGCATATAGTTGCCATGGTGTTAGATGAATACCTCCAAAGGTTGATTTCACTGAGAGTAACAACCAAATTCTCGATGAATGGACTTCAAAAAATAGCTTCTAGTAGACTTAAGTAGCTAAAATTGGTGTCCCACCTGACATGCTATAAATTTTTGACACAAAATTCTGCACCTTTTCTTGAGATATGACCCTCAACCAACCTTGTGTAACATGAAAACAACCTCCAAGTGTGGGACTTACAGTCTGAGTCTGAATCTCTGGAGATGGCTAGCTTCCTTACTATCAAGATGTACCTAAACTATCACTTGAGAGGGAAAGGGAGAGAGATGCATAAAGTAAATTGTTGAAAGGTAAAGGGGAGTAATGCACCTAATTGAAATGGTTACACCTCTACTTAGGAATGAACAACACATCAATAAAAATCCCAAATACACAAATCCTAACTCTATTCTACTCCCAAAGAATCACATGTAGGGTTAGAACTGATCGAGTGTTGAAGGGAAATAAATCTTCACAATACAAAAATCACCAACAATTTGAACACAACATACAAACCTTAATGACTAGAATGAAACATTAAAAAACAAGGAAAAATACATGCACAAATAATGAGCATCAAGAAGAGGCAAAGAAGGGAACTATTTCATTAATGGAAAGCAAGGAATATAGTTGTAGAGCACAAGGCTACTACAAGTAGACATGATAGAACATAGAGGAACCCTCAAAACATATTTATAACTACCTTTTATAGAGTTTAGGTATAATTTTGATACTATATTGAGTTCAAACCCAACTAGGTGGAGTTGGATTGTAGAGGAGAGAAATAACTATCGAGTAGAGGAAATCATGATTAGATGCACATCTCCATATAGAAGATATGATCTTTGTGTGCAAATTGATCTTTGAAGAGACAAAAGTAGCAACCATTATTGCTCCAATTAGGTAGATGGACAAGTAAGGCAGTAGTAGAGTGTCCTTTCATTTACTAGGCATGGAGAATATCAATAGGTGGTTGCAATTGATCAAAGGATCTGATTGCCATCACTGAATTATTATTTTCATGGATAGAACTATGCCAAGTTGGATACATTATTGAGTCAACTACATTCAATCATCAAAACTCACTACATGGCTGAATTTCCTTGAAGTATCCCACCATCTCATCCGACTTTCCATCTTTTATGTTAACCTGTGCCTTTTCTCATTTGTGGCTTAGCAACTAGTTTTCTTCATTATCTATTTAGCCATGCAAAGTTGTGACTACCTTCATTTCATGTTTAGTCACTACATCACAACTTGAAATCATTTTAACCTTCTAACTGTTGTGACCCTATGACATCATAGAATTAACCATTTTGTACCCTCACAAAAATTAGGGCTTTAACATTTATTTTACTTGCAAAATTGCAAAACTTCTATCTTTGACTGTGTCACCTCTTTGAAATTGCCAATTTGACTGTAGTATTAACTTTTCAAATGTGTGCTCAACATGGAATCATTGCTTCACATTCTTAACTCTAGTTTACCCTTGACTCCATATGATCATGCAAACAAGGAGGATTTCCACTTCACAACCTTGACCTAGGGTAGACCTTGATCTTCTGGAATGATGTGATGAAAGACTCAAATTTTAACTGAGTTGTTTGAGTTCACAACTTAAGTTTGAAGTGCATTTCGATGGAACCACATCAATTCATCATATTTTCTTTCATTTTATGAATTCCTTTGAAACTAGAATGAACAAGACCCTTGTGATGATGTGATGAAAGACTTGGATTGGGGCCCACATAATGACACGTATTCACTCCTTGTAAACTTACAACCTAAAATTAGAGTTCAACACTCAACCATGCGAGCATGCCCTCAAATGAAATTCATGGCTTTACAACCTTGACTTTGAGTTAAGCTTGACCACCTGTGACTGTCCAAAGAAAGCATGACATAGACTACTGTAGTTAACTTTACATGGTCATAGCTTGAAATTTGTTTAAACTTGAAGTTGCATGCGATCACACGACTAACTACAATCTTGACTATTCATACCAATGCAACCCATCTCACAGTTAAGGCATAAACCAGAGTGACAAAGTGATGGAAGGCAATCACATGGTTGCAACTTGAAATATTTTAAGGATATATCATACAATATAAAAGATTTGAAAGTTTAGGGATATAAAGGGTATGACCAAGGTTTTTATGTGTCTCTTTAAAGTTTTCATGGCAATAAATGATTAGTCCAAAGGACGTGGACATGGTTGTTGTAGACACCTAAAATTGTCGAAATCCCCTTTTCATGATCAATTAAATAAATATTTATTATTTATTTAATTTCCCTACCTTTAATTAAATAAATTTACATTTATTTAATTATGGTTTATCTAAATTCTAACCTTTCCTTGATTTAAATAAACTAAGGTTTATTTAAATCCTAACCCATTCACTTTAATTAAGTACTTCATTTACTTAATTAATCCTTGCCTAATCCCCCTTGGAATTAAATATTACATTTAATCTTATTTGAGCATATGGCTCCTACCTTTAACCCTCACCTAACCTCACTTGCCTAACCTAACCCATGCTTCTAATCCTACCTACTTCCCTAATCATGCTTACTTTTCCTAATCACCTAGCTAATTATCTGTTAATCCTAAGTGTGTGCTCAAACATGTGTGAAGAATCTATGAGGAATGCTCACACTTCCCACACCCCTCATGTCTTCCATGCCTCTTGCACACTTGTCCTCTTGCATGAGAGTCAAGGTGTCTCACACATGTCTGAGAAGCCATGCTTCTCACACCTCTTCCACTTGTCCTCTAGCATGAGAGTCAAGTTGTCTCACACATGTGTGAGAAGCCATGCTTCTCACACCCCTTGATCATGTCATGATAAAAGGTTGCTCACACATGTGTGAGCATCTTGGCCCCTTTGAATGGTCAAAAATCCTAATCCACATGGAGTCTACTTGGCCTCCACCTCATGGAAACCTCATCGATCCTAAGAAATCCTAGCCCTTCATCTTGCATTCAATTTCAGCCATCCATTTCATCTCATTTCCTATAAAAGGAGAGCCCTCTCCTCATTTCCACAATCACTATCTATCTCATTTTTATGCTGTAGGAATAGTGAGCAACCACATCCCACAACAATGAAATCATCTACACTTTCTGATTTCATGAGGTTTGCATATGTGCTATTTTGAATAGTTTATACTCTTTTGATTTCATGTTATGTTTATTTCCATATTTTCTTGCATATTTTGAAGTTTGCATAATCATGTAGGAATATGCATTAGTTTCTTAGTGTTTATTCCATTTATTACCTTTTTATGCAATACAGTTGTCACCCTAGATTTCATGTCACTAGTCAACCTTTGAAGAATACAAGGGGGGGCTAAAATGGTTAGCAATTCTATATAAGTGCTAATAGTTCAAATTTTCTCAAAGCAATTATAGTAGAAACCTTTTCAAGTACCTTTTTCTCAAACTTCTTCTCTGACCATGCCATCGATTTCTCATTTCTTTCTATATCTTTATTATTGACTTTTTCAACAATTTTCACTGACTGAGAGATAATAGAGGCTTGTTCATCTATCTGATGAATGTTAAAAGCATCAAAAAATATGTTTTTAATATCATGCAACACTTATCTTTTTTTCTACTCTTTTTGCATTTCTGTGAGGAAGCTAAGGTGCATGGAATCACTTCCTACCCTAATCTTTGAGAGGACGATTATGCAAATTCAACTAACTATTGTAGAGATATCAAGAAATACATAATAACATAATAAAAATAACAATGAACACATAACACAAAAATTATCATGGGGAAACCCTTTTAGGAGAAAAACCCCACCCTCTAAAACCTACACAATGTATTCTCAAATCTGGAAGATTACAATACACTTGCAATGCAAGTTCTTACAAGAGCACATCACCACAACTCAAACTTAGACTTAGAATCAGAGAGACTCCTTCTAGCACTAGTCTTGCAAAATAAACTCAATGATTCAAACACCTCCCCAAAGCCCTCCTTTTATAGTGATTTGCTACTTGGAAACCATTTTTGGTTTCAAAAAACCATGGGCCAAAACCATGGGCAAAACAACCATGCCACATGTTACCCACTTGTAATTTGTAACTCCAAGAATACCATTTTCGTCCATAATTTTGTCCTCTAGTTTATACCCCTATAAAAGTCATATAATGAGTTGTTTACACTCTAAAAATAGCCCTTCTATATTGTCCTAGAGAACTGACACATTTTTAACAACTCATACACCATTTCCCAACTCATAAACATGTGGAAAACTACCATAAATAAATTCTAGAATTTTAAAAAAATTTCCAAAGTTTTCCAGCTAAAATTTTATAGAGTTTTCTAGAAAAAATCTTGAAAGCTTGAGACACAATTCTCAACATTCTCCCACTCATCGAACACCTTGAAAGAGTCAGGGGATCCACAATGTCATGGACTTAATTGCTGGGGGCCAAGAGGCCCATAGACTCTGAACACCATCTGAACTTCTCTATGCTCATAAGCTTAGTTAATGCATCAACAAAATTCACCAAAGTCTCCACCTTTTCCAACTTCACCTTGTCATCCTTGACCATATTTCTCACAAAATGATATTCTACATCAATGTTCTTGGTCTTGGCATAAAATGTCAGGTTCTTCGCTAGGCAGATTGCACTCTGACTATCACTATAAATTGTCACTACACCCTATTTGAACTCTATATTTAAACACAGTATCTTAAGTTATACGGCTTCCTTGCAAGCATGAATAGCTTCCATATACTCCAAATCTATAGTGGAGAAAGAGACCACAACTTGTCACTTGCTCATTCAATTGATTGCACTATCGAATAATGTAAATACATATGCACTAGTGGATCTTCTTCTATCAACATCGCCAGTCCAATTTGAATCCACACAGCCTTGAATATCTAAGGAATTCTCATATAATATTCCATGAAAACATATAGAGTACTCTAAGGTACCCCAAAAGTATCTGAAAATTATTTTTACTGCATTCTAATGTGCTCTACCTAGATTATACATATGATGGGAAAATACTCCCACTGCTTGGGCAATATCTAATCTTGTACAGACCATAGCATACATCAAACTTCCAACAAAACTCTGATATGATACTTGAATCATCTCTTCTATCTCCAATAGGGATGAAGGACACTGTGAGCTAGAAAGCTTTGTTCCCATAGTAACAGGAATGCTCAATGGTCTGAAACCTTGCATATTGAATATTCTTAAAATATTACCAACATACTTACTCTGGCCTAGCCAAAGCTTTATGTTTTTCTTATCTCTTATAATCTCCATTCCCAGAATGTATGTTGCTACACCAAGATCTTTCATTTCAAACTTTGCTGAGAGATGAGATTTTAATTCTGCAATCAAACCTTTTTTTTTGCCAATAAACAACATGTCATCAACATATAAGGCAATAACCAAGAATTAATCACCATAAGACTTGTAGTATATACAGTGATAAGATTTGGATCACACAAATCCTAAACTCAATACATATGTATCAAACTTTTGGTACCATATCTTAGGACTTTATTTTAAACCATACAAGGATTTCTTCAATTTACAGACTAAATGACTTTTACCTTTCACCACAAAGTGCCCTGGCTGTGTCATATAAATTTCTTCCTCCAAATATTAATGAAGGAAAGTTGTCTTCACATCCATCTGCTCAACTTCTAGATCATAAGCTACTGCAATAGAAAGTAAAAATTGAATGGATTTCATTTTTGGTATAGGAGAAATTTTTTTACTATAATCAATTCCTACAACTTGAGAGTAACCTTTTACAACCAATCATGCTTTATGTTTCTCAATTCTTCCATCTAAACCCATCTTCCTTTTGAACACTCATTTACAACCAATAGGAATCTATCCTTCAGGCAATGGTACAAGGTCCCATGTGTCATTCCTCTTAAGAGCTACCATCTCTTCTTCCATGGCTGTCTTCCAAGGCTTTGAATCATTCATACTAAGAGCCTCTTCTACAGATTTTGGTTCATCAATATTATGATTCAAAGAAAATATAAACCTCCAATCATTAGGAGAATATCCATACCTTTCTGGTGCTTTCCTCTGTCTACTAGACCTTTGAACAAGATTTAGTTTAGGTTCAGGTTCATGATCAAGTTCTCCCTCTTCCTTTGATGATTCAAAACTTCTAGAGCTCTCTTCAACAACTTGTCTTTCTAAGGGCCTCAATTCAACTTTCTCAGGTGTAGCAGGAAGTTGAATCACATCTTTCTTTTCTTTTATCTATTCTCACTGCACTGTAATAGAAGAAAGCTCAATTTCTTTAAAAATAACACTTTTGGAGTAAAATACCTTTTGTGTAGCATGATCCCAAATCTTGTATCCTTTCATGCCATAACTATATCTAATGAAGATACATTTGACAACTTTTTTGTCCAATTTTGTTCACTTCTCCTTTGGCACCTGAGCATATGCCTCACAACCAAAAATTCTCAAATGTCTAAGTGAAGGCTTGTGGCATGACCATGGTTCCATTGGTGTTTTATCAACAAGAGTTGATGTAGGAGACCTATTTATTAGGTAGTAGGTAGTGGCTACAACTTCAGCCCAAAACTTTTGTTCTAGTCTAGCTCCAGTCAACATACTCCTAGCCTTCTTCATCAAGGTTGTATTCATTCTTTCTGCAACTCCATTCTATTGTGGAGAATACAGAGTTGTCTTCTCTCTTTTAATACTGAAATCTTTACAAAATGTGTCAAAATCATTGTATCAATATTCACCACCATTATTAGTTCTCAAATGCTTTATCTTCTTTCTAGTCTGCAACTTAACCATTTAAATTTTTTTTTTTAAATGATTGAAAACTTCAGCTTTACTTCTAAGAAAATAAACCCATGTTCTTCTACTGAAATCATCGATGAAAGAAACATAATAAACTAATCTACCAATAGAAGGAACATCAATTGGACCAAATACATCCGAATGGATTAGATCCAAAATACATGAGGACTCATGAGAAGTTGAGTAAAAATGAACATGATTTTGTTTACCATAGATACAATGCTCACAAAAATCAAAATCAAGATTGCAGTCATTCAACCCATCAACAATATTTTTATTCTTTAAGGTTTGTAAACCTTTCCAACCTATGTGGTTGAGTCTCTGGTGCCATAACATAGTCTTCTCTATAGGTAACTTTGATTTAGTAGATAGAACACCCTTGGGTAACCAAAAATCACAACCATCTGTTGAAAGAGAAACCCTCTCCTTCTCAACAAAGTAGTCCTCTTCACAATCTTATCAAAAGTACTACTGCACTCAACCGTGTATGCATCAAGCTGGTACAATGTACCCAATTTGCTTCATCTTTCTATTACCATAGCACCTCTCACCATTTTCACACCTACTTCAAAAAATTGTAAATGTACACCTGCATCTATTAGTTTACAAATAGATAACAAATTTCTTGCTAGTCTTGGGATATGCAAGACACCATAAAAACTTCTAATTCTACCATCAAAAAATTTCACATGAACACTTCCATGACCAAAAATATCAAGAACTGAGTTATCACCCAAGTACACCTTACCACCATCAAAATTTTCATATTTACTAAACCAATTTCTATTAGGAGTCATTTGAAAAGATGTACTTGAGTCTATCAACCATGCATTATCACCTACATGAGTGGCCAAGGCTGTGATGAAAGAATCTCCATCTTCCTTCTCAAACTCAAAATCAAAATCTTGCTTCTTCTTTTTTTTTTTTCCTCTTTGTAGTCCTTTCAGAAGTGTCTAGATTTGCAACAATTCCAACAAATCACCTTGGACTCACTAAAAGATTTTGATCTCCCTTTACTCTTGGACTTAGAATGACCATGCTGCTTCTTGTTCTTGCCTCTTTTCTTTTGTCTTCCTCGAACACTCAAAGCCTCTTTGGCATTAAGAGAGACCTTCCTTCTCATCTCTTTAGAAAGTAGAGAACAAACAATGTCTTCCATCTTAAAGACAACTAAAGGGCTCCCTATGGCCATGACAAGACTATCCCATGAGTCTAACAATGAACATAACAATATTTGGCACCTTTCTTCTTCATCCATCCACTCCAATTGAGGTCAACTAAGTCACCAACATATTAAAACTTTTAAGATGTTCAAAATTATGTCCACCTTCTTCCATTCTCAAGAAATACAACTTCTTCCTCAAGAAAATCTTGTTCACAAGTGATTTCGCTTGATAGATCTCACTTAGCTTCTTCCAAAGCTTCTTCATGGTAGGTTTTTCATGGATATTAATCAGTATAGAGTCTACAAGAGACAATATGATGAGACTTTTAGCTTTTTTGTCTCTCACATCATACTTTGTGACTGAAGTTAGATTTGTGGACCTCAACTTCTTTTCATCGACTACATCCCATAGATCTAGATCAACCAATAGATCTTCCATCTTCAGCTAACACATTTCAAAGTTTGTGCTAGAAAAATTCTCTACATTAATCCTCCCTAATGTGCTTTCCATCTTTGCAATCTTGCAACACAAAAATAAAAACCTCTGCACAAGCTCCCACTCAAACCTTGATTAGCTCAAAAAATCATGTACCTAACAAATAAAACTAAAACTCACCAGGCTCTGATACTACTTGGAAGTTAGCTAAGGTGAGTAGAATCATTTCCTACACTAATCTTTGAGAGGATGATAATGCAAATTCAACTTAATATTATAGAGATCTCAAGAAATGCATAATAACATTAAAAAAATAATAATGAATGCAAAACACAATGATTACCATGGGGAAACACTTCTAGGAGAAAAGCTCCACCCTCCAAAAACCACACAATGTATTCTCAAATCTGGAAGATTACAATGCATTTGCAATGCAAGTTCTTACAGGAGCACATCACCATAACTCAAATTTAGACTCGAACTTAGAAAGATTCCTTCTAGCATGAGTCTTGCAAATTGAACTCGATGATTCAAACACCTCCTCAAGCCCTCCTTTTAGAGTGATTTGCCACTTGGAAACCATTTGTAATTTTACAAAACCATGGGAAAAACAACCATGCCACATGTTACCCACTTGTAATTTGTAACTCCAAGAATACCATTTTCGTCCATAATTTTGTCCTCTAGTTTAGACCCCCATAAAAGTCATATAATGAGTTGTTTACACTCTAAAAATAGACCTTCTACATTGTTCTAGAAACTTAACACATTTTTAACAAATTATACACCTTTTTCCAACTCATAAACATGTGGAAAACTACCACAAACAAATTCTAATTTAAAAAAAAAAAATCTAGAGTTTATCGGCTAAAATTTTCTAGAGTTTTTTGGAAAAAATCTTGCAAGGTTGAGACACAATTCTCAACAATTTGATCTTGCTTCTTCTTTCTTGAGATGTCTTGCAAGATTACCATTTTCTCAAATGTGAGATACTTCAAATCCCAATCTAGAAACTCAATGACTTTTTCCAAGGTAAAAAATTTACCTAGAGATCTTATCTTTTTCTTGTTTCCTTCACCCTTTTTAGGAGTGTTGCTACTCGACACAACTAAGGCTAGAGTGAGTGAAGGGGTTTCATCAATTGGTCTATATTGTAAATCAATGCTAGAAACATTAATAGTAGCACTTGGCATGATTTGTATTATAGGGGGTTGTACCTATTGTGTTGATGGTGAATCTAAAATAGCTGGAGTGGAGTGTGAATTGTCACACCCGACTCTGCTTATGAAAATTCATTCTTATTTTCTTTCATCTCCTTTTCTCATGTCTTTGTCTCCTTGTTTCCCTTTGCTAGAGATCTTGAGACTTTTAGTCCTTACTGACCTATAGTAGACTCATCTACCTTCAATTTTTCATCTTGCTCTTTCTCCTCGTCTAAAGCCTTAGTTTCTTTTTTATCTTTTGCTGGCTCCTCAAAATTTGTTTGAATCTATGTATTAGGGTTCACAACATCAACTTGTATTTATGTTATTTTAAGATAACCACTTATTTGTTGTATTACAAGTGTTAGGTGTGGTTAAAGGAATAGGGGATACATTACCCTATTCCTATGTGCTCCGTACACCTATGTCTTCTTATTTTATATGAACTATTGGAAATATAAGAGGAGTAATTGAGAGGGGAGGGGTGAATCAGTTACTACAAAAAAATCTTAGATCCCGAAGATGTCAATACAAATCAAAATATAAACTTTGATCAAACTATATTTTGTTGTTACTTAGAAAACATACAGGCACTAGGTTAACACTAGAAAATATTGTAACTTGACAAGCACTAAGAATCAACTGTAACTTGGCAATATTTGAATATACTGGTCTTTATGTGATTAACCTTAAATTTAACTTAGTTTCATGCATATAAAAGAAATATTATGAACACAAGTGATACTAAGATTTAACATGGAAACCCAATTTGGGAAACACCACCAATTGCAACTAGTTACTAATTTTCACTCTTCTAAAGTGAGCCCTATTAGGAGCCCACCCTATTAAAGGTTACAAAACACACTATTAGGTGTGATCCTATTAGAGGATTTAATCACCGTATTAGTAGTGGCCTTGTTAGAGGCATTCAAGACACTTCAAATAGAAATGCCACCTTATTAGAGGATTTATAACTAGTTGTTAACCCAACTTTGTTAGGAGATTTATATTAGATGGAACTAAATTATTGATTATAGATCTCAATTTTGGCTTTAATACTTGATCCTTCTTGATCGAATGTATCTTTGGAGCTCCACAAGGATATTCTTCTTATCCTTCAAATTTGCTTCCTCTTGGCATCTTCAAATCTTCTATTTTCTTTCATACATTTATTCCTCAACTTGACAGGATATATTTGTATCTTACATATTGTCAAGTCATCTTGAATACAACTTAGAATACTTAATATTCATCTCCTTAGTTGACTATAACCAACAAAAAAATCAATTAAACTTAATATGCCAAAACAAGAAAATCATTCACTAACCCTTCTCAGTAGACACTAACCAAAATAGTTTTTTCTTCATTAACCAAGTGAGCTCTGTTAATAGTAGTTTTCATGCCAACTTGATTTGTCTCTTGAGTGAACTCAGTAGACACTACCTTCTATAAACTCTCTTTGGTAACTAAGTGAGCTGAATTAACACATGTTATTTTCCAAATTTTCTTTATCTCTTGAGTGAACTCGGTAGACACTGACTTCTAAACTTGGCATACACAAAAATGCTCGAAAGACATAGGGAATTGTCTCCATTTCTCGAGTGAGCTTGATAGACACTGACTTCTAAATGTATGAAATTTTGTGTAACATCAAAGAAAATATACAATTGATTGATTATTTTCAACAATATCCCTCTTTGGCATTGATGGCAACAAAATATGTTATAATAAAATGAAATTTATAGAACAAAATAAAGTAAGGAAAAAGCCTTAGTTTCATTTTGATTCTCATCCATGAGAACTCCTTCTATCAGTGTGAACTCCTTCTATCTTCAGTCTTCTCCCTTAGTCAGCAAAACTCTTTTGTATTCAACATCTTCATTTGATAGAAAACACTCCCTCTTTGATATTAGATCAAGTTCTTGAATTATTCTTCCTCTTTTACCTTCTCACTTTTTATAGAATGGATTATGATATTAAAAATCTCACTCTTTGACATCTAGTACCAAAAATTATGAACGATGTAATATCCAATGTACCTCCATTGGAATGTTCAAAATGGAAAGTGTACTTCTGAGAGGGGAGGGGGTGTGAATCAGAAGGAACCAATTTTTATCCTTTCAAACCCTTATTAACACATAAATAAAAGTAATGTACATGCATGTAAACATATAAGAAAAAATGAAAGCATGCATCAACACATAACACAAAGATTTGTTAACCCAGAAACCCTCTAGAAATAAGAAGGTAAAACTAGGGTGGGGATGACATCGACAAAAATCATTGCATCAATCAATATTCAACCACTTCTAATGGTCTTCCCTGTTAAAGGCTTTACACTATGTCAATAGCGACCTGGTTAGAGGATTTACAAACACTTACATGAAGTGTCACCCTGTTAAAGGATTTACAATAGGTTGTTAAACCCACCTAATACATAGGATTTTAAAGAACTTCTCCAAAGGTTCTCCTTACCTAGCTATTAAGATAACCTATCAACATAGGATTTCAACATCTAATATAATTGTGAGAGAGTATTAGAACATTTGACCTAATTGTATGCAATCTCAAATTGTTGGATTCAGATACTAGATCTTCTCTTCTCATTTTGATCCTTGCTTGATCTGATCTCTGTACATGTTCCTTGTCCCTTGTGCTATTTTGATCAACTGTATATTAAATTGTTGCTCTATTTCTCTAAGTCTTTTCCTCTTCACACTAAATTTTTTCTATAATCTTCCCATATACTATTCTCATCCACACATGCAATGGGTTCTTGACCTCCTTACATAGAATGCAAAGAATTAGGGTTAGGTATGGATCTACGATCCATATTGAATCTCAAATTCCTACTCATACCTTGGATTTTTCTCATTGGTTGCATGGCTTCCCCATTTTTCTGATTGATTGCATGCAGATTGCATAGGGAATGTAATGATTCATCCTTATCTTTTATCTCCTTAAATTTTTTTGTAGGTCAGCTCCAAAAATGGTTTACATCTTAGTTTGTGAAGACACAAAATCTTATGCTGATTTTGAGTTACTTGGCACTCATTACATTATTGATGCTCAGCATGAACTAATTCCTGCATTGCTCGACATCTATTTCTTTCATAGTTTTCTCGACACCTGTTAGACACTGTATTTCTTGGCACATGTATGTTCTATATTGCTTGGTACCCCAACATTTCCTGGATCACTCGGCACATGAACTTTTCTGGATCACTCGGTACATACTATGTTCTAACTTGCTTGGCACCAACTATGGCTCGACACCTATTGAAATTCTAGCTTGACATACATTGTGCACTCAACATATATAGTAAAAATACTTAGTGTGTTGACACTCAATTGTCAAGACTATTCTTTTGACCAACAATCTCCCCCTTTGACATGAGTGTCAAAAACACTTAACTAAGCATATATGAACTTAACCTTATTGAGTACATTCTTTATTCACTTGACATTCATGCAAAATTTCAAAAATATTGTAAGTAAAAATATACCTTATGACTCCCCTTGAGTTGATTATGCCTAGTCCATTCTTGAGACTAAAATTATGTGCTAATGTGCCTGATCCTCTTTGTCCTTTGTCCTATTTCTGCATTCTAAGCCCGTGTGTTGTATCTGATCTGTATGTAGTTCAAAATTTTTGCATATCCCCCTTTCTCTTTATTACTTGGCTCCCCCTTTTTGGCTCTTTAAAAACTTTCCACTTTGTTCTCAAAATGAAAGAGTGTAATAAAAAATAATTCAAAATTTCAAAATTTGGTCCCCCATAGTATCTACATATATACATATATCTCCTCCTTACTTTATCTCCCCATTTTTTGACACCGATGTCAAAGGGTTCTATGGAGTAATACCATGCTTAGCCAAAAAAGTACTATTTACCTCTAGGAGTATCTTTTGCTAGTGCAATGTCCAATGACTTATGCTAGATGGAAAAATCTATTGCTAGATGTACAAGTCCATCGGAGGTAGAAAGACTTGAATCTTTCTTGAGGACTGTTTCTACATACATTTGCTCCTTATGGAGTACCTCCAAGTGAGGGGTTATAAAGGACTGAATTTGCATCAACTTGGCTTTTGTATTTGCCTCCTCTTTTGTTATTAAAACTAATTCTCTTTGAGTGTGAAGCATTTGAGTAAAATGCTTCTCACTTTGAGCTAGATTGGTTGGTAGTTACACACTAGAAATCTTTAGATTTCTCTCCAAGATCATTATTTTTTGGCTAGTCTCCTATGTGAAGTTGGAAAAATCACACAACTTGTTGTATAGGGAGAATATATTCCTAGGTACAATTTTGACTTTATCTAATTTCTTAGCTAGCTCAACTTGTGATAGTTCTATATCACCAGATATTTTCTCATTTACCTTTCCTTGGAACTTCCATTCTGACCATTTCATTAATTTTGGATTTGCATCATGGTCTTCATTTGTCACCTGATCAACTATATCAGATAGTTTCTCTACTATTGGCATTGACTCATCAAATGTTTGCAAGCTAAAGGCATCCATAAAGATGTCCTTTATCTCATTCAGTGCTTGCATATATTTATACTCTTTTCTTAATACTTCTTGTCTTCTTCTTATATCCAATGCATTATGTATTTCATTAATTTTCTCCTTAGTGAGGGTACTAGATTCATAATAGGGTATTTTGATTTCCTCATCAAACTCAAGAATTCCATAATGAAGTTTCTTAGCCACTTTTGTTGAGCTCAAGCCTAGTGTTCTAATTTGCAATGCTAGTATTTCAGTGCTAGGCTTCTGAAGAGTTTGAGTGGAAGCACCTATTTTTGGTAATTCAACCAAAGTTTTTATTGTAGATTTCTTCTCATCTCTTTTCTCTTCCTTCTCTTAATCTTGTTTCTCCTTTTCACTATCAATTGCTAGGGGTGTGCTTGCTAACTGTACTAATTTTTCTTTGTCTTCCCTTGTTGTTGTACTCGGAACTTGAAGTGCATTTGTGACTTCTTTTGGTGGAGATGGTGGAGGAAGGAATAGTATTCTAGTAAGTTGAATGGTCAAAGGTGGTTCTTGTGTTTGCACCTTGACTTCCTTTGATTTAACTACTAATTTTTGCAACTCATCAACACTGACTAGTATTGGACTTGAACATAATCTAGCTACTTGTGTTGATTAGTCAAGGATCTTTGCTAGATCCTTTGTAGTTAATGGATTGATTTTTTGACCAAAAGTGTCAATAACATCCTTAATCTTGATTATTTTTGCAAGTGTGATGGTGGCAAGAAGAGGGCTAGGAGGTGATAGTTGTGTGTCTTGTACACTTTGTTCTAGATCTTCATCTGTACCCTTTTGTTCTTCTTTCTCCTCTTCATCTTTCTTCTCTTCTTCCACTTTCTTCTCTTCCTCAATCTTCTTCTCTCCTTCCTTCCTATCTTCCTCCTTCTTCCTTGTTTCTTTCATTTCCTTTTTCTTGGCACTTGCTTCTACCTTGTATTCTTCATCAAACACATCATCAATTTTCTTGTATATTATTTTCCACAATCTTGTGGATTTGCTGACTACATCTTGAATTTTTTTCTACAGAATACTGAATGCCCTATATTTTGGAGTAAATCTATTATTGTGTCTCTTGACTACATTAGTCACTTGACCCTTAGTCAAATCAGGCAACAGTCTAGCTAAAGTAGACTCTGTTATTTCTTTTTCCATTTTCAGGCTAAAATACCATTTGTCTTCTACTATTTTGTACAATTCTTTGGGAATTAAGCTATCTAGCTCTAGAGGTTTGTGCTTGTACTTAGCCATCATAGCATACATAGATTCCTCTATTTTATTTTCTTCTACCTTAGTGAGCTTATTAATATCTAAATTCTTTAAATCTTTCAAGTCATCATTTCTAATCTTTATAAATAATTTATCAATTGAAGACTTGGGTGAACGACTTACCACTTTGAACTAACTAATATCTTCTAAATCTGTCTTCTCTTCATCTAAGTCAGGTTGGGCTACATATTTTCTTCTCTTTCTTGGTTCCTCATCAATTTCCTTGGTGGCTTTCTTCTTTTCTGCCTCTTCTTTGGCCTTTTGTGTTGTAGCTCTGGTGGTGACTTTGGTAGTAGGCTTCTTTGGTGTAGATTTTGCCATTTTCTTTGCTTTGGGTTGAGGAGTAGGAGGAGTTTTAGCCTTCCTCTTGGTGACTTTAATTTTGATAGGTGCTTCCTTAGCTTCTTCTTCCTCAGAACCTTCCTCTTTATCCTCACGTAGACCTTGTGTCAATTGTAGAGGCTCATCTTCTTCATTTTTATTGTCATCCTCTTCTTCATCTACTTTCTCTTCCTTGGCTGTGCCTACTTCTTCAACTCTAAATTTTTTCTTGATTTTTTTGATCAATTTTTCCTTCTTCTTTATTGCTATAGCAGTCTTAAGATCTGTCACCACCCTTGATTTGACAACATCATATGTTCCAAAATGTTTTGCAGTATTGTCAATTTCCTCTACAAGTAGAGCTATTATTGTTGATAAGGCTTGATCAACATCAAGTTCATAACCTAGTGGCCTAAGCCATCTCACTTTAGGTATAACTACTTATATCTAGGTGTAATCAATCTCCATAAGAAAACAAATATCCTTTTCATGCTGCTCAACCAGTGAGATTGGTATCCTCATCCTCTATTTCATGGACTTTTTGAAGTCCTCAAAGTAGCTAGTCATTTTTGCATCAAAATTCTCACCCATCTGCTCAATGAATCCATTTATTTGATCAACAATGGTTTTATTTGGATCCCATCTCACCTTTCTGACTAAAGAGAATTCTTTCATGATATAGAAAAACATGCAAACTAGAACTAAGCCAAATTTGCATTGAGCTCCCTTAGACTTCCTTATAGCTCCCAGATTCTCATTGATTTGTTGTAACATGAGCTCTGCAAGATCATATGTATGATCTTTCTTCACTAATTTATAAGAAACATCCACTGCAATACATGGTACACTATCTAGTCTTCTAGACTGGTAGAATTTGTGTGATATGACTCTCATAGAAAAATCTAGTAGGGGTTCTATGATGGTGTCTATTGTCATTCTCCTGTTATTCCATTTTGCACTAGTGTTATTCTCTATAGCTTCCTTTTTGTCACTTCTCAGGGTCTTTGGCTGATCTAGGTTGGAATACCAGTAACCTTATGGACAATTTTTTTTGTAAACTTTAATGGCCCTGTTTCCAATTTAAAGGTTCCATCATGGATTCTACTCAAAACTATGCATACCCATTCAGTTCTAAAAAAAAATAGGGAAAACTAGAGCTTTGGTCAGACCCTTCTTCTTAAGTATGGAGAATTCATTTTTAAGTTTTCCATTATCACACAGTTTATCAAATGCATTAAAAATATCCAAATCTCCTATGGCTCCAATTTTATAGTTATAACACTTTTGAACATCTTGAACCATAACAACTTTATCAGGTATTATAGATAGGGCACCAACGGGATAATTTTCATAAGCTAGTTTAGGGATGGGTCTAAACTCTGGTTGTTTGACTTTGTTACTAACTAGTTGAATTATATGACTTTCCTTCTCCTTGGTAGATTTTTACCTAGATTCCATTGTTTATCAAACTAGGGTTTAAACTTGAATAAGCTTTCAAACTCTACATAGCTCGACACTTGAATGAAATACTTGTGAATCGATGAACTGGAGTTGAATCATGGTTGAAATTGTTGCAAATCACTATTTGATCATTGTAGAATTGCCTGTTTTCTCTGCTTGACCTCTCTTCATGTTCAAATGATTCAAAAATGAATGATTTTCACGTTTATTAGGTTCAAAAACCTAGAATTTATTATACTTGTGATTAGAGCTATACACTCATCTTCCAAAGATTTTATCAACTTGGCTTCCACTGAAGTTCATTCACTCGATAGCTACTAACATGTCTTAGTCAGCATCCACTAGTCTGTTCAACTCGACATATATTGGAGTTTCACTCAACAACCAAAAGGTAGCTCGAGATCATCTTCTAACTTTTAATTTGGCATCTTTTCTCATGCATATTTCTTCTTTGTAGTACTTCTATGTTTTCTTGGGCTGATGTATGATACATCTTTATATGTATCAACCCCATGTATCTATCTTGTGCTTAATTGGATGAGGTGTGACCACTTGACCTTTTGGGTGAAGTGATCTCTCCATTTGATGTGCTGCATTCACCTTTATTCTTCCATGTCTTGTTCATTTGTCCTCTTATTTGTTCAACATCAATCTTCTCTTTTCCTTTGTTGACTTCAGCTTTTGGTGCTTTTGACTTTGTAAGACAGTTTTTACTGATATGACCATTCTTCAAGAAACTAAAATGTTTAGTTTGGTTTATCCATATATTTTAACTTTCCTTGAAATGTTATGCAATTTTCATGAATGTGTCAATACTCTTGAAAATAGTGATAGCTATAACTGGTATTGTAATCCCAATTTTTGTGATGTGCATGATTGATTCCTCTTGCAGGCTGATTAGGTGTCCACATAGGCTTTGATCTGCATTCAAATTCTCTATGTCCATACTTTTTGTAGTTGTAGCAATGACCTTCAAACCTTGGTGTCCTCATGATCTTGGTTCTATAATCTTGTGTAGAATGTCCTTGCTTCTTGCACTTGTGACAAAAATTTGCATTCATAGGCTTATCATGCTAATGACTATTCTTGCTTCTGCACACATTAGAGGTATGTTCCTTTTTACCACAAAAATGACAAGTAGGTTTAGTGTTCTTACCTTTGTTGCTTCTTTCTTCTACAATCTTGGATTATTCTCCTTGTTCAGTACTGATGTAGCCAAGTCTTGAAGTATCATTACTAGCCCTTGGTGATTTCAGCAAATACTCAAAGTACTAGATGGCCTCATTGGGTTTTTTATAACTTTCTGCTATCTCTTTTTTTCTCTTCAATTCATTCTGCAATTGTTCAGTCTACATCTTCAAGGTGGAGATCTTAATATCCTTCATGTTTAGCTCATGATGAGCATTCATCATTTGGCTTAAGGTGTCCAACTACATGTTTGAGATCTTTTCAAATTCAATTGTCTTCTCTTCCAACCTATTGATGAGATTTCTCTTATCATCTTCTATCATGGCCTTGTCTTCAATAGCTCTTTTCTTTTGTTCAGTCACTTCACAAAGCATTATGGCTTGTGATTCTTGTTCAAGCTTGAGTAATCTGATTTCTTCAGCTTGTGCTCTATTTTTCTCCATTAATTCTACTATTGTTTCATCAAATTCTTTGGAATCTCCATTCGAAAACACTTGCGTGGTGTCAATCTCCTTGTAGTGTATGTCATTTTCAGCTATGGCTATCTCCTTTCTTCTTTTCAAGGATTTTCTCAGTTCCTCCCTAGTTTCCTCTACTTTGTGTAGAGCTTGTTGCACATCAATCATATAATTGTCAATGATCTTCCCAAGTTTGAAGACTTCCATTTTCTAACCTTTTTCTCCAAGTTGTTAGGCTTCTCCTTGTGAGAACCAGAGCTCTGATACCAATTGTTGGAATGTTCAAAATGGGAAGAGTACTTCTGAGAGAAGGGGTGGGGGTGAATTAGAAGTAACCAATTTTTATCCTCTCAAACCCTTATTAACACATAATTGAAAGTAATATACATGCATGTAAACATATAAGCAAAAATGAAAGCATGCATCAACACATAACACAAAGATTTGGTAACCTAGAAACCCTCCAGGAATAAGAAGGTAAAAATCACTGCAACAACTAATATTCAACCACTTCTGATGGTCTGCCTTGTGAAAGGCCTACCTTGTTAAAGGCTTTACACTATGTCAATAGTGACCTGGTTACTGGATTTACAAACACTTACATGAAGTGTCACCCTGTTAAAGGATTTATAATAGGTTGTTAAACCCACCTAATACATAGGATTTTCAAGACCTTCTCCAAAGGTTCTCCTTACCTAACTGTTAAGCTAACCTATCAACATAGGATTTCAGCATCTAATACAATTGTGAGAGAGTATTAGAACATTTGACCTGATTGTATGTAATCTCAAATTGTTGGATTCATGTACTAGATTTGCTCTTCTCATTCTAATCCTTGCTTGATCTGATCTCTATATGTGTTCCTTGTCCCTTGTGCTGTTCTGATCAACTAGATATTAAATTGCTTCTCTATTCCTCTAAGTCTTTTCCTCTTCACACTAAAATTTCACTATAATTGTTAGAATTTATAGTATTTTCTTGATTGTATTTATTAAATGGGATAAACCAAGGTATCCCTTAAGTTGTTCGTCCTCTAGTCCACATTTTAGGACAAGTCTATTTTGTAATTCCTTTATTAAGGAAAATAGTTATTCCTCCTTAAGAGGATTATGACACTTGTTATGCACACACTTATGAATGTGGCAATCATTCACATGGGATTTACAAATGACTCCTCCTCTCATCTCTTTATAAGAGATGCTTCTCTCTTATTCTTAACACACAATCACTATGTAGTTCTTGTAATGAGCCAGTGGCTCCATTTTCTCTCTTCTCTCTCCTTCTTTCATTCTTTAGGCATTTGCCTCATTCATATTATTCACAAGGGGTTTTCTTTTCTTTCCCCTTTCAAATATTTGTCTCCTCTTGTTGATTCATTGGTGGTTGTTCATTCTTTCACTCTCTCTTTGGATCTGAGTTTATGGTAACTATTTTCACAAACTCTCTTGGATTAATTGATAATTCTTTTCTTTTAGTTCATTTCAATGTTATTGTTTCTAACAATAATCTCTCCATATACTATTCTCATCCACACATGCAATGGGTTCTTGAACTCCTTATAAAAAATTTGAAGACTTAGGGTTAAGTATGGATCTACGATCCATATTGAATCTCAAATTTTTGCTCATAGCTTGGATTTTTCTCATTGGTTGCATGCCTTTTCCATTTTTATGAGTCATTGCATGTAGATTGCATAGGGAATGCAAATGATTCATCCTTATCTTTATCTCCTTCAAAATTTCTATAGGTTAGCTCCAAAAATGGTTTACATCTTAGTTTGTGAAGACACAAACTCTTATGTTGATCCTGAGTTAATCGACACTCATTACATTACTGATGCTCGACATGAACTGATTCTTAGATTGCTTGGCATCTATTACTTTCTTGGTTTACTCGACACCTGTTAGACACTGTATTGCTTGGCACATGTATGTTCTATATTGCTTGGCACCTGAACATTTCTTGGATCACTCGACACATGAACTTTTTTGGATTACTCGACACATACTACATTCTGACTTGCTCAACACCTATTGCAATTCTAGCTTGACATACATTGTATACTTGGCATATATAGTAAAAATGGTTAAGTGTTTTGACACTCAATTGTCAAGAATATTCTTTTGACCAACAACCTCAAGTACTGATTCATATGTAATATTTTCTTTCATTATTGCATCAACTTTATTGATTATCAATATGCATTGGTCGATGCATCGCTAAATGCTATTTAGTGAGCTTCAGATAGGGGAATGACACCTAACTGACCTTGTAGATGCAAAAATGCATCCTTAGGTAGTGGCTTGGTGAATATGTCTACAAGCTATTCTTTGGTATTCACATATTTCAAACTTCCTTGTCTTGTACCAATTTCTTAGAAAATGATATTTTATAACAATGTGCTTGATTGTGGTATGCATCACTAGATTGTTTGATATGTTGATTACAATGGTGTTATCATAGAAGATAACCACTAGATTTTTGATTTCTATCTTCATACCTACCAATAGTTGCTTGAACCAAACAATATTGGAATAATTGACTACTGTAGCAACATATTTTGTCTCTACTATTGACTAAGAGCTATAATTCTTCTTTTTTCTCTTTATGTCATCATTGCTTCCTACCAAATCAACATCAGTGAAGGCTTGTAACTCTAAGTTTGCATTTTTTCTTATATCATAAGCCATAATCTTCAGTACCCTTTAGATACCTCATGATTCTCTTGATTGCCATCGTATGATTTTCTTTAGGATTTGTTGAGAATCTTGCCACCATACCAATTGCAAGAGCAATGCCAGGCCTAGTATGTACAACATAATATAATTTTTCAATCATTTATCTATATGTGATTTGATCTACCACTTTTGAATCATCATTTTTGGAAAGCTTATATCTAGTAGACATAGGTGTTTCAACTAGTCTTGAATCTTCCATTCCAAATTTATTTAGTATCTCCTTGATATATCTAATGATGCAGGAGCATCTATCAAAAATGTAAAGGATGCATGATAATGAAAGAATTTATCTTTTAAATATATTTTTAATGCATTCAATTTAATATGTAAGGCTAACTAAAGTCATTTGTAATAGATTTTTAAAAGTTGTCAAATGTGTAATAAAATATTGTAATAAATGTGGCAATATGAAAAAGTTGATGTAAGAGAGAAGATGAAAGGTCATAGGATGTAATTAATTAATTATATAATTTTAAAAATATTTAAATTATCATGTATTGGTTATTATTTTTAGAACTTAATGGCTGAAGAAGTTGGAAGAAGAGGTGAAATAAAGAGAAGTTTATTTTTGTGAGTTTTATGATAAATTTGTGAGTTATTTTTTTAGATATCTGACTATTTTTTGTGTTGGTACAAGAACATATGAATAGATACAAACCTAAAACTTATATTTTTGGAAATTTATTTTAGTTAGCATTCTTTTGATTTTGGTTTGGTTGAATTTCATTAAGTTTTGTAAAATTTATGGCCATTTTGGTGACTACAGGTTTGAATCTGTCCTGGTTTTTTGATTCAGTTAAAAGTTTGCAAAAGTGTGCAATATTTCCCTAATAAGTCATGAATTTGTGATAATGTGATTTTTTATTTCTTGCATCCTTGCATAAAATTGATATTAGACCTTAGAAAAAGGTTTGGGAAAAGGTGAGTTTGTGAGTTTGTGAGGGTTATGATAGGTTGAGAAGAGAACCCATAGAGTGGTCAAAAGATTAGGTTGAGTTGATAGAACCTAGATAGGAGAAAATGGTCACAAGAGGAGATTTATCTCATAATAAGAGGATACTATTATATGCATGGGTTTTATATTGGGATTTTTAGAAAAAAAAGAAAGAGGCAAAGAAAAGAGAGGAAGGAAAAAAATGGAGAAGAGGAAGCTAGAATAAGACAAGAGATAGAAGAGGAAATAAGATTCCTAATGAGGGATTTTAAGAAAGGGGAAGATAATTTAGAGAGACTAAAAGAAGAATTGAAGAAAAATATGGACAAAGAAAATAGTGATTCAGAGCAGCCATTCATTAAGGATACAATAGCATGTGAAGATGGAATAGAGAACTTGGTTACCAATGTAGAGAAGAATTGTCCATTGGAAGGACAAAGTGAACAAATTAATGTAGATATAAAAAGTTTTTAGGAAATAGTTGCTGATGAATCTTATGATGAAAAGGTTTTTAAAGATATAAAAGAAATAGAGGTGGTAGTTTTTCATAATCCTTATGATGAAAAGGTTCATAAAGACATTGTAAAAAAGGATGCAAAGGTTTCTATAGTGAACCAAATTGATGAATTCATAGACAATGAGATCTCATTTATTTTTTCTAATCCATTTATTGTAGGTTTGTAGGAGTTATACTTGAATTCTTATGTGGAAGAGGTTTATGAAGATATGAAAGTTGACTTGGGTACTTGGCTAGAATATAAACAACAAATATCAAGGAATTGGGAGACTAGAAAGAGGAAGGACAATCCAAGGGACTTGGATCTTTTTGTCCATGAGAGTATGATGCAGGAGCATTTATCAAAAAGGAAAATAATCCATGATAATAAAATAATTTATCTTTTAAATATATTTTTAATGCATTTAATTCAATATGCAAGGCTAACTAAATCCATTTGTAATATATTGTCAAAAGTTGTCAAATATGTAATAAAATATTATCATAAATGTGACAATATGAAAAAGTTGATGTAACAGAGAATATGAAAGGTCATAGGAGGTAATTAATTAGTTATATAAATTTAAAATTATTTAAAGTATCATGTATTGGTCATTATTTTCATAATTTAATGGTTGGAGAAGTTGGAAGAAGAGGTGAAATAAAGAGAAGTTTATTTTTGTGAGTTTTATGATAAATTTCTAAGTTATTTTTCCAGATATTTGACATTTTTTGTGTTTTTATGAGAAAATACAAATATATATAGACCTAAAACTTATATTTTTAGAAAGGTATTTGAGTTAGCTTTCTTTTGGTTTTAGTTTGGTAAAATTCCTTTAAATTTTGCAGAATTTATGGCCATTTTGGTGATTGCAGGTCTAAATCTATCCTAGTTTGTTGATTCAGTTAAAAGTTTGCCAAAGTGTGTAATATTGCCTTGATAAGTCATGGAGTTGTGATGATGTGATTTTTGAATCCTTTTATGCTTGCATCATTTAGATTGAGTAATGTAGATACCATCTTTCTTCTGTTGAATCTACAATCCAACAATTTTTTTTATCTCTCCAAACATGGACATCTCAAATTCTGTACTCATCTCTTCTAAAAATGCTTTGCACAATTCATCATTTCTAGTAAATTTTGTGTCATCCACAAATATTTCTACCAATACAATCTTCTTGTATGATCCTTCTTTTATATACAGGTTGATATTATCATTTGTTCTTTGAAAACCAATCTTTATCAAGTAGTTTTGAAGTCTTTCACACCACACTCTAGGAGCTTGCTTGAGACCATACAATGCTTTGTGTAATTTACATACCATATCCCTTTTTCTATGATCCAAAAAACCTTTAGGTTGTTCAATATAAAAATCTTCTTCAAGAATGTAGTTTTTACATCCATTTGATAAACTTTAAATCCTTTATGTGCTGCATATACTAGTAAAGTCCTAACACCTTCTAATCTTGCAATGGGAGCAAAATTTTTACAATATTCAATACCTTCTTCTTGAGAATAAGCTTTAAAAACTAACCTTGATTTATTTCTTAAAAATTTTCCATCTTCATTCATCTTATTTTTGAAAACCCACTTTGTGCCAATTATATTTTTATCCTTGGGTCTCGGAACAAGAGTCCAAGTTTTATTCCTCTCTATCTATTCTATTTCTTCATTTATAGTTTCAATCTAACTTTAAATATCCAAGCATCTTTAATATTTCTAGGTTCAAATTTAGCAAGCAAACATGTATCTTACAATTTGTTTCTTATCATTATACGATTAGATTTGTCTAATGATCTACTCAGGTGCATGGTGCCTTCTGACATATCTTGCTAATATTGGTACTTTGGATTTGGAACTTGTTTTAGATAGCTCAACATGATCTTCAATTTTGGGTCCCACTGTTTGTGACTCGAGGTCCTTATGATGACTCAGGTTGCACTGACTATAACTTGGTAGCTTTTGACTACAACTTGGGTCCTTCAGACTATGACTCAATTTGCATTGGTTGTAACTCGATAGCTTTCAAAGATTTTGGGGACTCAGGAGGTGAAGTTTGTTGACTTCCAATTTGATTTGCCAATGTATTAGGTTCATAGTAGGCAAACCTTCTATAATCCTCAAGTTATTTGCTACTCTCTTTTGCATACTTTTTGGCAAACTCATCAATTCTTACATGTGCACTTTCTATGATCTTACGAGTTGAGTATCCTAGGAATATGGCTTCATCACCTTGGACATCAAATTTTTCTTTCTTAGATTACTTCAAGATATAACATTTGCTACCAAATACTTTCAAGTAACTTACACTAGGTTTTTAGCCATACCATAGTTCATAAGGAGTTTGATTTGAGTCTTTCTTCAAATGTACTCTATTCAAAGTATGCACTACAGTACTAATTGCTTCATTCTAGTATTTTATTGCAACATTCTTTTCTCTCATCAAGGTTCTTGCACAATCCATGATAGATCTATTCCTTCTTTTAGCTATACCATTCTATTGTGGTGTACCAGGGGCTGATACTTGTCTTTGAATTCCTATTTCAATGTAAAATTCATTGAATTAATTAGAGATGAATTCACCATCTTGTTCTAATCTCAAACACTTCATCTTATTTTTAGTTTCTTTCTCTACTCTTTCTAGATACCACTTAAATTTTTGAAAAGCTTCAATTTTTTCTTTTAGATACATTATAGTCATCAAGAAATAAAACAAAAATACTTATCTCCACTATAGCTCTCTATTCCAATAGGTCCACAAAGGTCTATATGAACTAACTCCAACATTTCTTCTGAATGATAGTTATTGCTTTCGAGACTAGTCTTTCCCATCTTTCTAATTTGACAATTTTTGCATAGACCCATATCAGGTTTTCTCAAACTAGGAATACCTCTTGCTCTTCTATTTTTGTTTATCTTAACCAAATTTTCAAAGTTCACATGGCATAACCTTTTATGGCACAACCAACTTTCTTCTACTTAAGCAATAAAATATGAACTTTCACTGAGATCTAGGTAGAATAGGTTACCTTTTGAATGTTTGCCAGACCCAACTAGATTTCCTTTTCCATCTAGTAGCTTGGCCTTCCCATTCATGAATTCTACCTTGAATCCAATGTTATTCATTTGTGCCACACTTAGTAGATTATACATTAGTTTATTGGTTAGTGAGATACAACCTTTTCCCTTTATGCAACAAGGCTCATTATTTCCAAATCTAACACTTACAGCATCATAGTGCTCCATATGTTCAAACTTTGATTTATCACTAGTCATATGATGAGAGAAACCACTATCAATAATTCATGTATCATTCTTACTAACATGAGAAATAAGTGTCATTTTATCTAACTCATCATTTGATTCATCTTTTACAATTATATAGTCCATTTCATCATTATCATTACTATCAGAATCTTTAGCCATAAAACAAGATTTCTTACATTTGTTCTTGTAGTCCTTGTAGCTCTTGAATTCCTTCTTTCCTTTGAACTTATTACTTTTATTTTCATCTTTTCCTTCTTTGTACTTTCCTCTACCTTTGGAATATTTCCTCACAAGTAGGACTTCAACAACTTCAAGATCATTGTCTAAACTTTATTCCTCTTCTTCACTTTCTAATTGTTTGGCTTTTGATTTTCCACCTTTTTTCTTGAGTGAGAGCTTGGCTTCAAATGAAAAATCAATACTTTTGGAACTAGGGACATTGTTATCATAGTAATTCAACTCAAAAGTTGTTAGTCTTCCCACTAGAGCATCCAAATTTATCTTACTATTTGGATCACATCTCATCACTTGAATAGAAGATACTATAATTGAATAGCTAGGGCCTTGCTTGAAATTTTTTAGTCATCAATGTCTCCTCTATATGCTTTGATTGAACTCATACTTTCTTTAATTCACTCAACATATTTTGCAATGTTTTCATCCCCTCTCATTTTCATTTGATGAGACTAACCTCTAAGACTTTTTTCTTTGGCTCTCCTTACATTGTCATCACCTTCATAGATGTCTTTTGGTTTGGTCCACATTTCATGATCAATAGTACAACTTTTGACCTCATCAAATCCAACATAATTAAGAGCAGAAGTAATGTCAATTATCATGATTTTATGATTTTTCTTTTCAGCAATCTCTTCAATTGTTAGTATTCTAGTAGGAGCCTTGTATTGATTATCAAGATACTTACAACATAAATCATTGATAGTTTCCAAGTGTAACCTCATAAGTTTTTTCCATGCTGCTAAGCTATCTTTGTTCAACTTGAGAATCTCTCTTATATAAGACATCCTAATCTTTAGCTTAGGTCCTTGAAACCTTCTCTACAAGTACGTAAAGCTCTGATACCAATTGTTGGAAACATAAGAGGAGTAACTGAGAGGGGAGGGGTGAATCGGTTACTACAAAATAAATTCTAGATCCCTTAGATGTCAATACAAATCAAAATGTAAAATCTGATTAAATTGTATTTTGTTGTTACTCGAAAAACACACAGGTACAAGGTCAACACTAGCAAATACTATAATTTAGAAAGCACTAAGAATCAATTGCAACTTGGCAATAGTTGAATATACTAATCTTAATGTGATTAACCCTAAATTCAACTTAATTTCATACACATAAAAGAAATAGTATGAACACAAGTGACACCAAGATTTAACATGGATACTCAATTTGGAAAAGACCACAAATTGTAACTAGTTACTGATTTTCACTCTTCTGAATTGAGCTTTATTAGGAGCCAACCCTGTTAAATGTTACAAAACACATTGTTACATGTAACCTTGTTAGAGGATTTAATCACCTTGTTAGGAGTGGCTTTGTTAGAAGTCTTCAAGACACTTCAAATAGAAATTCCACATTGTTAGAGGATATATAACTACCTATTAGGCCAACTCTGTTAAGAGATTTATATCATTGCTACAATGGTTAGAAAGTAACAATGAGATGACCTGATTTCTAATGCTACTAAATTGCTGATTACATATCTCAATTTTGGTTTTAATACTTGATCCTTCTTGATTGAAAGTATCTTTGCAACCCCACAATGATATTCTTCTTATCCTTCAAATTCACTTCCTCTTGGCATCTTCAAATCTTCTATTTTTTCCATACTTTCAATCCTCAACTTGACCTTATATTTATATTTTACATATTGTCAAGTTAGCTTGAATACAACTTAAAATACTTAATTCATCTGCTTGGTCGACTAGAACCAACAAACAAATTAATTGAACTCAATATGCCAAAAGAAAAAAATCTATTGTTAGCCGACCCTGCTCGATAGACATAACCAAAATAGATTTTCCTTCATCAACCAAGTGAGCTCGTTCCATACTATTTTTCATGCTAACTTGCTTTGTCTCTTGAGTGAACTTAGTAGACACTTCCTTCTATGAATTCTCTTTGGTAATTGCGTGAGCTCGGTTAACACTCATTATCTTCCAACTTTCCTTTGTCTCCTAGTAGACACTAACTTCTGATCTTGGCATACATAGGAATACTCGATAGACACAGGAAACTATCTTCATTTCCTGAGTGAGCTTGGCAGGCACTGACTTCTGAATGTATGAAATTTTGTGTAACATCAAAGACAATATACAATAGATCAATTGTTTTCAACATGAGCATCTTCAATTGTTACAATATCTTTTTCACTCTCCTTGACCTTTTCTCCAATGGCTTCTTCAAGTGTATCCAAGTTATTGTATACATCATGTACAATATCTAGTTCATCTCCAACACTCTTACCCTTATCATTGTTACCCTTTTTGGTTTCTTTACTAGTGGTCAATCAAAAAAATACTTTTACAAAAAAATTCACTTTCTTTTACAACATCTTCAACTTTATGTTGCAAGACCATAAAACCTCTATATTTAGAAACAAATCTATTCCTATACTTCTCCAAAAGTTTTGTAATTTTCTTACTTGTTACCTTAGGCATAATATTTGCTAATGTTCCTTCTCTAATTTGCCTCTTGATCTTTATTGCATGTTGCCATTTTGCATCAATTCTACTGTACAACTTATTTAGAATATTATTACCTATCTCTATATTTTTGGTCTTGAACTTTTCCATCATTTCTAACATGGCTTATTCTACCTTAGACTTATAAGATGCTTTTAGATTTCCATACTTTATTAATTTAAATCTCAATAAGCCTAAAAAGTTTCTAATGTTGTCATAAACCTCATCAATTATTTTTGGCTTTATATGTATAGCTACTCAGTGCTATTGACTTGGTTCATCAGAATATATTTTCTCTACATTTTCCTCATCGTCATCTTTCTATGTAATTAATTTTCTTCTCCTTGGTTGACCTTTGTTGGTAGGCAATTGTCATTTGAAGCAATTTTGATATCAACCATTATTTTTGCTTTTGCTTCTTTATATTTTCCTAAGGGCTCAACCCTTGCATCAATTTCCTCAGTAAGTGTAGGGCCCATTTTTTGTTGCACCAAAAGCCATGACTGTTAGTGAACATGGAACACCACATAATTAACCACCTGTGGGAAGAGGAGCACATTACGTGGGTCAGGAAGGCATCGAGAAGATTTGAACCCATGACCAAGCCAGAACTAGGCTTTGATACCACTTGTAGGGCCCATTTGCTGTTGCACCAAAAGCCATGACTGTTAGTGAACATGGAACACCACATAATTAACCACCTGTGGGCAGAGGAGCGCATCGCATCACCCAACAGTAAGTAATGTAGTGATTTCTACACTCACATTATCAATGTCAATCTTGTACCCAAATGTTTTAAGCCACATTGCCCTCAACTTAATTGCCTATACATGTTTCTGATCAATATCAACTAGAAAACACACATCATTATAGGGATCCTTATTCTTATTTTCATTTCCTATTTAAATTCATCAAAGTATCCATCTAACACATTCTCAAAACTATCACCTAGATTTGTAATATACTCACCTATTTACCTAGTAGTAGGTTTTCCTTGCTCCCATAGAACATTACCAATAGTAGGAAAATAACTTCGAATATAAAAGAATATGCACATTATCAATGATCCAAACTTACACATCTAACTTGGTCTTCCTAATTGATAGAAGGTTCTTAGCGAATTATAACCATTAGAGCTCAAAAAGGATCAAATTCATGGTCTTTCATCACAATCTTCCAAGATTAATCCACTTCCACACATGACACACTATTTAGTTAGCTTGACCAGTAAAATTTATGTACAATCACTCTCACAAAAAAGTCTATCAATGGATTTGTAATGTTTGAAATTGACATGGCACATCTATTCCACTTGGATTTGGTATTTGTCTTGATTGCTTCTTTTCTTTGACATCTCATTGTTTTCTTGTTGTCAAATGTTGGATACCTTGTTATAGCATGAATAATATTTTTCATGATTTTTACTGGCCCATTCTTGAGCCATTACTCCATATCATGAATTTGACTGAGCACTTGTTTAATCCATTAAATCTTGAAATTTCTTGGAAAATCTATGGCCTCTATCAACCCTTTCCTCTCTACAATGTAAGATTTTTTTTTTTTAAATATGCAATTCCTTACATACCTTAATCATCCTGAGGTAGAGTGATCACCTTCTCCATTAGATTGGGTGATCTCAACTTCACTTCTTCCACTACTTTCACCTTCTACCTTCTTCTTCAAGATTTGATTCATCTCCTTCTTTATTGTTCTACATCAACTTCTCCTTTTCCCTTGATGTGTTAATTTTTTGGTTTTAGTGCTCGCATTCTACAGTTCTTGCTCACATGACCAATCTTGTGACAACTAAAAAAAACTATACTCATTCAACCATTTATTGTAATTTCCTCTAAATTGTGTTCTTATGAAATTTTCTTGAATGTAATTATATTCTCCACAATAATGACAATTGTCCCATGTATTGTAATCCCAATTGTAAGAGTACCTTTTTTAGGTGTATTTTCTTGCTTCTTGGTTGTCTAGTTAGGTTTTTCCTATGATATACATTCATGTGCTCTATGTCCATACTTTTGATAATTGTAACAATATCCCTCAAATCTAGGTGAAGTAGGTGTATTTATAACCTTTAATCTATATTCATGTGCTTGATGACCTTGTTTCTTGCAATTAAAATAGTTACTAGTAAACTTAGGTTTAGGGTTTTGCTTAACAAAATTTTTTCTACAAATGTTTGTTGTGTGTCCCAATTTGGCACAATGATGACATGTAAGGTTTTCCTTTTGTTTTTACATTTATTTTCTCTCCACTCTTGGATGATTCTCCTTCTTCAGTAGATGAGTAGTTCTTGATATGTCCTAATCTAGAGGTGTTAGTGGATGACCCTGGTGACATCAGTTCTTCAAAGTACCTTATAGCTTCACTAGGCTTTCTCATCCTCTCCAAGATTTCCTTCTTATATCTTAACTCATTCCTTAGTTGGTCACTTTTTGGTCTCAAATTTGCAATCTTTATGTCCTTTCTATTCAATTCCTAATTTATAAGTAGTAGTTGATTCATCATGTCTAGTTGAGTGTTTGTAAGCTTTGCACTAATAACTTTTCTTTAAGTCTGATAGCCATTTGTATTTTATCTTCTTCAACCAAAAATTTGACTTCTTCAACTTTCTTCTTTTGTTCAATCACTTCACATACCTTTACTAATTGGGTTTCATGTTCTCTCTTCAATCCTCTAACTTCTTCATTCAGAATGTTGTTCTTTTCTATAAGGCCCACACTAGTACCCTATTATAGATCTTGATAAAATAAATATGATGAAGAGCTAATTAGGTTATGATTGACATTTTTGTTACTAATAATTATTTATTAGATCCTATTAGAAACTAAAGTAGATTTTGGTTATTATAAGTATAATACCCATTCAATAACATTAGGTTGAATAGATAAGATCACATGAAAATGAAACTCTATCAAGAGATTCATAGAATGATTCACTAGCCAAATTAGGAAAGATGAATTAACATTTTCTCTCATAAGAAATGACAATGGATGTAGATTATAACAACAAAAAAACATAAATGGTTGCATTAATAGATAATTTTTAAATCATGATGACATAATTTTGGAACACTCTAATGGCTTGAAGGATTAACACTAGACCACACACACCCTTGTAATGTAATAAAGGGGTATTGCTAGGAATGTTGTGATGTTTAACTTGACTAAAAAGATACTAGTTACTTGTTCCCATATTAGTGATCTCCACTCAAGACATATACTAGGATCGATTTATTTATTTTAATGATGTGATAGATATGACCTCATTGTTTCATGGTTATGATAGATAAGTATTGTAATAGTGCTAGAATGGTAACTTCATTATGTTAAGAAAGATAAATGTTGATACACATATTTTGATATTGCAATGTTTTGAATATTTTATGGAAATGATTAGATGAAAGTTAATTTTAAATGTTAATGCAAATCATGTGATATTGGATCATTCTGCACTTATCTGTATGTAATTCTATAATATTTCATTGGGCTACCAATGGTTAGGTTGAGTGTGCAGGAAAGTTGAACCATGGAAATTATTCAGGGAAACAAGGTTCAAACCTATGTTAACACAATAAAGCCAATGTGAATCTTTGGAAGATTCAAAACCTCATTGTATTATGTTTATTTCATAATGTGAATTGTGCATGGGTGTTATAAGTTTAAAGATCATGATTAATTAGAGACATGTCATCGTGATGTGTAAAGTGTTTTAATGTGTGTGTGTGTCATTTGACACTTGTGTTGTCTATGTGTAAATGGCATGTCATATAAGTTTTTTGGACATGAAGTCACTTAACCTAAATTTAATCCCCAGTATGAAATTATGTTAACCCACCTTGGATAGTGTTAGGATGAGTCACCTTCATGATGAAATTCAAATTAAAATTTGATAGGAACTTTAGAGAGCCTAAAAGTGGTTCCAAAGTGTTATTTTGTGGAAAATAAGTCACCCACATGGTAGTAGTATATGTTGGGGGTCTAAATGTAACCATAAGTTGGTCTAGGGGACTTAGGAAACCCTCTAAACTAGTCATTTTCAAGCCAATTCGAAAATCAAAGTGTCACATGACTTCTTTCCTCACCCCTCCACTTGGTTAAGTTCCTATTGGTAGAGAGGTACAAGGGAGTAAGAGGGGTAGGTGGGGTTGGAAGTGGAGGTCTTTCTAGGGAGCTTGTGCCAAACTTAGTGATTGTTCACCCACTCTCTAATTTTAGAGACACTTATGGTTTGAAGGAAGAAAACCTAGAAGCAAAGAAGGAAAACTCTTCATCACCATTCTCATAACTATAGCTTGGAAGGAGGTTAGTGCTTCATGACATGTTTTCTCTCATCTCATGAAAGTTGAGGATGGAAATTGTAAGAGTGTTTTCTTGTAGGATCTATGTGTTTGCATATGGTGCATGTTGTAAATATTTGTGTATGTGAGTGAGCATGCTGAATCTATTGCATTTGGTTTTGTTTTCTTGGATTGTGGTAGTGGATTGAATGTTGTGTTGGGTGTGAAGGCTTCACTCACCCTTGGGAGGGAAGAGAAGCCTTGGGGTGAAGGGGTTAGTTGGGCTAAACATTGAAGTTGAGAAATCTCCCTCTTGGAGAAGAGATAGTTTTCATGGAGTATGGGCTCTATTGGAGCCATATGCTTTTCTATTGTTCTATGGAAGGTATAAGTGAGGATATGTGAATAGAGTAAGTATGGATAGCCTTGTTGAGGCATGTGATTATTGATAGCCTTGGATGGCATGTGTTTCTTGGAAGCCTTATAGGGAATATTGCAATTGCAAGATTTGTTAATGCATAGGGATATGGCATTCTTCTCCTTGGAGAGCCCATCTTCAATCAATTTTTATGATTCCATTTGTGAATCATTGTGCAAACCTTGGTTGGGGTTGTAAATGTGTTGCAAAAATGTTGTGTTCATGCTAGTTCTTATTTGAGATGTTGTTTGGATGTATCCTATGTGAGCCTTGTTTCCCCTGGCATTATGGGTGGCCTCCTTGAGGCCTAGGTTGGGAGGTGAACCTCCATGGTTCTCCATTTTTATTTCTCAATTGTAGGTTTTATTTGATGATCTTGGAAACTTGGAGTTCTTGTTGTCTTTCCATGTGCACAGGAGGAGAAGACATTATTGCATTGAGATGAGTTAGAGAGTAAACTCCATCTTCTTATGTGAGTCTAACCATATTGTAATAAGAAGCTATTGTCCAGTTTAACTATCAAGTGGAAAGGTTGTGAGTGTTCATGTGTAGTAATAAGTATTTCCATTGTGTATATTTTGATATGTTGATTCCACCACCTTTTGTGTATCATGAGAGTGTCATGGAAGAGAAATTCATTGTAATAATATTGTTGTTTCAATGTCTTGGATAGGAATATCAATCGGAGATTTAAAAATACTTGATGATTCTTGAGTGGTATACAAATGAATGCAAAACTAAATTTGATATCATAGAAGAGTTTGTATTGATAGGAACATTATGTTGGTGATCATGTTTATCATCTTAGTTGTATTGCATAAAAGTTGTGCATGTGTATTCAATTTGAAACTTGCATGAGAATACAATGTTAATCCTTGTGCAAATGCTTTCTAAGCTTCATAAGTCATAGATAAGAACAATTTAGAAAGTGCATATATAACCTTGTCATGAAATTTATATTTATTGCATTAAGTTTAATGTTTGAATGCTAATTGAATCATAAATCTAGACTATACTTAGTCTAATGAGTAACTCCAAATTATTATTGCAATAATCCTATCATGAGTGCCCTAGAATATAGAAGAAAAAAATAAAAATCAAATAGATGATATAAAATGTATGAAAGCATAAGAAATAACTTGTTGTAGGTTCCCATTCACCTCTCTAGATTTTGTATGGGGATGCAAAAATTAGTCCTAGGTCTATTACAAACCAATTAAATATTCAAGAAATATCCTTAGAATCCCTTGCAAGGCATTAATATATTAAGTAGACTAAGGAGACAAGACATAAATCTAAATCCACTTCAAGTACTTAATTAATAATAATAATAATAATAATAATCACATGGCTCTAGGTGCCATCTTCATAAAGGGGGAGGAAAGTTAAAGTTTATCAAATTTTGAAAAGGAAAGTGGGCTCCACATGATGCCTACCTTCTTTAATGCCTTGGGGTGCATGTGAGCAAAGCTATAAGCTTGCCTTTGGACAAACCCACTACCCTAGGTGACCAGCTTTTTATGGGATATGAAAAGGGAATGTTGCCACATGATTAGTGGCCCCCATTCTCACCAACCTTGGCACCAACTCCCCATGCTCTTCAAAGGAAATGTGCATGGGATTTAATGTCCATTCTGACCTATGACAAAAAATTTAATATTGTTTTCCCCACTTTCTTTTGAAACAATACAACTTAATCCTTTTGAGGTGACCCTTGTGTATAGGCACCTAAAAAGGTGGTAGTCAAGTCAATTTTGCATGGGTAGTAGGGATGTACTATATGTTTGTTTTTAATAAAATATGCCTAGGTCTTAATAAAGTAACTGAGGAAATGGGATGAGTTAGGTGAGTGGGAAGTAGTGAGATAATAGAGTATTATAAATCATGTAGTTATCAATTATTGTTAGTTGTATTTTAGGAAGACTAGTTCAATTAGATAGAAAGTAATGTATAAGGGACTAGGAGGCTAGTAGTAGGAAGTGAGAGATAAGGTTTAACTAAGTCTAGGATCATGGTAATTCTTTAGAAGTTAGAGTTTAATTGTTAAGATAATAGCATTTATTGTGAATATTAAGTAGAATTTAGTAAAACTATTATCTCTTGAATTAGAGAATTTAGAATTTAATCACATTTAAATTATGTTAAAGTGAAGGTGAAGGTAAAACTTGGGTGGGGATAACACATAACACAAGAGAGTTTGGGCATGACATTTTCTTAAGGATTTCCTTAGCTCCTCTCTTGCTGCAATATGAGATGGATGTCAATCATCTAATTTTTAATAGTCTTTCCCAATTTATAAGCCTCCATCTCCAAGATCTCAACTCTCAAGTGGTTAAACTCCTTCTAAGAGAAAAAATATATGATACCAATTGTTGGAAGTTTATTGGGAATCCGAGATACTGAAGGTAGGGGGGTGAATCAAGATCACCAAAACTTTTATCCTTCAAATTTTTTTTACTATATTCACCACTTAATCCATCTCATATCTAGATCATGCATAACATAACCTTAAACTTTAAATGTTGAAATAAATATAATTTTGCATCACATCCATCAACATGAAAATTTAAGCACATAACACAAGAGATTTTGTCTACCTAGAAACCCTCCAAGGTGAAGGTAAAATTGGGGTGGGGATAATACCCACAAATCTTCACTACTATAGTAACAAATTTTGCCTGTTAAGTCTAAAAATTTGATCACTTTTGATGATCTATCCTATGAGGGGTCTTCCTTGTTAAGAGCTTTACAAGACTATTAGGTCTACCTTGATTAAAGGATTGAAAACTCACAATGAAGTAAGCACTTTGTTAAGAGATTTACATAGGCCTATTAGGTCTATGCTTTATTTAGAGATTTAGCCTACTTCACTTTCCAAAATGATTCAACACCTAATCCTTTGGTCTGCACTTACAATGCTAACTAGGGATCTTCTCTTTCCAATCTTTGCTCTGATCTCCTTTTTGATATATCTTTTCTCTTCTCTTCACTGCTTCACTTGATTTCTAAACAATGTCACTTTACAACTTTGCTTGCAGCCTCCAAAACATAACTCCTTCACATAAGAATTCACAACACTTCACATCCTTCACATCTACAATGAAATAGGGTTTGGAGATTCCTTTGAATAGAGATTTGTAGAGTATTCTAGAATAAAATCAATGATATGGACATTTCCTTTTAAGCCTATTCATTTCATTGGTTATCTTTCCTTCATAAGGATCAATGATCCATGTCAAAATGCATAACAACCTCTATAAAAAACTCTATGATCATTAAATGTTGTTTACATGTCAACTCAAAATGGTTTACCTCAAAGTTTGTGCCATTTCAAACATTCTTGTTCAAACTATGTTACTCAGCACATATTGTCTCTAATGCTTGGCTATTACTATTCTTCTTGCTAGCACTTGGCCTTAACTAGCTTGACACCTTTTATATGACTTAACATCCTCTTGCTTTACTTTTCTTGGCATTAACTGGACTTAACATCCATAGGAATACTTGATGACCGTAGAATTTCTTGGCTCCTATAGAGCTTGACATATACAAGATTATTTACAAGTCTTAACAAAATACATGACTTGGCCAATATAGAGTGACTCAGTTACATTAATGACCGACCAACTCTGCCTTCTATATGACTAAGTGTTTGAAACTAATAGACTAAAAAGCTAGAGAGATAAACAACCATCTCATACACCTATTTATAAACCATCACTCATTCAACCAATCCTACAATCTATACCACACCCTTATATAGGTTTTCATCATATAATTATACCATTAATCCTCTAGCTCAACCTCCAACACACAAGTCTCTAAGGAGTTTTACAAGGAAACCAATAGAAATTACAAATCCTGAAGTCAAGCATTCATGCCATCTTATCTCATCATGTGAGGTTTCTAGTGATAATGCATTTCCATCTTCCACAACTATCATCCCTCTTTCATCCATCCCTCTTATTGATCCCCTTCCATCTCCTACCATCAATTAAACCATCCCATACATCGAATCCATCCAATTCCCATTCACAACTCCTCCTCACAGAATTATCCAAACCCCCTATAATGAACCCCACAAGTCCATCCTCCATCTACACATTTCGATTGAAGAATTTCCCATTCACCCATCGAGCCCATTTGAAGAATCCATCCATACATCTCCTATCACACCATACACTCCTGACCAATCCTATCAAGATCTTATCCAAAAGCATGTTGCAATATCCACTACCATAAATCAAGATCCTACTGGTATCCCTACTTCATCTCAATAGAGAGTATCCTCCTCCCATCCAAATAAACATCCTACCCTTCCATCTCCCTGACTTTATGATCCTTTGTTACAACCCATTAGAGCTATCACACCACTTTCACTCTACCCCCTTGGTGTAGTTACTTTCATCCATGGTGGTCTACTTGTAGTAGAAGAAATGAATTATACAACTATCATTTTCACTCCTCCTAATAATGGACTTGCATATTTTTTCTCCAAGTAAGAAATATTCTAGCTTGGTTCAAATGCCTAGGAAATAGAATTATCAAGGTAAAGGTCTAGAACCACATGAGCAAGGTATCATGGAGCTTATTCATGTTAAAGAGCATCCAAAATCTCATAGTATTGGTTACACATGCAAAGGCTCTTCACCCAAAAAATTTGATACACCACATCCAAAATCCAAGTACAATTCTAAACCACCATCTCATCTTCCCATCATTCCTTTAGAATATTTAATGTCATCCCCCCTCCTCCATCATTACAACCCAAAACAACCTATCATATTCCTCCTTCACCTTTTAAATCTATTTTGGGTCTATACATACCAAAACGTCCCATTGCATATGCTACACATACCAATTCCATTTTGGGGCCTTGGATCCCAATATTGCATCTGCCAATTTATCCTTCTTATTCCTCCACCTACCAAATCCATACTCCTATCATCCATCATATATCCCACTACTCACATTCCCAATTAGGATCAATAAAAGAACATACCTATTCATGTCATATTTCATCCTACCATTATAAGTTCCTCCATGTCCCCTCTATCTCCCAACAATTCTTCTTATCCTTCTAATTCTTCTTATAATAATGTGGATGCCAAATTAAGAATGCATAGAGATAACTGTCCACAACATCCTAAAGATTTATATATCTACTCTAAAAGGCACACTCCATCAAATAAAAATCCAATCAAAAAATGCACTAAAATCCTAATGCCACAAAGGCTCATCAAAGATAAAGAAAAAATCGTGTTGATCCCAAAGAAAAAATGTAAAGTGCATTTAAAATAAAAATGCACTATGACATCCAAAGTTGTTAATCCTCCAGCTAGTGTTTCCTTTCCTCCATCTTCTAAATCCATTTTGGGTCCTTATGTCCCAAAATGTGATTTCATAATTCTTCTATCATACCTTAATCTTCCATCTAGTTCTTGTACTCTATTTTCACACCCCTCATAGCATGTGCTAATTTTGGTTCTGACAACATCTACCTCTCATGATCATTTCCAATCATTCTACCCAAACACTTCTTATCACTGCATCCCTTGCCCCACATCCACTCTCCATCCAAACCATTTAATCCAATCCTTTTTATAATCACCCTATCCTAAATAAGGTTGTACCAACATCTAATATTAACTCCAAATGAGGTTCTATTACATCAATATCAAACTTTATGCTTGAGTCCATAAAATCCATCCAAAAATGTCAAAAATGCCAAAAAACTAAAAAAGAGAAAAAAAGAGAAAAAAATACATCTAGTGGTGAAAACATAGCAAACAAGAACCTTGGATAAGTACCATGATAAAAAAAATTGGCAAACAAACATCATGCACAATCCCTCCATCTAAATTCTCTACACACTTGGGGGAAGGTTCTTCCAACCACTATACCCATTTCATCTTCCTACCATACATATCACATCCTAGTCTATCTCACATCCTCCACCATCCTTAAGATATTGATAAAAATAAAGGCCACCACCATATACATGTTTTTGATCACCTTTTTGCATCTGTTTACCAATCACAACTTGTATCCACCTATCCTTTATCCATCATAGTTATTCTCTATCTGCCAACCTTATTCACCTATCATATCCTAACTTCCATCTACCTCCCTTGTCATCTTCCTATCCTATCTTCCATCGTCTCATACCCCTCTTAAGGACTTGTCATGCATGACATATTATAACTGGGGGAATTGTATTCCTTGGAGACCCTATCCTATCCATCTTTCCATCTAGTCGTCCCCAACTCATTCATCTCTCAATCCCTATTCTTTTGCACAACTATACCCAAATCCTTATTTCTAGTATTCCTAATTATTTCCATCCTTGTACCTCCCAAAATATCCTCTTATTTTCAATTTGGCTAGCAGTTTTATTTATGACAACATATAGCCTATTTTGAGATAGAAAAATGAAAGGATAAGTTTGAAGTATGGAAACTATGAAAATTATCGAAGTACATATAAACAAAATAGAGAACAATCAACTTATTTTGTTTAGCATAGTTTACTTGTGACACTTGAGCTTATGCACACTTATAAGAAAGAAATACATAGTATATATAACATGTGAGTAAAAGCACTTAATATTTTTCTATGTATAGAAGGAGTTATTGCAGATTGGCCAGTAACAGGTTAACATGATAGAACAGAGTGAAAGACAGTTCAATAAAGGCAATTTGGTGAAGAAATTGTTTTGTTTTACCAAAAAAATTACTTGAAAAATGTTTGGACAACATCCTAGATGTTAACTAACACGTGGAAAAAGCAAGAATGACGAAACAAGGTTTTTGGTATAAAGGTAGAACATTTTGTTTAGTGAAGTGTACTATTGTATTGTAATGATATAATATTTGAATGCACACTTTATATGATAAGTATAGACACAAAATCAATTCTTGTACATAGTAGTACAATTATATGATCAATTTTGGAGAAGGAACTAAAAGAGAATGTCATATACAAGATAACAACACTGCATGAGGTTTTGTATCTATCTCTATTGATATCATTGTAAAGTTGTAAATACATGTTTGAGAACTGGGATTGTCTTGTAATCTTTTGTATTCAAATACCAACTTATAATAGGGTTGAGGCTTCTAATAAGGTCTAGTCTTCTAACAAGGACACACACATTAAATACAAATGTAATAGACTCCTAATAGGGTCAATACCAAAATACTTTTGATTAGTGGATCATGTTTTAGGTACCATCCCTATCAAGGTTTTACCTTGGCCAAGATTTCCCTTGTTAAAAAATAATGATGTTATGAGGTGTATTGTGTTATTCTTATGTTTACTTGTTAGTTTTATCATCTATGCAAATTTAGACATTCTTAAAAATATCCATAGTTGTGAAACAATTTGTGGAACACTAATTCACTCCCCCCTCTCAGTATTCCCTATTTCTAACACCTCCATCTTTTTATTTCCTAGTACATCCCTTGTCATTAGTATCTAGCTCTATTATATCCCATTCAACCCAATGTCATCCATTGATATCCTAATGCTCCTAGCAATCTACCATCACATGCACCATCGTATCCTTCCCAATCCTTATGTTATTTTTAGGCATATCATTCTCATATCCACATCACCCTAACTACTATTAGTCCATCTTGACTTTTTAACTTGATTGGGGCATCATCAAGTATTTCTTTGGACCACCATCAATCACTCTAAACCCTTGTACATCTTGTAACTAGTGTTGTGTACATAATATTAGTCATGTCTCCAACTACTCTCATTTGTATATATGTGTCTTTAGGCTCCATCCTTTGTGTCAATCAATCATTTGTGTCAAATCAAGATTCTAAGTTCCCTAGCTATGCACTCTAGAAAGTCCTTGTGTGAGATCCCTTGTTCATTAAACCATTTTCCTAAAGATTTTAGTTTGTCAATCGATCATAGTTCTAGATGCTACTAATAGGTCCTTGTAGGATGTATCCTTCCTCATGTCTGACTTTGGTTGGTATCCAGTCCTACCAAACTCTTTGGAAAATGGTTATTTTTCATGGATTTTACTCTTTCTTTTGATATTGGATTTTTTTAATTTTGGTTCTTTATTATCTTCTCAAATAAATTTGACCATTCTCTCCTCAAGGTATCTATGATCATTTATCTCATGGTGTGTTGTGAATGGGGAGATTTGAGAACATAGTCTTTATCTATTTATGTTTGTTTCTTTGTCTTCCTTTGAGCCAATCAGATGTGATCCTTACATAACCAAACATGTGATCACTTTTGGTTGCATGGTGCACTTAAAAAATATATGTTTCTTGTGGGTTACCCAACATAATTTACACACATACTCCTTTTTGGATTCTTGTGTGATGTTGGGGGAATAATTGTGTGTCTATGTTGAGTAATTCCTATGCAATGTTAGTAATAAGGCCTTGATGTTCTTGGTAATCTTGTTAGCATGAATGCTAATGATAATACTTTGGGGTAGTATCCTAAGCATTGGAGAGTATTGACATGTTGCATTCATGACTGTATTTGTCATTGATGTCAATATAGTAGTAAGCCTGTGAGGACTAATAGAGTAGTAGACATAGATCTTAGTTGTACGGACAATGGTTTGATTGTCTAGTGATGCAAAACTAATGAAATTCTCTATGATGTGGTTAAGTGCGTGTGATGTGTTTATAAGATGTGCCAAAGATATTCATGATTTATTGAGAGAAGTATAGAAACAAAGTGCTTGGAAAGAAACATTCTGATGTTTGTTTGATATCTTTCATGTGAGATGTAATGTAAAGATGCGTAGTTAGCCAGTGATGCATGGAAGTTTGATGGTGACATCGAAAAGTGCTCAAGCCCTAGTATTGCACGTGTGAGAAGTTGTGTAGACTATGAACTGATAGTGTTACTACAATTATAATTAATTAATTATCTTATTATAATTAATTGGGAAAGCCTCAAGGCTAAATAAAGGAATTATTTTGAAGATACAATATAAAGGAAAGTTGTTTTCCTTTTTTTTTAAGTGTGGTAATCATTGTGTTAAATGCAAAGTGCAAAAAGGAGCAGAGTGTTTACTAGATGTAAGTAAGCAATCCAAGAGATTATTGGATGCAAGTTTTGTGATTTGGTTACAAGATCTGAAGGAGCTGAAATCTGGTTGACAAGATAGAGAAAGAGGAAGGAAGGACATTTAATTTTTATTATTCTACAAGGAATAATATATAAATTATTTGGATAGTGGGTTCATTGATCTTAACCTTGAAGCTGTTTGGGTAGTGGGTTCAACTGTCTTCCACAAAACCTAACAAGGTTGGCACAACTCTTAATAGGGTTGGAATCTCCTAACATGGATTCAAAGTCTCTTAATAGGGATTAATATGTACATAATGTTGTTATAGACTCCTACCAGGGTTCATCCTCTAACAAGGAATATTTATATTAGTACATCATCTTGTGGGTACCATCCCCACTAGGGTTTTCCCTCTGATCAAGGGTTTCCCTAGTTAACATATTTGGTGTTAATTTTGTATGAGTGTCTTGTTATGGTTTTTGGTTATATTGGTCATATGGCTAAAGTTTAATAAGGTTGATAATTGTGATATAAGTTGGATAATTGATTCACCATCCCCCCTCAGTTATATTGGTAGACTATATATTCTAACATTTCATATCAAAGCATCAGGTCCTTGAACGATAAGCTTAACAAATTTGCGAGATCGATGGAAAATATTTTTAAAAAGGATAGTCCTATATTTGATGGGGCCAACTATGATAGTTGGAAGGAGAAGATGAAGACTTGTTTGTTATGCATGGGTCTAGGTTATTGGCTCTTGAAAAAGAGTGAGAAGATGATTGTGATAGAAGAGAAGCTTGAAGAATGTAGTGAGGCAGAGAGAGACCTATCAATGTGCAACATGAGAGCTAGAAAATCTCTACTATCAACTCTTCGAGAATGAATACAATCATGTAAAATGACTTCAAACATCTCATAAAATTTGGAAAGAATTAGAATCTATTTTTGAAGGTGATACACATACAAAGAGAGTAAGATTGCAAAAATGGATATGTGCATTTCAAGATGCTAAACCGATAGAGGATGAATCCATGAGAATCTATATTGGTATGATATCAGATATTTTTTTAGGAATCAAGTCACATGGTGGAACCAAGGAATAAGATGAGGTTGTATGGAAGATCTTGAAGACTCTAACATGACCATTCAAGCAAGTAGCCCAGATGATTAAGTTAGTAATACCCTATGCAAAGGAATTTACCAGAGAAATGTTGCTTGGAAGATTGGAAGCAAAAAAAGTGAATCCGATGCAAACTGGAGAATTAACAAGAGTAGAGATAACCTTTAGTGCTCTTAATATTAAACCAAGCCTATCTAGAAGTAGAAGTACACATGGAGATTTTGTTGGTAGTAGTAGAACCTAATCTAATGAAGGTAAAAATATTAAAGAAGGTATATCACTTCTTGTGAGAAGAGAAAAATATGGTAAGAAAATATTTAAATGTTGGACATGCAATGAGTTTGGTCATTATGCATCTAAATGTACTAAAAGAGAGAAAAGTACAAAGGAAAGTTTAAGCCTAGGAGAGATAGAATTTTTTTTGTATGCTAATGAAGATGAGGAATGTGATGAAAGATCTCAAAGTGAAAGTGATGATGATTTAGGATTTGTGGCTATTAAGGAAGATGATATTGATAGATAAATTAGAGAAGAAAAGGCTCTAGTTTCCCAAGTTGGAAAAAAATCAAATTGGATAATTGATAGTGGTTGTTCACAACACATGACTGGTGATATGAATAAGTTTGTTTGATTCAAAAACTATGATGGAGGTATTGTTAGATTTGGTAAAAATGCAACCTACCATATTAGAGGAATTAGATCTATTACTTTAGATGGAAGAACTAACATTGATGATGTTTATTTTGTTGATGGATTGAAGCATAAATTTTTGAGTGTTAGACAGTTGGTGGACAAAGGTTATCAATTTCAATTTATAGAAAAGACTTGCACTATTAAGGATAAGGATGGTAAGATGATTGGAACTTAAACTAGGTCTAGAGATAATGTATTTTAGTTGAATCCTACTAAAATGACATGTTTGGTTGCTAAAGTCAATAACAGTTGGTTATGGCATAGGATATTTTTTCATATAAACCTTGATAATATTGCGAAATTTAGTAGCACATTTGCAGTTAGGGACTTGCCTAAGATAACAAAGCCTACTAATGTTGTTTGCAAAGAGTGTGTTTTGGCTAAGAAAAAGAAATTATCTTTTCCCAGCAAGAAGTTCACTACGATAGAGAAGCTGGAAATTGTTCACACATATTTGAGTGGTCCCACCAGAACTAAAGGATTCTATGGTGAAAGTTATCTCATGATTTTTGTTGATGATTTCACTAGAATGATGTGGGTAGCATTTCTTAAAGAGAAATCTAAATCTTTTGAGAAGTTTCAAATATTTAAGAGTAGAGTAAGAAATAACTCTGGTGTTAAGATTAAGTGTTTGAGATCAGATAGAGGAGGAGAATTCACATCTAGAGAGTTTAACATTTTTTACAAAGAGAATGGAATCAAAAGATAGTTATATTCACCTAAGGCTCCTAAGAAAAATGGGATTGTAGAAAGAAGGAACATATCAGTTTCAGAGGTAGAAAGAACAATGTTGTTTGAGAATGATATATCTAAGATATTTTGGAGAGAAGCATTCAATACAATAGTGTACACTATAAATAGAGTACATATCAAAAAAGGTATGAACAAAACCCCTTATGAATTATGGTTTGGTCATTCACCACCAGTTAAGTATTTCAGAATATTTGGAAGAAAATGTTACATTAAGAGAGATGATGACATTGTTAAGTTTGATCCAAGAAGTGATGAAGGTATGTTTCTTGGCTATTCATTGAAAAGTAAGGCATACAAATGTTTTAATCACAGAACCAAGACTATAGTTCAATGCACAAATGTAAAGATTGATGAAAATTTTAGAACTAAAGAAAAGATGGTAGATTATAATTCTAATGAAGAAGAAGAAAATTCTGGAATAGTTAGGAAGGATGTTGAATTTTTCTTTGAGACTAATAATGATCTATAGATTAATGTGCTAACAATTGAGCAAAGAGGAGAAAAAATATTTGAATAAAGAGATGAGATAAGAGTTGAGATGACAACTCCTATCTCTAACAGGAACATGGTAAAGAATCACCCTCTAGAGAAAATAATTAGAAGTAAAGACAAAGACGTGATGACGATAAATAGGGTTAATGAGGACTTATGCTTGATTTCTCAAGTTGAACCTAAGAGTGCAAATGAAGAATAAAAAGATGATCATTGGATTCAAGCAATGAAGGAAGAACTAGATCAAATTGTGAAAAATCAAACATGGGAATTAGTTCCTAGATCTAACAATAAGAATGTGATAGGAACCAATTGGATACTCAAAAACAAGATGAATGAATAAGGTGAAGTTGTGAGAAAAAAATTCAAACTCATATGCAAAGGTTGCTCACAACAAGAAGGAATAGATTATGATGAAACATATGCATCTGCAACCAAAATGGAAGAAATAAGAATGTTCTTGACTTATGTAATAGATAAGAAGTTCAAAGTATATCAGATGGATGTTAAATCAGATTTTCTGAATGGAGAACTTGAAGAAGAGGTATATATACATTAAAAAGCCTAAAGGTTTCCCTTTGATAGAAGACAGAGATGGCATGTAGATTAAAGAAAGCTCTAAATGGTCTAAAGCAAGCACCTAGAACTTGGTATGCAAGGTTGGATAAGTATTTAACAAAGCTTGGATTTGTTAAAGGTATGGTAGATGGTAATTTGTATTTGAAAGAAACTAATAAAGGTTTTTTTTATCATAGTAATATTTGTTGATGACATAATATTTAGAGGTAATGATGAAGAAAATGATAAAATTGTTGAGGAAATGAAGAATAAATTTGAAACAAGTATGATAGGAGAAAAAAAGTTTTTCATAGGATTGCAAATTGTGTAGAACAATGATGGTATTTTTATTTCACGAGCTAAGTATTTAAAAGACTTGTTGAAGAGATTTGGATTGGAAAGTTGTAAGCCTATTGGTACACCTATGATAACTAGTCATAGGTTATCTATCAAGGATGAGACACCTATAGGTTAACATAAGAAATATAGATCCATGATTGGAGGATTGCAATATTTAACTCATACTAGACTAGATATAGCAAATGCAGTTGGGATTGTAGCTAGATGTCAAGCTGATCCTAAAGAATATCATTATGTAGCAATAAAAAGAATATTTATATATTTGAAAGGGACATCTAATTATGGAATATGGTATGATAGATTAAGTGATTTCACTTTATGTCAATAAACTGGTGCAGATTGGGCAGGAAGTATGGATGAAAAAAAGAGCACTAGTGGTGGAGCATTTTTCCTTGGAGGAAGTTTGGTTTCTTGGTTGAGCAAGAAACAAGATTGTATCTCACAAAGTATAGCTGAGGTAGAGTATGTAGCAGTAGTAAATAACTATAATCAAGTTACATGGATGAAGAAGATGCTAAAGGATATTGGGATTAAGCTTATAAAACTTGTTATCATATACTGTGATAACACAAGTATAGTGAGTATGTCTACGAATCTTGTATTATATTCTAAGATGAAGCATATATCTCTTAAGTATCATTTCTTGAGAGAGAAGGAAACATAAAAAGAGATAAAATTGGAGTATCTGAGTACTAAAGATCAGATTTCATATATCTTTACAAAGCCCTTACCTAAAGATACATTTGAGTACCAAAGAGGTATGTTTGGGATTATGCCCCTGCCTACTTCAGAGTAGATGATGTAGTAAGTGCATCAATCCAGTGGTACAAAGTACTATTGTTAGACTAGACTAAATGTTGATGCTTCCTATATGGGGGAGTATTTGTTGAGAGCTAAGTCATTATGGACTCTTGGTATATGGTATTAAATAGTGTCTTTGGACAGTTGAGTTGGTTGAAGACTTGGGGCAATATAGTAACAGTTGGTATATTGACATGATGAGGCCTTTGTCATTGATGTCAATGGGGGAGAATATGCACAAAAAACATCTCCTAAGTATGTATAAGGAGAGTGCTTGGAAATATCTAATTTATTAGGAAGATTTAGAAAGATTCATGTGAGAAGAAAGAAGAAATTATATATCTATGGGGGAGATATGTGTGGTTAGTTTTTTATTGTGAATAACTATTGCCAATCCTAAGAAGATGATGAACAGAGAATTATTCAAGAATATTTTAGATTTGATTGATAAAGAGGATTTGAGAAGATGAAAGCAACATCAACAACAAAGTATTGGCTTGGTATTCTTGGAACCTAGATGTTTTTCATCTATGTTGCCATCAATGCCAATGGGGGAGATTGTTACCATGAATGCTAATGATAATACTTTGGGGGAGTATCCTTAGCATTGGAGAGTATTGACATGTTGCATTCATGATTTCTTTTTTCATTGATGTCAACATAGCATTAAGTCTATGGAGACTAACAACATAGAATACATAGATCTTAGTTATACAGACAACAGTTTGATTATCTAGTGATGCATGGCTAGGTACATGTTCTATGTTGTTTCCTAATAATGTGGTTAAGTGTGCTTGAAAAAATTCAAAGAATTATAGAAGATATGCTTGATTTACTAAGAGAAGTACAAAAACAAAGTAATTGGAAAGCAACATTCTGATGTTTATTTGATATCTTTCATCTTAGATGTAATGGAAAGATGTACGGTCAGCCAGTGACACATGATAGTATGATAGTAATGTCAGTAAGCGCACAAGCCCTAGTATCGCATGTGTGAGAAGTTATGTAGACTATGAGATGATAGTGCTACTATAATAATAATTAATTAACTATCTTATTATAATTAATTGGGAAAGCCTCAAGGCTGACTCAAGGAATTATTTTGAAGATATACTATAAAAGAAAGTTGTTTTCCTTGTTTGTAAAGTGTAGAAATCATTTTGTTGAATGCAAAGTGCAAAAAGGAGCAAAGTTTTTACTGAATGTGAGTAAGCAATCCAAGAGATTATTAGATTCATGTTTTTTGATTTGGTTACAAGATCTGAAGGAGTAGAACTTTGGTTAATAGGATAGAGAAAGAGGAAGGAAGGACATTTCATTTCTATTATTCTGGAAGGAATAATGCAAAGATCATTTGGACAATGGATTCATTGATCTTAACCTTCAATTTTTTTGGGCAGTAGGTCTAACTGTCTTCCATAACTCATAATAGGGTTGGCACAACTCCTAACAGGGTTGGAATCTCCTAACAAGGATTCAAAATCTCCTAATAGGGACTGATATGTACTAAATGTTGTTATAGACTCCTAATAGGATTCCATCCTCTAACAAGGATTATTTATACTAGTACATCATCTTGTGGGTACCATCACCACTGGGGTTTTCCCTCTAATCAAGGGTTTCCCTAGTTAATATATTTGGTGTTAATTTTGTATGAGTATCTTGTTATGGTTTTTGGTTATATTGCTCATATGGTTAAAGTTTAATAAGGTTGATAATTGTGATATTAGTTGGATAACTAATTCACACACCCCTTGCCTCTCAATTATATTGGTGGACTATATATTCTAACAAATCTTGGTAGGTACCATACATTTCTATATCAAATTAATTTCTCAACTACATGGCAGTAGTCTTTCCCAAGGTACCCCATGCTCAAGCTTCAAAGAATTCCATCCCTCCATCAAGGTAACACAAGAAATATTTTTTCAAAATCCATCAAGATCTAAACCAAGATTAGTTGATCCTAATAACCTTATCCAAATCCAATCCAAGCCAAATCAAATCAGGTCAAACCCCATCCTTATCCCATATCTTGGTGTCATCATCTTTGAGCTGTTCATCCTACATCCTACATCCACATGTTCCCTCCCTTTGACTAAACGATGTCTAGGGTTAGTTTATCTCATCACTTTTGATCCTCAAAACCTTGTTCTATATTTTGGGCTCCATATTTGATCATCTCATGTCTTCTAAAGATCATCACTCTATATTAGGTTGATACATCTACCTTATCTATAACTTACATCCTCCAAATCTCAATATCCTAGAATATCTAAAGTTTTAAAAAATTCATTCATCTTACAATCACTACCCTAAGGGTTCAATTTAAATTTTTTTAAAAATCCTTGATTGTCCACTACTCATTCTTGATTATTCAAATCCCCATCCTTAAAGTTCTGCATCCTAAACACAAATCTAACTGTTTAACCACCCTTTCTACATCCTCCATCTCACTCAAGTTTTCAAGATTTTTGAGATGCCTTATTTTCTCTCCCTATCACCTTCTCGACAAGGAATCACACATTCTAGTCTCCCTCTCTTCATTTCACAAGTGGCGCAACATTATTGCTTTAATAATCTTCTTTACATTGTCTATCTTTAAAAATTTCTTCAAAATAATATCATCCCAACACCATGTCGAAGAGGGAAAAAATGTAGACACCTAAACTCGATCACACAATTAATTAATCACATTTATTCATCTTCTCGGATATGTCTGAATCAAATATCAAATATTTAATTAATTTATGTTATCCCCTAATAAATTAATTTAATTAACTGACTATAGTTTGGTTAATAATCAAATGGTGACCAATAGTTTGATTTATTAATTAAATCCCCTTTCCTCTATTAAACTAAATGAATACACAAAATATTAATTTAATTTTGAATTCTTCTCCCATCTATTTAATTATTATAGTTAATTAAATTAATTAAATTCCTCAAAACATGAAATAACCCACAACCCAACAGCTAGTCTAAACCCAATTCATGCACCAATAATTATCCCAGTTAATTAAATAATTCCATTTATTTAATTTAAATCCCTCCACCTTAGTTTCTCTAACAAATCCATTCATGAGACACATAAACCCCTTATTTGAGCTAAATTGCCCTCTTATTTTAGTCACATCACCCTCTTGTCTGAGCCACATTACCCCCTTATCTATGTCTAATTACCTCTACCATATCACTTGTCCAAATCAAGGCATGGTTTAAGACTTCCCAACTCAAGCTCAAGTTCACTCTCATGCCACATCTCCTTCTCTCATTTAAAAGTACTTTTGTCTAGCTTACACCTCCTTTAATTAACTATCCATCTATTGGAAATATAAGGTAGACAAGGTTACTGAGAGGGAAGGGGTGAATCAGGAACCAATAAAACTTTATCTTACTTCACCAATTAATCCTTCATATATTATTCTCATCTTTTCATGCATGAAAGAATGAAAGCATTAAAACATTCATAACACTTCTAACACAAGATATGGTGACCTAAAAACCTTCCAAATAGAAATTAAACCTAGGGTGGGGATGATAGCCACGAGATTTAGTACTGCAACATAAAGTTAACCTATTAAGGCTTACAATTGACCACTTTTGGTGATCTGTCCTATTAGGAGAAATAAGGACTATGAGGTCCACCTTATTAAAGGATTTACAAACATACAATGAAGTATGCACTCAATTAAAAGATCTACCAAAAGAGTGTTAAGTCTACCCTGTTAAAGGATTTGACTGATGCACCTATTAGGATGAACTAGTGACTAGTCTATAATTTGAAACTTTTACTTGCTAGTTGAGATTCCTTATATTACAATGAACACTTGGCTATGATAGATAAATCTTTGTTTTCCCTTATACTACTTGTAGCCTTCTTCAATTTGCACTAATGCACTTCATAATCTTCTTCAATGATGTACACGGATATGATGAAATGTATTACATATATACCAATCCAAATAACAACATGAAGGAGTTGGCTATAATACCAATTTCATCATAATTCACAAAGTTAGCCCAACTAATATAACTCAGATTCTAAAGACAAACTTAGTGATGTTCTGATACATGGAAAACATTGTCAACAATTGGAAAACTTTGGCTCTCAGTTGAACTTGAAGCTCGGTCCATACTAATCACTTCCATGTAGATCAAACTTGGTCAACACTATGTGACTCGATGAACACTGAAAAACTTAGTAGCTGCTGAATCACTTGGTTGAACCTACATGAATCAGTCAATGCTAGATTCACATCATTAATATTATGAGCTCAATAGATACAGTAGAACTTCGTTAACATACCATAACTCGGTTAACACTATGATCTTCTTTAATTTATTTTAATATCTTGATGGTCTTTGCTACACTTGGTTTGCATTGTACATAGTCTTTGAAGCTTGGTAAACATTGTGTAGCTCAACAAGCACTATAAAATGACTTGGGTGCTTGGTAGACACTGCATTCTGACTACTTGGCTTGGGAACATCTGAAACACTTGGTTAACACTGTTGAGTGAATGATAAGCTTGGTAACAATTGTAGAGCTTGATAGAAATGTAACCATTTGACTAGGTGTTGAGTCACTGATAGACAAATTGACCTTAATGTCAACAATCTCCCCCTTTGGCATTAGTGACAAAAAAAATTATCAAACCAAAAATATGAGCATTCAATATTATAAGTCAAGAACTTCATTTATCATCATTCTAAGTCTTTAACTCGATTTTGACTTCTTGCTTCTATAACTTGGTAGCATACTCTATTTTCTGATTTTTCAAAATTGCTTTTGTAAAGATATTTTATGCTTATCTATACAAATATTTGCATACTACTATACTACTCCCCCATACATATATCTCTCCTATATACATTAATCTGGAGTATAGTATACTTCTCCTCCTTTTACAACATCTTCTTCCTCTTTGCATATATCTTCTCCCCCTTTTTGGCATAAATGCCAATGGTGTATAATATCTATATGTTAATACCAACATGTGACAAATATTTAGAATGTACCTTCAGAATTAGCACCATAGTCTTGTCCCAATTCTCTTGTAATACCTTACTTGCATGCAAGGCAATATGAACTTCTACTGATAATTCCATCATGTGGTTAGGTATGGAGAAGTTGTTGCCATGGATGAGAGACTTTGCATGTGCAATGTGTTTTTGCAATGCATCCATGTTTGGAAGAATCATGCCTTGAATTTCTGTAAGTATGTCCCTAATTCTGGCTTCTCCCCTTAATAATTCTACCTACAAATTTGTCAAATGTCTAATCTTTGTGAAGTTTGAGTAACTATAACTTGGGTCAAGTGATAGGTGGTGTTCACTTGCCTTCATATCTTCATCTATCTTGGATAATTTATCCTTGATCTCCTTTGTGAAGATAGACATATAATTTAATTTGACAAATAGGGAAATAACATTATTAATATATGCTTCTAGTGAAACAAGAGTTAGATAACTCTACTCAATCTATTGCAATTTTTTGTTCAACTTGCTCCAATACTCTATTTTCAAATTTTCTTTTAGATCTTTGCAATAGCTTTTCCTATCCATTCAAATCTTCATTGAATTTTTGGACAATCTCAATTAGTTGATCAAGAATAGGTTGTGCACTATCAACCTCAATACTTAGAGCATCAACAAATATGCTCTTTATGTCCTCAAGGACTTGATTTCCCTTCTTCTTTTCTTCTCTAAGATTATGTTTCTTAGCTCTTTTCTATAATAGTTCTCCTAGGGTATCCATTTGATCAGGGGTGAGCATAGAGATATCCCAATTTGGAATAACTATGTCCTCATCCAAATCAACTGTGTCCTCTTCTTTACCCTTTTCTTTTTGAATGGTAGAAACAATATCTTTACTTTTTAGAACCTTAGTTCTTGGTTTAGAATGATTCTCAATTGTCATTGCACTAGGTATGGATGCAATTAGAATAGAAACAATTTTAGAAAATGTAGAAATGATACAAACAGCAGGAATACCTTATTGTTGCTTAGTCAAGCTTGATAATGGAGGAACTTGCTACTTAGTAGATGAAGTGTTGGACACTTTAGTCAATGTAATATTTGATAGAATAGATCTAGAGCTTGGTTGGGTGCATCGTGTAGTAGCGGTAACCACAACCAACTTGGAAAAATCTTTCTCTACACCAGATTGCACAAAGGATTTTCTTAGAGAGTGAGGAAATGAGGCCATGATTGCTGCTACAATTTTATATGCATCTATTTCTTCAATGCTTTGTATATCTAGAAGGCTTCCTCCAGTAGCTTCCTAGTCTTCCTCCTCATCATCAAGATTGACATGATCTATCTCATCATCTTTTATTTCTTCTTCTTCCTCATCTTCACCATCTTTGTCATCAACATGCACAATAAAGTCACTAGGTTTGTTAGCTAGTAGATATTTTTCCATGTAGTAGTAGTTTTCTTCACCATAGATTCAATATCCTTAAGTAGTATCATGCATGTGTTTAACTTGAGATTGAACTTCTTCTCATTTTTCTTCAAGGATTCCTTTACTTCCTTCTCACTAAGACTCAGCATGAGTTGCCTCAAAGTCTGTTCAAAGATTTACTTTGTAGTATTCTTTGCATTTTCCCCTCTAGGTTTTACTACCTCCATAAGTTCATTAGGAATTTTTTGTGTAAGTTCATTTGGTGAATACTTTCATTTGAATTTTTTTTGTCATGACAGTATCCTTTATCTTCTCATATTTGAGAAACTTAAAACATGCCCTGCAAGTTCCTTCTTCCATCTTTTTCAATCTTTCTTGGAGTGTAGGTGCAAATCTTTTGAAGATAATCTATTCAAATTCATCTTCGACTAACTTTAACTTTTCTTGGATTTGGCTACCCTTCTAATAAATACAATAGGGTAGGATTTGGTAGGTCTAGTTATAATGACCTTCCCCTTCTTCTTGGGAGGCTCTTCCTTCTCAAATTTAGATTCCTTTGCATCATCCTCTTCATCATCATCTTCTATATGATCTTCTTTTCCTTCTATCAACATGAGAGTAGAACTTGCTTTCTTTGTGTTTTCCATTAACTTTTCTATCCTCTTTCTTCTTTTGTTCACTACTTGAGGTAGCTTTATCTCAAGGTCAATTCTTTCCTTTACTTCATTATATATTTCAAAATAGATGGTTTTAGGATCCATAGGATCATTTAGTAGAGCTTCAATGATATCCTTAGTGTCATCAATGTTAACCTCATACTCTAGAGGCTTAACCCATGCCACTCTAGGTCTAACTACCTAAATGTATACATTTTCATAGTCAACCATGAAACATATATCTTGCTCATAGTCTTCCACAAACTTCTTGGGTATCCTAAACCTATTTTGCATCTTTTCTTTGAATGTTTCAAAATAATTATCCATGATGCTATCAAAATTTCTCACTAATTTCTACTATATATTTATTGATTTCATATAAAACTAGAACATCCTTCATACTACAAAACCTTTGGAAGGGAAAAATTTTGAACAGAGAAGAATATACATATCAAAAGGGAATCAAACTTACATGGGTTGTTCTTTGACACTCTAATGCTCTCCATGTTCTTATTGAATTGGTTCAACAGTAAGTTAGCAAGGTCAAAGGATAGATTATTCTTTACCACCTTGTATGCAAGATCAAAAACTTCACATGACACATTATTCAATCAACTAGAGCTATAATTTTTGTGAGCAATCATATGTATGACAAACTTCAACTCCATGTCTATTATGCCACTCAGCATCATCCTTCTTCCATCCCACTTGGCAAGAGTTTTCTTACTCAATTCAACCTAACCTAGGGTTTTGGTCACCTTTGCTTTGTTTGACATTAGAAGTTTGGTGATTCTATGAATCATTTTCTTTGTAATCTAAATGGGGTGATCTAACCATAATTTCCCATTGTGAACATGGCTTAGGATAAGTCTAATCCATTTGACTTGAAAATCCCTTAGCATATGTGAAATATGTGTCAAACCCTTATTTATCAAATGTTGATGTTTGGGTTTAAATACACCATCCACACATAATTCATTGAATGCCTCATTCATCTCTAGGGTTCTGAGTTCTTGAATAGAATAGTGGTGGAATGAATGGATGTCATGGACAAGTAATACCTTGGGAAAAATTTGAGACTAAGCACCAGCTGGGTTGAGCACCTTTGCAATTGTTGGACTCAACTTGAATGTAGGTGCCTTGCTGTCAACTCCATGAACTAACATTTTAGAACCTTTCTTGATTTTTTTGCTAGAAGATACCATGATGTGTAAGGTTATTGAAAAATTGAGAAATCTTCAACAACAAATACTCAAATCACTCGAGGGATCTAAATTCATTCTTCACAAATAGCTCTAGAAATTCACAATGAAATAATGCATTTGATTTCTTCCTTTTAATGAATTTCCTATTTTTAATACCATTAAATGATTCATACATATACTCACTTAGTGAAAAACTGTCCTCCACTCAGTTTGGCTTTTAATGCTCATGAGACATTCATAGCTTGATAGAGACATCGACAAATAAGTGTCTACATCTAGGGTTTTAATGTATCACGACTGATGAGAGCAATTTATGTCCTAGATTATACCATATTTTACCCTTCATATAAACCTTCATGTTCATTTAAATATCTATTTTAATATTCCATTTTCTCCTTCTATGCTGCATATGATCTAATATTTATGAGTAATATTGAATATAGTTATTAGATAGAATATTTGAATAAATAAGATCAAATTGTATTCATCTAATAGGTTAATAATATGATATAATTCTTCCTATCACCTGCTATGAATCTCCCTGTAGCTCTTTCACCAACACAAAGTTCCATCAACTTTGAAATAGGCACATTTGCTACAAATATTTGAATACATGGGGTTGGCAAAAAGGAGTTTTACATGAAGATGTTAAGAACCTATGGTGCATATTTATCAATTGGAAACAAACCATGGTTCTCTCAACCACATATTTATGCCAAAAGATTATGTATAGCAAGAAGATGTCAAGAAGGATAGTGTATACATGAATAACAAAACAAATCTAATCAAATATTACTCCATATTGTTGCTAATAATGCAAGTCTCACATGGAATTCAAATCAAAATATTCTAAAGAATTTTAAAACCATACTATTTGCAAATTATTTTAAAACCATATTGGCTAAAGATGATTCTACCCATACCTACATGAATCACTGGATTTTGAGTCTAAAATGGGCAGTGGTTTTGAATCAAGAAAACTCTTATTGCAACAAGATCGGAGGGTCGATGACATCCACTCCTTTTGTATCCCTACAGGAAGGATTCTGTAGATTTGAACTTGGCCAATATGATATTTAAGGGGAGGATGTTAAAAAAAATCTATCATGTCAGCCACCTATTAATAGTTTATGGTGAATGCCAATAATTATGTTTGTCATGAACTAAAATGGCTTCAGTTTTTCTCTGATCCTATTATAAAAGGAATTGCCATAAAGTATAATGATATAACACACAACAGTGTATCGATATTATATTTATTCTAAATCATAAATTCCATATTCATGTGCATGGTTAAGAAGCTGTAAAATCAATTTATCTCTTCATCACTAGGAAGCTGAGGAGGTGGGCCCACTCTGAAGTCACTTAGTGATTCTTTATTTTATGGAGTGCATTTGAGTTTTTTTAAAATCAATTTAGCATATATGGTATGTATTATTTTTATTTTTATTTTGATCAGTTTAGAATTACATGGTATATGTTTTAATCATATTATATTAGTTTACATGTTCAATATCTATGTTTTCTTGCATAATAATATTTTGTGTGAATTAGATATTGAATTAATTAATAATTTTTTATGAGTTATAGTTATCTTTAGTGTAGATTAGTTTTGTTATGAGCTACTTCTATTTCTGATGTTCCTATTGCCAAGAAGTGACAATTCTTGTCGTTGGGATTCATTTAGTTTTTCATAGATTCAATTTCATGCCCTATAGCTACATTCATAATCCCTCATCTCATTGCTAGCATCCCTTGATGGCATACTGCTCAGACACCTTTCACAAGCTTACGCTCTCATATTGACATGTATAGACTAGATGAACTTCATCATAAAATTGTTAATTGTTTTGTTATTATTTTCCCCAGTGTTGGCCTATCAATGGCCTCACTCAGTAAGGTCTTGTGACCCAACCTAGTTCGGTAAGGTCTTGAATTTACCATCACCACTTGGTGATTCTTGTGCATCTTGAATGTTGATTGGATAATTTTTTTTGCTAGCTAGAGATATTAGATGACTTCTTATAACTCAGAATTCTGATAATCTCCATAGGGAACTAACTTGAAATGATTATGCCACCCAACTCATTGACTTGGGTGTCATTCGCTTCATGATTTTGTCTTGCATTTTCTAGAGATTTTGGTACCCATTGCTGCCTCATTTATTTTCTAATATTGTCAGCTTTGGCTTTCTTTTCATCTTCATTTCTTCTTGTGTTCTTACAGCTCTCGGAAAGATGTCCAAGTTAGTTACAAATAAAACATCTTTTTGTAGTATCTTTTTTCCTCATGTGATGTCTCATATAGTTTTCTCCAATTTTCCCAAACTCACCATAGTAGTGACATCTATACCATGTGTTATAATCTCATCCAAATATTTCTTTCACAATTTGTTCTGCTAGGTTTCGCTTCTTGATTTTGCACTCTAAAGATTTTTGTCCTTGTTTCTTGCAATTGTGACACTTTCCTTCAAACTTAGATTTCATTGTGCATTCACTTGCTCTATTTCCATGCTTGTTGCAACTGTAATACTTTCTATTGAACTTTGTTTTACCATTGCTCCAACATTTTTTTGATGTATAACCTAGCTTACCACAATCATTACAAGTAGACCTTTTTTTCTTTTGAGCTCCTTGCTAAGATGATTCACCTTCTTCTATATATCCTAATCCAACTTTTCCTTTGTGTCTATACTTACTTTTCTCATTCAATTGATGCATGCTTTCCTAAGATTTCATCATTCCTTCATTGGTTGTATTTTCAATGTTGACATCATTCTATAGTCTTTCATTCTTCAATCTTAGATTCATGAGTTCATTTGCACCAGCGAGTTGATCAATAAAGTTTGCTTGCTAAAGGGATAGTTGTTGAATTTCATTATCCTTTTCTTCGATGACTTCTTTGGCTTTGTCTTTTTCTTCCATAACTTCACATAATCTAACTGATTAGATTTCTTACTCTCTTTTTAGATTTTTGACTTCTTCTTAAAGATTAGAATTCTTATCCAATAGCTCTTTGATTGTTGCATCAATTTCATTTGAATTTCTTTTAGGACATAAATCTTCAATTGTACTTTCACTATAGAGATTATCATCCATTTGTATTGTAAGATCTTTCCTTCTTTTCAATGATTGAAAGAGTTGCTCCTTTTCTTTCTTTAGTTGTCCAATGGTTAATTCTAGATCCAACTTTTTATCCTCAATAGCCTTATCTAGCCTGAATACATCTATTGCCTCTAAACTTCTAATGTGAGAACCAAATGCTTTGATACTAATTGTTGGAAATATAAGGTAGGCAAGGTTATTGAGAGGGGAGGGATGAATCAGGAACCAATAAAACTTTATCTTACTTCACTAATTAATCCTTCATATATTATTATGATCTAATTGTATGCATGAAAGAATGAAAGCATTAAAAAATTCAGAACACTTTTTACACAAGATATGGTGACCCAAAAACCTTCCAAATAGAAAGTAAAACTAGGGTAGGGATGATACCTACAAGTTTTAGTACTATAGTACAAAGTTAACCTATTAAGGCTTATAATTGACCACTTTTGGTGATCTTCCTTGTTAGAAGCAATAAGGACTATGAGGTCCACCTTGTTAAAGGATTTACAAACATACAATGAAGTATGCACTTAGTTAAGAGATTTAGCAAAAGACTGTTAAGTCTACCTTATTAAAGGATTTGACTGATGCACCTATTAGGATGAACCAGTGACTAATATTTGATCTATAACTTTGACTTTTTGGTTGAGATTCCTTGTATTGTAATGATCACCTGGCTATGATAGATAAATATTTATTGTCCCTTATACTTCTTGTAGCCTTCTTCAATTCACACTTATGCACTTCATAATCTTCTGCAATGACATATATGGATATGATGCAATTTATTACATATATACCAATCCAAATAACAACTTTTTGTAGTTAGCTACAATACCAATTTCATTATAATTCACAAAGTCATCCCAACTGCTATAACTCTGATTCTGAAAAAAAACTTGATGATGTTCTGATAGACAAAAAATACTATCAACACTCTAAAAAATTTGGCACTCAATTGAAATTGAAGCATGATCCATACTAATCACTTCCAAGTAGCTCAAACTTGGTCAGTACTGCGTGACTTGGTGAATGCTAAAAAACCCAATAGCTGATGAATCGCTTAGTTGACACTGCATGACTTGATCAATACTAGATTCACATCATTAACATTATGAGCTTGGTAGATATAGTAGAACTTGGTTAACATAACATAGCTTGGCTAACACTATAATTTTCTTCAATTCAATTAAATAGCTTAGTAGCCTCTGCTATGCTTGATTTTCACTATATATAGTATTTGAAGCTCAGTAAACATGGTGTAGCTTGACAACCACTGTAAACTAACTCAGGGGCTTGATAGACACTGCATTCTAACTACTTGGCTCAGAAGCATCTAAAACACTTGGTTAACACTACTTAGTGAATGATAAGCTTAGTAGCAACTATAGAGCTCGGTAGCAATGTAACCATTTGACTAAGTGTTGAGTCACTGATAGACAAATTGACCTTAATGTCAATACCATCCAAAAATCCTATCTTCTCACACTAATTATTCTTGTGAGACTTGTTGCAAGGCTATGGATTTGAGAAAAAACAATCCATGTGCTTATTTATCCTTGCATCCTAGCCCTCCCTTATAAATCTTTCGTGTTTGCATCTTAACCTTCTATTTTCTCCACCCATGGCCTATAAATTGAACCCTCCATTCTTCACAACTCATCCACCTTTTGAGTAAAGTTATTATATATTTTTTGAGAGCCAAAGATTATTAAAGCACCATTTCTATACTCAATTTTTCATTAATCCATTCACTATTGCTTCCATTGTTGAAGCTTGCAACAAAGTTTGTTAAGAACACATTCCATCTTTAGACCACATCCACACAATGAAGGTGTAGACACCTAAATCTGATTACATCACTAAGTAATCTTATTTAGTCATCTTCTAGGATATTATTGATTAAATATCTATTATTTAATTAATTTATCATCATCCCCTAGTTAATTAATTAATTTAATTAACTATAGTCAAATTGATAAAATTGAATGATAACCCAAAATCAATCTATCAATTAAAACCCTATTCCTTTATTAAATTAAATAAATATTAAAACCTATTTAATTTAATCCCATATCCCCCATTTTATTAAATAAATCATTTATTAAATTATCCAAACCCCTAAAAACATCCCTAAAACCCTACCTTTACCCCTAATCCAACCCATTCACCCATACTAACCTCACTTAGCCACCTAACTAACTCATTCCATCAAAGCTAAGACACTTTCCCCCTAACCCCCTTTCTAAGCTAAGTCTAACCCCCCTCCTAAACATATGCACAACTTTAAGCAAGGGTTAAGACTTGCTAACCCAAGCCAAAGTCAAAAAGTTCCCTTATCCTCGTCCATCCCTATCCAAGAGCATTCATGACTCTTACAATCTTAATGCCTCTTACATCCCTCTTACACACTCATATTCCCCTATTACTCCCCTTGATCCTCCATTTTGAACACCCAATCCCCATGTGACACTTGTCACAAGGCTAGAGCCTTGAACAAGCACAATCCATGTGCTCCCCTTTCAAAGGATTCTAGCCCTTCCTCACAATTCTTCCATCCTTTCATCTTGACCTCCATCTCTCTACCCCTTGGCCTATAAATAAAGCCCCTCCCTCTCACAATCCATCATCCACATTCATACAAACTTATAATGCCCCACTGACCACTACATCAAAGCCATTTTTACATCACTACCATGTTAAAATTCACCCAAACCTCCATTTTTAAAACCCTCACCCACTTTCATGCTTGATAAGACACCCCATCCATTGGAAGCTTGAGAACACTATGAGCATACATCCCCTATCTATCAAGGACATATCTACGTTATTGTAGGTTACACTATAGGAGCTTACCATTCTTGGTTTTCCTTCCTTCTTGGTGGTAACATTGGTCCTATCCTAAGTGTTTACTTATTTAGTTTTGTATATGCTTTTGTTAGAATTAGTATTCAATATTACACTACTAGATTAGGTGATACATTTTGGCACGATTGGTGGGATCCCACATTCGAGTCACTATAATCACATTTTTGCTCGTTTCTATTTGACCAACCAAACTAACATTTTGTGTTCATTTGTGTACACAGGTGATCTTCTAACATTTTCTATAGGCACCAAGGTCTCTTATCAGGAAGCATGCTACTGGTGATAAAATCAAATTCAAATTCAAGCAACATTTCAACATCCTTTGTTCATGATTTTGCAACCACAAAATTGCAAACCTGCATTCGCAAGGTCGCAATCATAAATCGCAAAAATGTGAAATTGTGAGGGTGGGATAACTATCTATTATAAACCCCACCACCACGTGCCATTAAAAACATCCCCATCATTCCTACTGACCTTATTCCTGGAGGAACACTAGTTTTTACCAGTAGGATCACTATAAAAGACTGGTAGAAACACTTGAGCTAATTAATTAACCATTATATCCCACTTTTTCCCTCCTTTGTCAAACCCACAGATACATTTTTTCGTGGGAATGCATCCCCATAAACTCACAAGATCACTATTTTGTGGGATCACTCTACTACTTTCTTCCCACAACCCATTTTACTGTGATTTCAACAGTTCTCTGCACCTCAATCTTGTAGCCTTTTAACTATGTTCTCATGTTGTGGGATCATGTGTTAAGACCCATGGGTTTTCTGGTTTGGCCAACTAGTGCCAAATTTTAATACTCTTTTGTTGTAGGTAATAGTGGGAGTAGGATTCTATCATGCTTTTGTAGGTTTTCTTACCATGTTCGCTAAGAAAATCCATCTTGTAGTGCTTAAAATGAACAACTTTTCTCTTCTTCATGGAATGCATGTTTAAATCTTAGACTATTTTTCATTCGAGTGTTTGAATTATTTAATTACATCTTGAATACCAAATTATTAAGAATTGAACCAATATGATAAACACTTCATTTAATGGTACAAATGAATATTATGTGAAAACACCTCAATTTTAGGGCTTAAAACAAATTCATAAAATCTTGAATGCTCTAAGGATAAACTCATTCTTATTCCTTCCTTTTCAAAGCTTTCACGACCAATTTTCTTGTGTTGACTCAATTTACTTTTGTTGACCATCATTGTGAAGTTGGAAATGAATAATTAGATGTTGAGATCATGTGTGTCTTCAAAAACTAGTTTGTTAGGATACACTAAAGCGTCTAAAATAGAAATGAATCAAGTGCCTTGCATGTATTGAGATTGTGCCTTTTACCACATTTTTGGCTTCTCTATTTCTTGCAAAGTACAATCATTTAAATACACGATGCATGTACCAAAATTTGTTAGCAAGATCATCCACAACAACCTAGGAGTGCTTCTAGAGAGTTCATCCACCTCTAGGAAGCACATCCCCTTTGGTGAGAAGCTCAAACCGGTAAATAATTTGGCTAGTATATAAATGAGGGAAAAGGTAAACTTTCTTTCTCTATCACCCAAGTTTGAGCAATATGTTTTTGGGGGTAGCTTGAGGTGGGAAAATTTTCCCACGATTTCAGCATGTTCGAAATAGATCCTTAAGTGGATCACATATGTAACAACCATTTGGTGAGACTTCACAGACCTAATTACAAACCAACTTAGTAGCTACCCTTTTATCCTTGGTATGTTTTTTGTAGTACAAGGGAAATAACATCCTCCAAGATTACTCACCATTGTGCTCCCTTGATAGAGGCATAAGGCTACTTGGGTTTCATCTCCAAGGGTCATTGTTCCTACAAAGGGGAACTTCTATTTTTCATGCATTGAAGATTTTTTGTTGTGTATCATTTGTCGATCAACTCTTGTATCAACTCACCTCTTCAATTAGAGGGACATATTGCACTATAATCAAGAGACATCAAGTTGTGGGCATTGAATAGCGTATTGCAACTAAAATTTGACCTTAGGGATAAAGAGTGTGTTTGAATTGTCTTATTTTTGCAAAAGACCTGTGAAATTTTTTTGTAAAAACTTACAAAAATTTTATTGTTACTATCAAAGCCTTTTGCTAAAGAGATCATTTATTTGTCTTTCTAAAAGTTTCTTTGTCCTTTCAAAAACTATTTTCTCATAATCCATTGCATTAGAAGAGGCCCTATCCTTGTTATCCTAAAAATAGTTGTTAGCAAGTCCGTTCACAATAACTTTAGTTTCGTTGGTTCAACTTTACCTTTGTCAAAACTATCCTTGTTATCTCAAGAAAAGTCATTAACAAAGTCCAATTGTAAACAAACTTCTCTCTCCTTGGTCCAAAGTTATCTTTTTCAAAATGCCCTTGTCACATATCTTACTTGACTAAAAAATTTCCTTATAAAAAAAACATTCATTTTCACCAAAAGGTCCTCCTTTCAAAAGGATTGTTAGCAAGTTTATTCACAACAATCCTAAGCCTAGATTGCCTCACTTTGCTACTTACATCCTAAAGAAAATGCCCAAACCATTTTTCCTCTTTCACATAAAAACATTATTCTCTTAAAACTTAGTTACTCTCCAACTATTTTATGTTTTCAACCCAAGGTTAAAAGGTATACTTAGCATAGTCACTGCTTATAAAAACCCATAGTTGTGAGAAAATCTCCTAGAGTTATCTCATGGCAAGCCAAACCAAGACCAAGTTCAAAAAGGCTAAACTTCTACAAATACTAGTTTACAAGGAAATAGAAGAAGAAAACAAGAAGTATACCCCCAATCCAAGGATCGCTAAACTAGACCAAGTTGAGATAGATGGTGTGAACCTTGCACTACAAACTGAGTGGGATTACAAGATTCAAAACCTAACCCTTTGATGAGGTGTTAACCATAACCTTATCAATACCTCTAGTATTACTTACTCTAATTAGGTCATAGGCTTAGTTTTTCACATAGTTCTACCATCCCCTTTAAGAATTTGATAAAATCATCTCCTTCCCTTTTGTCATCAACTTTAGGCTTTTCAAGAATCCTCCAAATTAAGAATCATTAAACCCTAGTACCCTCCATTATTTACTCCACATTTAGAAATATTTTGCATCACCACATTAAGCTTTTTGTTTCCCTCAAGAAGTCTTCACCCATCTCACTATCATAGTTCTCCCTAAACTAAGCATTGTTTAGGATAAACTATCACTTGTGTCCCACATCACCTTAAGCAAAAGGTTGGGCTACACACTTGATTCCCATTTGTCTTCCAAAAGGTCATAAGGCTACCTTAGAGTTTGATATCACCACCACATTCTCAAAAATCACACTTAAGGGAAGCACAATCTCCTTCACTTAGTACCATATCATTTAGGCTTCCTAGATATCACTAAAAACATTTTCACACATCCTCCTTTGCATCTTAGGAAATTCCTCCACTCTAGTCACACCTAAATCAATCATCTTTTCACATACACTTATCATCATCCTTTTGCATTCCATCCTTAGGAAAATCAGCATTTCATGCCACCTATCACTTGTTTCAGTAAGAATAAATAGAAAGAGAAGGACATGGATCCTAGTCTTAGTAGTAGCAGAGCTTGGGCTCAACCATACCCCATAGTTTCCATGACACCACCAGATCCACCACCACCAAATCTCAAGGAAATAGGTTCTTCAATAGATATTGATGCTTTCATGAACCAACCTAGACATGCAACCATTTTTAATGCCATCATAGATAGAAATAGAGAGGCCATCATGGAAAACTTCTTAAGAGATAATGTTGGCACCTTTTTTTGGATGACCACTACCTCCAAACATTTTAGATCCTACACATCCTCTATTTGGATGGAAACCACCATTTGTAGGGTCATCTATCCCTCGTGATCCTTTCTTTTCATCAAGTAGTGGGTACCAATCGATACAAGCAGAACTAACAGACCTGAATATCCCCTCAACCTAAGTCGTTGCCCCCATTCCACAAAACACTCAACCCATCCTCACTCAACCCCTAGTTCATACTGTAGACACCTAAAAACCTTTAGAAAATAAAGTATTTTTATTATTTGAAAAAGTCCTGATGACATCATCATTAATTAATTAATTTATTTATTTTTATGCCATTAAATCCCTTTATCTTAATTAAAAATATTTAATTAAGGAATCCCTCCCAAAAATGTTTAAATCTTATTTAAACATTATTTCCTTATTTATTAATTATTTAATTAATAAATTGACCAAAAAACCCAAAATAAATAAAAAATTTATTTTTTGCCCAAAACTTGGCCAATTTCCTTAAGACCACTAACCTCTTCCAAAATCTTCTAATCCTTCTTTAATTTTAATTAAAGGCTAATCCCATCATTTCCTACCCCTAATCCCAACTCAAAATATTTAATTAAGATTAAATATTAATCCTCATGTTTATTAAAAAAGTTTTAATAAATATCTCCCCAACCCAAACCCTTGAAATAAATAAAACTTTATTTATTTCCTAAAAATCTAATTTATCCTCATCCTAAGAAGTTCTAGACTCTTCTAGAAAGTCTTCATCCTCATCCTAAGAAATTCTAGACTATTCTAGAAAGTCTTTATCCTCATCCAAAGTCTAGACTCTTCTAGCAGATGTCTTTAAACCTAATCCTAATCCCCTCCTAACCTTGTCACATTCCCTAAACATGGGTTAAGACTTACTAACCCAAGCCAAAGTTAAAAAATATCTCCTCCTTCACCCACCCTCATTAAATTCCATCCACTTGCCTATCCCTAAGCTAATCCTAAACCATCCTAATCCATCCTCTAATCATTTGCACAAGCCTAAGCAACAAGCCCAAGTTGAAATTGCTCTCATCTCCCTCAAAATATCTCAACCATAAAACTTTATGAAGCCCACTAGGTCATAAATGACTCTTCCAAGCCCTTTTATTGCTCTTACAAGCCATTATGAGGGTCTTTATGAAGATTTTATCCCTTGAGCCTCCTTTGTTGACTCATCCTTCCCCTTTCCTCCATCCTCTCACCATGTGACATGTGTCACTCCTTGACTGGCTGTAAGGAAGCACAATCCATGTGCTCTCCTCTCATGCAATCTGAGCCCTCCATGAGCTTTTTCCCATCCTTGCATCTTAGCCCTCAATCCCTCAAGCCTCTTGCCTATAAATTGGATCCTTCCCCTTTGCAAAATAATACAATCCATGAAGTAAAGTTATAATGCTATTTTGAGAGCCAAATCCATACTAAAGCCATCTATCCACACTAAAAATCCACAATCATCCATTGAAGCCTTTGGAAGCATATTGAGCATACATCCTATCCATTTAGATAAAGCTACTCAACAAGAGAGCTTCTTATTGAGAGAGTCCATTAATGGCTCATATTCTCAATTGAGAGTTCATCTTAGTCTATCTTGAAGTTTATGAAATTTTTTTAGTTTGTAGAAGCTTTATTTAAATTTGGTTTCTATTAGCATACTAACATTGCTCATATACACATACCACATCCCAACCAACCACTAGTGTATCATTTGCATCTACTTTCACCATCCCTATCCCTACTTCTCAACATACTTCTTTTTCACTTAGTAGCACTACATTTTCCCTTCCATCTCAAAACACATCCAATCCATTTACTAGTACCATAAACATCCAACCTACATCGCAATATACTACAAGGATGCCTCCAATAGGGTTGAATACTTAATCTTCCATCCCACCCAACATCACTGTCAATCCATTTGTTACTAGCCAAAGTACTTCAGCCTCATTTCCTCTAGGACCTTGGATTTTTAGTATGGCATAGGGGCCTAGCACTAGTATCCCCTTCAACACTATTACCATGCTCATACCTTAGTCACATTCATCCATTCCTCCTCAAGTCTATTCATTACCACCCATTACCAACTATTTTTCTATGCAACCCCTAGGCAATAGCCAAATCACCACTCGATCACAATACCCAGTTGTGAACACTCTTCCTCACATCAATTACATAGCACCTATTTATACTCAATTTCTTTCTCAAGTAGGAATAGAACCAACATATATTAGGCAAGGTATACACTCCCAGATCATGGCCTAGGAATTAGCTACCCTACCATCTTTTCAACTACAATCATCACACTAGTAGTATGCCCATGCATCCCCACAAAATTGTCTAGTAGGGAAACAACCTCATACCTATGTTCCCCAACAAAATCTACCTAGTAGATGCAAAAGTATGCCCAAACTACATTCCAACAACCCATAACATCCATCCCAATAGTGGTGCAACCTATTTTTTAGGCACCACCATATGGCAGTCAAGGTTTCCAATATTAGCCTTTAACATCTGCTACATATCCTACACTATGGGCACCTAGACCCATTTCCCTGCTTGTAAACTTTGAATGGGAAAAGATGAAAAATGCACTCAAAGCCCTCAAAGATGGAATATACTCAAATACTTTCAAATTTGAGAATGATTGTCCATATCGCTTTGACAAAACCATCACAATGACACCTTTCCGTAAACATTTTGAGATCCCAAAGTTTGATAAATTTAGAGGGAAAAGCAACCTGGTTACACATGTCAAAGAATTCTATATGCACTGCCAAGAAGTGGTGCCTATAATGATGTGTTCCTCATGCAAATTTTTCTTAAAAAATTAGGGGGCCCTACCCTCATATGGTTTTATCGTATACCCTAGGGTACCATTAAGATTACCTTTGCTAATCTTTTTGAAGCCTTTGTGGCTCAATATGCTCATTTGGTTGAGACTGAGTTATCTGTAGTGGACCTAGTGCATACCAAGCAAAAGGGAGGAGAAAGCCTTGTAGAATACTTACAATGTTGGCAAACCCTCACAACTAGGATCTCATGCACCATCCTTGAACGTCACCTTGTCAAAATATTCATTAACAATGCACATCCTAGTCTTGCCCATCACATGGTTATGAACTATTTACAAACATATAGAGACATTAAAGAAAAATGGATGGGACTTGAGCAAGGGCTTATCAAGGATGGCCTCATCAAAATTTACAAGGAAAGCACCCAAGATCGAGGTTTGAGCAATGAAAAACCATGGTATTGGAATAAAAATAAGAACACAGTTATTGATCACATCACCGAAACTCAACATGTTCATGTCATTAGGACAAAATCTAGCATTCCTACCACATTTTGTCAACAACAACCTTATCAACAACAACCACCAATATATTAGAAGTCACCTATGCAAAACAATCAACACAATATCCAAATACCTAGGCATCAAAATTAGACCAATGCCATCACACTTTCAGTTGGACCTAAACCATGTGTTTAGAGACAACCTCATGTATACACCCCATTGGGGGAGCCCCTTGATGAAATCTTTGAAAAACTAGCCAAGGATAATCTTATTCAATGTCCACAAACACAACCCTTGGAATCAAATCAGTCTAGGGTATCTAGTATAAGGATAATGAGTTTTGCAAATTCCATCATGTCAAAGGACATACCACCCTCAAATGCATGCAAATCAAGGACTATGTCCAAGACCTTATTGGTCAAAAAGAGATCACCAATGGGGGCACTAGCCTCACCAAATGTAGGATTATTGATATACCAAAATGCTTTACCTCCCCAAAACACAAACATAGGTAAAGCACCTAAAAACACCCCTATCAACAAACCCAACAATGCTCAAAACAAACAAGGAGATGATCGAGATAAGTCTCAAAACTATACCTCATCATATTTGGACTATAGAAACCTTATCGAATACATACCACAAGTTGAGCCTTCAATCAATGTTATAAACATCATGATGTAACACCCCAACCTTGCTTCCAAACCCCAAGCTCTCTCAGAGCTACCTTAGGTCATTCACTAGACCCACTAGGGCTTCTTCACACCCTATGCTTACTAGGACCTTGCTCAAGAGATCCTAATCCTTTAGTTGGGGCACACCAACAAAGTAACATCAAATTTCTTACTAGCCGGGTCTAGTCTGCTACTAACCCTCAAGTCCATCTATAGCTCCAAGGGTACTAGTTCTTCATCCAGGGTTTGTTTAGACTCTTTCTAACATCCATGACCCTAAACAATGCTGATTTCATAGGTGCATTCAATCTACTAGGGAAAATACACCAAATTGCTCCAAAAAGGCTACTAGGAATTAACCCTCCTAAATAGCTGGAAATAAGATTTCTTGAAAAAATTCTAAACAACCCTACAAAAAAATTACATTTATGGATACCCTTTTCAAATTACTTCAAGATTCTATGATTTTTCAACCCCCAAACTATACGTATAACCAAAGTACAGTTTTAGGCCAAAAATGAAGATTTCAAGTGCTTTATTGTTGTTTTGATGGAAAACCACCTTGGAAAATGTTCCAAGACCTCTCCCTTGGACTGAAGCAAGGTTAGACATTATCTTTACTCACTGTGTGGCCAGATTGAGGTGTTTTCATGCTAAATCCCTTCCATAGCTCATTTTTCCAACTATGATTCCTAGCCAAGTTGCATTTGGCTTGCCTAGGGCATCACTTTAAAAATACTTTGTGATGCTTCCAAGGGCCCTCCTTCTTGACACATAATATACATGGAACTTAGTTCCAAATCCCAAAATATCATAGGTTTCCAATGGTGGGAAGAGGCTCTAAGATCCCATTTTTTAAGTGCAACCTTATTCAGATCAACAACTTGGCAAGAACAAAAAGATTTTCTAAACTAATACAAATGGAACAAAGACCAAGTGGAAATATAATATGAATAAAATGACTTCAAATAAACTATTCAAAGCAATTGGAACCTTTCTAGACCATTTTAGCCTTATCGGACCTAAGTCACCTAGTTGACAATAGTCGAAAACTTCTAGCAACTTGGTCACTTTGGGTCTTTCCAAGTCTCCTAAACACACCTAAGGACCACATAGGACCTAGTATTAGACTAGTGATGTGACTAGAATCACTACAAGCCAAAAATAAGGAAATACATAGGTTCACACTTAGCCTGCCTAGGTGCTCCTGCACCACATCAAAGGCGCAAACGTCCAATGTGTCGTTACTACTCGATGAGCTTGACTCAATATAGCTAGCACATCTATATCTACACCATCAAGACCACCTCCATTAAGAGCACATTCATTAGGATCACCCTCATTAGGACCATAATATAATATCTTGGAACACCTTGGAAATATTCCATCCTAGATTTCCATTCTAGATCTCTTATGAACAAGCCCACTTTATTAGGAAATCCTCGAAAATACTCTCCATGAGTCACACATCCCCACTGACATAAATGCCATTGAGTTCCATTACTTGGTTGGCCATATTTCTACATCATGTGCTCTATCCTTCAAATTCTTTGACATCCCAGTAGTTGAACTTGATCATATACTTCCACTTCACATTGTTGTCATGGTTTTTGACTCTGTGTTCAAACGAGTCAAGATAGAAAATGGATCAGCTCCAAATCTATGCACTTTAAATTTCATGAAACAAGTAGGATACAATGAGGTAGATATTCTTAATGAGTTCATTGCCATCAAAACATATGACAACTTGAAGCACACCATCAAAGGAACCAGCTTGCTACTCATTAGGGTTGGCCCAACCACTTAAGAAAAAGTTTGTCATGTAGTTGATCTTAACCTTCCTTACAAAATCCTCCTTTAATAACCATGGATTCATGCCATGAAAGCCATTCCATCCACATATCATCAATACATCAAGTTTCTACATAATGGCATTGAGGTAACCATCCACACATATCCTAAACCCTTTAATTATTTCAATGTAATCGAAGCTTCATACACTAACCATTGTCCTCGAATCAAAATTGGTCATACCATGGCTAGTTCCTCTAGCACCTATCATAATCCAAATATCATTTTAGCTTCCATCTTTTCCATGGTTAAGATCAACTACCAAGGTTGCAGAGAGTACAGTCTCATAGATGCTTTTTCTATTAGTGTTTTACCACTTGATCCACATACTCAAGGGCGCTCGACATATCAAAGACCAAAACTAGCTACAACTCCTCAACTCAGGCAACTAGGTCCACGCACATTTATTACCAAGGGGATCCTTGATGGCAAGGAAATCACTTCAAGCATTTGTACATGGCTATACAAAGAGCCACCTCTAAAGAGTGAAGAGCTTCTCAACCACCTTAAACAAAAATACCCATGGTCATATTGCCTTGCTATTGAGCAATGGGATTATCAAGGAGGTGGTCTAAGTCATCAGGAGCCAAGCATTAAGCAGCTTGTAGAATCATACAAAGAAAAAGAAAAAAAGGCTTAGGCTATGGACTCCCTATAACTGGGGGCACCACAAATGAAGGTCATGACTTCATAGACATCCAAAATAGTCTCATTGAGGTCAAATATATTCTTGAGGAAGTAGAAAATAAATCCTACAATGATATCTTCCTTGATGAAATTATCCTAGGAGCTTTTGTGCTTTTCCAATTATCCCTAAATCTCATAGACCTACCACTCACTCACCCTGAACTCATTGATTGGGACCAACCATGTGTTGTTTGTGTTGATAAATTCTCTATAGAGCATGCACTCCTTTGATTTATGAGGGCAAAAACACTACATAAACGGCTACCATTACCATCAAAATATGTCTACAAACTAGATCTAGCAGGTTGCTTTAGGGAGGAGGAAATCTTTGGTTGCAAAATTGAACTGGAAAATAAAACAAAACAAAAAAAAGCAAAGTAAAACCATCCTCTGGTGAAAACTCCTCTAAAGCACTACTGAATGATTAAAAAAATGAGAAGAAAAAGCACACATCTAATGATGAAAACCTCTTAGAGGCACTCGAGGATGGGGATTTCATCCTTCCTGTGTAGGATCACATGCCTGTCATATTTTTAGTCTTGATAGAGGAAACTAGACCAGTTAGTATCAGTCTGACTAAAGTACCAAAGATCACATACATTGGGGCATCTCTACCACCCAAACAAGTGGAACTCCTTATTGAAGTCCTCTATGAAAATGTTGGTCACTTTGCATGGTCCTATCAAGACATATCAAGGTTGGACCCCAAGCTATTAGTACACCATTTAGCCATGGATCCAAAAGCTAGCCCTGTCAAGCAAAAGCTCCAAAAGATGCACCCCAAATTTTCTTTACTAGTGAAAGGGGAGTTACAAAAATTGCTAGATGCAAAGATTATTCACCTGATTGACTATTCTAAATGGATCTCGAACATTGTACCCATCGCAAAGCCTTCTGGTGATATTATGATTTGCATAGACTTTAGAGATCTCAACAAGGCTTGCTCGAAGGATGATTTCCCATTACCAAACATAGATATGATTGTTGATCTCACTACAGGCCATGAGCTCTTATCGCTCATGGATGGTTTCACTAGATACAATCAGATTCAGATAGCAAAGGTAGACCAGCATACAACAACATTTACCATCCCTTGGGGGACATTTTGTTATAACACGATGCCATTCAGGTTAAAGAATATCAAGGCAACATATCAGTGCACCATGACTATCATCTTTCATGACCTAATCCATAAGACTTTGGAGGATTACATGGATGATATTCCAGTCAAATCTCTTAATTCCCTTGATCACTTATCTCATCTCGAGGAAGTGTATGATTGATTGGCTAAATATCATCTCATGCTCAACCCTAAGAAATGTGTCTTTAGTGTTACCTTGGGAAAGCTCCTAGGATTCATTGTATCAAAATGTGGTATATAGATTGATCCTAAAAAGGTTAAGGCCATCATGGATATGGCTACTCCTAAAACACTCAAATAGCTTCACTCTCTTCAGGGGAAACTACAATCAGTTACACAATTCATCTCCTAGCTCGCTAATAAGTGCCAACCATTTACACATTTACTCAAAAAGGATCAGAATTTTAGGTGGGACCCCATTTGCCAATGTAACTTTGAACTAATCAAGCAGTACTTGGCTAACCCACCTATATTGGTTCCTCCAGTCGCAAGACACCCACTGATATTATGCATCATAGCTACCCCAACAACATTAGGTGCTCTTCTTGCAGAACTTGATGATGTAGGAAAGGAAAAGGCTATTTACTACATTAGTCATACTCTAGTTAGATATGAGCTTAATTAAAAATTGATGGAAAAGGCTTGCTTAGTCATGGTATTTGCTGCTTAGAAGTTGCATCATTATATGTTAAGCCACATTATGCAACTAATATCCAAAATCAATCCATTGAAGTATATGTTGTCACGTACAGTGTTGATAGGGCATCTAGCTAAATGGGTTATGCTTGTCAGCAAATTTGACATCCAATATGTTGATAGAAAGGCTATCAAAGGCCAAGCTATAGCAGATTTCTTGGTAGATGCACCTTTGATTGTGGATCACCCTCTCATTATAGAATTCTTAGACAAACACTTATGCTTAATGGAAGAACAACCATCCTAGAAATTATACTTTGATGGATCTTACACATCCCATGGCTCCAATGTTGGCATACTCTTGGTCACACCCTAGGGAGATCACATTCCTAAATCTTTTAAACTATAGTTCTAGTGTACCAACAACTTCTCAAAGTATGAGGCCCTTATTGCAGGGCTCAAAATAGCAGTTGAGTGGAATATCACCAAGCTACAAGTCTTTAGAGATTCACAATATTATCAAGTAGATTCTGGATGAATATTAGACCAAAGATGACAAGTTGCAACCTTACAAGGAGTTGGTTGACCAATTGAGGGAACATTTTACTTAGATTCAATTCATACAGATACCTCGATTGCAAAACAAGGTAATAGATGCCATGGCAACTATTGGTTCACTTTTGGAGATCCCTTGGGAGGCTACACAATATGAATTCTTAGTTGAGAAACTACATGATTCTGCATATGAGAGTGATTAATCAACATGGGTATGCATCTTGGTTGGTCTCCAATCCCCATGGTACCATGAAATTCATGCTTACCTACAAAATGGTATCATATCTCCCCATCTCACACGAACCCATGCTAGAGCCTTATTTGTAGAGCATCCCATTGTATTATCATGGCTCAAACCCTATATCGTCATGGCTATCATGATACTCTCTCTTGATGTTTAGACCAAAAAGAGGCTGTAATGGCCCTCAAAGAGGTACACGCATGACTTTGTGGTGCTCACACAAGTGGAATAGTTCTAGCTAAGCAAATCCTTTGGGTTGGATATTATTGGCCTACTCTAGAGCATGATGCATATGACTTTGTGAAAAGGTGTCTACCCTATCAACAACATGCTAACCTAATCTGAGCCCTAGCTCAAGATCTATAACCTATTGCACTACCATGGTTATTTTCATGTTGGGAGTTTGACCTTGTTGGTGTTATAACACCTCTCTCTTTAGAAGGACACAAGTGGATAATCATCGCCACTAATTATTTCACTAAATGGGTATAAGTATACAAGTTTATTCTTTATCATATCATATGCCACTTTGGCATCCCAATTACCATTTTTACTAAACGTGGAGGTGATTTTGAAAATCTCAATATGGAGGAATTGTGCACTTCTCTTCATATCCATCACCATTATTCTAGCCTATACTTCCCACAAGGTAAACAGTCAAGTTGAGGCAACTAATAAAACCCTACTCAAAATCCTAAAGTAAGTTTTCAATGATTATGGCCATGATTGGCATTTTCAAATCAACCTCACCCTATGGGCCTACTGCACCTCATTCTGTACATCCATAGGCACAACCCCATACTTCTTGGTCTATAGTGCTAAAGCAATATTACCTATTGAGGTTGAACTCCTATTCTTGTGCATTTCTTTGCAGGGCCAGATATCAGATGAGGATTACCAAGTGGCTAGACTTACCCAGCTAGATTTACTTGATGAGAAAAGGCAATAGGCCTATGACCACCTCATGGTCTACTAGAATTGCCTCAAGCACAACTTCAATAGGAAGGTCCATCAACACCAATTCCAGGAAGAAGACATGGTTCTCGAAGAAAACATGAAAGTCCAAGCTGACCAAGAAAAGAAAGGCAAGTTTGAGCCCACATGGCTTGGTCCTTATGTGGTCATAATATCTTTTGGCTCAGGGGCCTATCAGCTATCCAGACTTAAAGGTGAGGTCTTGAATGATCCCACCAATATCATTCACCTCAAGAAATTTTATGCCTAAAAATCCTCAGTGTATCTTCCTCCCTCAAAATGAGAAAATGGAAGAGAAAAAAAATGCAAAAAAATAGTAAAGAAAAATAAGCATCCAATGGTGAAAACTTGGCAATTCAAGCACCTTGGATAGGTACCTTGGTGAAAACTTAGCAATTAGGTGCCAAGTGTACTTAACCTATTCATTACCTATCAATGACCTACATCTCCCCCATCACCCCTTCACACCTCATCACCCATCTCCCCATTCACCAAAGATGTTCCAAGAGTTTCATCCTCGCATTCCACCAAATCATGACATTCCTTTTCCTCATCCATTGGTTTGAAAAGCCTACCTAGAATGTGTATTCTACCATGGTTAGCATATTTGTCCCACTCTTGTATCCTGCCCCATGTATTATATCAGGTATATTTTATCCTTTGTATCATGTCTATGTATCTCATCCTTGTAAAAACAACAATATTCTATGTATCATATCCTTGTAACAATTGCAGTATTCTATGTATCATATCCTTGTAACAATAGTAGTATTCTATGTACCATACCCTTGTAACAATAACAATACCTTGTGTATCATACCCATTTGACAATAATCGTAATGCATCGATACTATCTCCTCATCCTGAGCTTTTCCCCATAATATGCACCCTCGCAACTTTATTCTATCATAAGTTCTTGATTTGTACATTTCAAGTCCTATCATGGAAACCCCACATCACTAATTAGTTGTCTATAGAAGAGTATAGTTGCCAATTTTTTCATCATCCCAAACATATTGTCACTAGGTCCTTACAGGATGCGTCCTTCCTTGTACCTAGCATTAGCCTATCAATATGTAGTTATCCCAATTTCTTTGGCAAAAGGTTACTTTATTATAGATTTATTCTTTCTACTGATATTGGGTTTTTTGTGTTTTTTTCTTTCAAAAGAGTCATTTCCAAGTGATTTAGTTGTTCCCTCCTCGTGGTTGCCATGGTCTTCTATATCATGGTGTGCTTTGATTGGGGCAAGTCAAAAGCATGGTTTTGACCAAAGTCTTTTTCTACTTATGAGTTAGTTGGATATAACCCTTGCATATTCCAAACATGTTTTCATTAATGATCGCATGATGTAGTCATGAACTATCGTTTGCTTGTGGATCACCTAGCATCATTTCCAAATTGATCTCTATGGGACTCATGTGTGATGTTGGGGCAATCCTTGCATGCTTGTTTGAGTTAGTCTTACGTAATATTGTGGAAAATACCTTGACATTCCTAGTAACCTTAGCATGTCCCTAATATTCTTATATCAAATAAAGTGCTCACACTACATGGTGGTACTTCTTTATGAAGTGCCCCACCCTCAAGCTTCTAGTGTCTTCTCTCACTCTTGCTATTTTTTCCCCTACAAAAAAATTAAAATTATTACTTGTTTATACTATCCCCCTCCCCACACATCCGTACTAGGCTCCCCCTACACCTTCTCTTCCTACATCACACCTACCCTCTCTACCCTACTCCCTCCACACTCTTATCCCCTATGTTCTCACCTTTTCCTATCATCCCAATCTCCTACCCAATTTCATCCCCCTAAGTCTTCTACACACATTACATTTAAAGTTTTGCATATTATTCCTCCCTCCTAACCAAGGTCCTGACCAATCAGTGATATGTTGCACAATCCCCCTACACCCTGCATGTGTCTCCTTATCACCCCACTTACCTTTCAAATCATAATCACTCATCTCCTCTACATTCCCCTAAATCTCCTCCCCTATTTTTCTTCATCACTTGCATCGGCTACATTCTTTCTTTACATCACCCATCTTTTTCACCCTTTGGATCCTTCCATCATCAAAATCTCTTGATTCAATTTCCTTATCTGCAAACATTGAGTTCACTTCATTATCATACTCTTACGAATCATAAACCCTAGGCTAAGGTTTTACCATCATCAATTGAGTTCTCTATCACAATTCACTATCCTAGGCTTAAGCCCATCTATCCTATTTCTTATCATCATAGCTAGATTTCTTTTGAAGTCATTTTTCATCATCATACTTTTAAAAATTTGTTTCTCATTTTTTTTTTACAATCACTCTTTATCATAGTTTATCATCATGGATTGATTTTGTTCCTCATGTTCCAAAATCATAGTTTTTAATTTCTTCATCACATTTTACCATCATCAATGGTGTTTTTTTATCATATCTGCCATCATAATGTTCAAATTAGTTACCATGTTGTCTCATCATAGATTGTGTTCATTTATCATATCTATTATCATAGTTTGATTTTTATCTTATCATATTTTACCACCATAGATTACATTTATTCATCATATGTTAGGAGCATTTATCATATTTCACCATTTATCACTTAACATATGTCATCATCATAGCTGTTAGTTCAGTTATCACATTTTCTTATCAAAATAGCTAGTGTTCATTTTTCTTATGTTCCATCATCATTAAATCTCATGTCCACTTTACCATAGTTTGCATTCATTTTATCATAAATCATTATTCTATTTTATGTTCTTTTTATCATCTTCTATCATATTTTAGAGCCCCTTTTTAGCCTAACCATCATCATAAGTGTGCATCTACTTTTATCCCATACATTCATATTTCATCTCTTGGATCGTGTTTTTGTTATTATTATTTATAAAATCACTCATTTCCATTGATCCTTTTTCAAAAGTCAAAACACATATCACATCCATTACCATCTCTCAGCTTCATTTTTCACTTATTTTTTCAGTTATCATCAAAATCACCATAAGCACTATCCAGACAAATAACTCATCATAAAGCACATCCAATCCTACATCACAAACATATCAGCACTATCCATATAACACATCATAAACATCTAATCCTACATTAGAAACATATCAACACTATCTATACAACACACATAAATATCCAATCTTGCATCCCAAATGTATTAACACTATCCATACATCACATCAAAAACATCACATCCTACATACAACTATATCAGTCTCTCATCTAATCATATAAACATCCACATCATAAAAAAAATCATGACATTAACATTACCAGGATGGCTAGCGCTCTAAGTGTTTTTGAATTGGCCAGTTCCCTATTAGGCAAGAAATTGGTAGGGGAGAATTTGGTAGGAGGAATTGATCCTGTTGGGACAGAAGGATGAATCGAGGAAAACCTGGCAAAAGCTAATGGGATAGAAGGAAGAATCGAGGATAATTTGGCTAATGCTAAAATAACTACGAATGTTGGTACCACTAGTTGTGGGGTCCAAGACCTTTCTTTGGATTCTTTCACTACAAATCATGTGTCTGGTCAAGTATTTGAGAATGAAAAGAATCCTTTGGAGAATGTGGAGGTCAATACTGAAAGGAAAATAGAAGGGTCATGGAAAGGGTTTAGTGATCAAAGGACATGGTCTTCACTATTTGGCAGGAAACCTACTAGAAAATCATCCTTCCCTCTTGTCACATCAAAATCTTGTTGGGAGAAAGGTGAGTTCCCAATTTTTATTCTAGACCCAATCGTTGATTTCTCTATATCTTCTATGGAGTTTACTCTTGTGGGAAAATTTATGGGGGCTAGACTAGATATAGAAACTTTGAAAAAAATGATTAAATGGAAATGAATTATCCATGGTCAAGTTTATATAGCCCCTATGTTGAATAGATTATTCTCATTTGTTTTTAATTGTAAAGAAGTTATGAATATGGTTCTCTATGGAGGTCCATGGTCATTTGGCAAAAGTACTCTCACTATTAAAAAATGGGAGCCAAATATGGATTTATCTGATGCCTTCTTCTTAACTACACTGATCTGGGTTAGACTTCCTGGCCTTCCTTTAGAATTTTGGCATGAAGATATCTTTAAAGGAATTGCTAGTTCCTTTGGGGAACTAATTGTTATGGATCATACAATGACCTCAAAATCTAAGCTTCAGAGTGCCAGATTATATGTGAAAGTGGCAAACTTGAATCACCCCCCAGAAAAAGTGGAACTAATTTCAAAATTGGGGAAAAGAATGCAGGAAATTATATATGAAGATCTTCCAAATACCTATTTTGCCTATAAAAAATAGGGCCATTGGGTGAAAAATTGTCCTAATAAAGGCAAGAACAATCCTAAGACTGAAAAGGAAGATAAAAAGAAAGAAGTAAAACTCTAGAAGAAAGTTTGGAAACCTAAAGTCACTCATACGAAAGATGTGAAGGATAAATTGAACTTGGAATTTTGGGATACTAGTAAAATGTCAAATTTGGCCTTGAATGAAAACTTAAGCATGGAAAATTAAGGGGTTGGGGTGATGCTTGACTCTGCTTCACCTAAGAAAAATATAGAGAATATGGTGGATATGATGAAACAACTAGTAATTTATCTGAAAACTAATGCAAACTAGGAAGATCTAGTTGAGATGGATGAATTAGAGGAGGGGGAAATTCTATTTGATTATAGTAAATTGATGGTACTAGAAGATTCCTAGAATCTCTAGTTGATTGAAAATCAGAATGTCACTCCTAAGTCTCTCGAGACACTTGTGTGTAAAGAAATTGTTCCCTTTAGAAATGATTTTGAACTTGAGGAGATAAAGGAGGAAGGTAAGGATTTCAAACATAAATTGAGTCAAAGGAAAAAGATAGAAAAGAAGATTAATATAGCTACTAAAGGAGTGGAGACTCATAGTAGTAAATTGGAGGAGCAAGCCAAGGTGAAACCAAATATTGGTACTCCAGAGAAACCTGGAACGAAATATTCTAGGAGAACTAGAGAAATGGAAAGTATGTAGAATATTGTTGATGGAAGACAGGCAACTATTCTGGATTTTACGACTAAAAAATAGATATGAAAATTATTACTTGGAATCTTAGGGGTTTGAATAGTAGTAATAAACTTGATGTTAGGAATTTTGTTAGAGAGCATAAACCAGATTTTTTATTACTACAAGAAACAAAGATGGAAAAGGAGAGAGTTGAACAAATTAAATCTTTTAAAGATTATTGTTTAAAAGAAAGCAGTTCAAAAGGAGCTTTAGGGGGAACTCTGATGTTATAGAAGAAATCCTACTACTCATGAACTATTTTGAATGCTAGTAAACATTTCGTGGTGGTTGAAATTACTAGCATTGATTAGAATAATGATTGGTATATTGTTAATATGTATGTTCCAAATATTGAGAATCTTAGGAAAAAGGTATGGGACACTCTTTCTCAAATAAAGAGTAAAGATTACTTTGGTTGATGGATCTTCATGGGGTACTTTAATGTTCCTCTTTATGACCATGAAAAAAGAGGAGGTAATGTGAGTTAGCTAGAGGGGAGACTGGATCTTATGGACTTCATTAACAAGGAGGGTTGAATGGATATGGATCTTCATGGAATTGAGTTTACCTAGAGTAATAAGAGGCAAGGTAATGATTGCATTTAGGCTTGATTGGATAGAGCTCTTTTTTCTCCTGATTGGACTAAAGAGTTTGTTTGCAAACTAGAGGCTCTTCAGAAAATTGGGTCAGATCATTTCCCTTCAATTTTTTTTGCTAATAAGATAAATCTCAAGAAAAACTTTCCTTTTAGGTTTGAAAAAATGTGGATGTAGCATCCACAATTTGAAAGTAAATTGGCTGAATGGTGGAATATAGATGTTGAAGGAACTACTCTTTTTAGAGTGGCTTCAAAATTAAGAAATGTTAAAAAGAAGGTTAAAATATGGAACAAAAGATGTTTTGGTAATATTTTTAAGAGTAAAGTAAGTATTAAGGAAGATCTCCAAAATATCTAGGACAAGATATAGAAGGAATGATATACTTCTAACCTTGTAAGAGAAGATAATGAAAAATTGGTAGAATATCATGACATTGTTACTAAAGAGAAAATCTATTGGAGGCAAAGATCTGGATTGATCTGGCTGAATGAAGGAGATAAGAATACTAGGTTTTTCCATCTTTCTACTCTAAATCATAGAGCTAAAACTCATATCTCATATCTTAAAAAGGATGATTTGAAGATTACTAAGGAAAAGGATATTTTGAAAGAGATGGTCTCCTTTTTTTCTTCTTTAATGAAAGTAGACCCTAACATTGATGCTACTTACCAGGCTAAACTTTTAAAGGTGATCCCTTCTCTAATTACTAAGGAACAAAATAAATTGTTAGGTTCCATTCCTAAGGAAAAAGAGATCTTAAAAGTTGTCTACTCCTTAGGAGGGGATACGTCTCAAGGACCAGATGGTTTTCCCATGTTATTTTTCTAGAAGGCATAGAAGCTAGTTGGTAGAGATGTTTGTGATGTTGTTAAGGAATTTTTTGGGGCAAAAAGGATGCTTAAGGAAATCAATTCTACCTTCCTATGTCTTATTCCTAAAAAGATTGGGGTTGATTCTCTAGACCAGTTTAGGCCTATTAGTCTCTATAATTTCTTTTACAAGATTATTTCAAAAGTCCTCACTTCCAGGTTACTTTTGGTGCTTCCATCTCTTATAGCTATTCAACAAAATGGTTTTATCCTAGGTAGGAAAATTCTTAATTTTTTCATTGCTACTCATGAGAATATTCATTCTTTATCATGCTCTAACAATCAAGGTTTTTATCATGAAATTTGATATTGCAAAATCCTATGACAGAGTTGAATGGGCTTTTCTTGTTAAGATTTTACAGGCCTTTGGGTTTAATCATAAGATTGTAAGAGCTATTTCTCAGTTGATATCTACTACTTCTATAGTTGTATGGTGAAAGGATGTTCTACTGAATTTTTTAGTCCCTCTAGAGGATTGAGGTAGGGAGATCCTTTATCCCCTATTCTTTTTATTATTATGGCTGATTTCTTGGGGAGATATATTGGAAAACTAGTTTTGCAAGAAGATATTAAAGGTTTGCAGCCTTCTTCTCAACCTCTTACTTGTTCTCATGGTCAATTTGTTGATGATACTATATTCATGGGTAAAGCTGAAGTCAAGGAAGCTAGAAATCTTAAGCAAGCCCTTAGTTTGTACTCTTCTACTTCAGGTTAGTTGGTAAATTGGAACAAGAGCTCTTTGTTTTTAATTAATACCCCTATTCCAAGATAGAACAAAATTGCCAAAATTTCAGGGTGCTCAATAGGATCTTTCCCTTGTATTTATTTGGGTCTCCCTTTGGACCAAAAGCTCCTAATTCTTTTTGGGAAGATCTCATAAAGAAATTTAATAAGAAATTGGTAGGCTAGAAGGGTAACCTTTTGAGTCAAGCTGGTAAAATTACCCTCCTTAAAGCTTGTCTCGAAAGCATCCCAACTTACACTTTGAGTCTTTTTAGAATACTAGTGAAATTTGTAGATACTATTGATAAAATCCAAGAAATTTTCTCTAGTCTGGAACTGAGGAAAGGAAGAGAATGGCTCTAATAGCCTAGGATCAAATTTTTAATCCTATCAAGGAAGGTGGATTGGGAATTAGGTCAATACAAAGTATGAATAGAGCTCTTTTGGCTAAACAAGGATGGAGAGTTTATCATGATGATAAGTAATGGAGTACTACATGGAAACATAAGTATCTTTTGAATGCTAATTCATTTTTTAATTTTCTATCATCTCCTGATGTTCTCTCCCCTTCTGCTATTTGGGGGGTTGTGCAGGGAACTAAGAGTACCTTAAGCAAAGGTTGTTCATGGAAAATTGGAAATGGGTAGAAGGTAAGATTTTGAAAAGATACTTGGTTAATGGATCATCCCTTGATTGAGGACTTTGAGGATAGAACCCAAGTGGACAAATGCAAACAATTGTATGAGACTTTTGTAGGATAGTATTGGCATTACAATAGTTGGGTTAACCTTGTTAATGTTGACTAGGGTTTTCATAACATCCAGATTATGTTGAATGCCTTTTCTTTGTATCCCCATTAGGAGGATAAGATGATATGGAGTGTTGATCCTAGTGGCCACTTTAAAGTTTCCTTTGTTTTTAAATCTAAGGAGAAAGGTAATCAACCTTTATGGACGAAAGCTTGGATAAAGGGTCTCATACCAAAAATAAATATCTTTTAATGGATCTTGCTTCAAAACAAAATTCTCACTTAGCATAATTTGCAAAAAAGAGGCATTAATGTGGTTAGTAGGTGTAGTTTATGTAAAGGAGGTTTTGAAGATAGAGATCATTTATTTTTAAACTTTTCTTATAGTCAACAAGTATGGATCTCTATTCTCAATTACTAGAACATTACTTGGGTTCATTAAAATAATGTTGAACTTTGTTTTAAAATTTGGAACTGTCCATGTAAGGATATTGATGTTGATTTCCTATGGAATATTACTCTTCCTCATCTCTAGTGGGGTATCTAGAAAGAAAGAAATAATAGAATAATTAGAAATAAAGAATTGCTAGGGTGGGTGCTTGGCCAAAATATTGTCAGAAATAAGGGAAAATTTTAAGTCTCAGAGAATATGTGATAAAGATTTTCAAATTGAAAATCCAATGTTATCCAAAGGTTCTAATATCAAAAAAGAAGACCCATGATTGATGACTAGATGGAAGGCTCCCCCTATTAGATGACTTAAAGGGATCTTTGATGGTGCTACTAAGGGAAACCTAGGCAAAGCAGGTTGTGGAGGAGTTCTGAGAGATCATAAAGGTAATACAATAGATGCTATTGCTATACCTATTGGTATTTCTAACAGTCATAAAGCTTAGGCTATTGTAGCTCTATATACAATGAGGTTAGCAGTGGAAACTAGTTTTTAGAACCTTTGGATGGAAGTAGATTCCTTAAACATTGTCAATATGCTTAATGGAAAAATTTTGATTACTTGTTCAATTGAAGCTAGTGTTATGGAAATTAAATCTTTAATGAATAAATTTTAAAAAGTAATTATATCTGATTCCTTCCACGAAGGTAATGCAACGGCTAACTGGATTGCTAACTAGGCTGTCCAAAGGGGGTATAAGATAACATTGCATGGTGACTTAAGAAAGAATGTGGATTTGAATGCCCTTATTAATTATGATACAACTCATTGATGGAGGGAAAGATTTGCTAAGATTAGCAATTTAATGATATATGAAAGTGGGGTTACAGATGTCAGTGTTCTTTCCCCAAGGAAGTACATTAATTTGATTTTTATCCTAGCTTTGCACGTATATGTTTTAATGAGTGCCTTAGTTGTTTTAATGAATACATTTTCTTTGATTAAATCATTATTTCTTTGTATCCATTCAACTTTGGATTTTTGTAGTAAATCAAAGTCTTTGGAAATGGGTGGAGAACCAAGAAAACAAGAGCCAAAAAATTGTAAAGCATGGAAGGCCAAAGCTTCTATATGGAAAATTCTGTAGAAGGGTAATGTCACCACTTATCTGGAGTTCCTTCATGGATGTAACCTCATGTTACTGAGGTGTTCTTCAAAAATTGGATTGAAGATAGGGTTTCCTTGCATGGGGTGACAGTGCATTTGATGGAAGATTTCATAGCTGAGGTGACAAGTTTTCCTAAGGAAGGTATAAAGTTTAGTAAAGAAACAAGTATTTCAGATGTTGTGTTTGAGAAATTTCCCAAAATGGATGAGGAGGAAAATAATCTAGAGAAGAATGCCAATTTTTATGAACTCGGTCAAATTAAGGTTATCTGAAAGGACCTACTCTCTTGCATCTGTGAGTATTTTATTTTAGATAGTAGAGCTAATTGTGTTCATAAATTTCATTTTGTGTTCCTCAATCACTTTAGGCACAAGGATAGGCTCTCATTTACTTTTTATTTGAAATTTTCTTTACTCCAAAGTTTGCAAGCTCATAGGAAAAAAGAGTCTCATCCAATATTACATGAAGGGTTAATTTTACTTATTCAGGATTACTGTAAAAGTAAGGGTATTGTGTCTTCCCCTCCATCTAAGAAAAAGAAGGGCTTTGTTAGCAAAACTTACTCTAGGAAGAGTAAGGGTAAGGAAGGGGCTAGGGGAAAAAGGAGGACTCTAAAGCAAGAAACCCAAGAAACCCCTCAAAAAACGTGGAAGAGATTATTGAGTTTGATAACTTGATAATAATGATAAGAAAACTTTGGAGGAGGAGAATACGGATGTGGGAGATTTTAGTTCCAATTTGGAGGCTACCTGGGTAGTAAGGGTGAGATTGGTAAGGATGAGGAGGAAGAAAGCAATGAGAAAAATACAAGGTCGAGTAATGTTAAGGAAAAGGAAATTAATCAGAGTGAGAATTCCTAGGGAGTGAGGGATGAAAAAGATGAAATGGGGAAGGAAAAGGAGGATCTTACTAATAAGGATGTTGTGAATGTGAAGGAAGATGCAAGGACAAAGAAGGATGAGTCTACTAGTAGGGAAGAAAGGGGGAAGGAGAAGAATGAGTCCATTGGTAGGGATACTATGCTTTCTTTCCTACATACTGCAAAGCTTAAAGTTGATACCTCTCTTCAAGCTAACTCATCGATGTATAATGAATTAATAAATTTGAAAAGACAAGTGGAAAAGGTGCAATAGGACCAAGAAATTGACCGTGCAAAGATAACTCAGATGGAAGTTTAGGTTGGTAATATATCGGATAAACTAAAGGAATATGAACACCAACTTCATTTGTTGATCAAAGAAAGTGACAATAAGATGGAGCGGGTTACTTCCATCATTTGTGTAGAAACTACAAGTTTAGGGAAGTGAAACAATGAAGAAATCATGACTCCAAGTGGACCAAGTAAAAGAACCAAACAAAGCTCTAGGAAAAAGGCAGCTAAAGTAATTAGGGGATCTGCTACAGATACCATCCAAAGCACTGCAGAGATAGGAAAAGAGGTGGTGAAAATGATTAAAGAGCTAAAATAGTAGCTAGTAGTGTCATTGGTATCTAGTCTCTATTTTTGTAGTGGTCCTAGTAATTGTTCGCTGATCTTGGTTATTTTAATTAGTTTTTGTTTGTTGTAAAAACTAGGTTCCAGGTCCTTGTAAAACCTGGGTTCATTTTATGGTCTTTTTATGTGGTTTTAGGTCCCTATAAAACATGATTTTGTAACTATTAAAGTGTAGGTTTCAGGTCCTTGTAAAACCTGGTAGTGCTTCATGGTTTATCTTTTACTTTTCTTTTAAGGGTTTTGGGTCCCCTTGAAAACCTATTTTTACCTTATAAAATCATGACATCATAATTCCATACATCCATATCTGACCCCAAAGAATGAATATATATATATATATATATATATATATATATATATCAGACACAAAGAATAAAGAATAAATCACCCCTCCCTTATAAAAATACCAAAGTCCATCGTAGTCCAGATATCTAGTAGCCATATCATACAAATAGCCACATTAATACATCAGGTCTGTACCTACAAAAATACATCCAATAATAGATCCAAAAATAATATATCAAAAATAACATATCATTGATCTCCCTCACTTTTCACCTCCTCATCATGGGACTCATAGGTGTCCCTCTCTGCTCCTGGCACTACTAGTAGTGGAGGTGGTGGCTCCATTTGCCCTCCTCCAGTACCCGAAACCTCTACCTCATCCCTCCTCCCACTAATCCCCCTATCTTACCTCTGGCTCTACCCTGTCTTGTGGCTCTTCCTTGTGCATCGAGGTCCACTTGTCCTCTAAGAGCCCCCAGTGCTCCATCCACTCGCTCCCCCTCCCTGTATGCCTGTATGGGTTCTAGCTATCCCTGACTACATTGGCCATCTGTAATGCTCTTTCTAGTCTGTTGGTATCACTACATGATATCTCCCTTAGTAAAATCTTGCTCTCTCCCTCAGCTCCTCCACCTCTCCCCACAACCTTCTCAACTCATCCATCCCTCTACATACTACTACCTATGCTCTAAGGGTTTCCACCTCTACTACCAACCTATCCCTCTCCTCTTAAACAATGTTCATCTGCACTTATAACCTCTTCCTCTCTAGTGACACCACCTCTAACCTCCCTTCCAATTGCCTCCCCTCCACCCACACTATCCCCACCTCTATCCCTACTTTATTTTCCTGTCCCTATGCCACATCATGCTCATGTCACAACTATCTTACTCTATCTTAAGATTATCTCTCTCTTATTGAGTGTCTCACAGAAACTCACTGGTCACCTTGTGTGTCTACTATAGGGATGTGTATCAACTCACTAGTCCATTATCTCCTCCCCCCAATGATGATCCCCCTCTACCACTCCCTCCTCCTCCATCTACTAGCCCCTGTGGCCTCTGCTTACCCTTCGCCTGCTGTCTCCTCTCCATTGCTGGCCTCTCCTCTCCCCTCTCTAGTTGTACCCTCCTCTCCTCCTGCCCTACATCCCTCACACCCCTTTTCCATTACTTCATGGGCCCCTCCTCTTGTACTACCACCTCTTCCTACGATTGTAGTCCCCTGGCTACATATCTTCCTTGTCTAGCTACCCAAGCTATCTCTCCTACCACCAATGTGGATATCATCACCTGTGCTTGGCCTAATGACCTCGACTACTCAAACCATCTTGGTACTCCTATGTGGAGCCCACATGTACCACTCCACCAAACCAATCCCACTGCTATGGTGCTAACTCTCACTAGGCTTGTAATAATCCCTCTCTCTAGAGCACTAGCCCATACATTAACACTAGCTTGTGTGTCACCTACTAATACCAATTTGGCTCCCTTGGAACCACCTGTACCCATCCAAACTGCCACAAGGCCCTATCCAGCTGATACTACTCAACAATATAATCCCATCCCTCCTCCATCTATGGCCCCAGGCCCATGTATGGTCTCCATACCACCGCCCAAATCTCATCTATTTGGACTTGCTAGTAGTCCACCTCCTCTGTATGATGGTACATCAATTGCTCCCCCTAGCTATATGCAACTGGCTCCTCTACCTACCTGTCCCTCTATCTAATTGCCTTGAATGTCACGATATGCTCCCAAGCCCACACCTGCAATAATGTAGGAAACTCCACGCTCCTCCCCTGTCATCCTACCCCCTGATAGACTATCTGGTGAAGATCCTAGTACAACTCTACCAACATCAAAGACCCCCAAGCCATAGGGACTCCAACATCCACTATTTGCATAATTGTCAGTAGTAACACCAAGGTGACTCTTGTCCCACCTATATTTGGGAAATGTACCCCAATACAAGCCCGTATACATAAAAATAAATCTGCCTCTCTGCAGCTACCTAGTCCAAGTGCTCATCTAGTGAGAACTACCCATTTTAGATCTGGTATGCTACCCCAGGCCTCACTAACCCCTATACTTATGCCTCTCTTGTCATCTCTCTTGTCACCATCACTAGCATCCCTCGCACTAGCAATCTAAAAATCCTATATACATCCTCTAGTTTCATAGTCATCTCTCCTATAGGCAGGTAAAATGTGTCGATGTCACTATACCATCACTTGCACAAGGCAGTCACCATCACCATATAAGTTTATGTATGGGGCAATCTTTCCAGATACCCTAGGTCGATGCCATCAATCCTTGTCAAATTAGCTAACATAAACTACTCCCTGATGCATAGTACAGTTGCCTGTCACTTGTGTGACACTAGAGTGTCTAGAGACCACTACACACAAACCAACTGCATGTCAATATTCCCTTTTCCTATATACATCACCTACCTTCTAAAAAGAAATTTTTTAAAAAAAAAACCCCTCCCTCTACCCAATCCCTATTTTATCTACACAACTTTCCCCCTTTCCCCCTTTTCCCTCATTCTTGCCACCATATTCCCATGAACGCTTGAATCTTGTGATCCCATCGACATAGGATTTCTCTTTGACACACTCATCTTTGCTCATTACTCCCCTTGACCCTCCATTTTGACCACCCAATCCCCTTGTGACACTTGTCACAAAGCTAAAGCCCTGAACAAGCACAATCAATGTGCTCCCCTTTCAAAGCATCCTAGCCCTTCCTCACCATCCTTGCATCCTGACCCTCCATCTCTCTACCTCTTGGTCTATAAATAAATCCCCTCCCTCTCACAATCCATTATCCACTTTCATGCAAACTTATAATGTCCCACTAACCACTACATCAAAGCCATTTTTACATTGTTACCATGTTAAAATTCACCCAAACCTCCATTGTTGAAACCCTCACCCATTTTCATGCTTGATAAGACACCCCATCCATTGGAAGGTTGAGCACACCATGAGCATACATCTCCTATCTATTAGGGACATATCTTTGTCATCATAGGTTACACTTGAGGATCTTATCATTCTTGGTTTGCTTTCCGTCATGGTGATAACCTTGGTCCTATCATAAGTGTTTACATATTTAGTTTTGTATATGCTTTTTTTAGTATTAATATTCAATATTACACTACTAGATTAGGTGATACAGAACGAGTTATTCATTTTTGGGGTTTGCACTTTGATTTTCTTATTGTAGCTCTTCTATAGTCTTATCACATTTGTTGTCACTATTTCAGTTTTTTTGATGTGTTTAACTTTGGTTTTTTTATCTTCTACACACTGATTTTATAGCATACAATAAGTGCATAGTATGTACATAATATATGTGAACACACAATGCATATATGAATTATAAATATTAATACATGTAGATACAATTCTCATTTCATCAAATTTTTAGCAAAGAAACCAACTCAAAACACATAACTTTGCTAAGAACTTTTAAATAACTTCTTCATCTTCGAGAGACATTCATCCATGATATAATTTCCATTTTTCAAAATCTCATAACACAAATAGTGACCAAAACTCATTAAATATGATGATATTTGTCTTTAGGAAGACATTATGATCAATTTTTATCTCCAATATGCACCAATGCACATAATTAAATATGCATTTATTAAAAACATGATAATATATATCACTAGGATTACATAACACAAGGCTTGAGAGTAGCCACATATTTCTAGATATGCTCAAGTCCTCCAAGGTACAATATACTTATATCATTTAAACTCAAAATCCATAATCCATATTCTTTTATAAATACTTCATTTAGTGGCTTTATGGTGTTGGGCCACACACATATATGAAGAGGCCCTTCATTCTAGATGAAATGATCTATTTATTTTTTATGTAATGTTTTTAGCCTTAGAGGAATATACACCATACATAGGTAGGTAGTGGGTTCTAGTTGTATAACAACCCCACATACTCCAATCCTTAAGGAACCCTATGTATGCTTCCTCACATACAATGAATCACAACACAACACAAGACAAATATTTGAAAACACCAAAGAGGAACTACTTTAGTCATCAAAGTTCATAAATAAGATAAATAGAAATAAAATGCCTAATATAAGATAAGAAAAATATAATAATTTACAATGACAAATTAAATATAAGATAACTCACACAAGTTGTGACTAAATATATAATAAATTAAAATTTTAAAAAATTGCATGTTTAGATATGAAAAATAAAAACCATCATAAAATTGCATGGACTGCACAACTTGGCATATGTTGCATCACAAAGTGATGCACCATGACCATTTACCAAGTAGAGAAGGCACACATTGGTTTAATGTTAGAACATCATAAGGACATGCATCTTGTAATAATACATCACGGATAATGCATACACAATCTACTATTATAGCCAAAGATACACATGGCTAGGACCTCCATGTATTCCCATCAACTTTTGAATAACTGAGACACCATTTCCACTATCTACAATCATAGAAGCATCTTCTCATCTATTATAGGAGCATCCATGGTGTAAGAGAAATCTTGTATCACCTAAAAATATTGTCTGATTTTTTTCATAAGGGTTATCTTTGGAAAGGGTTTCCCTTTTGGAAAGTCTACTATTTTTTCTAAGTTTTTCATTTGAGAATAAATTGTTCCAATTCCTTCTATGGAGGTTTATTTTGGATATATAGGCCTAACAATAAAGTTTCATGGTAAGATCAAGTATGGTTTTAGAGATATTCAATTTCTATTTTGGTGGGGTGGTACAAAAATATTGGCTCAATTGAGAAGACCCTAGAGTCTTTGAAAAGGGGGTCAATCTTTAGTTGGATGACATTTTACCACATAAGGTCTATAGATCACTTCAAGAGGTTTCCAAAAATTAGTTATAAAAACTAATTGGACCTATGGTTTGTATGATGTGGCCTTTTTGAGGTTATTCCAATTTAGAACAAAAAGTAAGATTCCATCAAAAAAATTCAATGAGTTTCAAAACCCATTTGGGAGATATTCTAGCATATTATTCTATAAAGAAAAATTATGTAAAGGTCATTGACCTCCAGATCCTTTTAGCATAGTTAAAATTCCCATTATAAAGAAGACAAATAAGGTCTCTAGGGAATCTTTGATGGTGCATATATTGGCTTTGGCTTTTACATTATTGTGATGAAAATGCCCATAGTTATAACATGTTATTCTTGTTAATGTTGTATTGTTATTTTATTGACAATAATATAAATCAAGTGTTTTTTTTCTTGCAATTTTTTAGTTCTTGTAGTTTTCTATTTACTTCTCTGTTGTGTTATATGTGTTTGGATTAGTAAGGGAGTAGCCTTAATCACGTGATATTAGAGTAGATTTTCTCGAGTGTGTATACATGTCACCAAACATTAGGCAATTTATACTATAAATATGGTTCTAAATCCAAGAGATAAGTACTATAAATGCCTCCATGAAGGAACCATGGAGGAACATTTGTGAGTGTGACTAAAGAGGGTTTTAGAACCCTCTAGAGGCAAGGATTTTATAGCTCTTAATTCCTTCGTACTTTTTTATATCTCTTTTCTCTTTTGTGTCTCACATTCTCCCTCCCTTCCATCACTAGGTTTCTTCCTCCATTTTTTTCTCCCTTCTTTATCTCCCCCTCCCCCCTTACCCCTATCTCTATCTTCAATACCTAATCCAAGATCTATGGTACAATTGGTAGAGATATAGGTAATAAAGTGGTAGGGAGATGATAAATATAGTGATAGAGGGGGTAAGAGAAAGAATAGAAAGGATATGGGGAAGGTATGTATAGAGTGATATAGAGAGGGGAAGAGAGAAAGGGATAAATGATTTGGTGTCTAGGGTTTGCAGGGGGAGGAGAGAGAGAGAGAGAGAGAGAGAGAGAGAGAGAGAGAGAGAGAGAGAGAGAGAGAGAGAGAGAGAGAGAGAGACTCTTCTTCCCCTCTCTTTCTTTCACTCCATCTCTTCCCCATCCCTCTCCCCTCAACTCTTCATTTTTCCCCTCCAAGTCCCCCATCCACCCCCCCACCCCACACACAAAAAACAAACCCAAAACACTAAGCCTAAAACCCTATTAATATCTAAACCTAACACTAGTCTCAAAACCTTAGATAACCATAATCCCTATACTCTAAATTATTATTTTCATTTCCCCAATCTCCTTATCTCCCTCTTTCTATTCTCTCCATATTACCCAAATCTCTCTTTCCATATCCCTCTCCCTCCCTTGCCCCCTCACTCTCCCTTTTTCTCGCCTATTCTCTCCCTCTTTCCATTCTTTTAATCTCTTCCTCACCTCTCTCCCTAGTAAATTAAAGGAAAAGATAAGAGGAGGGAGAGATATATTAGTACAAAGAGAAATAGATGGTTAGGGAGATAGAGTGATATATAGATAGGGAGTGATTGAGATATCGTGGGGAGATGTATAGATATTAGAAAGGGTGATAAATAACTAGAAAGAAAAGAAAAAGATAATAGAGACAAAAAACTTAGTGCATAAGGAAAGAGGGGTAAGAGATAAAGGTGAGAGAGAGAGAGAGATAGAATAGGAGAGGACAATAGTTAAAGAGATAGGGAGGGAGAGGTAGAGGACGGTGACAGATACCTAGGGGTATAAAGATAGAGAGTGAAAGTGATAGGACTAATTGAGATAATGGATGTAGAGGAGAAAGAGAGAGTGGAGGGGTATAGAGGTGAGAGAGAGAAAATTAAGGAGTTTGGGGGAGATAAAGGGACTGAGATAGAGGAAGTAGGAGATTACTAATAAAAACATACTTATTGAAATTTAATTATGTCTAAAAATTGATATGATTCAAAATTATAGAATCTAAATTATCTCCCACATGTAGATCTAAAATCACTCTCAAACATCCTAACAATATATACATATATATGAAATATAACTTAAAAGTATTTCAATATGTGTTTTTCCTTTCTTATAATTAAATGTTATATTTTATGTATATATTATTTCTTTGGGAATGCATTTCACTAGAGTGGGGGGGGGGGGGGGGGGGGGCGACGGGGGGTGGGTGGGTTATTTCCCAATGTTGAACAATTGGTGTGTCAAGTAGGTTTAGTGTACTCAAACCTAAGGCTAGGCATGTTGGTCCATATGAAATGTACCTTATATTGGGTATACCATATGCTTTATCACAACTTAAAATGGAATCTTCACCACCCCACCCAAACTATATTTGTGCACCTACTCACCATTTTTATTTATTTGATTAATTATTGAGAGTCATTAAACCTAGACACTTTCCATACAACATCTCTCTAACTTTTCATCTCATCCATCCATTTCATACTACATCTCCTAATATTAGTCATTCACATAGGGATATGCCTTAGCATTTACCTAATCAAATCCTAAACCTAGACCTTATTCCTTACATGATACTTATCACATAGCTAAACTTTTGATCAAAAAATAAATCCTTAAGTAACCCATCTTGGCCTTTGATTTACCTCTTCTATAAATAAGAAGTGTCTTATCCTATTTTTCTATCCAATCATTTTCCATGTTATGCTATCCACTTTTCATTGAACCATCTCCATCTATCATCACATTGCAAATTTTTTACTGACTTCAATTTATACATCGTAAGCAGAAATCGAACAAGTGTTGACTACAACTCTACTTCTAGTTCAATATGAGGAGAAATGAGTAAACATGTTAAGATTGGAATCTTTATATTATTCTTTTTGTTTTACTTTTTTCCTCCACCATTATCTATACGAGTGATCTTGTACCATTTTCTCTATTAAGAGAATAAGCATAGCTTGACTTAGATAAAAATCTAAAGATAATCAAATACTACCCACTTAGCTACACTCCCTATATACAATCTTTCATTGTCCTTAGATATACAACTATACCAAGAATAAAGACATTTTCAAACACAATATCATAACTAAAATACCTAGATTAACAATTCTCAAGTCTATATTTGTTGGTACATCATAATGCTTGACTACACTCCCTGCATAAAATCTTTTATTAATCATATATTGATTCTTCTAACAAGAATAATTTTTTTTTCCAATTGCAATATCATAACTTATATATGTTCAACTCTATACTTGTTGGTATCATTAGTAACATATTGAAGTCATTATCTTCGAAGTCTAGGTTGATAACAAAATTTGTATAGCTAATAATATCATCAAGTTGTTGGTTCTATAAGAAACCATAATCCATATATCAAAAGAGAAAATAAAGAGAATGTTGAGTGTGATTATTCTTCTAGTTCAATATAAGGAGAAAGGAGTAGATAAGCTTTTAAAATGTTTCATATTGTTATGTGTCTTTATATTATTTTTCTTATTTTATTTTCTTGTCTTCAACACCCATCAAGTGTGTGATCTTGAACCATATTCTTATTTAAGAGAATGAGCACACCTCAAACTAGCTAAATGTAAACTAATTGTTATCCACTCAACTACACTCCCCACATATAATATTCAATTATCCATACACTAATAACTAAAGAAAGAAAAAAGACATTTTAAAACACACTATCACGCCTAACATATATAGAAAATTAATTGTCAATTCCACATGTATGGGTATTATTGCTCATATGATGAGATCATCATTTTCAAAGTCTACATGTGTTAGTACATAAATAGTATATCGAGGTAATCACCTTAAAAGTCTACTTGATTGACACCATAATTATTATACCAAAACTTCATCTTCAATGTCTAAATTTTTTGGTATCATAACTAGTATACTTAAACCATCACCTCAATTTATTGAACCTAGACACTTGCTTTAAAAATTGAAACTAACTTTTCATCTCATCCATCTATTTCATACTTATCTCATAATCCAAACCATTTACATAAGAATATGCCACAATAAGAATAAATACATTTTAAAATTCCATATCATTACTAATATACCCATATCATCAATCTCCATGTCTATATCTTTTGCTACTTGTAAGGAGATAAATGAGAAAAATTAATTAAATAAACCAGGTGAGCATTAACACACTTTTATAACAATGCATTCAATACAAGAGAAAGAGGGGCTTCCAAAAATGACTCTTAATATAACCCATGTTAGATTATAAAAACCTAAATAGGATGAAGGGATGTCAATGTTAAACCCAAATTATATCAAGGAAGTACACACACAGTTCCTCTTTTATGCAATGTTAGTTAACTTCAAGATGTGCAATGTGAATATCAATTGAACCAATTGATTAAATGATGAGTAAAATAGATCTATAGATGCATCTAGATATATGCAATCGTCCCAATTAAGATATGGAAATAGGTTTACGTAAAGACATAAAAGAAAAGCTCAAAAACTTACTTTAAAATATGAAAGAGAAGATTCTTTTCTACTCTGAAAACCACATATCTATAACTGCAATTGTGATTCTAATAGTGAGTGTGTGATTAGGATAGAAAACCTAGAAAAATCTGAAAAGCCCAGAGCTCCACATATATGTCAACTTAAGGAAAACTATAAGTAGGTTTATGACATGTATGTCATATTCTCGAGGCACTATAACAAACTTGACCCAATTTTTTCTGAAATCTCTCAACAAGTAGTTTTCATGTATCAAGTTGCAATTCTAATGCCCTACTCTACCACACAAAAAAAATGGTTTTTTTTTTTGGGGTAGGGTTTTCCTTAGTTGAGCCCTAGATTGAGGAATCAACCTTCTAATAAAATGTATAGTGTGTAAGGAAGTAAGAAAAATTCATCTTTCTTGATGAAACTCTTGTCAATAAGGATTTTGAAATGCATATATGTTGTAGATGTTAAATTTGCAATGAACGATGTAGAAAAATCTCCACAAATGCAATGGATCTACCAAAACCACATCATGGAGCCATGGATGTAATGTCACAATGTAGATCTCTTCTCTTAATGGCTAACAAAAACTAGATCTTGAAGAGGAAATTCTTATAAATGATCTTTGAATCTTGAAACACCTTGAATGCTCGATAAATGCTTGAAATGCCTCACAAAATATACTTTCTTGAGTGCATGTAGTTGCTTCTAGATGTCCTTGAATGAATAGTGGATGTTCACAAATTAGAAAATAAGGTGCCTAGGCTTCCTTTTATACTAGTTATTGGGTGAGAAATTAAAGCAAGTCTACGAGGTCACCCAATTTTCTAATTTGAGTCCCTAAGAAAAAACTAGCCTCAAGACCAAAAATGTTGGATTACAGGTCAACCTAGTCAACATATAGTAGGGTTATCTCAAGAGATTATTTATGATCGACATATTACATTCATGATTGTGTTTGTCATTGATGTCAACATAGCATTATTTCTCTGAAGCCTAGCAAAGTAGTAGACAGAGAACAAGGTCGTATGAACTATGTATTGATAATAAGGTCAAGAACAGTTATGGATGTATTCTACACTATATCCTCATAACATGGATAAGTGCACATACAAAGAGATCAAGAAATGCAGAAGATATGCTTGATTTATAGAGGATAGTTTACAGATAGAGTATCTAAGAAGCAGTTTCTGATGATTGATTTTTATCTCCTTATTAAGATAGAATTGTGATACACATAATTAGATTGTAGTGCCTACCCCTAGTTTACTTTTTAGTTATTATTGCCAAACTCTTTTAGGCTAACTTAATGATTATGTTTGATAATTAGTGGTATTTGATTTCCAGATTGTTGGATATTATTTCATACTCAGTTGATTATATGATGAGTTACCTTGGTACTAGCTATTTCATGTATGCATGATTATTCTTTCAATGATGATGCTAGTGTACAATATTTTTAGTTACCTCATGATGATAATTAGATAGGTTATTTATATGCATTTTATATGGATAATTACCCCATACTTGCATGTGTATGGTGTATCTATATGTTTCACTTTATGTATGATGTTTATGATATGTTTGAGGGAGGGAGTTGTAGTCACCTGCTAGTCGGGATCTACATGATGTACCACTTCCCACCACTATCTGTTTAGTTTAGATTATATGTGTATGTACATGCATGGATTTGATGTAGATTACAGGTACCAGGTATTGACTTCCCTAAATTGCCAGAATGAGTGTACCCTATCGCAGTATCTCAATGGTAAAAGAGGGGAGATAAATTCTTGAGTCCAAATCCTAACCTTAAACCATTTATCCTAAAAAATTGAGACAAGTATCTAAGTTATTTACCTTCTGAATTTGTCAAGTGACATAAATTCATGATTATAACCCTTGAATTTGATCTAGTTTTATGTAATTTATTATGGGTTTTCATATTTAGTCTTGTGGGTCTGTGATTATTTTCCAGTTATAATTAAATCAAATTAAATTAGTATATAATGATTTAATTTAATTGAAATATTATTAAGAAAATTCAATATTTAGTTATATTTAATTAATTGAGAAACTAATTGAATAAAAGAACTACATTTAAAGATTGGTGTAATCATATTTATTTAATTTAATAATAAAATATTTAGGAGTTTCATTTTTAAAATAAACTCTAAATATTATTATTAGTTAAATTAATAAATATTTTATTAGAACGTCTCAAGAGTTAATTAAAGAGAATACATAAATTAATTTAATAAAGACATTTTAATTAAATTGCAAAAAGGTTGCACATGAAAATTAAAATATAATAAAATAATAAAAGATAAAGGTTTTTCATGTGATTGCATGATCGAAGCCCTAAATTGGGGGAAAATGCTTTATTAGAGATTTAGAGTTCATTTCTCAATTACTGGGATTCAGAGAAGCAATTTCTAAGAAGGGTTTTATAAGAAAGGGGATTACTTGTGGGCTCTGTGCATTTGTCGTATTAGCATTAGATTCAGGTAGAATCTTGTGGGTTTATTTGCATAATAGTTTTCCATTCTTCGAATTCCTACCTTATTCATGTCTGGATAAATCTATTTTCAAAGTTTTAAATTAGGTTGAAACCCTTGTTGTAAAATTCATTTGTTCTTCATTGTGAAATTATGTGTGTATGATTTTGATAATTACAAACCCTTGTTTGTAAAATTTTAGAGAACTATATTTTGATACGAATAGGGTTTGAGAGAATAAATCCAGATTATTTTATATAGATTCATTTTATTGTTCATATTTCTTAAATCAGATTTAGTTTGGGAAGAATCTATATATATATATATATATTTTTTTTTTTAAAATTTGATTGAATTAAATTTGGGGGGGGGAGGGGGTGGAGGGGCAAAATTTGGTTTTTCGTTAAATAAAAAAAATGACATGGTGGGTGGGGCCACCAAACCCCCACCCACCTTCCTTCTCTCTTCTCCATGTCGGCGGTCTTGCGATTGCATATGCAATAAATCTATTGCGATAGCAGTAGGTACTACTGTTGATGCAGGATACTATCGTAGCAGTAAATGTACAGGCCAATGGGCCTTTAAAAATGCCTCCCCACATAAATTTTTATCATTAATTTATTATTAATAAATTTTGTTTTATTAATAGTATTTTTAAAAGAATATTTAAAAATTTATAATTTATTAAGTATTTAAATTAAAGTTTTAGATTAGTTTTGATTAAATTAATTAATATTATTATTAATTAATTAAATTTTTATTGAACGTTATTTAATAAATTTGTTTTATTATTAAGTAATGATTACGGTTATTAGTAAACTTTTATTATTTTATTAATAACTTGCTAATTAGTACTTAATAATTTAATGATTATTTTTTATTTGTTTTATAGTTGTAATAAAGACATTAATTTTTGTAAGTTAGTGGTGCTTGTGTTTTTTGATTTAAAAGTGAACATAGATTTAGTTATATGGACAATCTGTAAACTTTATTAAAGTCCAAAACTTACAAAATGTAAACATGAACCTTATTGTTAAATCGAAACTATATGTTTTCAAAATCAAATGGAAACCATGAAACTACACTATAAGTTGTATGTTTTCTTTTGTGTTGGGTTTGTGGTTGACTTAGAGTGTTGACCAATTTTAGGACGTCTACTAGAGGCTGAGAGTTTTTGGTTTTGACAATGTCATGTGATGTATATGTGTACTTGACTTTGGATTAGTCCTGTTAGGATGACTATATTGGTGAAATCTCTAATTTTCGATTAGTGATATTTCAATGCTTTCCAGTTGCTTGTTTAAGAACTGATGTATGATTTATGATTGTATGAGAACTTATGCTTTTATTAAGCTTAAGGTAGGTTATGTGTATGTCATGTTGGGAAGTGGCTTTCAATGGAGGCCAGAGCCCTAAAGAAGTTTCATGGGTAACTCATTGTAGGTTATGTTAATAACAGATAACATTTCATTAAATGAGAGTAAAATGAATTAATAAGAGTCATTGTTTTTCCTTGACCATGCCTCAAAGTGCTAGTATAGGCTAGGATGGGAGTAGAGAGGATGTTTGGTTGCGACCTTAATTCATTAGTATGCCTTGTCTATATGAAAGGATACTAGTGCCACATAGAGTCACTAGGGGGCAAAGTCTAGTGAGGCTACCAGTGTAACCTTAGAGATGGCTCATGTGATGACACTTGCGCACTTACATAGTATATTTCCTACATGTCATTGTTGTCTCTAAGTTTAGATGTTATTTGTGTCTTGGTACCTTTGAGGTAGATTACTTTCAAGTTTTCCTTGACCTAGATGTTGGATTTGTCTTTTGAGTTTGTTATCTTGTTTGGGACTTGAGACTATCTCCTCAACATGGTGGGAGTGGACCATTTAGGTTTCACGAGGTCGGGTGGTAGTGCTTTTTACTTTTACCATTGAGATTTGACAATTTGATGTCGTTGTTGGAGCTCCCTGTTCTATATTATCTTTCATTATGTTCTTGTACTATGATGGATGGTTGTACTTTATTGTATTTGATTTCATCTATCTTATAAGATGATGTAATCTATTTTATGATGTATATTCTTTCAACCTTTCATACCATGTGACTTGTATTTTGGATGATTGTGCATTCTTATTATTGCCAAGTGGTATTCGAGATAATTGTATATTATTTAAATGGATTCATACTTGTAGTTATTCTTTGATGTGGAATTTTTATATATTACTTTTGGTATTAATTAAATTTAAATGTGATTCAACATCATGAAACCCTTAAGAGATGTAATATATTTTATGATGGTTGTTATGTATGTGAGTTAATGCTTCCGCTATATTTTATCTCTTGTGTTATTATCTTTCCAAAAAAAAATGTTTGGAAAACTTAGTAAAACTTTAGGTTAATTTCTTTTGGGTTCCCTGGTAGAGCATTACATCTGGTATCAAAGCCTGGGTTTCTACATTGGGAGCTCTAGGTATATTGGAGCACCACTAGTTGATAACTAGTTGAATTGAAACAAAACTTAAACTATGATATGTATATTCTCAAACTTGAACACTTGAACTTCAAAACTAAAATACTTAAACCTAAAATAAAAAAAACTGGAATTGATCTTTTACTATTTTCAAAACATGATTCTTATGTGTATTCTTTATAGTAGTATGTTTGTATGGTTATTATAACATCTCGTTGTTCTTAGAATATTATTGGAGGATGGTATTTGGGACAAGATCTTCAGTAAGAGGCCCTAGCTCAGGCTATGGGCAAGGTAGGCATATCAATGTGCATGAATTTGCCCATGAAGGTCCTATTCAAGAGGAGAATAGGGAAGAGCACCATAGTAAGCATCAGGCTAAATTAGAGGAGGTTGACCTAAGGTAGATGATGAGGACCATTATTAAGAACCTACCTCCTCCACAAGGTGCAGATCATGAGGGGTCACACCATGCAAGGAAAGAGGAGAGGCATAGGTCTAGGAGTCCTTAGAGAAACCATCACAAGGATAAATAGAGGTCAGTTTAGGCTACTCAACTGAAGGACCTTCAAAGGTCCAAGATTGAAGCTTTCAATGGGATAGGTTTAGGTTATGTGGTTGAGCAATGGCTTATTGCTCTAGACATGTGATTTTCTAATACATGACTTTGACTCTAACGTCAAAGTGAGGTTTTCCATCATCCACATGGAACTCTTTGGGGCCACCCAATGGAACATTGAAGAGAAGAAGTTGGGTGTCAACATGAACACTGTCACATGAGAATTATTTCTAGAGAACTTCTATGAGTGATTCCTACCAGAGGAATGGCAATAGCATAGAGTAGATGAATTTCACAACCTGAGATAGTTTACTTTGACTTTAATAGAGCATGAGAAAAAATCATATGACCTCATGCCCTATGTGGGGATCATTGATAGCTCGCCAATGATGGAAAAACATTTTATTAGAGGCTTGAATAACTATCTAGTTGGGGGTGTTAAGGTGTTTCAACCGAAAACCCTCAAGGTTGCGATACATCAGGCCACACTTGTAGAGTAGAGTGTTACTCTAGGACATGGTGGCTTTGTGGGAGCACCTACAACATTAGGATCCAAGGGTAACCAAAACTCAAGTGGAAACAAGAAACCCCCTTATCCTAAGGGAAATCAAAACACTCAGCTTGCATAGAGAAACCAGTCTTTTGCTAGTAGGGATAACCACTAGTAGTCAGGTGCACCTCTACCAGAGAGGGGATCTGGCAGAGGTACAAGATGTTATTCTTATGGATAGTTTGGGCACATTACAACCAACTACCCACATTGTACATCTCACTATTCAAGTTCTAGGCCAACTGCATTTGAGCCTACAGTTGGAGATGCAGGTAGATCTCATAGAGTATTTGTAGCGGTGGACCACCATTAAGAAAATCATTAGGGGACTTCTATCTTGGGTACATCTCTCTCCATCTTGTTTGATTTAGGTGCTACGGACTCTTTTATTTCACCATCCATAGTAGCTAAATGTAATCTAGAGGCAGTAAAGAAGGGCTTGGGTTGGCAAGTGGAACTAGCCTAAGGAGCCAGGGTTCCCACAAATTCCTTAGTGCAACAGTGTGAACTAAACCTAGGAGTGTTTGTTAAATCAATAGACCTTAGGGTCATCCCTCTTGGCTCTTATGATGTGATTTTAGGTATGGATTGGCTTGGCTCTCACAGAGCTAGTATTGATTGCAGAAAGAAGACCATCAAGGGAAGGACTCAAAGATTGTGGGTATCCAGAGACCTATATCTCTATGGATGATATTTACTATACAATTAAAGTGAAGCTTTTGTAAAGGATGTTAGGTTTTTTCCAATACGGTAAGCGAATTAGAGGAAGAAGACCCTACAGGGAAGACTCTAAACCATCCTATCTTACAAGAAAATATGGATGTCTTTCCTAGTGAGATTTTGGGTATGCCTCCGAAGAAGGATATTGGTTTCAACATTGATCTTATTCCAGGAGTGGAGCCTATTTCTAGAGATCCTTATTGGATGACCACTCAAGAGTTGAGTGACTTGCACCTACAACTTGGGGACGTTTTGGCCAAGGGTAGTATTCGACCGAATGTTTCTCCATGGGAGCATCGATGCTCTTTGTAAAGAAGAAGGATGATTTGTTGAGCTTGTTTATTGACTATAGAAAATTGAACAAGGTGATGATAAAGAACAAGTATCCTTTACCAAGGATTGATGATTTATTTGATTAGATCAAGGGAGCCATAGTGTTCTCCAAGATTGATCCAAAGTCAGGATACCATTAGCTTCACATTCAGGATGTTGACATTCACAAGACCACCTTTCACACTCGTTATGGGCACTACAAGTTCATAGTGGTCCCATTTGGGTTGAGAAACACTCTATCAGTTTTTATGTATCTGATGAATGGGGTGTTTTGTTCTTAACTTGATCGATTTGTGCTTGTGTTCCTGGATGATATTTTGATATATTCTAGATCTCGGAAGGATCATGAGGAACATATACAATAGGTTTTGCAATGCTTGAGAGATAATCAACTTTATGCCAACTCGGTGAAGTGTGATTTCTTTCAACTAGAGATACAATATTTAGGGCATATCATATTAGGAGATGGTATCTCAGTAGACCCTATGAAGATCCAAGCAATTGTAGACTAGCCTACACCCACTACTATGTCAGAGATTCATACCTTCATGGGTCTAGCCAATTATTATCGCAAGTTTGTCCATAACTTTTCCAAAGTAGCATATCTTATCACTTCCCTTTAGAGGAAAGGAAAGAAGTTTACTTGGACAAAGAAATGTGAGGAAGCATTTCAGAAGCTCAAGGAGCTTCTGATGAGTGCATCGATATTATCAGTAGCTAATCCAATAGCTGACTTTATGGTGTGTATAGATGCTTCCCTTGAGGGAATTGGAGTAGTATTGATGTAAGATGGATAGGTGATTGCTTATGAATCACACAAACTCAAGGATCACAAGTTGAATTATCCTATGCATGATCTTGAGTTACTTGTAATAGTTCATGTCCTAGTGAGATGTAGACACTTTTTGGTGGGACACCATTTTGAGCTTCATAGTGATCATCATAGTGTACAGTATATATTTATGTAGCCTAATTTGAATGCTAGGAAAAGGTGTTGGATGGAGTTCCTTTGTGAGTATGACTTCAAGGTGAAGTATATTCAGAGAAAGGAGAATGTGGTAGCTGACACTTTGAGTCGTAGGAGACATAAGACACTATCTATGACTCTTAGTGTGGATTTGAGGAGCCATATACTTAGGCACTTCCTATAGATACTTGTTATTAGGAGGTGAGCATGGAGATAGATTTAGGCAGACCATTGGTGGGAAGGTTTTTAGGTTATGTTTTGGAGTTAGATAGCCTTTTGCATTATTCAGGAAGGATCTATGTACCACTACTGGATGAGCTTCGTACATTGATCCTATCAGAGGCTCATCATGCACCTTACTCAGCACATCCAAGTGTCAAGAAGATGCATGAAAATTTGTGACGGCTATACTTTTGGACAAGGATGAAGCATGATATCATTGATTTCGTGGCTAGGTGTCTTGAGTGCTAGAGAGTCAAGGTAGAGCACCAACATCTAGTAGGGCTTTTATAGCCTAATCTCATTCCTTCATGGAAGTGAAATATTATCTCTATGGATTTCATTGTAGGATTTCCTATGACTGCTCGTCGAAATGATTCTATCATGGTTACTATTGATCAGTTGACTAAGGTGGCACACTTTTCACTGATGAGGTCATCCTACACAACAACTTGAGTAGCTAATGTCTTCATGCGTGATATCATGAGATTGCATGGTTTTCCCTAGAAGATCATTTCAGATAGGGATCATGTATTCACATCCACATTTTGGACATCCTTATAGCATGATCTTGGAGCACCATTAAACTTTAACTCATCTTATCACCTTGAGACAGAGGGCCAGACCGAGAGAGTGACTCAAGTTTTGGAGGATATGTTAAGGATGTATGTGATGGACAGACAAACTCTATGGGAGGAATATCTTTACCTAGTTGAGTTTGCTTACAATAATCGATATCACAATTCTATTGGGATGGAACCTTATCAAGCTTTCTATGGTCATCCTTGTTGTACACCGTTGAGTTGGGACAATCTTGAGAATTGCATCCTGTTGGGTCTTGAGATCACTAGTAAATTTTGACTCAATTTTCAACAAATATAGGTCAAAATTTTGATGCAGGTTGGTTGAAATTTTGGCCAAGCAGTTCATAGTAAATTTTCTTGGCGAAATTTGGACCAACCAATGTTTGGTCAAAATTTCAACCAACACATTCGTCGAAAAATTTTAATTTTTGCTAGCTCTGATTTGTCAGTGTTGGTCAAAATTTCCACCAATGTTTGGTCAATTTTTTTTTAGAATTGGTCAAAATTTTGATAATTGGTGGAAATTTCAACCAAGTCTTGGTAGAAAACTATCAAGAATTGGTCAAAATTTCCACCAATGTTTGGTCAATTTTTTTTAATAATTGGTGGAAATTTTGACCAATACTTGGTAGAAAACTATCAAGAATTGGTCGAAATTTCCACCAATGTTTGGTCAAATTTTTTTATATGTTGTATCAAGCAATTGTTTCTTATCCAAGCCATTTAATTTGCAACCTTTTAAATCTCTGCAAAGATAAAGTTGGAGCAGGAGAATTTTTCTTCTCAAAGGTGTCCTTTGATTTTAAAGTGTACATCATTTGTTGACATGTTTAATGATTAATAAGGTTGATAAATGTTTTAACAAGTGGATAACTAATTCACCACCCCCCACCCTCTTAGTTATCTTGGTGGACATTACTTTCTAATAGGGGTAACCTCAAAGCCTCAAAAACCACATAGATGAAATCAAATGAAAAGGAATTCAGTGAGAGAAAGAGTTGATTGAGCACAAATCCATCCATGGTCTATAAAATAACTAAAAGATGAGAGCTAAAAGTTCTAAATAATAGGCACTTCCATTTTAAGGTGCTATAATACTATAACTAGTATATTGAGGTCACCCACTTAGATACACTACCTGTAATAACCTTTCTTTAGTCATATATTGGTAACTATAACAAGAATAAAGACAATTTCAAATGCAAAATCATACCTAATATATTTAGACCATCAATTGTCAAGTCCACATTTGTTGCTATCATTACTAGTACACCTAGGTCATCATCTTCAAAGTCTACTTGGTTTATACCACAAGTATTACACCAAGGCAATCATCTTCAATGTCTACATAAGTATCCTATTTAGTAGACTGAAATCATCATTTTCAAAGTATATATCTATAGAGGTCATCGTACCTAATATATTGAGACCATCATTTGTCAAAGTTCATATTTGTTGGTATCTTTACTAGTACACCTAAGTCATCATCTTCAAAGTCTTCATGAGTTATTCTAATAACTAGTATATCGAGGTCATCATCTTCAAACTCTACTTGGTTGGCACCATAAGTATCACACCAAGGTCATCTTCAAAGTCTATATCTAGATTGTATCTTAGTCTTCATGGGTTAGTATCATAAGTAGTATATTGAGCTCATCATCTTCAAAGTCTACATAAGTAAATATTATATTTAATAAATCAAAATCATCATCTTCAAAGTCTACATGAATGTATTATATCTTATATACAAAGATCAACATATTCCATATATACCGTCTTACCTATCAAAACTAATATGCCTAAATCTTCACCTTCCAAATCTAAGTTACTACTCTTTATTTAATAATTGAAAGTAATCATACAAAATTATAGATATATCCCTTTATTGAAAAACATTAGATTTTGGTTTGTCACATTGACTTTCTTTATTTGTAATCTCTGTTTTGTTGAAAAAATAATTTTTTTGGTTTTTCCTGCGCTGGAATTTTACAACGGATCTAGGAAATTGCGTTAGCTCTATTCATAGTAAAATTGGAAAAATAAATGAAAAAATTAAAAAGATTTTTAACGGCTCGTTAAATGGGCCGTAAACGTACTGAATAATCACCATTAACGTGTAACAGGATCAACCCTTCTCTTAATTCCCATAAGATAAACACGATTCTCAAGATTTCCCATATCACCGCGCATCTCAACTAAGTCCTCTCCTTCGTATGAAAGTGCATTTTCGTGGCTGTATAGACGTTGCCGCATCTCTTCACCAGTAATTTCATCTCTTAAAACCTCCAGCCGAATTTTATCCCTTAAAAAATTCACATGGACCGCATGAAAAGTCGGTGAGGGAATTCACACTAGTAAATGGAAGTGTGTTACAGAGGACCCACAAAACAGGGGATACAGACAAAGAGAGATTCAATTCGGCAAGAACTCTCTGTGTGTTTTCTTGACTCGATGGAGATTTTCCAATTACAATGGGCCAAGTGGAATAGAGTGAGGTGTACGCGTCTTCCAGTCAAAAGAATTTGTGGGAAATGGAAGGAAAGATTGCTCCTAGCTGTGGTTGGAATTTAGGGAATTGAAAAATTTCTAAGTTTGGTGTAAAGGATGACATATGTGAGCTGGCATTTGAGATTTAATTTCCACAGCGCACGTTTTGTCAGTGTATTAAAGCTGAGAAGTGGGTGTACTGGTTCTGACCCATCCGAGCTCTATTGGTCTAGACAATGGCTTCCGTGTGTTGTAAATCAGTTGTTTTCTTGTTGCTGGCCGCGAGTTTGGGCTTCTTTGATGTTGTCTGCAATGGAGGGGATTCAATTCAGAGCGAGACCACCTCAAGGAGTTTGCTGGAGAATGGACTGGGGAAAACCCCTCCAATGGGGTCAGATTTCATGTTCCCTTGTGGTTGATGTGGATTTGGAGATCTTGTTTGATCAATGGAGTTTTTTTTACTGTTGTGATGTGACTTGTTTTGTCTTTTTGTCTTCTGTTGATGAGTGTTGCAGATGGAATAGTTGGAACCACTTTGGATGTGATATCAATGAAAACATCATAAAGGAAACTGGTATGCAATGGCTGCAGTCTGTATAATAAATGATTGATTGCTTGGTTCAGATATTCGATCTAATTGGAAGACAATTGAGAACACAGGATTTGATTTTCCGCATTGTTTCGAAATCTACCGTCAGCTTCATAAAAATGAAGTAATGTGAATCCTACCAGCTTCTTTTGTGACTCTGTTTTCTTGGTCATTGCAGCTGATGCATTGGTTTCAACCGGCTTCAAGGATCTTGGATACGAGTATGTGAATATAGGTAAATCTAGTCTGCTTGTACATGGATTCAAGTCGAACATGTTACAGGAATTGGAGCGAGTTATCCGCATTATTATAAGTATTGCTTTGAATCCTTAGATCTGGGACAAAGTTTCGGGTCACTGCATTACTAATATGTGAAATCTTGGTGATTTGGATTCTTCACATTGGATTGATCAGATGATTGCTGGGGGGAGTTCAAGCGATCCGAAGATGTGTGTTTTGAGAACCAACAGAATTATTTTTGTGATTTTATGTTTTTGATTGTTCTCTACGAGTAAGCCACATTGTCAACTAATTCCATGTTGAATCTCTTTGATTTCACAGGGAAAATTGGTTCCTAGAGCTTCAACATTCCCATCTGGCATCAAGGCGCTTTCGGACTATGTTCACAGCAAAGGTCTCAAATTGGGGATATATTCAGATGCTGGGTATGGAAAACAGAGATCTAGGGTCTGAAATCGTGCAGGCTAGAAGTATCATATCACTTTTCTTATTTGTTAGCATTGTTTGATATGTTTCTTTGATTTTTCAGATACTATACTTGTGCCAAGAAACAACCAGGTTCCTTAGGATATGAGCAATTAGATGCAGATACATTTGCTGAATGGGTACAATTACTGCATCCTCCTACAGTCCCAAAAGCAAATTTTCAATGTAAGTTTTGAAAAAATGAAATTGGCCTCACTGATTGTTGTTCATGATAGGAAGTGGACTATCTCAAATATGACAACTGCTTCACGGATGGCAGTAAACCAGAAGTTCGGTATGTCTTTCTTTATTATCCTTCAAGATCTACTTGGGTTATCCAAATGAGTGTTGTTAAATGATGGGTGTTTAAGATGAAAATTAATTAAGAACTTCAAAGCTTCTGAATTTGATTGTGTATATATATTTTTGCATCTTGTGTATGAATTGTTCATCAATCTTTCCTAGGATCAATTAACCTAGTAGAGGGTGTATAAGATAAAGAATAATAATGCTCTTCAATCTTTCATGTGGATCAGTAAAGTATATTTTCGCATGAAATTGACAGATACCCAGTGATGAGAGATGCACTTCTGAAAACAGGGCGTCCAATATTTTACTCTTTGTGTGAATGGTAATGCTTTGAGCTATTCGCAGCATAGAATTGGCGCTGCTTATCATACTAATTCTTCCTGCTAATGGCCTGCTGCTAATTGACATTATGTTCTTGCAGGGGAGTAGACCATCCGGCTACATGGGGCGCAAAAGTTGGAAATAGTTGGAGGACAACACAAGATATTAATAACACTTGGGATAGGTGATAAGCTCAATCCCGAATTCATGGATTGCTATGGTGCTTGACTAAATTAGTATATGACCCTTATGATTGCTATGGTGCTTTCTGAGCATGGATGCTTAAGTGGTTCATTTGGTGCAGCATATCCTCTCGAGCAGATCTGAACAATAGATGGGCAGACTATGCAGGACCAGGTGGATGGAATGGTGAGAACTTTCCCAATTGCACAGAAATGCAACTGATATTGCATAGCCATTGAATTTTACTGAAATTGTAACTGGCCACAATTTTTTTCCTTTCTACTGGCCTAAAAATAAAATCACCACTTGCAAGTCCAGATTGTACCCATTTTAATTTCTGCAATCTTTCATCTTAGCCTACTCATAGAGTGCGCAAAGTGAGATATGAGGCTACTGATACTCTTTCGCTACTCCAGGTTGAAATATAGATAGCGGCTGTTAGGGTTTGAAAATGTCTATAGTTTAGATAAAACGCAATTTTAACAGGGAATTAATCATCCATTTTAAAGCTTTTATGCTCTGCTATATTAGCCTGACCATGTAACTAAGTGTACTCACTATGCATTTGTGGATCAGATCCTGACATGTTGGAGGTGGGAAATGGAAATGTGAGCAGAGAAGAATACCGTTCACATTTCAGCCTCTGGGCCCTAATGAAGGTAACACTTATTTTATCCTTTATTCCTAACCTTTACAAGTTTGTTGATGATCATATATAAAGCTGCTTAGGAGCCATACTAGAAAAATGTTATATCAGATGTGGACCAGGAAACATGGAGTTTGCTGTGGTATAACTAAATATAGCTCAGCAAACAGTGTTATCCGTACTGAAGCATTGAACCCTCACTCAAAATATGTTTGAGTTCCTTTAAGAAATTATCAACGGGGACAAAATAATAACTAAAACAAGTGTTATCCACTTATTCCTGAATGATGATAGAAAAATTGAAATTCAATTTCATTTAACATTTTGATGAATGGTGAATGATCCAAAACATTGATGAAAAAAAGGTTCCACAATCAAATCCAGGAGCAATTGTATGATATTCCATTTCCTCATAATCATGATTGCAGGCACCATTACTGATCAAAAAGTAAGAAAAAAAAAGTGTTATCCACTATTTACTGAATGATGATGATACAATTTGGAATTCAATTCTCTGAATATTCCGACGATTGGAGAATGATCCAAACCGTTGATGAAAAAACTTTACACAATCAAATCCAGGTGCAATTGTATGATATGCCATTTCCTCTTAATAATGATCACAGGCACCATTGCTGATTGGATGTGATGTGAGATCTATGAGTGCAGGGACAAGAGAGATTCTTGCCAATGCAGAGGTGATTGCAGTCAATCAAGGTAAGATGCTTTTTAATGTATGCCCACTAGAATGGTCTCTATCTAGGTCTAGGTCTATATTCCAATCAAAGTGCGTAAAGGCTTAATGGAGTAAATGGGTAGGAATATCTTTTATAAATTATTCCTAATCCTACATTATCTCACCAAGCTCAACCACAATAAAATATATCAATGTACTACTTTTTTAGATCAAAAGAAGAAGATGAGAGTTGACTCCTAATCCCTTGTATTCAAATTCTCTGCAGACCCATTGGGAATACAAGGAAAAAAAGTGACCAAATATGAAAAGCTTGAGGTATTCATGCTCATCACAGATTGTTTGGTTCTTATATCATTCTTTCTCTGTATATTCTACGCTGAAGCAAAAGAAAATGGCGTATGCAGGTATGGGCGGGGCCATTATCCAAGAATCGTGTGGCTGTAATCCTATGGAACAGAAGTGAGACAAGAGTCCTTATCACAGCCTTATGGGAGAAGATTGGTCTTCGCCCTGAGGAAGAAGTTAAAGTCAGAAACCTATGGAAGGTAATACGGTACTCTTCTCTAGAGTCAAATCAAAATTGTTCATTCTCTTCGAGACCCACAAACTAATATGATTGAAAGAACCTTTAAAGGGAAGTGGCCAGCCAGCCAGCCACGAAAACCATTTTTCCCACATAACATATTTTAACTTTTCAAAAATAAACAAAGTATTTCTCCTAGTATGATAAACGGTTTTTGCGTCTGTATAGCCATTGCCCCTTTAAAGTAGTAATCTTTATATTTAATATTTTGAATGCTAAGGGCATTCCAATGTACTGATGGATCATGATATTATTATATTGATTTTGCAGCATAGAGATGAGGCAGGCACCCACAAGGGCAAGCTGACAGCATCAGTGAAACCACATGCTGTTAAAATGTATATTTTAACAAGAATTAATCAGTAAATCATTGCAAATAAGAGTTTTGGCAACACAAGATGAAACCCTCTACATAAAGGTCCATCTTTATTAACCTGAGAGTTCATTTCGGGAAAATTTATGAGATCCCCCTGGCAAATAATGTCATTATTGGAATAAAGTTGTCTGGCATTCTTTGGATCTATTCGGTCCTCTGGCTGAAGGCTGAAAAGCTTATGAATTATGTACAAACATTTATATTATTGCTGCATTCATAATAAAATGCATGGAAAGTAAGGAGACCAAGTGTAGAAAATGAGTTCTTGTTTATTTTCTTACTTTTTAATCAGTGCATTATAATGTATTGTTGAGGACCACGTGATGTATGTGACCCCACAATATCAGTCAATTATATTCTCGAAGGTGTTGAACATCCCTTTGGTTGCCATTATTAATCATTAATAATAATTATCATTGGATCTTCTTTACAAGGGAGGCCACAAACTATAAAGAAATCTAATAATTAGAATTGGCTCACATCCTCTTTGGTAAAAGTTATTTTGTTGGTGCTATCAGTCAGCATTCTCGAGAAAAGTATATATATATATACATATACATATAAAGTAATTATGTAAATAACTATTCATCAATTAATTATAGATTCGAGCAAATAATAGTTGGAAATGCTATAGCATGTAAAACAATATAATTTTACTGAATTTAATATAAAGATAAATTTATTTAATTTGGAATGCTAAATATGATGTAAAAAAATTCATTTGTCTAGTTATAAAAAAATAGGTAATCTAGGAATGCTTTGAATGCCCTAAGTCTTGTCTAGAATTGTAGCCTAGTAGGGGTGATATATGGACATTCTTTTAGAGTCATTAATAGACTCAATCCTTCATAATCACTTGCAAAACTAAAATGTGTCTTGTACCAAAGAGCAAAAGACAAATAATGCTTGATCATCAATACAATGGATTAGGTTGAATTGGACAATGATCACAAACTGTACATATGATGCCTTACTTATAAAGACAAGATTGGTAAGGAGGATTGGGCAAAATTGTGACATGTCTTTTAACCTTATATAACAAACAACTAATATAACAATTATAAAATATCATAAGCTTAAGAGTTAAATGTCAAAGATAAGATGTGATACAATTGGCAACGAATACTTCTAGAAAGATAATTTTGACCTAAGTTCTAATGTAAACATGACAAACTAGTGAGTGATAGGTAAAATACCTTATTTACTAAAACCATTCTTAAGTGCACGTTTGACGACAATGCATTATTAAGCAAATGATGAATATTATGATGGTTATGGGTCCTAGCTACTAGGTCATATGAAGTGTCCATTTGCAATACAATCTCTCACAAATAGCGATAAGGAGAGAATCTAGTAGGACAAAATTCTTCTCCAAATGAGAGAAAAAAACAAGTGATAAACAATGAAGGACTTAATAATACCCCACAAATATTTATATTCACCATGAATACAAAATGAAATATCCCTCTTTAAGAATGAAAGATAGAGGCTATGTAGCCCCACACAATGTATAATCTCTTGTAAAAATGGTGAATCCTCGAAGAAAAACATGATCTAATGCCTACGAACAAAATTTAATATGTAGTGAAGTCAATAGACCAAGTACACATGTAGGAAATGCTTTCCATTTTCAAATAGGAACTAGAAAGAAAGAAGATAGTAACTCTGAGGTCTATTGGTGCTGCTAATTCCTTATCAGGCAATGATGTCACAATCATGCCTAATCAAAATGGAAGGTGAAAACTAGAATAACGTGCTAATTGATGTTGATCTATATCCAAATACAAATATGATGTAACAATAACTATAATTGATTTTTCATCAAATAGGAAAGTTAACCACTCAAACTAGTCTTCCAAATTTGAAATGTGAGACTCTATAAACGAGTTTGAAATGACAATTGAGAATTCATCAAACAAATATGTACTTGAAAGACATTGATTTACTTGTTACAAATAATTACCAAATGCTCTTAATGAATAAAGAATAGAAATTGATAAGTGATTTCAATTGGAGTAGTGTGAGTTGTATGAAAGGTCTCTTAATTACCATATTCAAGTTCCTCTAATGTGTCATCATGAAAGGGTAGATTATCAACGTTTTCAAGTGGAGTGAGGCAATCTAATATAACATCATTCAAGAATGGGGGATTATGTGTATCTCTATAGATCTCCTAAATATTGACTAGACCATGTATGGGTATTTAATTCATAAGATACGATTGTAGAGCTTTTAAAAGATGCTTTCATTTATGCTTTTATGAATCAACACTATGATATAATCATTTTTAATACCCCAAATTAACTTCTTCCATTTTGTTTTGAGCTCAAGACAAGTTTATAAATATGAGGCAAATTATTGAGCTATATGCAATGCATCACAATGCCTTCTTGCTAGGCCTCAAAATATTCTTAGTCAAAATGGTTATAGAAGGAAGAGTTACATAACCTCTTATTATAATAATTTCATTCTCTTAGTGGATTAAATCATATAAAAATAATGATATGGGGACTAAATTAAGTGATTTGTTCAAAACAACACCTTCCTAAGTGCTTGCATGTTTAAGTAACCATCTAGAATGCAAATACGAAAAAAATGAATGCAAATATACTTGTAGATAAATTTGGAAAAAGTGCATACATCACTAGACATAACTCCTCAATACCTTTTCCATGACGCAAGAGTGTAGAAGTATGTACTTCAATGCTAGGAAAACATTAAACTAATTTACCTTCACATAAGATAATAACATACCATCATAAATAGAGTTGATTAAAATGTACAATAATATTTCCTTATAAATCCAAGAGCGAAAGAGAGTGCATCAATGAGTTACAAGGGTAGGTACACCACCCTAAAACTCCTTTGCACAAATTTTAATTGATTCAAAAGCATACTAGATGTAAGAGAAATCTTGCATCACCCAAAAATGTTTCCTTTTTGTTTCTTGAATAAAGGTTGTCTCAGTGCAGAGTTGTTGTTTCTGGAGGATTGCTACTTCGTAAGTCAGTCATATGAGCTTAGAATGTCCTAATTTCAGAGGTGGATGTTCTTCTTAGATATATCATGCTACCTGTTGAGGCTTAGTGCCATATCACGATTATTTGTTGAGTTGTTGCAGATTTTTGGTGTGCAATTTTGGTATAAAAACTTCAAGCTCAATTTTGAAGGCCTTAGAGGCCCTAGATGGGCTCCGAAATGGGGTAGACTAGAACTTGGGTGAGTCAAGCCTTGTAGATTAGAAACCGAGGATTTCAAAAAGGGGTTATAATAGCCAATCAAAGAAATGGTTCAAAAGTTATGGTCTTTTGAAGTTGGGCTGACCAAAATTTCCAAAATAAGTGTCAAAGGTGTTTGGGTTGATTCTATATGTAATTTAAGGGTTAGTCAATCTCAAGGGTTGGGGTTTGATGCCTATAAACTTCCTAAGCAGTGTAAAAATGTCTATATAAGGAATGCTGATACATTTTCTAAGACAACTTTGGGTGATAGTTTACAACTCTGGTGTTGTAATTTATTGTAAGAAAGGAACCTAAGTGGGTTTGCATAGTGTATTTCAAAATTCTACATTTCTGATGATAATAAGAAACTCATATTGCAAATAGATGTTATTTCTAATTTTTTGCTATGCATTTGTGGTATTAAGGGGATCATCCTTCATCAAGTGGTATCAAAGAAGGAGTTCCTGAGTGTGTAAACAGATCGCTGATTGTGAGGTAGTTGCACCAAGATCGTGGTTTGGGTTGAGCATGTAGATAGATCACCGATTGTAAGGTAGTTTGCACTAGGGTTTTAGTGGAATCATGAAAATACCTCCACAAAGAGAGTGTGGTTGAAGAGAAGTAGGTGTTACACCTAAGGGTTTTAGAGCCCTTTAGAGACAAATGCAAGCATTGGAGGAAAAAATGAGCAGGGGGGTAATTCTTGTTGTAAGAAATGAAAGAGAGGATGAAGACAAAGAAGAAAATGATGAACATGAGGCTGTTTTGAACCTTAAAGAATAAAGGCTTTTTAGGGCCATTTCCAAGATTGAAAAAAGACCTAAGTTTGAGGTTCCCACATTTTTGGGATATCTTAACCTAAAAGAGTTGATCGATTGGATCAATGAATTGAAAGAATAATTTGAGTATAAAGATATTGAGGATCCTGATAGGGTCAAGTTGCTAAGGCCAAACTGAAGGGTCATGCAAAGATTTGGTGGCTAGAAATTCACATGAAGTGAAATAGAAGAGGGAAGTAAAAAATCATAAGATGAGTGTAAGAATTTGCCTTAGGGAAAAATTCACCCAAGACCAAGGAACTCAAGCACAAGCACAACAGTAGACCAAAAGAGTATGATTAGAATAACGATATGATACTCAATTCAATGTAATTGATTGAATTGATTGATGTGATAGTACACTAGAGGTGCCTATATATAAAGGCCTCTGGAATGCTTCTAGAATGCTCAGGAGTTAGCAACATGATAAGTCATACAACCAAGCACATGTCCACCATGAGTGGATTATCCTCCATTAAGCACAAGAGTAAGTGTGATGATGAGAGAATAAGCCTACAAAGGTGTAGCACGCAAAAATATGTTGTAGACACCATGTGCTGAATTAAAGTTGCTTACTTATGTGTCGTCAACATAACAACTCATAAGAGTACGCAAACTCCTAAGTGTCTCACCTAAGAAATAATAAAATAATGCATTGACCTAAGTAAACTTAAGTAAAGTGTAATAAGTAAATACTTATTTACACCAACACCCCCCTTTAAGTGCAACTTAGGGGAATACACTTAAGCTTACAAAAGATCGGATGAAATGCAAGATGGGCCCCGACTATTAGGCCATGTTAGGTACCCATGTACATAATACAATGCAATCTCTCATAAAGTGGAGAAAGAGGGAAAACCTCATGGGAAAAACCCTCCCCCAAAAAGAGAGATGAAAAATCAAGATGCATGGACGGATGGAGTAACATACATCAAGTATATACAAAAGAGAAGAAGGACAAAACCCCATAAGAGGAAAAAGTCCCCCCATAAAAGAGAAGAAGAAGGAGACATGGTAGTCCCTCCCCCAAATGTAGTGTGTTGATAAGTGATAGTTGGTCCAATGTAGAAGTTGATCCATGACCGTTGAATAATGTTCCTCCCCTTTGGAAGAAATAATGACAAAGGTACAGGTGAGATGCTTCCCTTATGTGTAGAAAGAATCTTGAAGATGTATGGTGTCTCTGAAACCTGCTCAACTGTCCCTGTGTTGATGCGGATGGTTGCTCCTTCCAATACTGTGGAAAAGAACATGTGTAGATTGAGCAAGGATGGATGGAGAACTTGTCCCAAAAAACCATATGTCTCCTTAAATGATAAAGAGACCTTTTGCAACTGTTGTACATAAGGATCCACAATCATATCAACCTGTGAAGACAGATTACGTAGAGAATGGACATGAGGGTCAAAGTGAGCCCTCATGAGAACTGAAGAAGGTTCTTCTTCATCAAAGAGAAGATGTATATCATCAATGATGTCTCCCAAATCTACTATGTTGGACTCCACAAACAAACCTAAAATATCTGTCAAGAAGTCATCCACTAATGCTGGAACTGGAAGACAAGGTGTACCTACTATGCTGGACCTATCATTGTAGCAATGGATGAAGTATTTGCCTCAACAAAGAGAAGGAGAATGTCATCGATGATGTCTCCTACATCTTCAATGTGAGACTCAACGAACAACGCTACAATGTCTAGAAGGAAGTCATCCCATGAAGCTGAAGTAGGAAGACATGGTAAATCCTACTGCACTAAACCAGGAGCATCTGTGGCTGGAACTGGATCAATAGAATCAACAGGAGTATCAGGAGATGGGATCTCATTTGGAGTTGGAGGAACCATGACTGAAGTGACTAAAGATAGAATTCCCTCTGGAAATGGAGGGACTCGTGAATCTTCATATACTTCCCAAAGAGCCATCCAAACATCATAAGGAAAACTTTCCATATGAAGAGGAGCAAAAGATTCCTTACTCATACAATTATACATAAAGTGAATAAGAAGATGAAGATGATCTACCCAATTAGGATTAGGTGGTAATATCTTCGAGTAGAGATAAGGAAATACTTTCTAATGTTCTCTTAGATGATCAAGCATCAAAGCACTCCATTTCTGATAGTTCCTTGGTGTCAACTTTGGTCTAATACCAGACTGACAAATGTGACAAGAATCCATGAGATCAATATATGCACCCCCCAAAATGCAAAAAAAATCAATCAACCCCCCCTAATGTATGATTTGGCACTTTATAGGTAGTGCGATTACAATGGGCAATTTAGGGCCTATTTCTGAAAGCAGTATTTCTATCCACAGAACCTATAATCTGATTGTAGATCTAGAAAGTAGACCAAAAAAAATCACTTTAAAAAAAAATGGAACCTGATTTGGTGTCCAAATGAGCTCGTAGTAAGCATTTGAAGAGGCAAAATTCAAGATTTGCAACTTGTAGAAAAATTTAAGAATAGAGGTATCAAACATCCTACACCAATGTGTAGATCACAAAATTCTACCCCAAAAATAAAAAAAATTGCTCACAAAAAGGAGTCTGTATGAGGGAGATATCGCTGTTTGAAAATCATCTCTGTTATTATTTTTTCTAAATTTCTATCGTCACACCTCCGAAAATCAATTAACTCTAGATTTCACCTCAGATGTCCAATTTTGATGAAACAAAAGTCAATTTGGAGGTTTTTTGACCTTCTAAATATGATGAAAATATCTGATTTGCACCAACAAGCTCCAATCTTGTCCTGCAAATAATCTCTCCTCTATAGGCCTAATGGCAAATTTTTTTTTGAATAATAATGCAAGTCCAAAAAAAATAGCAAAGATTCAAATGATAAAATATTCAAATCTGAAATTTAAATTCAGAGATCTAAAATGATCATACAAATTCTACAAATTGGGAATCTAGGTGCCAGTTTGCAAAAAAAATTTGCCTCGAATTCGACTATGGCTCAATATAGGCAAATTTATAGTCAATTTTCACCGAATCGACATTTCAGATGCAATGGAAAGGTCCTCTTTGACTCTAGATACTCTCAATTTCTACGGATTCTCTAGATTTGGGTCAAGGTGCTAAGAAAGAATGGTCTCAAATGACTACGTGAAGAGAATCTCCCAATGCTCTGATATCATGTAAGAATTTGCCTTAGGGAAAAATTCACCCAAGACTAAGGAACTCAAGCACAAGCAGAATAGTAGACCAAAAGAGTATGATTAGAATAACAATATGATATTCAACTCAATGTAATTGATTGAATTGATTGATGTGATAGTACACTAGGGGTGCCTATATATAAAGGCCTCTGGAATGCTTCTAGAATGCCTAGGAGTTAGCAACATGATAAGTCATACAACCAAGCACATGTCCACCATGACTGGATTATCCTTCATTAAGCACAGGAGTAAGTGTGATGATGAGAGGATAAGCCTACAAAGGTATAGCATGTAAAAATATGTTGTAGACACCATGTACTAAAATAGGAGTGCAAATAACTATGTTGTCTACATGACAACTCAGTTAATTATGCAAACTCTAGTGTTGTAGACACCATGTGCTTAATTAGAATTGCTTAATTTTGTGTTGTCAACATGACAACTCATAAGAGTACGCAAACTCCTAATTGTCTCACTTAAGAAATAATAAAATAATGCATTGACCTGAGTAAACTTATGTAAAGTGTAATAAGTAAATACTTATTTACACCAACAATGAGAATAGCTGATAGCTAAATTGAAGGGAAAATTCATTTCTATGGATTATGAGCTTGATTTGCTAAAGAAAATGCAAGGTTTGAAGCAAGTGGAAAATTTTGTTAAAGAGTATATTGAAGAGTTCTACCGAGTTCTCATCAGACTAGGCCATGCAGAAGTTGGCAAGGAGAAAGTTGCCCATTATCTTAATGGGTTGAGGCCAAAGATTTAGGAGGAATTAAGTTTGATCTGAATGAATGTTATTGAAGAGCCATACCCATTTGCCATAAGAGTTGAGGAAGAGCTGAATAAGAAGTTTGATAACAAGAATAGTGGAAGAGGTCACAGTGGAAGATTTGGTAGATGCTCTTATAGAGGCTGAAATGATGATCATAAGAACAAGGATGGAACAAGTAGTAGAGTTATAATTAGAGGGGAAACAATTCTAATTGTTTCCATGATTAGAAAAATAGATATTAGAGAGGAAGAGGAAGAGGGGAAGGATCTGGAAGAGGAGGCTTTCGTCGAAAAAAATTTCACCGCAGAGAAGAAGAGCATGGAACATTTGAGTGTTCCTAGCGCCAAGGAAGGACTGATAGAAAAATAGAAGGTTAGACTAGAGTTGCGCATGTTGATGAAGATGTCAAATCATCACATTTTGAAGATGTTGAAAGAGGACAAGTCCTAGTTAATAGAAGAGTCTTGTGAATGTAATCAAAGGAGGAGTTTGTTTCGCACAAGGTGCAAATGTGAAGATAAGCATTTTGATGTGATAATTGATGGTAGAAGTACTGACAATCTAGTGTCAAAAATATGGTCACAAAGTTAAAGCTCAAGAGGTAGAAACACCTATGTCCATACCCCATTGCTTGGGTGTAGGATGACCACTAGGTCATGGTCAATAAGTAGTGCCTAGTGAAGTTCAAGATTGGAAGCTACTAGATGAGGTGCTTTGTGATATCATACCTATAGACATATGCCATATGTTTTTGGGTAGATCATGGTAGTTTGATAGACATGTTGCACATAATGGGCATGCAAATACCTATACACTGATAAAGGATGGGGTGAACATAAGCTAAAGCCATTGAAGGATACATATAAAAAGGTATTTAGTGTTGTTAGAGTATGTTTTTTGATAGAAATAAGTTCTTAGAGGGTATGAGGCATGAGCATATCCATTTTTCTATAATTCTAAAAGATGACAAAGAAGAAGTAGAGGAGGTGCTTGCATAAGTTGCTGATATATTGAAATAGTTTCCAGATATTGTATCGAATGATGTACTTGATGGATTACCACTAGTGCAGAAGGTCGGTCATCAGATGGACTTGATTCCAGGAGCCATTTTTCAAAAAAAGGAAGTGCACAGAATGACACCAACAAAAAGTGAAGAGTTGAACAAACAAGTTCATGAGTTGTTGCAGGATGGGTTGATTCGAGAGAGTCTAAGTCCATGTGTTGTATTGGTAGTATTAGCACCAAAGAAGAATGGATAATGGAGGATGTGCATAGTTTCATGGGAAATTAATAAGATCACAATCAAGTATAAGTTTTCATTGTTGCAAATGGATGATATTATGTACTGTTTGAGTGGAATTATGTATTTCATGAAGATAGATCTAAAGAGTGGGTACCATCAGATTCACATTGGGGAAGGAAATGAGTGGAAGACTACTTTCAAGACAAGAGAAAGATTGTATGAGTGGTTAGTCATTCCTTTTGGGCTAACCAATGCACCGAGCACTTTCATGTAGCTCATCAATGAGGTACTGAAGGAATTTTTGGGTAAGCTTTTCATTTTTTATCTAGATGATAGATTGATCTTTAGTAAGACATTGGAGGAACATTTGATGCACATTCATAAGGTGTTTGATAAGATAAGGGAAGAAAACTTGTTGATAAATCTAAAGAATAGTAGTTTTTTGAATAAGGAGTTGGTGTACCTAGGATTGGTAGTTCCAGGAGAAGATCTAAAAATGGACCTTGACAAAGTGAAAGTTATCCTTGAATGACCTACTCCATAGAGTAGGATTGAGGTAAGATCTTTCCATAGAATAGCTAGTTTTTACAGAAAGTTTATCAGAGGCTTTAGCAATATTTGTGGACCTTTGAATGAAACAATGAGAGGGGATAGAAAATAATTTTACTATACTATAGGAGTAGATAAGAGTTTTAATCTGTTGAAGTAGAAAGTTACAAAACAACCTATTTAAGCACTTCCACATTTTAATAAGATATTTTAAGTATAATGTGATGCTAGTGGTACTACAATAGGAGTTGTTTTGATCCTAGAGGGTAGACCTGTTACTTATTTCAGTGAGAAGTTGAATGATTCCAAAAAAAAATATTTTTTTTATGATCAAGAATTTTATGCTATATTTTAGGCATTGAAGAAGTGGAGACACTATCTTCTTCCTAAAGAGTTTGGTTTGTTTACTAATAATCAAGCTTTGTAATATTTGAATAGTCAAAGAAAATTGAATCAAAGATATTTGAAGTGAGTTGAGTTTTTGCAGAGTTATACATGTTGGATACAATTGGTTAATTGTGTGTTGTCTTTGATGTTACACAAATGTCATATCATTATCAGTCAATAAATGTCAATCTGACTCGAGAAGTGAAGATAGTTCTTAGTGTCTACCAAGCATTCCTATGTTTGCCTAGTTTAGAAGGCAGTGTCTACCGAGTTCACTTGGGCATTGAAAGAAATGTTGTAGAGAGTAAGTGTTAACCGAGCTCACTTAGGTAACAAAGGAAAGTTGGATGGAACTAGTGCTAACCAAACTCACTCGATTGCCAAAAGGATTTTTGTAAGTTTGCAGTGTTAATTGTTGGTTAACAAAGGAAATCATTTCAGAGTTAGTTTCTACCAAGCAGGGTCAGCTAACGAAGGATTTTCTTATTTTATTATATTAAGCTTAATTGATTTATCTATTCATTCGAACCAACTAAGGTGATGAATATGTATTATTCTAAGTTGTATTTAATAAAACTTGACAAAGTGGAAGATATAAGTATAAGGTCAATTTGTGATTTCAAAGTGTGGAAGTGAATGTGTGAATTGTGATGATGTGATTGAAGATCTATTGATGAGCAGAGGAAGCAAATTTGAAGGATAAGCAGAATATCCTTGTGGTGCAGCAAAGCCATATTTGATCAAGAAGGATCAAGTACACGCCAGAACAAAGATCTAAAATCAAAAAATTAGTTGCATTCAAATTAGGTCATCTCATTGTTACTCTCTAACCATTGCAGCAATGATCTAAATCTCCTAACAGAGTTGGCCTAACAGTTATTTGCAAATCCTCTAACAAGGTGGCAATTCCATTGAATTATTCTCAAAGAGCTCTAACAAGGCCACTCCTAACAAGGTGATTACATCCTTTAATAGGGTCACACCTAATAGTGTGTTTTGTAACCTTTAATAGGGTTGGATCCTAATAGGGCTCACTTCATAAGAATGAAAATCAGTAACTAGTTGCTATTAGTGATTTTTCTCAAATTGGGTTTCCACGTTAAATCCTTTTGTCAAACATGTTCATGCTATTTTATTTATGTGTTTGCAACTAAGTTAAAGTAATGGTAATCACAAATAACATCTAATGATTTGTGTTAATTATTTACCAAGCTAATCCAATTATTACTGAGTTACAACATTCTATGTGTTTATTGAGTTTCAATAATATTCAGTTATCTATTTGCATTTTGTACTGACATCTAAGGGATATGGGATTTATTTTTGTAGTAACTAATTCACCCCTCCCCTCTTTGTTACTCCTCTTATATTTCCAAAAATTAGTATTAGAGCTTTTGGTGCTTGCAGAGAAGGTTTCAAAGACCTAAGCTAAAGATCAGGATGTCTTACAAAAGAGAGATTCCCAAGTTGAATAGAAACAATTTTGCAGCATGGCAAGGACTAATGAAGTTACATCTGCCTACCATTAGTGATTTAGGTTCCAAGTGTCTTGATGTTGAATATAAGACTCCCATTGGAACATTATTAGTTGAAGACATTGCTGAAAAGAAGAATCATAATATCATGATGATTGACATTGCATCTGCTCTCAATTATGTTGAATTTGATGAGGTAAAAGATTGCAAAACTATGTTTACAATGTGGAACAAGCTGAAATATATCTATGAAGGAGATGATAATGTAAGAAGAGCCAAAGTAGAAAGCCTTAGAGCACAATTTGATCAAATGAAAATGAGAGAAGATGAAAACATTGAAAAATATGTAAAAAGAATCAAGGCCAATGTAAGTGCAATCAAAGCATCTGGAGGAGACATCAAGGAGGAAATTTTTGTAAGTAAAGTGCTCAAAACTCTACTTCCTATTTATGCAATTAGAGTATTTTCTATTCAAGAAATGAGATGTGATCCAAATAATAAAATAGGGTTGGATGCTCTAGTTGGAAGATTAACATCTTTTCAATTAGACAATTATGATAACTATGTTCCTACTTCAAAGAATATTGAATCTACATTTAAAGCTGAACTCTCACTCAAAGATAAGGGTAAAAAGTCAAAGTCTAGTCAATTAAGAAGTGAAGAAGATGGATCATCAGAAGAAAGTTCAGACAGTGATCTTAAAGTTGTTGAAGCCCTACTTGCAAGGAAGTATTCCAAAGGAAAAGGAAAGTACAAAGGTAAAGTTCCTCTGATCTACTTTTCTTTGAAGAAATTGGTCACATTGCTGCTATGTGTCCAAACAAGGAAATCAAGGATGAAAAGAAAAGAAATAAAAATAAAGGCAAGAAGGACTCCAAGAATTACAAGAGCTTCAAGGACAAAGGTAAGAAATCTTGTTTTATGGCCAAAGATTTTGATAACAGTGAAGATCAAATGGTATATATCGCTGTGAAAGATAAATCTAATGAGGAAGTAGATAAGATGACACTTATCTCTCATGTTAGTAAAGCTGATATATGGATTATGGACAGTGGCTACTCACATCATATGATTGGTGGAAAAACAAAATTTGAACATATAGAATATTATAATGGAGGTAGTGTAAGATTTGGAAACAATGAACCTTGTAATATAAAAGGAAAAGGATGTATCTTGTTGACTAAAGAACTTGTATGTGACATGCTTATTGGGTTCAAGGACTAAAGAATAATCTACTAAGTGTGGCACAACTGAATAACATTGGATTCAAGGTAGAATTCATGAATGGATAGACCAAACTGTTGGATGGGAAAGGAAACTTGGTTGAATCTGGCAAGAAAATAAAAGGTAATCTATTTTATCTTGATCTCAGTGATTTTTCACGTTTTATTGCTCAAGTAGAGCAAAGTTGGTTATGGTACAAAAGGCTATGTCTTGTGAATTTTGATAATCTAGTTAATATAAGAAAACATACAAGAGTAAGAGGTATTCCTACTTTGAACAAATATAACATGGGTCTATGCAAGAATTTCCAAATTGGTAAGATGGGAAAGACAAGCTTCAAGAACAAAGACTACCGGTCAAAAGAAGTCTTGGAAATTGTTCATAAAAACTCATTTGGACCTATTGGAATAGAAAGTTATAGTGGAGAAAATTTTTGCATTCTTTTTGTTGATGACTATTTTAGAATGATGATAGTAATGTACCTAAAAGAAAAACTAGAAGCCTTGCAAAAATTCAAGTGGTATCTGGCAAGAATGGAAAAAGAAACTGGAAATAAATTGAAATGCTTAAGATCAGATAGAGGTGGTAAATTCATCTCCCATGAATTCAATAATTTTTGCATTGAAAGAGGAATCAAAAGACAAGTATCAACCCCTAGTACACCATGACATAATGGTATAGTAGAAAGAAGAAATAGATCTATCATGGACTGTGCAATAACACTAATGATTGAAAAGAATCTTGCTCTCAAAGACTAGAAGGAAGCTATTAGCACTATAGTTCATACCTTGAATATAATTCAGTTGAAGAAAGATTCAAACAAGACACCTTATCAGCTATGGTATGGCTACAAATCTAATGTAAGTTGCTTGAAAGTATTTAGCAGTAAATGTTATATATTGAAAGAATTTAGAAGAGGAAAATTTGATGTAAAAGGTGATGAAGGCATATTTATAGGATACTCCTACAGAAGTAAAGCATACAGATGTTTGAATTTTTCTAATCACAAAATTATAGAGAGTACACATGTTAGAATTGATGAATTTGCAGAAATGAGTGAAGAAGAAAGTAACAAGGAACCTAAAGATTATAGAAGATTTATTTACTACAAACCTGATACTCTACCAAATCTATCTAAGAGAAAAGAAGCTTAATCTCACAAGTCCCTAGAAAATCCTATAGTTATCAAGTTGCAGACTGTGAAACCCGAGCTACAAGGACCCAAGTCACAATTAGAGGCTACTGAGCTAGTTCAAACCGAGCCTAATGGACCTAAGTCACAGATAGAAGAACCTGAGCTTGAAATGAAAATTCAAGAAGAAGATGGTGGAACTCATTCAAAGACCAAGGAGCATGTGTTAGCAAGATATGTCAGAAGACATCATACACTTGATCAGATCATTGGAGACAAATCAGATGGAACAATGACAAGAAGTAAATTAAAAGGTACATGTTTACTTGCTGAATTTGGACCTAGAAGTGTTAAAGATGCTCTAGAAAATGAAAGTTGGATTGAAGCAATGAATGAAGAGATAGAAAAGAACAAAACTTGGACTCTTGTCCCTAGACCCAAGGATAAAAATGTAATTGGTACAAAATGGGTATTTAGAAATAAGTTGAATGAAGATGGAAAGGTATCAAGAAACAAAGAAAGATTAGTATCCAAAGGTTATTCTCAAGAAGAAGGTATTGACTATGGTGAGACTTTTGCTCCTATGGTAAGACTATAAGGTGTTATAACTTTACTAGCATATGCAGCACATAGAGGATTTAAAGTATATCAAATGAATGTCAAATCTACATTCTTGAATAGAATTCTTGATGAGGAAGTTTACATTGGGCAACCAAAAGGTTTTGTAGATCCTAGCAAAAGTGACATGGTTTGCAAACTACACAAAGCATTATATGGTCTCAAACAAGCTCCTAGAGCTTGGTATGAAAGACTACATAATTACTTGGTATAGATTGGTTTTCAAAAGACTAATGATAATAGTAGTCTATGTATCAAGGAAGGACCAGATAAGAAGATTGTGTTGGCAGAAATATTTGTTGATGATACTCTATTTACAGGAAATGATGACTTATGCAAAGCATTCTCAGAAGAAATGAGTAAATAATTTGAGATGTCCATGTTTGGTAAGATAAAATTCTTTTTTGGATTGCAAATACAACAGAACAAGAATGGTATCTACATCACTCAATCTAAGTATATCAAGGAGATATTAAAGAAATTTGGAATGGAAGATTCAAGACTAGTTGGAACACCTATGTCTACTAGATATAAGCTCTCCAAAAATTATGATTCTAAAGAAGTAGATAAGACCACTTATAGATCAATGATTGGATAATTGCAGTATGTAGTACACACAAAGCCTGATATTGCTCTAGTAGTTAGAATAGTGGCAAGATTCTCAAAAAATCCTAAAGAAAATCACATGATGGAAATCAAGAGAATTATGAGATATTTGAAAGGTACTAAAGACTATGCGTTATGGTACAAACTTAGAGGCAATTTGGACTTGAAAGTATTTACTGATGCTGATTGGGTAGGAAGTTTTAATGATAGAAAAAACACTAGTGGTCAGGCATTCTTTCTTGGTAAAAGACTAGTATCTTGGACAAGAAAGAAACAAATTTGTACATGTCAATCCACAGTAGAGGCAGAATATGTAGCGGCATCAGTCAATTGTTCTAACATTGTTTGGTTCAAACAACTATTGGAAGGAATGAAGGTAGAGATAAAAGATCCAGTTGTAATATATTGTGATAACACCAGTGCAATCAATATATCAAAGAATCCAGTAATGCACTCCAAGAAAAAGCATATTGCTATAAAGTATCACTTCTTAAGAGAGTTAGTGCAAGATAAAGAACTCATATTGGAATATGTGAATACAAAGGAACAGATTGCAGACATGTTCACCAAGCCATTACCTGTGGATGCATTTATGTATCTAAGTGGTAAGCTAGGGGTCATTCCCCTATTTAAAATTCACTAAATACAGTTTAGTGAATGCATCGACTAGAACCTATTGAAGATCAATAAGCTGGTGTAGAATTAGCAAGGGCATATTGTAGATGAATCAGTACTTAAGGTACATTGGTATTTAAAAAGTTATTGGCTTTGGCATGTGTTGTCAAAGAGGGAGAAGTTTATTGTCATATCTTTGAAAAAAATTTAGAACCAAAATAAAGTTAGAAGTCAGAGAGGGAGAAGCCTTCCAAAGAAGAAGTATGGTAAAAGAGGGAGGATATTCTAAATGGACTTGGTAGCAGTTGTTGAAGACAAAATCTAGTGAAAGGAAGAGCTCATACTGACAAAGGGAGTTCTCAATTCTATAATCCAAAATTTCATTGTGCTATGATATGTTGTGTTTCCATCAATGCCAAAGAGGGAGATTTTTGGATACAATTGGTTAATTGTGTGTTGTCTTTGATATTACACAAATGTCATATCATTATCAGTCAGTATATGCCGAGCTCACTTGAGCAATGAAGATAGTTCTCAGTGTCTACCAAGCATTCTTGTGTTTGCCTAGTTCAGAAGGCAATGTCTACCAAGTTCACTCAGGCATTGAAAGAAATGTTGCAGAAAGCAAGTGTTAACCTAGCTCACTTAGGTAACAAAGGAAAGTTGGATGGAACCAATGCTAATCAAGCTCACTCAGTTTCCAAAAGGATTTTCATAAGTTTGTAGTGTTAACTGAGCTTCTATTGGTTAACAAAAGAAATCATTTTAGAGTTAGTTTCTACCGAGCAGGGCCGACTAACGAAGGATTTTTTTATTTTATTGTATTAAGATTAATTGATTTATCTATTCATTCCAACCAACTAAGGTGATCAATATTGATTATTCTAAGTTGTATTTGAGCTGACTTAACAAAGTGGAAGATATACGTATAAGGTCAAGTTGTGATTTCAAAGTGTGGAAGTGAATGTGAGAATTATGATGATGTGATTAAAGATCTATTAATGAGCAGAGGAAGCAAATTTGAAGGATAAGAAGAATATCTTTGTGGTGTAGCAAAGCCATATTCGATTAGGAAGGATCAAGTACAAGCTAGAACAGAGATGTGAAATCAAAAAATTAGTTGCATTCAAATCAGGTCATCTCATTGTTACTCTCTAACCATTATAGAAATGATCTAAATCTCCTGATAGAGTTGGCTTAATAGCTATTTGAAAATCCTCTAACAAGGTGGCAATTCCATTGAATTATTCTGAAAGACCTTTAACAAGGCCACTACTAACAGGGTGCTTAAATCCTTTAACAGGAACACACCTAACAATGTCTTTTGTAACCTTTAACAAGGTTGGCTCCTAACATGGCTCACTTTAGAAGAGTGAAAATTAATAACTAGTTACTATTGGTGGTTTTTCCCAAATTGGGTTTCCACGTTAAATCCTGGTGTCAAATGTGTTCATGTTATTTTCTTTATGTGTTTGCAACTAAGTTAAAGTAATGGTAATCACAAATAACATCCAATGATTTATGTGTTAACCATTTACCAAGCTAATCCAATTATTACCGAGTTATAACATTCTATGTGTTTACCGAGCTTCAACAGTATTCAATTATCTATTTGTATTTTGTACTGACATCTAAGGGATCTGGGATTTATTTTTGTAGTAACTGATTCACCCCTCCCCTATCAATTGCTCCTCTTGTATTTCCAACAACACATTTATTTTAAACCACAGGAGTGGGAAGTCTAACATAGTTGTAGATGGTCTTAGCAGAAGACATCTTTTGTTGATAGAGATGCAAATTGAGGTGGTTGGGTTCAAGGAACTCAAGAATTTATATCCAGAGGATCCTAATATTGGTGAATCTTAGAAGGATTTTACAAAACCTACTACACTTGACAAGACAAAGTGGTTGGATTTCATAATCCAAGATGGTATGTTGTTCAAGGGAAGTCAGTTTTGCATTCCTAGAAGCTTTATGAGAGAGAATCTCATCAAGGAGATGCATAGTGGAGGATTAGCTGGAAACTTTGGTAGAGACAAAACCATTGCTTTAGTCACTAAGAGTTATTATTGGCCACAAAAGAAACAAGATGTCAAGAATCTTGTATAGAGTTACAAAGCATGTCAGACGGTGAAAGGAGTGAAGCAAAATACAAGTTTGTATCAACCATTACCTATACTAGAGAAGCCATGGGAGGATGTTAGCATCTATTTTGTTCTTGGTTTACTAAGGACAAAATGAGGCCATGATTCAATATCTATCATCGTTGACAAATTTTCATAGATGACACATTTCATTCCTTGCAAGAAGACTAGTAATGTTATTCATGTGGTGAAGTTGTTTTTAGAGAAGTGGCAAGACTACATGGTCTTCCAAAGAGTATAGTTTATGATTGGGATAAAAATTTTGTTGGGTATTTATGGTGTACATTGTGGAAGAATTTGAAGAAATATTTGAAGTTCAATTCATCACATCATCCACAAAATGATGGATAAATAGAGGTGGTGAATAGGGGTTTGGGGGAATTGCCGAGATATTTGGTTGGAGATAAGTCAAATGATTGGGATCTAATTTCACCATGGGCATAATTTACATATAATAATTATGTCAATAGGAGTACTCATAAATTACCATTCTAGATTGTAAAGGGATTAGTCATATAAATTCTTTTAAATTGAGACAGTTGGATAAATGAGAAATAAGTAGTGCTAAAGTAGAAGATTTTGCCAAACATTTAAAGAGCATCCATGAGGAGGCAAGGAAGCACATTATTAAGATGAATACATAGTACAAGGCTAAGGTAGATTTTAAAATGAGGTATAAGGAATTTCAAATTGGAGATGAAGTCATGGTTCATTTGAAAAAGGAGTGTTTTCCACTAGGTACATATAATAAGCGAAAAATGAAAAAGTTTGGAATATGCATGATAGTGAAGAAGCATGATTCCTAAAATGCCTATGAAGTAGAGTTACCTACTGATCTAATTATTTCACCATTATCTAACATTTCAAATCTATCAAAGTATCATGAAGGAGGTGACTGAGATGAAGTTGCAGAAGCGCAGTAGAGTATTCTAACAACTATTTTGGCTAAAAAGGAGATTGAGAAGAAATTGGGCAGCCATGTTGGAAAAAGTACAAGGAAAAAAACTTATGAAGATTAATTAGTCAAATGAAAGGGGATACTATTAGAATACTCATCATAGCTAGCAAGGGAGGAGGTTAACTATCTTGGTTTTCCTCTAAGCACTTGAGACGTGATGGGGTCACTTCTCAAATTACCCTAGGTGTTTGATGCAGGAGCATCTTGGGTGTAAGAGAAATCTTGCATCACCTAAAAATATTTCCTTTTTATTTCTTGAATAAGGTTTTTCTCAATTAATAGTTTTTGTTGGAGGATTTCTACTTAGTAAGTTAGTCATACAAGCTCAAAATATCCTAGTTTTAGAGATGGATGTTCATCTTAGATATATTAGCCCACTAGTCAAAGCTCAGTGCCATATCACACTTATTTATGGAGTTATTACATATTTTTAGTGTACAACTTTGGTATAAAAACTTTAGCATCAATTTTGAAGGCCTTAGAAGTCCTATATGGGCTCTAAAATGGGGTCGACTGGAGCTTGCATGAGTTGGACACTGTAGATTAGAAGCCAAGGATTCCAAAAAAAGGGTTATAATAGGCAATCAAAGTAATGGTTCAAAATGTAAGGTATTTTCAAAATAAGTGTCAAAGGTGTATTGGGCTAACTCTATATATAATTTTAGGGTTAGTTGGTCTCAAGGGTTAGGGTTTGATGTTTAGAAACTTCCCAGGTGGTGTAAAAATGCTTATATAAGGATTGCTCATACATTGTCTAGGAAAGTGTTGGGTGATAGTTCATAGCTCAGTGTTGCAACTTATTGTAAGGAAAAAACCTATGTGGATTTGCATGTTTTATTTCAAAATTATGTAATTCTTCATTTGTGGCAATAATAAGAAACCTATATTTTGTTCTCGCAAATTACTGTGATTTCTTTATTTATATTATGTGTTTTTGGTATTAAGGAGATCACCCTTCATCATTAATGTACGTAAACAATAAACTTTTAATAAATTTTACTAACCTTCTAATAATTATCTTGAGTTAATCTTGTGAGTAAATTATATTTCCACCATCAACCCCCCTTAAGTGAAACTTATAATGAAGATTATTAAGAAACAAGAAAGAAAGATGCAAGATGAAACTATGCCATGTTAGGTACCCATTTACAACGCAAATGCAATCAAACTGATCTATCACAAAGAGGAGAAATCCACATGAGACAAAAAAATTCTTCAAAAGAGAGAAAATAAAGAAGATGCATGGATGGAGAACTCAATCACACCCTCGAAGGACTACATACATCATGCAGATATAATCAATAATCACCCTAGATGAAGGAAGACATGAGAGTACATAATCCCCCATAATGAATAATTTCTTGCAAAAATGACAAGTCCTTGAAGACAAAACATAGTCTAATGCCTATAGAAAACATTTCTCTTCTTAGGAAGAAGATAAATCAAATGCAAATGAAAGAATACCTTCTATTCTAGATTAGAATAGGATCTAGAATCCAAATTTAAAATGTATGGCATATTTAAATTATTTTCACATGTCATGAAGAGCTTAAGAGATGATTTTAAGAATCAATCAAGAACATAAATAATCAAAAGAGAAGGCAATAAGAAGGAACTACTAGAAAACAATTTGAACAAGATCCAAAGAAAAAGATGAAGTGGCAGTAGAGTTTGAAAACTTATCAAATATGATATAGAATCCACAAATGTGTCTCTGAAATATGAAATATGAGGCTCCACAAATAATGCACTGACATGTAACAAACATGAATCCCAAACAAGAGGATAAATAGACACACATTGATAAGGAATGATGGAAGTCTCAAATGATTTTGGATGTGAATGATGATTAATCATCTCTATTGAAGAATCAAGAACCATTGAAGAAATGAAAACCTCATATAAAGTTTGAAAATCCTCCAAAGAATCACAAACACGGGTTAATTTATTTCTAGAATGAAGACTCATATTAGGATTGGAAATATGATCATTAAAAAATGGTTGAATATCATGATCACTACATACCTCTTGAATATTATTGCAAAGATCACGAGGATACTCAAAATCAATAAGTGAGTCCATAGTGCCATCATTGACATTCTCAAAAATTACTTAAAAAACTTAAGCCCTATAGCCTTTTCAAATACTATACTCACAAAGTGTGCCAAGAATAGGAACAAGATTAGATAAATATGACAATAGATCACACTTGTGAAGATGAGTGAGCATGAGAGCACTCCATTACCTATAGTTCCCCTTCTCCAAAGAAAAACCCATTATGAAAACAACTCAGGAAAAAATAAAGATAGAGGTATAATACGTATAGAAACTTCCAAAAATAAAAACATCTTGATTGTTTCAAAATATGGGTTTCTTTAAGGGTGAGAAATGATAAATTGATATATAAATTATACCAATTAGCACAAGGCAACCACTATTTCTTACCAATTAGCAAGTCAACACATTAAGTAGTCCACAACCTTGAAAAGGAGAAAAATATCTATATGGGGATCAAGTTGCACTCTTGAAAAAATAATAATTAATTAAAAGAAAAATAGTACTATATCCATTTTTTTCTATATTTTTAAAAAATAATCAATAATTATAAACCTTGTATAAACATACATAACGCTTTCTATTTGTATGTGTTTTCTCTAAATTTTTTAATGTCTCAAACTTTCTAGTTCCTCATAATAATTTGATTTGAATTTGATTTCAATTTATTTTCTCTAAAAACTCAAAATTCTACTCTCTATAAGAATTGAATCTCTTATGCAATTTTTTTTCTTAACTATCCCCAAAACTAATGTCATTTATGTAGGGATCATGATGCACCACTGACCAATATTATTAAACTAATTTAAAATAAAAGAAGTACTATTTTTATTTTACGCTTTTCCTTATACAAGGTTCATAACTATTGATTCATTTCAAAAATATAAAAATGACAAATAATGTATAATCCTAAATTGTAAGCACCTAACTAGTGTACAATTTAAGGCCTATTTTCACCCACTTTAGTGTATTTCTATAACACGACCTTGTATAACACTTAATGGAAACTTTATAAATTCATATATGGACCCTCTTTCACTTTAATCTTGTTTAAAATTGAGATAAGCTCTTATTTATATGTGTGTTCATCCATTTTTTCCTTTAATATAAGAATTCATTTCATCAATAAGACCGTATATTACTATTTTTAGTATTTGTGTTATGTGCCAACCTCAGAACTGGTTGTACCTAATTAGCCTACATCTATTGTGTCATCCTAAAACCCACTCTAACAATTGGGCTTTCCTCCTAGGTATAAAACATTTCAAAATGTATGTACCTAGGGACATAGAATTTTAAGAATTATTTTCCTTCCTAAAGTGGCCCAATTTTGAAATGAAGCTTCATGTTGGGGTTTTGGTGGGAAATCAAGTCTCGTGGTTAGCCTACTTAAATTTTAATACTCAACATGTTGTGAGAGGTATTCAAAAACTCTATCTCTCCTTATTTTTGTATCTATTATCCATTGTCAACTACACACAAGAATTAAAGATCCATGATCAAGCATTCATAATCAAGCTAATCAAGTTCAAGAAATCAAGTCTTCTTCTCAATAATTCAAGGTTTTATTCTTTATAGATCTAGATTCTTTTCCCAATTAAATGCATAAGAAAATAGTTTTCCTATAAAGGAAGGGGTATACAGTTATTTTGCAATCTCATTCTTCTTGCTTCTCTCTTAGTCAAAAATTATGGTGAAATACAACATCCATTACATGAGGTTTTATTTTTAATGATTTCCTTTTGGATTTTTGTGTTATGTCAAATTTAGTTCATCTATATATTTAATTACATTCAAAGAATAATTTTCATTGCCATATGTATGATAGACTTCATTTCTTAGATTTAGTCTTTCCTTTCATTTCAATGTTGATTCCTAATTTGATTGAGGCAAACACTTTTACCCAAAATTCTTACCAATTTTTATATGTGCAACAATAGGTTATGACAATACCATAACTTTTTTTGGGTGGATCAGGAGTTGTTAGAGGGTCCTTGTAAGTTTCAAGTAGAAACCCAAGGAACATAACATTTTAAATATTATAACCTCCTAAAACTAGCTAAAATTTGACTTATAGATAAATGTTGGCTTTAGGGTCTCATACAAGTAATTATAATCTTCTTGGGATTCCATCTATTAGAACTATAGATATGAAGTAACATACCTCCTATCTCAATTTTAGGTACAAATAAATCTTCCCTAACTTTCATCTCTTATCTCATTATCTCTCCCTATTTCACAATACACATATTTAAAAAAGAATCATTCTCTCATCTAGTGTCCGGGATAGTCCTTAGCCCATTGGGAAATCTCCCTTTTGAATGCAAAAAATTGAAGAGGAGGAATCTACCCTTTGAATTTATTTTCTTTTCCTATTGTACAAATAGTAATTATTTTACCTTTAATTAATTAATATATTTAGTTAATGATACATTTTTTAAAAAGAGTGTGATAACACATGTGAGCTAATTGATGTAGAGGTTAGGGTACACTAAGAACAATGCTGAAATCAACCCAATAGGATAGATTACATGCCCAAACCTCTACACCTTGACTTAACAATAACACAAATGGATCAACATTAATCCATATAACTTGACACTTAACAACTTGACTCAACACTCCAAGAATGGTGGATCCTCACAAATAAAGTTGATCAGCATGATAAGGGGTTTAGCATGATAGTAATACCAAAGAATCAATACCAAACAACAAATTAAACATGGGTTTCATGGTTTTGTCCAAATAATGCAACATTTTAAGCTACTAGTCCTTGAAAGGTAAAATATGTAGCAAGTTTAAAATCTTCCAAAGAACATCCCAAACCAATTAGCATTATAAATACCCTTTATTAAGTATGTTAAATCCTCAAAAGGACGTGTGCTAAAACCTTTTCTAAGCCTTCCAAAACTGGACTATTCTACAGGCCTAATTTCTTCAATTAGGTCACATTAATGAAGGAAGTACCAAAAATAAAGTTAGAAAGACCAAACCAATGCATCCAATGATTAGGTTAGGATAAGGGAAGGTATATTCCAAAGTTTTACTTACTGGTTCAAACCCCGATGTATGAAAATCATAGAGTTTCTTAATGTAGTAGAGTTGTCACATGGTAATGGCAATTCTTTAATGCAAATTTTGTACAGCCATCATCAACACCTACTTGGAAACCACCAAAATCTTAAAGTACATTGGAAAATCTCCCATTCCACCAAAAATTAGAATTTTCCAATAGTGGAAATGGGAGAAATCAACATTTTTATTCAAAACTCTAGGTAGTGAGGGTTTGAAAGCAATTTTTACAAAAAACCTTATAACTTCAGCCTCCCAACATTTCATTTGAAAGGTGATTCAGCAACCTTCAATTAAAACTGATTCTTCAGGTCCCCTACTCTGTACAATGTATGTAAAAATATTCTTTTTGTAAAAAAATGATGGTTTTCTTTATTGATTTCCAAAACAAAAGTACATCCATGTCTTCCACTTGCCTGTAAGGGCTTATGAAGACCTTCCTCCAACTGGTGCAACTGATTTTCAAAGGTTGTGACCATTGAAGGGAACCATTACTAACAAAAAACTTATTATATGCATAATTATTGCATTATTGCTATATTATGCAACTTATTTTTCTTTTTATGTATTTATTAAGACTTATAAGGATTCTAACATCTCTTATGACTTTTAATAAGACCCTAAGAGATTACTAGACCCCTATGACCTCATGAATCAACCGGTTTATAGAAATATCAAAGTTGTCAAGGGTTCACACAATAGGGTCATATTGCAAGAAATAAGCAAAAATCCTAAAATCAAACTTGAAAAAGGCATAGAAGACCTTAGAACCATTTGTTTTGATAGGAGAAGACCTTATGACTACTTTCTTTGATGGGGTGCTCCTGTACCATGCTGCCCTGGCTGTTTGAAACTCAAGTTCCCACTTGAGGCTAGTTGTTCCAAAGTGTACCCATGCTTATTGATGTCTTGTTCTATCATCCAAGTGACATCAATATCAGGAGGACCTTTCCACTTGACAAGGTACTACAAATAATTCTTGTGCCTAGTCTTCTTGTAGATCTTAGTGTCAAGGATCTTCTCCAATTGAAGGGGCTAACTTGGTGGAAGTTCCTGCAACCAATTAACATGTGTCTCTTCCTCATCATTAGTACCTATTGCATCAGCATTTCCTTTGAAAGGAGTTAGATCAGCAATATTAAAAATAGGAGAAATTGAAAGAGATGGTGGAAGAGTGATTTCATAGGCATTTTCACCAAACTTGTGTATTATTGTGCAAGGTCCTATCTTCCTCATTTGAAGCTTGGTGTGCTGATCTTTGGGAAGCCTCTCCTTCCTTAGGTAAGCTCATACCTTGTCTCCTACCTTAAAATTTACCTATCTTCTCTTCTTATCTACCATTGCCTTATACTTTTGTGTTGATTGCTCCAAACTATCCTTTACCTGTTCCTACACCTGTTTTATCATCTTTACCAACTCTTCTCCTTTAGCACTGATTTTGAAATCATTTGGAAGTTCCCTCAACTCCTTCGAACCCCTAGGATGCATGTCATTGATTTTTTGAAAGGGTCTTTTACCTGTGGATCTATTCAAGGAATCATTAAAGGCGAATTCAGCTTGTGGCAACAAAAGATCCCAACTTTGAGTGTACTATTTTGTCAAACACCTAAGGAGATTGCCAAGAGATCTATTTATGACCTCTATCTGCCCATCCATTTGAGGATGATAAGTAGAACTATATTGCAAGTTTGTTCCCAACTTCTTATGCAAAGTTCTCCAAAAATGACCTTGGAATTTGGCATCCCTATCTGACACAATAGATTCACGCAACCCATGAATTCTAACAATTTCCTTGAAGAATAATTGAGCAATGTGTGATGCATCATGAGTGCTCTTGCAGGGTATAAAATGTGCCATTTTGCTAAAATTTTCCACAACCACAAAAATATTATCATACCCTTGTTTTTCCCTTAGGAGTCCCATAACAAAGCCCATTGAGATAGCTTGCCATGGCCTAGAAGGTATAGGAAGAGGTTGGTAAAGACCTTGGTTAGTAGATGTTCCCTTAGCTTGTTGGCATATGCCACAAGTTTGCACAAATTTTCTTACATCATTTTGCATCTTTGATCAATGGTAATACCTCCTAACTGCCTCTAATGTTTTATCTAGACCAAAATGTCCACTCATTCCCCCACAATGCTTTTCTTTAATAATATTGTCCCTCATAGAACACCTAGGGATACATTACTGATGTCCCTTGAAAAGGAATCCATCTTGGATGAGAAATTCTGAGAAATTAGTATTATACCTACCCACCAATGTAGTACAAACTTGATAAATATGGCAAAAATCAATATCATCTTTATAAAGGTCCTTAAGAGCACTTATCCCAATGCTTTGGAGTTGGATTTGCTACACCAAAGTGATCCTCATGCTCAATGCATCAGCCACCTTGTTGGCTTGACCCTTTTTATGGTTAATGCTATAGGAATATGCTTGCAATTGTTCCATCCACGTAAGGTGCCTGGCATTCAACTTATCTTGTGAGTTTAGATAGCTTAATACATGGTTATCGGTGAAAACTACAAATTGTTTAGGTAGGAGATAATGTCTCCATTTTCTAAGAGCTTGAACCATGGCATAAAGTTCTAAGTCATAGGTGGAATACTTTTTCTTGGCATCATTTAGTTTTTCTGAAAAAATGCTATTGGTTTGCCATCTTGACTTGGGACTACCCCAATGGCTAGGTTGCTAGCATATGTTCCCACTATAAAAACCTTGTTGAAATCAAGGAGGGTTAGTATAGGATATTGTGCAATCCTTGATTTGAGGTATTCAAAGGCATCATTGGCTTCTTTTGTCGACACAAACTTAACCTTTCTCCCTCCTTTAATGGTATTTAAAATTGGAGCACATACATGGCTAAAATTCTTCACAAACTTCCTATAAAATGTGGCTAACCCATGGAAGTTTTTAACATCACTTCATGTTTTAGGAGGAAGCCAGTTAACTATTGCTTCAACCTTTGAAGGATCCATCTTTAAAGTGCCTTGGGAGATCACAAATCCCAAGAAGGTAAGTTCCTTTTGCAAGAAAGTGCATTTTTCAAGGTTGATAATCAGTTTATGCTCTTGTAATACTTTGAATACCACGCTCAAATGTTTAAGGTTCTCTTCCAAACTACAACTAAATATCAATATATCATCAAGGTAGATAACCAAGAACTTTCCATTGTAGTCTTGAAAATTTTCATTCATTAACCTCATAAAGGTTGAAGGTAAATTGCTTAATCTAAATGGCATAACAAGCCATTCATACAAACCCTCTATTGTTTTAAATGATGTTTTCCATTCATCCCTTGGCTTTATTCTTATCTGATGATAACCTAATTTTAAATCAATTTTTGAGAAGTAAGAAGCACCCCCTAGTTGACCAAGTAGATCCTCTATTCTTGGGATTAGAAACCTATATTTAATGGTGATCTTATTGACTGCCCTACTATCAGTACACAACCTCCATTTGCCATCTTTCTTTGGAGCTAAAATAGTAGGCACTACATAAGAACTCAGATTTTTTTGTATTAGACCTTTTCCTAGCAGCTCACTGACTTGTTTAGCAATATCAACATTTTGTGCTGGTGTCATCTTGTAAGGGGATTTATTGGGTAAGGAAGCACTTGGTATAAAGTCTATTTGATGACTCACATCTCTAGTTGGTGGCAAGGAAGAAGGTAGATCAGTTTGCACTATCTCATGGTACTCTTCAAGAATTTTTTGCACCTCTTTAGGGATTGGTTTAACTTTATCAACCTTTGTTTCCTCCCTTGATTTATGGATCAGCACATACCCCTGGTCTAATTCTTCAATAGTTTCAAACATCTCCTTCTCATTTACAACAACAACTAGAGGCTCCTTTTCATGCTTTTGATCAGGCAAGCGTTTCAAGGTATAAGTTTTTCCATCCCTGATTATAGTATAGGTATTCTTCCTACAATTATAAGTAGCATCCATGTCATATTGCCAAGGTCTGCCACGTAGCAGATGGCAAGCATCCATCTCCACTACATCACATAGGATAGTATCCTTAAAGTCACCCAAGGAGAATTCCACCATGGTTTGTTCTGTCAGAAGGGTTTGTTGACCTTTGGTGAGCCAAGAAACATGATAAGGGAAAGGATGAGGAGTTTTAACCAACTCTAACTTCTGCACCATTTCTTTAGAAACTAAATTTTTAGTGGAACCAAAATCTATGAGCAAATTACATACCTTTCCTTGGCATTTGACCCTTGTTCTAAACGAATTCTTACTTTATGGAGGCTCTTGAGCATGTGGCACTTGCAAAAATTCTTGCCTCATCATCAATGTTTTACCTTCTTCTACTTCAAGGTCTCTTTCCTCACGGACAAGTTGAGTTCTCCTTTAATTTTCATTCTTGCTTGTTTTATCTAGGCATTTGTTGGAGTAGTGACCTAATTGATTGCAGTTGAAACACTTTGGAGGCCTATCAGACCTTCCTCTACCCCTGCCAAAGGATCTTCTACCTCTTGCATGTCCCCTTGAACTTGATTCTCCTTGTTCCTTAGCCTCTTGATCAGAGGACTTATCTGATTTGTCTAATTTTCCCTTATTCCAAGAGTTTGTTCTTGATCTGTCATTCCTTCCTCTGCCTCTTCCACCTTGTTCACTCCTCCTCTTGAACCTTTCTTCCACCTTGGAAGCCAACATGAAGCATTGTTGGACAATGGTTATGGTGGTTAGACTCAATTCATCTTGAATTAGCAATTTCAGCCCTTGCAAATACCTTGCAAGCTTCAAGTTCTCTAGTTCTACAATACCAGACTTCATCACAAGATTGTGGAATTCTTCAATATATGTTGAGAAATCCACATCTTTTTTTCTCAATCCCATTCTCCTCTTATGGAGTTGCACTTCATAATTTGTAGGTACATAGGCTCCTTGGAGCAAGGCCACCATTTTCTTCCATGTGGAGACCTAATTTTTGCCTCTCTTTACCCTATCATCTTGGATAAAGTTCCACCATACCAATACAGACCCTCTTAGCCTTGACTTGGCTATCTTCACTTTCTAATTTTCAGGGACACTTTCACAATCAAAGAAATTTGTTAGGTCATTCACCCAATCCACTACAACATTAGGATCCATCTTCCCATCATAAGTGGGAAAATCAAACTTTGCATCAAAGGATCTTCTTTCCATAGACTTCAGAGTCTTTATAAGTAACCTTTGATCTAGAGGGCATTCTTCTTCTTCTTCTTCCTCCAAAAGGGGTTCATCATCACTCCCTTGTTCAAGATCACCAGAGTTCCCACTGCTCCTTCCAAGCTCTACCTTAAGCCTGATTATTTTATCCCTCATCTACATAATCTCAGTATTTCTAAGATCATCCCTACTTATTTTCTTAGTCTCCTTTTTTTTTTTCCCCTAAGATACTTCACAATCTTAGCATTTGTCATCCTTGATGACAATCCATCTCCCTCTTCTTCAGACATGATGGAAAAAATTCAAGCCTTTAGATATCAAGGCTCTGATACCAATTGATGCAAAGGTTAGGGTGCACTAAGAAAAATGTTGAAATCAACCCAATAGGATAGATTACATGCCCAAACCTCCACACCTTGACTTAACTATAACACAAATTGATCAACAGTAATCCATATAACTTGACACTTAACAACTTGACTCAACACCCCAAGAATGGTGGATTCTCACAAATAAAGTTGATCAGCATGATAAGGGGTTCAACATGACAATAAGACCAAAGAATAAAGACAAAACAACAAATTAAACATGGGTTTCATGGTTTTGTCCAAATAATGCAGCGTTTTAGGCTACTAGTCCTTCAAAGGCAAAATATGCAACAAGTTTAAAATCTTCCAAAGAACCTCCCAAAAAAATTAGCATTACAAATACCCTTTATTAAGTATGTTAAATCCTCAAAAGGACATGTGTTGAAACCTTTTCTAAGCCTTCCAAAACTAGACTATTCTACAGGCCTAATTCCTTCAATTAGGTCACATTAATGAAGGAAGTACCAAAAATCAAGTTAGAAAGACCAAATCAATGCATCCAATTATTAGGTTAGGACAAGGGAAGGTAGATTCCAAAGTTTTAATTATTGGTTCAAACCCCAATGCATGCAAATCATAGAATGTCTTAATGCAACAGAGTTGTCACATGGTAATGCCAACTCTTTAATGCAAATTCCATACAACCACCATCATCACCTTTTTGGAAACCACCAAAATATTAAAGTACATTGAAAAACCTCCCATTCCACAAAAAATTAGATTTTTCCAATGGTGGAAATGGGAGAAATTAGCATTTTTATTCAAAATCCTAGGTAGTGAGGGTTTGAAAGTAATTTTTACAAAAAACCATATAACTTCAGCCTCCAATTGTTTCAAGAGGTCAGAGTAGGCTCATTTGAAAGGTGATTCAGAAACCTTCAATAAAAATTGATTCTCTAGGTGCCTTGATCCGTATAGTCCATACAATGTACAGAAAAATAGTCTTTTTGCAAAAAAATGATAGTTTTCTTTATTGATTTCCAAAACAAAAGTACATCTATGTCTTCCACTTGCTTGTAAGGGCTTATGAAGACCTTCCTCCAACTGTTTCAATTAATTTTCAAAGGTTGTGACCATTGGAGGGAACCATTACCAACAAAAAACTTATTATATGCATAATTATTGCATTATTGCTATATTATGCAACTTATTTTTCTTTTTATGTCTTTATTAAGACTTATAAAGATTCTAACATCTCCTATGACTTCTAATAAGACCCTAAGAGATTACTAGACCCTTGTGACCTCATGAATCAACCAATTTATAGAAATACCAAAGTTGTCAAGGGTTCACACAATAGGGCCATATTGCAAGAAATAAGAAAAAATGCTAAAATCAAACTTGAAAAAGGCATAGAAGACCTTAGAACCATTTGTTTTGATAGGATAAGACCTTATGACTACTTGCTTTGATGGGATGCTCTTGCACCACTAATGCTCCCAATATTAGTAGGGGAGGATATAGTTTTTGTAGTATAAATTATAAGATTCTAATTTGTGTACAACTGAAGGATTATTTTGTGCCTACTTTAGTGTATTTTCTATGGTAGGACCTCATACAATACTTTATGGGTACCTAAATTTAAATATGGGTCCATTGTTATTTCTAATCTTGCTTTAAATTGAGATTAGCCCTTATTTATATGTTTAAACCTCATATTTTATCCAATCCAATAATTTATTTCATCACTAAGGTCGTACATAACTAATTTTGGCCTTTGCGACTTGTCCTAACCTTTGATTGAGTTGTATCAAAAAATCCCATATCTACCCTATATCCTTGGCACCCAAATGAAATTTGGGATCATTCTCCAAACTATAGAGAACCATTGACATTTTTTACCTAAGGATTGGGGCCCAAAATTTTCTTAGAAGTTTGTGACAAAGGCTTGGTAGGAAATCCAATCATGTGGGATGAGTGGACCTAGCATATGTTTTTCCCATAATGCAATACTTTTCCCCAACATGTTTTTCATGCTAAACTTCTCCCCCATTGACATCAATGCCAAAGGTTTTAGAAACCAACTTTACTGCATCAAACTCTAAAACAACTAATTCTTACTTAGCTCAAGTGTCTAAAGACACTATTCAAAATGACATCCAACAAGAGTCCTAGATGAATTTTTTTAGCACAGATACTCCCCCATATAGGAAGCATCAACATTTAGTCTAGACAATAATTGTGCTCTATCAAACAAGATTGATGCACTCTTGCATCTTCTACTCTAATGTAGGAAGGGGCATAACCCCAAGCATACCTCTCAAATACTGAAAAGTCTCTTTGGGAAGAGGCTTAGTGAATATATCTACAATCGGCTCTTTAGTGCTCACATATTCCAATCTAATTTCCTTTTTTGCAACTTTCTCTCTTAACATATAATACTTAAGAGAAATGTGCTTATTCTTCAAATGCAACACTAGATTCCTACACATATTTACCATGCTTGTGTTGTCAAAACGTATGAGAACAAGTTCACTAATTTCTATCCTTATATCCTTTAGCATCTGTTTCATCCAAATAACTTGATTGCAATTATTTGTTCCTGCAACTTATTCTTCTTTTGCTATACTTTGTGATCTACAATCCTTCTTCTTTCTCAAATAAGAAACCAATCTTCCTTCAAGAAAGAAGGCTCCACCACTGGTGCTCTTTTCGTCATCAATACTGCCTACCTAATCAGCATTAGTATAAGCACTTAGAGTAAAATCATTATATTTTTCATACCATAATTTGAACTCAGATGTCCCCTTTAGATATCTAAATATCCTTTTGACTATTGCATAATGTGCTTCTTTGGGATTAGCTTGGAATCTTGCAACAATTCCAATTGTATTTTCTATATCCAGCCTTGTGTGAGTTGGATATTGCAATCCTCCAATCATAGATTTGTACTCCTTCTACTCAACAGTAGGTGTCTCATTTTTTGTAGATTACTTGTGTCTAGTTACCATAGGTGTTCCAATGGGTTTACATATTTCCAAACCAAACCTTTATTCTATACAATTTGCAATCCTAGAAAATATTTTATTTCTCCTATCATACTTATTTCAAATTCTTTCTTTGTCTCTTCTGCAAACTTCTTACTTTCTTCATCATTTCCTCCAAATATAATATCATCAACAAATATTACCAAAATCATCAAACCATCATCAATTTCTTTCCAATATAGATTATTGTCTGCCATACCTTTTCTGTATCCAAGCTTTGTCAAATGCTTTTCCAACCTCACATACCACGTTCACGGTGCTTGCTTCAAGCCATACAATGATTTCTTCAGTATGCATACTATGTCCTTGTCATTTGTCAAAGGACAACCTTCAAACTATTCAATGTACACTTCTTCTTCAACTTCTCCATTCGAAAATGTTGACTTGACATCCATCTAATATACTTTGAATTTCTTTTGTGCTACATAGGCTAAGAATAATCTTATTGCTTCTATTCTAGCCACTAGAGCATATGTTTCTTCACAAACTATTCCTTCTTGCTATGAGTAACCTTTACATACCAATCTTGCTTTGTTCCTTACAACTTCACCTTGATCATTCATCTTGTTCCTGAATACCCATTTAGTTCATAACACATTCTTTTCTGCTAGTCTAGGGACCAATTCCCATGCCTCATTTTTTACTATCTAATCCAATCCTTCTTTCATAGCTTGTTTTCAATAATCATATTTGCATGCTTCATCTGCATTCTTATGCTCAACTTGAGATATCAAGCATAGTTCTTCATTTACTCTACTTCTTGTCATCACACCTTTGTCTTTGCTTTTGATGATTTTCTCGGATGGGTGATTCTTTGTCATATTCTTTCCTGAAGTAGGAGTTGCTATCTCAACTCTTGGCTCTACTAAAGGTTTTGAACTTTGTTCTTTCCTTGGCTCTCCTTCATTTTTCAAATCATTATTAGTCTCAAGAAATACCTCATCATTCTTTGGCTTAGTAACAATATCATCATCTAAATTGTAATCAACTATTCTCTCTTATATCCTAAACTTCTCATCAATTCTTATATTTGCACTTTCCATAATAGTCTTAGTTCTCTGATTAGAACATCTATAAGCTTTTTTTTCAGTGAATAACCAAGAAGCATAACTTCATCACTTCTAGCATCAAAATTACCAATATCATCATCTCTTTTGATATAACACTAACTCCCAAAAATTTAGAAATACTTAACTGTAGGTGAGTGACCAAATCACAGTTCACAAGGGGTCTTGTTTGTGTCTTTCCTAACTTGCATGTTGTTCATAGTGTAGGCTATTGTATTCACAATTTCTCTCCAAAATGTCTTGGATACATCATTCTCAACTAACATAGCTCTTGCAGCTTTCGTAACTAATTTGTTCCTTCTCTCTACAATTCCATTCTGTTCAGGGGTTCTCAAAGATGATAACTATCTTTTGATTCCATTTTCTTCACAAAACATGTTAAACTCATTTGAGGTAAATTCTCCTCCTCTATCTAATCTTAAAAATTTAATCTTCATGCCAGATTCATTCTCAACTCTATTCTTGAATCTTTAACTTATCAAATGCCTTATATTTCTCTTGAAGAAATGCAACCCACATCATTTTGGAAAAGTCATCAACTAGAATCATAAAATACTTTTCACCATAGAATCCTTTAGTCTTTGTAGGACAAATGAGATCTGTGTGTACAATTTCTAATTTCATTGTAGTAGTAAACTTCTTGTAGGGAAAATAAGTTTTGTTATGCTTTGCCAACACATGTTCCTTGCAAATTGTGTTAGTAGGCTTTATAATCTTAGGCAAATATCTAAAAATAGACATACTACTAGTCTTTGCAATACTATCAAAGTTTATATGACAAAATCTCTTATGCCATAACTAGCCGCCATCTGCCTTTGCAACCAAACATGTCATTTCAGTGGGATTCAACTGAAATACATTACCTCTAGATCCGATTCCTATTCCAATTACCTTTCCATCTTTATCTCTCATCATGCATGTTTTCTCTATAAACTATAACTGATAACTTTTGTCTACTAGTTGTCCAACACTCAAAATATTGTGCTTTAGACCATCAACAAAATATACATCTTCAGTGTTAGTTTTACCATCAAGAGTTATAGATCCAATACCTTTAACTTGGCATGCTACATTATTTCCAACTCTGACAATTCCTCCATCCTAACTTTTGAAGTCAACAAACTTGTTCATATCACCAGTTATATGATGTGAACAATCACTGTCAATTATCCCATTAGATTTCTTCTCAACTTTTGACACCAAAGCTACTTTTTCTAGACTTTCTTCTTTAATTGCCACAAATCCAATTTCATCATCACTAGCACTTAATGCTTGTTCATTAGAATCATTATCTTCATTTGAATACAAACACTCTCTATCTTTTCTAGGCTTGTAATTTCCTTTATACTTTTTCTCTCTTTTAGGACACTTAGATGCATAATGACCATATTTATCACAAGTCCAACATTTAACGATTTTCTAACCTCCTTTTTCTCTTCTTACTAGAAGGGCTACTCCTTTTTCAATCTTTTTGTCCTCCTTAGATCTGTTGTTGCTAGCAAAATATCCTCTAGCACTTGTGCTCCTTGATAAATTAGGTTGAATACTCAAGGCACTAAAAGCTATCTCTATTCTAGTCAACTCTCTAAACTGTCTAAGTTCATTCTCAACTGCTTCAAGTCTTCCAAAAAATTTCTCCTTTGTGAAATCTTTGGTACAAGATATCAACAACTGTATCATCTAAACTACTAACTTAAATGGTGGTGTTAGAGTCTTCAATATCTTTCATATAACCTCATCATCTTCTTTGGTTCCTCTTTGAGATCTAATACCTACAGTAATTTATGATATCCTTCCTATATATGTTCTTACAAATTCATCTTCCATCATTTTAGCATCTTGAAATGCACAAATCCAACTTTGTAACCTCAACTTCTTAGAATGTGCATCACCTTCAAAACTAGTTTCCAAAGCTTTTCAAATCAAATGTGAAGTAGCAAGTGATTTTACCTAATTGTATTCAATTTTAGGAAGTGCAGCCAATATTGCTTCTTTAGCTCTCATGTCACACATAAAAGGATCTCTTTCATCCTTGGTACATTTTTTCAAATCCTTTTCAGTAATGATTTTTTTTGCTAATTTGGTCAAGATCCAATATTTCAGACCCATACACAACAAATGTGTCTTCATCTTTTCCTTCCAACTACCATAATTTGTTCCATCAAACTTTAGACTATCTTTCCTAAACATGCTTTCCATGGATCTCCCAAAGTTGTTAAACTTTATCTTCAAGGACCTGATGCTCTAATACCAATTGTTAGAAACAATAGTCCACCAAGATAACTGGGAGGGAGGGGGGAGCGAGGAGGTGGGGAAGGGGGGGGGGGGGGGGGGGGGGGGGGTGTCGAATCAATTATCCAACAATTAATACATTTATCTTCTTTAAACAAGTCTAACCATTCAACCAAAATAAATAGCAACCATAACAAGATGCACATAGACAATTATACTAGATATGTTGACTAGGGAAAACCCTGGTGGCAATGATGCCCACAAGACAATGTACTAATATAAATAGTTATTGTTAAAGGATGGACCCTATTAGAAGTCTATTACAACATTTAGTACATAGAGTCCCTATTAGTAGACTTTGAATCCCTGTTAGGAGATTCCAATCCTATTAGAATTTGTGTCAACCTTGTTAGGAGTTGTAGTATAATGTATGCAAGAAGAGCCCACTACCCAAACATGCAATTTCAACTACAAAAAGAGCTCATTGCTAAAACATGCTATTTACTATTATGTTCTTCTTTCCTTTGTTCTATCAACTAAACCAATTACTATCAGACCTTGTAGACTAGGTCACAAGTCTTAGATCAAAATATCAAACCTCAAATCACTCAGCAAAACCTCATAAATGAAGTTTCTTTCACTTCCACACTCCTCTTCTCAACATCGCATTCCACTCTTACTAATACTTACAAATATCATCTACATCCATACCATGATAAACAAAAATGTCTTTCCTTTGTACTAAGTCCATAAAACAATTCCTTGAGTCAGTTGTTACACCTTCTCAATTAGTCATTATAGGACCACATTAAGAACATTTTACACTTAGCAACAACATTAATCTTTTTCCTTGCAACTTAAATAAATTTCCATACACACAATATTATGACAAGTGATCTTAGCCATGTTATCACCAAAATCTCTTCTTCATGTCCTCATCCTCGATTCTTGGAATAAAAATTCTACTAAGAGATATAACAAGTTTACCAAAACATGCCTTTGTAAACTCTATCTCAAAATAGACATCACCAAAACTTACATAACTTCTTCTAGACTTATCATTTCATCTTCCAACATTAACTACATATACTAGATACTTAGAAATATCTCCCATAACCTTGGATAGTTAGAATACTTAACTAGTCATCCATACCAACTTGATCTTTTCATTGTTCTTATGTCAGATACCATAGAAAACTACTATGTTGACATTACTGAAAATCTCAATCATTAATGTAACATATCTACAATACTCCCCCATACTAATATCATCAACATTCATGCTTGCAACATGACCTACTTGTGTTATCTTTTGTTATCAAAGCATCATCAAAATTTTGAAACAAACAAGCTTCATCTTAAGTTTGATAAACCAATATTTGAATGGACATCTATGATTATGATGGATTATCCTCAAGGGAACTACAACTACTTTGTAGACTTCTTTTTAACACCACTTTATCATAAAATTATAGGAAATTCAATGCCTAGATTGCATGTGTCTTGTAAATAATTAATTCAACTAGGAAGTAAAATTCAATTAGCTAACTTGTACTTTATGGAAGAGTACATGGCATTTAGATTTTATGGTTTAGCTATAGAACCCTAAAAACTTCCAATACATGTGATAGAGAGAGTATTTGTGTTGAAAACTTACAACTAGAATAATTGTTGTTTTGTCATTTATGTCATTTCTATTGATAAGACATATTGCTACCTAATTTAAATGTCATATCTATTTTATTGATGAAGAGGATTTGAGAAATTTCTCATAACAATAGCTCCTAAAGGAAAAGTTGAGTTATGAAAAGGGACCTACAATGGATATTTGATTAGTTAGACTTTGATGTAACAAAGCGATTGTTTATATCAAGAAAGTTAAGCTAAGCTAAGTAATAGAGTAAATGGTTAAGGAATGTTGAGTGATGCTAGTGTCAATCGAGCCACGGTAATTGCCAAGAAAATATAATGTTGATCAAGAATCAATATCGACCAAACAAGATAGTTGATGTCGAGTGAAAAAGATTTATAGTGACCAAGTGTTAAGTGATGATCAAGTGTTAGAACTTAGTTATTTTTTAGTAACACTATTGAAGATGAATTTGAGGAAATCATGATTCCCAACCAACCCAGTTGATTTCTTGGGAGATGTAAACCATTTTGATGATAAGATTTATGATTTGGATCAATAAATTCAAGGCAAGGATTAGGTAAAGACCTAATAGATAGATTCCAAAGAATTTTTTAGAGAAATATCAAGATGGACAAATACAATGAATCGTGTGAACCTGATCATAAACCCTAAGATATATGGTGATTATAGAAAATGGTAAGGAAAGAATTGCCTATATAAAGAGGTATAGAGCCAAATGGAAATAGTGCATATGAAAGAGTGGTGCATATGAGAGAGAGGCATATAGAGAAAGGTAGATCAAAGATGTAGAAGTGTGAGAGTGAATGTGAAGCTAAAGGAGATTTCTTTTACAGATGTTGTTGATATTGATAAGTGAAATTTGAGCAAGAAGGCTTAATTATTGTTGAAGGGGGGAAATTGATTTCTTGAAGGGTTGCCAAGAAAATTAAGAACAAAGATAATAGTGGTGAGCTTATCATTGAATCAAAACCTAAAGCGAACATAGATCTAAACTTCCAAAGTGAGTCATAATCATACAGATCAAAACCTTATTATTTTCTTTCTAATCATTGTAAATAGTTTGTATTGAAATCCTTTTAACAAAGGTTAACCTAACATTCATTTAAAGGACTTAACAGTCTATGTAAATCCTTTCACAAGGTGACATTCTAAGTGGAATGGTCAAAGTCCTCTAACAAGGCCCCTCCTAATAGGGTGACTAAATCCTCTAACAAGATCACATTTAATAGTATGTATTGTAACCTTTAATAGGGTTGGATCCTAACATAGATCACTTTGAAAGAGTAAAAAAGTGGTGACATGTTGCTAGTGGTTTTTCCCAAATTGGGTTTCCACTTAAAATCCTAGTGTCAAACTTGTGTTGAATGCTTTATATGTTTTATATTTTATATTTAGAAAAGCATGTTATGTTTGAGACAATAACTTTATCATTATAGTAGAGACCAAGCAACAACAAGATAAGCATAATAGTAAGAGTTTTATGATTATTTGTTCAAATCCTTGAATAAATGATTTGCCCTTTTCTCATTTATTTAAGAATTTCTAATAAATGGTATTAGAGCTTAGTGATTATAGAGAAAATTTTGAAGGTACTTAAAGCTAAAGGTCATGACTTGCAAGAGAGATGTACCTAAGTTGAATAAGCAGAACTTTTCTGCATGGCAAAACTTGATGAGGTTGCATATATCCAATATCAGTGATGTTGTTATCAACTTTTTAAACAATGAGTATGTGAAGGTAACAACTACTCTTCTGAAAACTAATCAACTGAATAAAAATCAAGAATAAAATCAAGCAATGTTGGAGATTTCCTTAGCCCTTAGTTATGTCAAGTTTCATGACTTGAAGGACTTTGATAATATAAAGAAAATGTGGGACAAATTGAAAACCATATATGGAGGTGATGACAATATCTTGAGATCCAAATTAGAGAGCCTAAGAGGTAAATTTGATGGCATGAGAATGATGGAAGGTGAGAATATAGTACAATACTACAAAAGAGTTAAAGAAATTGTTAATGCTATTTGTGGTACAAATGGAGAAATCAGAGATGAACTGTGATAAGCAAGGTATTAAGGACTCTACTCCCTATTTATGCTATTAGGGTGTTTGCAATTCAAGAATTCAGATGCACACCAAGTAACACTTTGATCTTGGAAGGTGTAATTGGTAGACTTACTACTTTTGAAATGTCTAACTTTGATAACCACACACTTGTTACTATTAGATATTCCTTTAAGTCACAATTGGTTCATAACAAAAGAAAAGGAAAATATATGAAGAATGACAGTGACAGTTCTAATGATGAGATTGATGAACTTGAAGCCCTCATTACAAAATGGTTTGGAAGAGGAAAAGGTACATATAGAGGTAAACTACCTATTATCTATTTTTCATGCAACAAAGTAGGCCATATTGCTACTAGGTGTCCTAACAAAGAGGATAAGAATGAAAGAAAGGAAAGCAAGTACAAAGGAAGAAGAGATGATTGAGACTTTAAGAGAAACAAGGATGAAAAAGGTAAGAAATCCTATTATATTTCTAAAGAAGAAACTGATAATGAATCTAAAAGTAATGATGATGAAGTTGTCTATGTTGCTATGAAAGAAAATTTTGATAAAAATGAGAAAACTGCATTAATTTTTATATGTAAAAAAAAGTGACAAATGGATAATTGATAGTGGATGTTCAAATCATTTGACAGGTTATAAATATAAATTTGAGGACATTGGTCCATACAAAGATGGATATTTTAAATTTGTAATGATATTCCATGTATTGTAAAAGTTAAAGGAACTATTCAACTAACTAACAAGATAAAATATGATAATGTTTACAGGGTTGAAGGACTTAACTATAGTTTGTTGAGTGTTTCATAGCTAAAAAAATTAGGTTATAGAGTTAAATTTCACAATAGGAAGGCCAAGATACATGATGTTGATGGTAAGCTAGTTGGAAGTGGTGATCAGAAAAGAGATTACTTGTTCTATCTAGATTTATCTAATGAGGCATGTTTGTTTGCACAACAAGAAGATGTTTGGTTATGGTACAAGAGACTATGTCATGTAAACTTTTAAAAATTGGTGGATATCAGTAAAATGAAGAAAGTGAGAGGATTTCCTAAACTAAAGAACCTTGACAATTTTATTTGTAAATAATGTTAATTGGGAAAAATGACCAAGTTTAGTTTTAAGAGAAAAACATACACTTCTAATGATATTTTGGAACTAGTTCATAATGACCTATGTGGACCCATTGATGTTCAAAGCTACTATGGACATAAGTATTTCATTCTATTTTTTGATGATTACTCTAGGATGATAACTATGATGTTTCTTAAAGCTAAATATGATGTTTTTTAGTTATTCAAGTGGTATTTAGCCAGAGTTGAAAAAAAAATAGGGAAGAGTCTAAAGTGTTTGAGATCTGACAGAGGTGATGAATTCATTTCAAATGAGTTCAATACATTCTACAATGATAGAGGAATTAAAATATAGATGTTAGCACCAGGGACCCATTCTTAGAATGGGATAGCTGAAAGGAGAAATGGATCAATAATGGATTATGCAAGGACATTGATGATGGAGAAGAGTGTATCAAATAAATATTGGAGAGAATTTGTTAGTACTACTATCTATACCCTAAATAGAGTACAAGTCAAAAAAGGTACAAATGCTACACCTTTTGAACTATGGTATGGATATGCTCCTAATTTGAAATATTTCAAAATATTTTAAAGTAGATTCTATATAATTAAAGATAATAGCAATGAAAAACTTTATTCAAAGACTAAAGAAGGTATATTCCTAGGATGTTACACCAATAGTAAAGATTACAAGTGTTTGAACTATAACACTAACAAAGTTGTGGAAAGTGCAAATGTGAAAATTGACAAGTTTGTAGAAAGAGGTGATATTGCATGCAAAGAAGAATTTGAATACTATAATACATTCATATATATAGATGATGATGCTCCAAGCACTCCTCATAAATAATAAAATCAAGTTTTAGTCTCTCAACAGACATGGAATGTTGCAATGAAACAAATTGTCAAGCATAAGAGAGTGGGTATTGAGAAAAAGACTGAAGATGCTAAGTCATAGATAGGCAATGTCGACCTTCAGATAGAAAATGTTGAGAATGCCAAACATGGGCTAGAACCTAAACAAGAAAGAGAAAATGAGCCTGAGATGATTTTCCATGATGAACTTGTAGAAGAATAGAGAAGGAAACTACCTACAGTAGCAAAGTATGTGAGAAGACATCAAAAACCTAAACAAATCATTAGTGAAGGTGAGTCAAGTGTTAGAAAAGAAAGAAACACAAATATGATACATGCTTACTTTGTGAATTTGAGTGCAAAATAGTGAAAGATGCTCTTCAAAATAAAGATTGAATTTAGGCAATGAATGAGGATATTGAACAGATTGAGAAGAACAATGCTTGGACTTTAGTGCCAAGACCTAAAGATAAAAATGTCAGTGGGACAAAGTGGGTTTTCAAAAATTAACTCAATAAAAATGGAGAAGTAACAAGAAACAAGGCAAGAATGGTATGCAAGGGATATGCTCAAGAAGAAAGAGTTGATTATGAAGAAAAAATTTCTCTTGTGGCTAGACTTGAAGGAGTCAGAACTTTTCTTGCATATTCAACCTACAAAAATTTTAAGGTATATCAAATGAATGTCAAGTCTACATTTTTGAATGGTATACTTAAGGAAGAAGTGTACATTGATCAACCTGAAGGATTTGTAGATCCAGACAAGAAGAACATGGTATATAAACTGAACGAATCCCTTTGTGGATTGAAACAAGACCCAAGAGTATGATATGAAATATTACATAACTATTTGGTAAAGATTGGTTTTGAAAGGAAAAATGATAATAGTATTCTATATTTGAAGAATGGTAAGAATAATGAAATAATGCTATCTAAAATATTTGTTGATGACATTATATTTGGAGGAAGAGAAGCACTATGCAAATCATTTTCTATTGAAATGAAGAAGGAATTTGAAATGTCTATGTTTTGTGAAATAAATTTTTTTGTTGGATTAAAAGTATGTCAAATGAAGTTTGGTATTTTCATAACACAATCCAAATACATAAAGGAGATACTAAAGACTTTTGGAAAGGAAGATTCAAGACTAGAAAGCACACCTATGTCTACAAGACATAAGCTATCTAAGAATGATGAATCTATGGATGTGAACCAGACCTTATACAGATCCATGATTAGAAAATTGCAATATGTTGTTCATAGCAGACCTAATATTACATTAGTAGTTGGGATAGTTGCTATATTTTTAGCAAATCCTAAGGAAATTCACATGATGGAAGTGAAAAGGATAATGAGATATCTGAAAGGTACAAAAGACTATGGATTGTATTAAAAAAGAAGTGATAGATTTGAACTAAAGGTATTCATTGATTTGGATTGGGAAGGAAATATTGATGAAAGAAAAAGCACTAGTGGAGGTGCATTCTTTCTAGGAAAGAGATAGGTGTCTTGGAAAAGCAAGAAACAAAATTGTGTTTCCCAATAAACAGCTAAAGTTGAGTATATCATAGTTATAGTGAAATTTTCAAACATTATGTGGCTAAAGCAATTACTCAAAGATATGAAAGAATAAATTATAGATCCTATAGTTATCTATTATGATAACACAAGTTTTATTAACATTTCAAAGAATCCAGTGATGCATACTAAGACAACGCACATTGCTATCAAGTATCACTACTTAAGGGAACTAGTGCAAGACAAAGAAGTGAAGCTAGAATATGTACACACCAAAGAATGAATTTTTGACATATTCACAAAATCCTTACTTAAAGATGCTCATGAATATCTTAGAGGTAAATTAGTGGTGGTTCCCCTAAACAAAGAAACTTAAGAAGGAAAGGTGCACTACATCAAATGTGCTAATCATAATATCTTACACATTGATGCAATACAACTCTACTTTGGGAAATGCCTAAGGTAGATAGTCTAGTATAGCATTCAGATTAGTCATAGACAAATGACAAAAATTAGCCAAACATGCAAAAACTACATAATTTAGATGTATGAAGTGATTGAAGCTAAGAAAGTTAAGTGTATTTGGAATTGTTGTCAAAGAGGGAGAGATATACAGTAAAAGAAGGAGAGATAGACATAGAAGATACAATAGAAGCATTATACCAAAGAGGGAGACTTAACCAAAGAAGAGAGAATATTATCTCAAATGGAGAAAATATTTTTGGATTGTATGGTAAAAAAATGAGATACATTTGATACATTGAGATATTGCTAATATTGAGATGTAGATATGTTGACATCAATGTCAAAGAGCGAGGTTGTTGTAAACTTACAATTGGAACAATTTTTGTTTTATCATTGATGTTAAATCTATTGATAAGACATATTTCTACCTAATCTAAATGTCATATCTATTTGATTGATGAAAAGGATTTGAGAAATTTCTCATAAGAATAGCACCTAGAGGAAAGGTTCAGTTATGAAAAGGAAGCTACAATGAAAATTTGATTAGTTAGACTTTGATGCAACAAAGTGATTGTGTAGATCAAGAAAGTTAAGCCAAGCAATAGAGTAAATGGTTAAAGAATGCCAAGTGATGCTACTGTCAATCGAGCCATAGTAAGTGCCAAGAAAATTCTAGTGTTGACTAAGCATTAGTATTGACTGAGAAATATAGTTGATGATGAGCCAGAAAGACTTACAACAACCGAGTGTTAAGTGATGATTGAGTGTCAGATATTAGTAATTATCAAGTAACATTGTTGAAGATGAATTTGAGGAAATTATGATTCCCAACCAACCTAGTTGATTTCTTGGAAGATGTAAACCATGTTGATGAGAAAATTGATGATTTTCATCATTAAATTCAAGGTGAGGATTAGGTAAAGACCTAATAGATAGATTCTAGAGAAGTTTCTAGAAAAAGATCAAGAAGATGGATAGATACAATGAATCATGTTGAACCTAATCATAAACCCTAAGATATATGGTGATCATGGAAAATGGTAAAGAAAGAATTGACTATATAATGAGTTATAGAGCCAAATGGAAATAGTGTGTTTGCGAGAGTGGTGTGTATGAGAGAGAGGAATACAAAGAAAGGTAGATTAGAGACACACAAGTGTGAGAGTAAATGTGATGCTAAAGGAGATTACTTTCACAGATGTTGCTAACATTGATAAGTGAAATCTGAGCAAGAAGGCTTAAGTGTTGTTGAAGGGGGAAGACTAATTTCTTGAAGGGTTGTCAAGTGGGTCAAGAACAAAGATGGTAGTGGTGAGCTTATCAGTGAATCAACACCTAAACCAAATAGAGATCTAAACTTTCAAAGTGAGTTGTAATCATAGAAATCAAAACCCTATTTTTTTCTTTCTAATCATTATAAATAGTTTGTATTGAAATCCTTTTAACAGAGGTTGGCCTAATAGTCATTTGAAGAACTTAATAGTTTTGTGTAAATCCTTTCACAAGGTGACATTCTAAGTGGAATGATCAAAGTCCTCTAACAAGGCCACTCCTAATAGGGTGATTAAATCCTCTAACTAGCTCACATTTAATAGTGTGTATTCTAAAATTTAACAAGGTTGGCTCCTAATAGAGCTCACTTCAAAAGAGTGAAAAAGTGGTGACATGTTGCCGGTGATTTTTTCCAAATTGGGTTTCCACATAAAATCCTAGTGTCAAACTTGTGTTTAATGCTTTTTATGTTTTACATTTAATATTCAAAAAAACATGTTATGTTTGAGACATCAACTTTATCATTACAATAGAGGCCGAGCAATAGCAAGATAAGAAGAATAGTAAGAGTTTTATGGTTAATTGTGTAAATGGTACTTATGACCTTGAGTAACTGATTCACCCCACCCCCTTTTTCTAAACATTTGTAGTATTTTGCATTGGAATATGTATGGATGATGGAAAGAACAAATATCCTCTTTCATGGTCGGCAAAAGAAAACCAGTTTTCCTTCCTTTCTTGTTGGATGTAGAGGGTTCACATTTGAGAGAAGAGTATTCAATGTGGTACAATAATTTCTTGTAGTTTTTAAATTTGATGTTTCTAGGCAATGACAACATGATCTATTAACCATAATTGGTACAAAGCTTGTATAGAATGGAAACTCCACAAGAAAATGTCAACATGAGAGTATGTCATTGATTGAAGGATTTAAAACGTGGACTCATGGGAAGAGGTCAAAATAGAGATGGAGAAATGTGCTAGTGAAAATAATATTTCAATATAGAAATTGTCAGCAAAAATTAATGAATTACACAGAAAGAAAAAGAAAAAGTGCAACCCATGACATCCTACAATTTCTACTAGATAGTATATCATCCAAGTAAAAAACATCTTCTAGATGCCATAAATAAAGATTTTGTAGCTGCACATTGGTGTCAACCAAAAAATTAATGCATTTTATGAAATAAGGAAGAATCTTGGTGAACCTAAGACCTGTGTAGGTTTTGAAGACTTTCCTGAGGATGAAACATTTAGAAAATTATGGGATAATGAGCATCTAAATGCAAGATAAGCACAACATGATGTAGATGATGAAGACAATGAGTATGAGGTTTTTAAGGATCCTACATCCATTGCCACTAGTTTTACTAAATCCACTGCTCCAACCACTAGTAGTAGTAGTAATAAATTTGACTCAACTAGACAATATGTTATACTTAATCAATAGACAAGGGAAAAATATGGCATAGGGGAAAAGATGATAGAAAACATTGGTTATCTAGGTGATGGTTGACTAAGTACAATAGGTCAAGGAAATTGGTATTCACTCCGAATACAAGAGCTACCAAAAAATAGCCATCAACCAATCATTGGAGATGAGTCAGATGACCCATCAGGTTCTTCAAAAAAGGTTAACCTATTCCATTATTCATCCATGGTGGAATTTTAACCTCCCATGTTAGTTCAACTTCAAAAATTACAATGTGACTGAAATTTGACTAGATTACTGTAGTTGAAGATCATCATGAAAAGAAGAAAAATGTTTTAGATACTCATACTAATACAATGGCATCACAACTCCCTCAGGAAAAAACTTTTAGAATAGTCCAAAAACTCCACTTGTTAGTGGTAGTAGGGTAGGATTAGGAAGAGGTGATTCCGTTGGTAATCCTTGAAATGCAATTATTACAACCTCGAGCATTGGTGGAGACAAGTATAATGTTGCAAGCTCTCTTTATCCTTTCAAACATCATCTTATATCAACAAAACCAAATTTTGAATTCAATAATTTTATAACAAATTTTTAAGGAACCACAAAAATCAATAAAAAAATAATAAGACATTTGAGAAGGATGTACTTGAAGTGGATCATTCTCAAGAACCTACATCAAGTAGGATATTTCCAACATATAATACAAATAAAGAAATGATGGAGTTTGTGATTTCCCCCCCCCATAGCTAGATAATAATCCACCAAAGAGTGTGAAAAATCCACCAAATTTTCATGTTAGCACACTATCTATGGATTTCTCCAAAGTTAAAAATGTGGGCAAACTCAATGTGGCAAAAAAGACCAACTCTATGATCTACAGTTTACTATTCAAGATGGCGAGAGAGAAAAAGGGTTGGAGAAGGCAATTTAAAAGTTAAAATAAGACCTAAAAAATGCAAAGGAAAAGGAGAAAGCAACATATAGCAAGTGCAAAGAAATAGAGAAAAGGATTAGTGCTTCATCTCAAGAAGCAAGTGCACTACCTCAGCCAAAAAAATATGGAGGCAATAATGAAAATTTTGAAGGAACAGTTGGAAGAAAGCAATAAAAAGCTATGTGATATTGTCAATGTAGAGAGAGAGAGAGAGAGAGAGAGAGAGAGAGAGAGAGAGAGAGAGAGAGAGAGAGAGGCAAAACTCAAGTTATTGAAGGAACAATCGGAAGAGAGTAATAAGAAATGTAGTGATACTTTGAATCATGTTAATATGGATGTAGATGTAAAATTCAAAGAACTCAAGGAAAAATTGCAAGAATCAAAAAAAAAAACTTGAGGATGAAAGAGAAAGAAAAACAATAAGAAAAGAAAGCCAAGGAAATAAAGAAACAAAGTGAAAATCAGTTGTCACAAATGTTGCAAGAGGTACAAAACGAAAATAAAACAATCACAACATAGGAGAAAAACTTGTTTGAGACAAATGAAAAAATCAAAAATTTAGTCAAGATAAAAAAAATTTAAATGTGGGGAGAAATTATGGAAAATATAAATAGGTTGTATGATTGGGTTGAATTGCATAGTTTAAGTTTTTAAGCTATTTGTGGTAGTATCAAAGATTAGACTGAGAAGAACATGTAGCTTTTTAAGCAAGAAGACTGCAAGATAGATTATACACATAATCAACACACATAGTGATAGGTATTTGTCCATTCAAGGAGTTCATGATTGCATCAGTGCATCAATAAAGTCATCAGTTATGATTCACAATGCCAAAGTATAAGGGAAGGAGAGGAATATTTGAACTCAATTAAGAGAAATCTCACCAAGATGGATGCTATAGAAATTTAATGATAAGTCTCGGTTTGCCTAATCCTTTCCCTAGTAATTCATCAATGGCATTCATTGGAAGGGAAGCTTACCAAAAAGAGTTGGAGGCCAAAATAATGTCTAAAACTCAAGATTCAACTCCTAAATGCATTTTTAATTGCATCAAAGAATGAATCTAAATACACTATTGGATGTAGCATTTATTTCAAGTAAATCTTCCAAATATGGAAGTTTGACAAAGTTAAAGTTCATCTACTCTAACATAAAAAAAAAGTTCAAACTACAAGCAAAGCAAAATTCAACATCCTAAAAAAATTTACCAAATCTTCAATCATATCATAAGATGTCCATTAGGCACCAAAGCATGTGAAAATTTCTAGTATGTGAGACTTGGAAAGTGATTTTAATCATTTTTTTAGTGTTTACTTTATTTCTATTTGTAATTGTTTGCTATGATTTTTAAGTTTGAACTTTGTTTCTTGAATAGGATAAATGTAATATCCTCCCCTGATTTGAATTTTGACTTGTAGAAATTTAACTTAAGGAATATTGTCAAACACTTTGTATGCAAACTCATAAAGCTGATTTCCTCAATAAATTGCTTTCCAATGAGTAGATTTATGAACAACTATGAAGTGACATTAAATGCATAATACACATCATAACATTTTCACAAACACTTGGCACACATTCAACAATATATGAAAAAATCTGGAAACTCTTTCAATCTGCTGATAAAGGGTGATTTTTAAATGTAGATGTGCACTTACAACTGCCTTAAAGGCTGCAACAACTATTCAGACGTGTATTCAACAATTATTATGCAAAGTATCAAAATTTGACAGAAGAAACCTGGAATTAGTTGCTGTAGTATTTTGTAGATGTAGTCGGCAGCCTTCCAAACTTCTAATCAGTCGAAAAAACAAGTAAACTTGATACAAACACTGTTCATGCCGTACTGTAGCAAAATACTATTCATGCCGACTGTAGCAAACTACTGTTCATGCGGCACTATAGCAATAACTAACTTCAGATCTGCACCTCAAACCCTTGTAAATTTCTTTATGCGAATGCCCCAAATGAAACCCAATGTGTTTCCTAAAGTGAAAACACCATTGATCCTCCTGACTATGTCTTCCAACAGCGAAGAGAATGCTAGCAAAGAGGGATTTCGTCCTCCAAGCCCGATAATCAGATATCCAACAACATAACATTAATCTTCATCCAAGGATACAAAAAAAAAGCTCTTCCATTTCTTTTATAGTGTTCTCACAAGAGCTCAATCCTTCATTTTCTCAATGTGGGATAAAACATAACTCCCTTTATGTACCTTATGTCTCCAATGTGTTATAAAAATAAAGGGAACTCTTTTAATTTAAATATTTCCCACAAACTATAGTCTATGCATTAATAAAGTTAAATATTTAAATTTAACTTTATAAGATGGCTTCATCAATGCATAACAAATCTTATCAATGATAAATAAGTTTTCCTGTCAATTTTAAACAATTACCACCGACATACCACTGTGACTGAATGTCCGACCATGTCCAAGATGACTTACTATAAATAGTAAGTATGCCCAAAGTTGCCTCAAAACCCCTCAGAAAGACCTGCAACTGAAACTGTCTAGGCCAAATGGCCTCTAAGCCCCCTTTAATGTCCTAGTTAGCCTACGGGACTGTGGGGAAATAGGCTAACGACAACATCATGCTATGAATGCTAGAAAGGGGACATTACAATAAACGTAATAGAATCCAAATGCTATTTTACTTAATAGGCCTATCAAATGAAAAGGAAAAATATATTTTTGATATTGAATTTGATGCTACTTTAAGAATCTTCCCATGAGGAAAAATGACTTGAAGTTGTTGCTTCCTTATTTCTATATTTATATAGAAGGGAATTTAGGGTTATTTGCTAAATGTAATGGTTGTAAATTTAGTACTTTTAACTCATGATTATGAAATTGGGGATTCAAATTTAACTTTTGTAAATTGAATTCATTGAATTTGATCAATTATCATGCATAAAAAAGTAATGAGAATGAATATGAATTTTATCATTTGAATTGCTATATTTTCATAAAAATTATCAAGGATTGTACCATAACAACGTATCCTATGAGCATAATAATGTAAATAAAAAACAATAATAATGGTAAAATTTGAATGAATATTGATTCATGGCATCATCTAACATAAAATGTACATGTTTGTTTGAAATTAGACATTTAAAAAATGATATCAATTATTATGCATGATAGATGAATTATGATTAGATTCAAAGAATATTGTCTATAATCTAGAATGTAGACTGTAGTAATTACTATAAGTAATAAATTATGAATTGACACATTATATCATAACTGTTAAACTTTCCACAACATCTCATCATTTTAATCTTTGGATTCCTTGACATCAATTTCAAATAGTCCTTCATGATGCTCCATGTTTTCTCTAGTTTGCATACCTTTTCTTACCTGATAGTGATCCTTAACTTTAACATCAATGCTACCAATACTAGTACCACTACTTGAGATAGTGATCTCATTTTTTGAAATGTTGTCCAAACCTCTTCTTTGTTATCTCTTCCTCCAAAATTTTAGTGTCCTTTCGTAAGGAAAATTATTGACTCCATAGCTGGATGCTTACAGCCTCAGACAATTTCCCAAATTCTTGTCTAGTTTATTTCTTACCTTTGAAATTAACAACCCCAAAGCATTGAAAACTCTATCATCCTCCATAGACCCCAATATCATGGTCAAACATAATTTAAAAAGCTTGAAATTTTTTTATATTGAATCTCGTAACACTTCGCTCTAAGCTAGATTTCTCCAAGGTTTGGTTCATGATCCTTCTTCTCTAGGGTTTTGCATAAGATCATATTGTTCCTTCATTTTAATGGAAAAATGGTGGGACTTCTCTCTCAAATGAGATTCATCTAAAACTTCATTTATAGTTACCCCATTGATTTCTTTTTCTTTTTCAAAATTGATCCATCAAAACCAATAACTTATCTCTAAAATCTTTAGGACTTTTTAAACTCCAATAATAGGGAAAACACAATACACATTGATTCATGTAATTCATGTTGAGGCAATTTTTCTCTAATTTTTGAGGAAAGATTATAAGAAATATCCCTCACAAAATTCATTACAAACTCAATAATTTGTTCAAACACTTCCTTTGTAACATTTAATTTTGGTTGTGTGGGTTTCTTTCCTTTTCTCATGGACATGAGCCTTCCATAGTAATGCATTGGTATCCCAACACCTCATATATTGGCACAAAATTCCCCCTTTGAAACAATCTTTAAAAAGTTATCAGGATTATCCAAATCTATGATTCTCATCCAACATGAATATTTTTTCATCCATATTAAAGTGAAGCTGGATTTCTATAGAGATTATCAAGGGTCGCGCATGTCATTTTACCTAGCATATTATATTTTACAATATACATAAATCTATTTTGGAGCTTCTTTATTATATTTCTCATTTCCTCTAGCATGGGGAGAATGGTTTCTAATGTTAAGAGTGTCTCTATATTACTTAACCTTTCAAGTAGCTCACCATGTTTCCATTGACCACCCTAATCATTGTGAGTTGACTCCATTGTACCAAGCAATGATGAATATTTATAAAAACTCGATGATTTGGTCCATCCAAAGAGATCCATATGGTATCATTATCCTTAAGAAGCTTTCTCCCATTAGTTAGTCCCTTGAGAAAATGTTGAAATTCCCTGAATCATTTAGGACTTCGAAAAAAGTGCCTATAAATATCTTTGATTAAAACATTAACTCTGTATATTTTTGGAGAGTTTTTGACAATTCCAAAAGATAGATTCATTCTATGGCCATGTAGTGAATGAGAACAATGTAAGCTGAAAGAAAATCTTTTAACTTTGTGACAAGACTATTCTTGTGGCCTTGCATTACTGAAGCTCTATCTACTCCAAAATATACCAACTTTTGGGCAATCATCATTTCATCTATACTTCCATATTAAATTAGATAATTCTTTACTAGTTCAAATATGTTTTCAATTATTGAATTGTCCTTCATTTTAACTATAGTTAGTAGATTAGGTTGGAAAAAAAAATTGTGTACAGTATAGGCATGCATGCATACCTAGGAAGTATTGTCTGTTGCAATCATCTCATCTAAAGATAATACAATGAAATTTGACTCTTTAATTTTTTCTTTGATATTTTCTTTTTCCACCTTAGCAAGACAACTTTCCCATTCTCATATGTTGTTTACTAACTAGTGACTCCTTAGATAATAACAAACTTTCACAAAGTATAATAAACCACTCAATGATGGGGTAGTCTATCATGACACACCCTTTGCTCAAAATATAGAAGACAACACTTAACTGAAAAACTTTACCCATTTCTTCAACTTACATTTCTTTTCCAAGAAGAGATTTAATGGATCCTTTTACTTTAGTAGCATTCATCTATATTTTCTCCTAAAATTCTAAGATTTCTGCATTCTTAACATGTTGACAATCCTCCTTGGTTTTCCATCTTGTTATTGATTTTTGTACTCCACCTATGATTTTGTTTTCATAAACTTTACCCATATGTTTTTCTACGGTGTCAGCTTTTAAGTGCAACCTTTTTTCCTTTTTATTTATCCTCGTGCATATCATACATCTACAATCTATTGAAAGCTCTCCTTCTTTTAGATTGCATACAAGTTAAATGAATGGAAACTTTGAGGCTCATTCTATTTGAAAAATTCCGATCAATAGATATCAATTATGATCTTTTTTGGATTTCATATTTAGTTTTTCTCATTGTATTTCTTTTTTCCCTTTCCTAGTTATGCACCATCACCATCTTTGGAATTCTCATTCAAGTCTATTATACTATTCTAGCTACTCTAGGTATTGACTTGAAGATCTTGGCTACTCTAGGTATTTACCTAAATATCTTCTTCAAGTTTATTGTGATCAAGGATATTAGGTTTTCCAACTTCTTCATTATGTGCCATTGGAACTGGTAGTGGAAGTGGTTGAAAATCTTGTAAATGTACTTGTGGTGTTGTAGCTTCCTAATTTTGGCCACTAAAATATGATTACAAGGTTCTGTGAGTGTGCTTGGACAACCTTTCTTGACTTCTTCCACATGTAGGACTCTTACCCATGTTCATGTTTGACATCTCCCAAGAAATATTGGTTGCCATAAAATTCAATTTGTCAAAAAGTGACAGTCAACTATAGTCCATTACATATATTTATGTAAATAGTATTCATTGGTTATATGATCTACACTATAAAATATAGTTGTCCTAGGTCTCCCTAGTAATTGTTGAAAAGAGATTGTCTTGAAGTGTAGAATTTGTAATGGAACCATCATTATCTTGTCAATGATGTCAAACCTACTACTAGCTAGTGAGATAATTTCTTTTTGGTCTGGATGTTATCATTCGATTGATTGATGAAGAGGATTTGAAAAGAGAAGATAACAAGAGAACCTAGAGAAAGGTTGAGTTATTTGGTTTATAAAAGAAGCACTAAGACCAAGTAAGACATTGATACTATAGTTTATTGTTTATCTATTTGAATTCTATGATAAAAATTTACTCAAGAAAATACTAGAAGAATATCAAGTAAGAAAAGTGTCTACCAAGCCCTGTTGAGAAAATAGTACAAGATGAGAAAAAAATAGTAGAAGCTAAGTGAAAATCAATAGGTGGCCAAGAAAAAAAGACAAATAGTGGAAGCTGAGTGAAAGTTAGTATATGTTGAGTAAATTTTAGTTGGTTTCAAGCATCAGTAAACTTTACTGAGTGATAGAAAATAGTGTTAAATCAAAGATTTGACAAATCTGAGATGACTAATTTGATTTCTTGAATTATGTGAAGCATGTGGAAGATGACTATGATGAGATGGTGGCATAGAATTCAACGTAAATTATTTTGAGGCAAATTCAAGGAAGATTGTAGAGGAAGTTTCTCAAGGAACTAAAATGGAAAAGTGGGTAGATTCATTTAATATTTCCTAACCCTAAAATAGACGATTGTGGTTATGCAAGAAAAGATCTAAATTATCTATTTATAGAGATAGTTGGCTAGAAGAAAAGGTTTCCATATGTGAGAACCTAAGGAAGATAAGAAGTCTAGGGTGTTGCTTCATCTAGTGGCCAAACAAAAGAGACTACAGTTGACATATAAAGAAACAAGGCTTAAGGGGATGAATTCTTGAAGGGTGAACAAGATATCAAAGCTGAAGAGCCAAAAAGAATAGATGACTGAACCAAAGATCTATAATCTACAGGTGAGTTGTAAGTTTTTATCAAATCAAGTCCTATTGTTTCTTTCTAACAACTGTACCAATATGAATAAAATCCTTTGAATTAAGGTTGACCTAATAGTCATTTGTAAATTCTTTAACCAAGTGACATTCTAATAGAATTTTATAAATTCCTCTAAAAAGACTCACTTCTAACAAGTTGATTGAAGTCCTTTAACTAGGTCACATTTAACAATGTGTATTGTAACCTTTAATAGGGTTGGCCTTTTAGAGGGCGTCACTTCAGAAGAGTGGAATTGGGTAGCATGTTATTGGTGATTTTTTCCAAATTCAATTTCCACATAAAATCCTTGTGTCAAATTGTGTGAATGTGTTATGGCATTTCATGTTTACATTTCTACAAAGTTATTTAGACCTAGGATAGTAATGTACTAAGTTAAGGTATTGTATGATCTAATGGATGCATGCATCTTATGTTTTTATGGATATGGATCTATTAAGAACTAAAAAAAAAAATTGTACATTTAGACCTTGGATAACTAATTCCCCCCCCCCTTCTTAGTTATTCTAAATAATTCCAATAGTTATTCAATGACTTAGTGGTATTGGTCGCTAGTCCTAGTTGATAACTGACCACTAATAGTGTAACTTGTATCTACTAAATAAGAATGAACTAAAATTATAGAGAATAGACAGATAGGGGTCTAAGTTACTCACCTTTTCCTAAAATCAATTTGTTGCACTCACAACTCACCTGATAATGATCTCGATAGTTTGAGAAATTGATACTTGACTATTGATTAGAATTGAGACAACCTATTGATCTATGAATCTATTTATACCAATCTTTTTTGGTGAATTTCGTGGGAATAGTATAGTGCATAAAAAGTATTTGGCGAAGCCCACGTAATAAAAACATGTATTCTAGAATTTCCAAGGCTAATATGGTTCATCCATTATACAACCATGCATAATACTATTGGAAAAATTGAATTGACATGTGTCCATATTTTTCAGGGACAAATTTCATCCCTCCTAAAATATTTTAAAAAACCAATGGCACATTGAGGTTGTCTAAAAAGATCCTCTTCAGAAATCATAGGCGAATGTGTTTAGTTTTTCATGTGCAAAAAATATTTATGATTGAATATTTCATTTCAAAAGGAGATTTGATGGTATAAATCTCATGGCGATGGAGCCAAGATTTTGAATTATTTTTGGTAGAACTAGGGCGATGCACCATACCACATATGCAAACATTTTTGCCAAACTAGAATAGTTAGATGAGTGAAATTTTCCAAGTGATAAATATTCACCACTAAAATGAACCCTACTAAGGAATTATGGAGTATGTATAGTACTTCCCTAATTAGTCACCACAAACTAACAATATCCCACTTGGAGACTGATCTTGTAGCAATGTCGCTACTCCATGAGGCTCCTACTAGATCACACCACCCTAGATTCAATTGTTCCTTTATTCTATTCAGTATTGAAGACCAACTGAAGTTGAAGAGAAGTTCAGCTTCTCCCTTGTCACCACCTTTGTAAATATATCTTCTAGATTATCATTGGTATGTATCTTGACCAACTTTAACTATCCATCATCCAAAAATAATCAAATGAAATGGAACCATGACTAAATGTGTTTTGTCTTTGAATGAAGAGTAGAATTGGTAAGATTAATGACACTCTAACTATCAGTAAAAAATAATGATCTCTCTATAGGTGCCCCATTTCTTTCAACAAGAATTGAAGCCATATCATCTCCTTAGTTGCTTGTGTAGTGAATAAAGCATTCACCTTTTGTAACTGAGAAACCCAATTCACTGCTACCCTGCCAACAATAAATACACAACCTATGGTACTCCACCTGGTATCAATATCCCCTACAAAATCTAAGTCAATATAACCCTATAAATTAGTAGTTGAGCTCCAAAAATATAAACACTTACTAGATGTTCCTCTCAAATATCTAAGAAACAATTTGACTATATTCCAATGCTCAATTCTAGGATGACTTGTATACCTACTAACAACTCCCACTGCATGTGCAATATCTAACCTCCTACATACAATAGCATACATCAACCTTCATATAGCTAAAGCATAAGGTACCTTGGATATCTTATCCTCCTCTTCTTGTGTCTTTAGACACACTCCTCAGTCAACTTCAAATGACCACATAAAGGTGTGCTGACAACTTTAGCATTCTCCAAAAAGAAACATTGCAAAACCTTCTCAATATAAGGAGCCTAAGATAATACCAATTTTATATTCTTCCTATCTCTGCAAATCTTCTTGCCAATGATTTTTTTTTCTACCCCCAAATCCTTTATAGAAAATGAATGTGCTAAAGTTCTATTGTTTTAACCCCTTAATGTGATCCATATTAGACCCATCTACAAAAATATCATCAACATATAAACATAAAATAATGTAGTTTTCATCAATCAACCTCTTAAAAAATAAACACAATTATTTGAATCACACCTACTATATTCATGCTCATGTATAAAATTGTCAAATTTCAAATACCATTGCTGAGGTGCTTGCTTCAAGCCATATAAACAGAGGTGCTTGCTTCAAGCCATATAAACATTTTCTTCAATATGCACACTAAATGCCCCTTACTTTTGACTTCAAAGCCCTATGGTTGTGTCATATATATCTCTTCATCTAAATCACCATCAAGAAAGGTTGTTTTAACATCAAGCTACTCCAAATCCAAATCTCCAATAGCCACAATAATTAAAATAGTGTGAATAGAAGTCATATTAATAATAGGAGAAAATATCTCATCAAAATCAATGCCCTTTTTTATGCAAACCCTTTTACAACTAACCTGGCTTTAAACATTTTCTTACCTTCATCCTCTTCTTTCAACCTATAAACCCATTTATTTTGTAAAGCCCTTTAACCTACAGACAACTTGCATAAATATCAACTCTAATTTTTCAGCAAGCAGTCCATTTCTTTTGTCATCATAGAATCCCACTGAAGCTTAGTATCCACCTACACAACTTCATTATAACATTTAGGTTCACCAATATCAGTTAGTAAAATAGAGTACAAAGGGGGAGAATACCTTTCTCAATGTCTACTTAGCCCTTTTTATTTTCTAATATTCATTGGGTGTGGGTTATTTGTGTTGGAAACTTATAATTGGAACAATTGTTATTTTTTTATTTATGTCAAATCTATGGATGAGACATATTTCTACCTAGTCCAAATCTCATATCTATTTGATTGATGAAGAGGATTGGAGAAGTTACTCATAACTATAGCACCTAGAGGAAAGTTTGAAGTTATAAAAAGGAAGTTATAATGGACATTTGATAGGATAGAATTTGATAAGGAAAAGTAATTATTTATGTCAAGTAAGCTAATCTAAGCTGAGAAAAAGAGAAAAATACTAAGGAGTGCTAAATAATGCTAGTGTCAACTGAGTTATAGTTAGTGCTGAGAAAATCTAGTATTGATCGAGCATTAGCATTGACTGAGAAAATTAGTTGATGCCAACCCGGAAAGATTTAAGATGACTAAGTATTTTAGTCTTGATCGAGTATCATAATTTAGAGATTTATGAGTGATGGTAAGAGAACAAATTCAAAGAATCATAAGATCAAGCTAAATCAATTGATTTCTTGGGAGATGTAAAATATGTTGAAGATAAGATTGATGAGTTGGATCATTAAATTCAAAAAGTTGATTAGGTAAAGAACTAATAGATAGATTCTAGACAATTTTCTAGAGGATGATCAAGAATATGGATAGATACATTGAATCAAATTAAATATGATCGTAAATCCTAAAATCTATGGTAGATGTAGAAAATAGTAAAGCATGAATTATGTATTTAAAGAGATACATAATTGATCATTTGGTGTCATGTCCAGTCAATCCTAGCCGGGCCTAGCCAATGTGTGTATGAGTGATTTTTTTATGTGAAGAGTGACATATAGATAGAGGTTGATCAAAAACACACAAGAGCGTGAATACAAAGCTAAAGGAGAAATCTTGTAGATATGATGTTGTTGTTGATAAGTGAATTAAAGTAGAAGGCTTAAGTGTTGATGAAAAGAGTGGACTAATTTCTTGAAGGGTGACCAAGTAGATCAAGATCAGAGATGACAAGGGAAGGCTTATTAGTGAACCAGCATAAGGACCAAACAAAGATCTAAACCTTCAAAACTAAGTTGTAACCACACAGATCAAACCTACTATTTTCATTTTTATCATTGTAAATAGTTTGTATTGAAATCCTTTTAACAAAGGTTGACCTAATAGTTAGTTTAAGACTTGATAGTCTATGTAAATGCTTTACTTGGTGACATTCTAAATGGAATGATCAAAGTTCTCTTACAAGGCATTTCCTAACAGGGTGATTAAATCTTCTAACTAGGTCACATTTAACTATGTGTATCGTAACCTTTAATAAGTGTGGCTCCTCATAGAGCTCACTTTGAGAGAGTAAAAAAGAGTGGCATGTTGCTGGTGGTTTTTTCCAAATTGGGTTTCCATGTAAAATTCTAGTGTTAAACTATGATGAATGTTTACATTTGATAATATTTTTATATGCAATGCAACTTATGTTTATGAAAATTTTACAGTAGAGACCAAGCAACAATAGGATAAGAAGAAAAATGAAGTGATTAATGTTTAATTATTCAAGTGGTACATATAGACCTTGAGTAACTAATTCACCTATTACTTTGTGGTGACTCATCAAGGAAGTATTGTACATACTCTATAACTCTTCAACGGGATTTGGGGTCAGGTCATGCCTCAAGAAACTTTTTTTGGGGCTATTTTATTGGCATTTTATGGCTGACATGTTGTAACTTATTTTAACCCAAAAGTAGAAAAAATACTTGTATAAAAGGGCTTAGTGTTAGGGATTGTTTCATTATGTGTGATGTGCAATTGCTACTTTCGGTGGTATTTAGTTATAAGGGAATACAAATTGTAATCAAGTTGTAATTATTGGATCATAATAATATTCCATTTTTTGTTTGGTCGATGTAGCCTAGGGTTTGGGTGAACCACATTAAATCTTGTTGTCTTGTGTTCTCTTCTATCTTATCTATTATTTTTTGATATTGTTTATATTTGTATGTAACTATTATTTATGTCTGAGGTTAATCCTAACAAGTGGTATCAAAGTGAGGTTTTTTTTTAGTTATCCTCTATAAGAAATTCTCATGGTTGAGTGGGAGCGATGGTAGACAAGGGTAAGTTGAAGGTGGAGAAGTTTAATGGGCAAAAATTTTAGTTATGAAAGATGCAAATGGAAGACTATCTTTATCAGAAGGATTTATGAAAGTCATTGGAAGAAAAATCCAAGAAACGAAGAACTATGATAGATAAGGACTGGGAGATTTTAGATAGAAAGGTACTTGAAAGTATTTAGTTATGCCTGGCACCATCAGTCACATTTAACATTACAAAAGAAAAGACAATGAAAGCGTTGATGGAAACCCTAGTGAAATTGTATAAAAAGCCCTGCGCTTCAAATAGGGTATTTCTCATGAAGCATTTATTTTATATGAAGATGGTAGATGGTGGATTATTTAAATGAGTTTAATACTATTGCTAGTCAGTTATCTTCTATGTGTATTAATGTTGATGAAGAAATTAGGGATCTCTTGATTTTGTGTTCTTTGCCTAAAAGCTGCAATGGCTTGGTAATGGTTGAGTAATTTTGTTTCTAGATCTAATACCCTAAAATTTGATGATGTGATTGTTCTTATTTTGAGGGAGGAAACTCATAGAAAAACCTCAAGTGGATCTACATCAGGAAGTTCTTTGAATGCACAAAGCAAAGGTAGAATGACTGAGAGAGGAAACCATTTTAGAAATCATGGGAAATCAAGAGGAAAGTCAAAGGGAAAGAGGTCTCAACTAAGAGGACCAAATGGCTACAAGTACTATTTGAAACTAGGTCATAAGAAGAAATATTTTTGGACTCAAAAGGAAAATGAAGGAGACAAACTAGAAGAGAACAAGGAGGCAAATGTGGTAAGTAACAAATCCAAAGAGGATGCTTTGATTTTGTCTTTAGAAAATGTTGATGATTCATGGATTTTAGATTTTGGTGTTTCATTTCATGCTACACCTCATAGAGGTTATTTTATTGATTATGTCCAAGGAGATTTTGGGCTTGTTTATTTGGGGAAAAATGAACTTTGTTAGATTTTTGGAAAAGAAAAATTTAAGATTAAGTTGCAAAATGGAAATCATTGGCTACTACATGAGGTAAGACATCTTCCAAGGCCGAGTAGGAATTTAATTTCAGTAGGACAACTTGGTGATGAGGGTTGTGTAGTTACTTTTAATGATAAAAATTGGAAGGTTTCAAAAGGTTCCCTTGTAGTAGAAAAAGGTATGAAAGTAGGCACCTTATATCTTTGTACAATTCATACTATTCCTTCTACTTTGATTGTTTTAGAAAAAAATGAATGTTCAGAAATAGTTGCTATAGTTGAGCAGGGAGAACAAATAGTTGTTGTAGATTTTGATACAACACTATGGCACATCAGACTTGGGCACATGAGTGAGAAAGGTATGAAAGTACTTCATTCAAAGAAATTTTTACTACGTCTAAAATGTGTTAATATGGATTCTATGAAAGTTGCGCGTATGAAAAACAAAAGAGAGTGAGTTTTGTAAAGAGTGTGAAGGAAAATAAAAGTGGTGTGCATACAGATGTATGGGGACTAGATCAAGTATCTTCCCTTGGTGGCTCTCATTATTATGTTACATTTATCAATGATGCAACCAAAAAAGTATGCATTTATTTCCTTAGACAAAAATTTGATGTATTTCAAACTTTTAAGAAATTGAAATGCTTGGTTGAAATGAGATTGGTAAGAAATTAAAATGTCTCAAATATGATAATGGTAGTGAGTATTACAGTCATGAAATCAAAGATTATTGTTCCACTAATGGTATTTGTAGATAGAAAAGTGTTCCAAGGACTCTACAGGAAAATGGAGTGGTTGAATGAATGAATAGAACTATAATGGAGCATGCAAGGAGCATGAAGTTACATTTTGGGTTTCCTTTTAATATGTGGGTGGAGGCTATCAATACTATTGTATATTTGATCAATAGAGGTCCCTCTACTCCTTTGGGTTGTGGTATTCTAGAGCAAGCATGGACTAGTAAGAAGGTGAGTTATTCTCTTCTCAAAACCTTCAATTGTGAAGCATTTTCTCATATAGATTCTGAAAATAGAAATGTTTATTTTTTGGATATGGAATTGATGAATTTGGTTATAGGCTTTGGGATTCTGAAAATCATAAAATTATAAGAAGTAAGGATGCCATATTCAATGAGAAAATATTGTATAAAGATATATTACAACAACATGAGAAGAATGAAATGTCCCTTTTTCTGATTTTGTGTGGTATTCCAAGCCTCAAATCAGATCTTTAAAATCAAACAACCAATATTACAAAGATCCACCAATTTCTCAATAAAACCCAAATCGGGTATGTCCGAAATAGTGTCAAAAAAACTTCACAACTTCACAAATTATTAATAAATCTAAAAATGGAAATTTTTACAAAAATTTCAGCAGCATAATGGCCTATGAAATGACATTTCCAAATCTATATAGCCTTTACACAATAGTTCACATATGTATGACAAAAACTATGCACATCGGGCTCCTGAAATTAACACAAAAATGCTCGAAAACACCACAAAAACACTAATAATCTATCTCAGAAGTTTAATCATATCCAAATACATATATTCAGATCTATTTTAACATCTTAAAGTCTATAATATAGCAGCAACCCAAACTGATATGAAATACTCAATTGAAAACACAAAACTCATACAAAAACACACCCGAAAACTCACAAATCTGCACTGTTCAACACAAAGGAAAAATCTGTATGAGTATGTACATGGAATGGCTTCAAAATCCCATCCTTATCATTCTTATAAACCTGCAAAATCTCATTCTTGGGTCTCCTTCTCCATAGGTTTGGCAGCCTTTGAAGAACATCAAATAAATGAGCAAAAATCAAGTTCTGGAATGAGCCCAAAATGCCTCCAAACCCCTTAAAAGAGGGAATGACCATAACTCACGTCCAAGAGGGGTTAATAAAACATATTTTAATAATAATTTTTATTTATTAGTCCATTCACTTCCAAAGATTATCCCCTTTTTCTGAAACTTCACCTTTTTGGGCTTGCCTGCCTTAGCGAAGATTATTATTTTTAATTATTTGAAAAGGGGACATGACAAGTCCTCCCCTCCCAAATATTTCTTGTCCTCAAGCAATGGCTAAATAATAAACCAATCAATCCACCTAGATCCCAAATGTAGTCATGAACTATACTATTGCCAATTAACATAGGCTCCTGCAATATCCTCTGCAATATGACCAGGAGGAATCCATAATCAAATTGACAATTATAGCTCAACCAAACTCCAAAATCACAACTTCCACAGTTAGAAAACTATGAGAAACAAACTCTTAGAACATCAAAACCAAAGTAAAGTGGACAAATCAAACTGCCAACATAGTAAATACCATCAATGCATCCCACTAGCTTATACAAAATGTACAATCTAACTCTGCAACAATGGTGAATGCTCTCGAATGAAACTCTACCAAGTATAGAAAATCCACACACTATACAACTCCTACAGTCAACATAACTCTACAGATCACTGGCCACTATCTCATAACCATAACTCCCATGCACCCCTGTTGGTGAAAAGCCATCACAAGATAAACAACAAGAAATGGAACCCAAACCAAATTTTCCTGCCATCAACTCCTCAACACAAGGATCAAATGCTAACTGATGTACATACCCTGCAATATAATGTTGATAAAAAAAACCAACCTCAGTCAACAACTCACCATGAGCAAGTGATACAACCCACTGTGACTGATCACTAGGTAAGTCAGGAGATGTCATAGCCAAAGGAGTAGAATCAATAACAACACCCATTGAAGCATCACTCCAAAACTCCTACTCTAAGTCATGTATTATCAAGCTGTCAACTGCAGAACCTATCATCATGTTGTGCCCATCACAACTCTCATCCCAAGGTGTCAAACTATCCCATAACTGATGATAAGCACTAGGAACCAAAGTACATCTATGTATCATCACCTCATCAACATGGTCATCAAAGGTGAATTGATGAGCATACCTCACAATATAATGTCGATAGAATGTGCCAATCTTAGTTAGTGGCTTAGACTGCAATCCAGATGTAACTAACTGCAATCGATCACTAACCAAGTTGGAACTGACTACTACCTTTGAAGACATCACCAAGGGAGTAGTATTACTAGTAGAAACCATGCCAACTATCAGCTCACCAACATCAGACATGGTCTTTGATACAAAATCTCTAGTCTCCGTGCCATTAGTACTAGAGGTCACCACCATGTCAGGCATACCACAACAATCTGTTGTAGCACCCAACTCAACTAAACCTGACTCTAGTGGGGACAAACCCAATATGCCAATGTTAGTATCAAGGATGGATGCATCCCCATCTCCACTATCTTTGACAATCTCAACCATGGACATCCTCGGATCACCAGACACCACAGCTGGTGATTGTATAGAATCTAGTAAAGACTGTAGTTGCTCTAACTCCATGGTCACCTTAGCCAAATGAAACTGTGACTCCTTGAAAGCCAACTGTCTACTCTCAAGAATCTCAGAAGTCACCTCAAACTGCTAAGTAAGTTCACTCACCTCATCTTCCTTGTCCAACAATGCATCGTATGCTGTACTGCCCCACTCCATAAGATAATCTCTATCGGCTACCAACTTCATATAATCCTGTCTCAAAATTTGGAAAGCCTCCCATAAAGAGTGGAACTCTGTCAAGGAAAGATAACTACCTCCCTTCTCATCACTAGTAGGAGAACCCCATCCATAAATTGCTAACAATTAACGAACAACATCAAAATGTTGGCAAGCAATACCAATGTCTCGCTCACTAACTCTCAACTGACTAGACACATGATGGCACTGGCTAGACTGTATCCTACAAACCTCCTCTGAAGCACTATCTAAAGGAGTATCCTCAAGGTTACCGGTCTCTAGAATATTACCATCCATATCATGTGAATCAACTCCAAAGCTCATATAATCATACATAGTATCAAAAACTGTAGCACTGCTATCCAACTCCTCTATACCAAAAGAAACCACCAAGGAAACTAAGTCTTCAAAACTACCCACTACATCATGCCAATATGATCTTGAGACTCATCTGTACACGCTACCAAATATGAAAGATCATCAACAGATTTTAGCAAAAATGGTCGACTGGATATATGAACAAAGCCCAACACCGGTGTATAAAAACTAATACCAACATTAGACAAGCTGCTGGCACAAGAAAAGACAACATTGTTCAATTTGCTAATCAAATCCATGATAGCACCCAAAAAAACACTACTACCAAAAAGTGTTAAAGATCTCCAGTCAACTGAATCCCAAATGCCAATATAACATTCTCGAGTCCATATTCATAAACTAGAATCAGCTGGTAACTCAAGCAAACTCCTCACCTGAGTAATATGACCAATACCAACTAACTCCACATACCTGTCATGATGAGATAATGAAGTCACAATACTATCTTTGTTCACTTTCAGTTGGCTAGACAAATCACGTGAAGTACTACCAGCCTCAACCTCATGTGATGAAGCATCTAACTGTGCCTGGTACTCTTTCTTAGCAAATTCATGAATGCTCAATGTCTGATCATCTCTACCAGGTATCTCACCATCATGCACAACAACATCCTCATAATCATCATCTAAACCCACTACCTCCTGTGGCAAAGTAGAATCTGAGACCTGTGCCTGGCTATAAGCTTGTTTCTCAAACTCCTCATACAAGTTCTTAGTAATTGTGTCATCTGCCCTGTGAGAAAATTTTCCAAATAGAAATCTAGTCAACTTATCCACCTTAGTTGGGTTAGACAACATGTCATTCATCATACGGTGGTGCTCAATCAACTGTTCAAACATGTCATGGCTTATTTTCCTAAGTTTATCTTGAATGTCTAAATAACTATCCTTTCTACTATTCTGACTCTGGATATCAATTGTCCAAGATCGTGTCCTCTGAGACTTTGTACTATACCTGTCCATTCTGGATAAAGTAGAGTGTAACCCCAATAGGTTATAACTTCTTCAAACACCAAGAACTAACATGCAATTAATTAGAAGTAGCATGCAACCATAGATTTTGACATGCAGCTGATTAGAAGCAACATGCAACCACCAAATTCACTAAGAACTAACATGCAAATGATTAGAAGTAGCATGCAACCATAGATTTTGACATGCAGTTGATTAGAAGAAACATGCAACCATAAATTATGACATGCAAGAACTGGGTAGTTGTCAAAACTGACATGCAAGATCTGGGTAGTTGTCAAATCTAGCATGCAAGATCTGGGTAGTTGTCAAAACTAACATGCAAGATCTGGGTAGTTGTCAAAATTGACATGCAAACTTCTACAAACCCTCAGGCTGGCAAGATCATGGCTCTGATACCACTGAAATGTCCCTTTTTATGATTTTGTGTGATATTCCAAGCCTCAAATCAGATCTTTAAAATCAAACAACCAATATTACAAAGATCCACCAATTTCTCAATAAATCCCAAATCGGGTATGTCCGAAATAGTGCCAAAAAAACTTCACAACTTCACAAATTATCAATAAATCTGAAAATGGACATTTTTACAAAAATTTCAGCAGAATAATGGGCTACAAAATGACATTTCTAGATCTGTATAGCCTTTACACAACAGTTCACAAATGTATGACAAAAACTATGCACATCGGGCTCCCGAAATTAACACAAAAATGCTCGAAAACACCACAAAAACACTAATAATCTATCTTAGAAGTTTAATCACGTCCCAATACATATATTCAGCTCTATTTTAACATCTTAAAGTTTGTAATACAGCAGTAACCCAAACTGATATGAAATACTCAACTGAAAACACCAAACTCATACAAAAACACACCCGAAAACTCACAAATCTGCACTGTTCAGCACAAAGGAAAACTCTGTATGAGCATGCACATGGAATGGCTTCAAACTCCCATCCTTAGCCTTCCTATAAACTTACAAACTCCCATTCTTGGGTCTCCTTCTCCACAGGTTTGGCAGCATCTGAAGAACAACAAAGAAATGAGCAAAAATCAAGTTCTGAAATGAGCCCAAAATGCCTCCAAACCCCTTAAAAGAGGGCATAACCCTAACTCACGTCCAAGAGTGGTTAATAAAACATATTTTAATAATAATTTTCATTTATTAGTCCATTCACTTCCAAAGATTATCCCCTTTTGCTGAAACTTCACCTTTTTGGGCTTGCCTGCCTTAGCAAAGATTATTATTTTTAATTATTTGAAAAGGGGACATGACAAAGAAAGAAGATGATTATGTAGTGCTGGATGATACTCTAAAAGATGATGTTCTAGCAATTCCTCATGATCTACAACAACCACAACAACAAATACCACACAAACTAATGAATGTTAGATGGTCAACAAGGCTAATTAGAACTCCAGAAAAAATTTCTCCCTCTTTTTATTCTATTTTACTTACTGATGCTAGTGAACCTAAATGTTATGATGAAGTTGTGCAGGTGGCTATTAAGATTCAGTGGGAGTCTACAATGGCAGATGAAATGGACTCCTTGCTAAAAAATAAGACTTGGAATTAATGGAAGTTGCCTACAAATAAACAAGCTTTACAGAATAAATGGGTTTATAGGTTGAAAGAAGAGGATGGAGGTAATAAAAGATTTAAAACTAGGTTAGTTGTAAAAGGATTTGCATAGAAAAAGGGCATTGATTTTGATGAGATATTCTCTCCTATTGTAAAAATGACTTCTATTCAAACCGTTTTAATTATTGTGGCTACTGAAGATTTTCATTTGAAGCAACTTGATGTTAAAATAACCTTCCTTCATGGTGATTTGGATGAAGAGATATATATGGCACAACCACAACGATTTGAGGTCAAAGGTAAGGAGAACATAGTGTGAAAATTAAAGAAAAGTTTATATGGCTTGAAGAAAGCACCCCAAAAATGGTATTTAAAATTTAACATTTTTATGCATTAGCATGTATATAGTAGGTTCCATTTAAATCATTGTGTTTATTTTAAAAGGTTGGATGATGATAGCTACATTATTTTATGTTTATATGTTGATGATATGCTTGTCACTGGGTCTAACATGGATCACATTAAGGGACTAAAATTCCAATTAGCACATACATTTTCTATGAAAGATTTGGGGGCGGAAAAAAATCCTTGAGGAAGAACAAGAAATTGACATTATCTCAAGTTGATTATATTGTGAAGGTATTGCAATGTTTCTCTATGGAGAATGCTAAAGCTGTCAGCACATCTTTAGCTAGTCATTTGAAGTTGACTAAGGAGATGTGTCCCAAGACACAATAAGAGGAGGATAAGATGTCCAAGGTACCTTATTCTTTAGCTATAGGAAGCTTGATGTATGTTATGGTATGTATAATGCTAGATATTGCACATGCAGTGGGAGTCCTTAGTAGGTATATGAGTCATCTAAAAATTGAGCATTGGAATGCAGTAAAATGGATTCTCAAATATTTGAGAGGTACATCCAATAAGTGTTTACACTTTGGGGGCTTTACTATTGAATTATAGGGATATGGAAAGGGATAGTGATACCAGACAGAGTACTATAGGTTATGTATTTACTGTTGGTGGGGTAGTCATGAGATGGGGTTTATTGATTGCAGAAGGTTAATTCTTTATCCACTATAGAGACAAAGTATGTTGCTGCTATAGAGGTAGCTAAAGAGATGATATAGCTTCAATTATTCTTGGAATAATTGGGACACCCTTAGAAGGATAATTATTTTTTTACAGATAGTCTAAGTGCCATTCATCTTGTGAAGAATTCAGCTCTGCATTCAAAAACAAAACACATATAGTTGTAGTTCTATTTCATTTGGTCAGTTTGGATGATGGACACTTAAAGTTGGACAAGATATATACATTTGACAATCAAGTAGATATGTTTACCAAGGTAGTGACAAGGGAGAATTTGAACTCCTCTACATCTTTGGTTGGTCTTCTAGACTAAACAGAATAATTGAATAGTAGTGTCTAGGGTGGTTTGATCCAGTGGGAGCCTCATGGAGTAGTAGCATAGATACAAGATCAATCTCTAAGTGGGACATTTTTGTTTAGTGTAGAGCCTAATCAGTTCCCAAGTGGGAGATTGTTAGTTTGTGGTGACTGATCAAGGAAGTGTTGTACATACTCCATAATTCCTCGATGGGGTTCATTTTAGTGGCAAATATTTTATCGACATTTTATGGCCAACATGTTCTAACTTATTTTAACCCTAAAGTGGCAAAAATGCTTGTATAAAAGGGCTTAGGGTTATGGATTGTTTTATTATGTGTGATGAAAATTTGCTTCTTGCAGCATTATTGAGATGTAAGGGATTATGGATTGTAATCAAGTTGTAATCATTGGATCGTAATAATATTGGACTTGTTGTTTGGTAGATGTAGCCCAGGGTTTGGGTGAACCACATTACATCTTGGTGTCTTGTGTTCTCTTCTATGTGATCTATTATTTTCTAATATCTTTTATATTTGTATGTAATTGTTATTTCTATCTAAGGTTAATCCTAACATCACCTACCCTAGTTATTCTAAACATTTCTAATAATTGGTATCAGATCTTCGTGCTTACACAAAAAAGTTTGAAGGTACTTTTTGGGTGGTCATTTTGCACAAGGTCAACGATAGGAATCCATTGCATAATTCCTCTCTTGAAAAGCTAATCTTTTTGGTGTCAACTCCAAGGTTTAGTATTTGTCTTGCGACATACCAAAATATGCCCAGTTGAAGATAAATGTGATTATTCATGAGGAGGCCTTTCTTGGTTCTATTATGATCTCAAAATGAAGTAAATCTATTCGCTATCTCAAAATAATACGCAAAATAATAATATTTTTATATTTTCTAGTTTTTCAATTAATGCAATTCTAGCAATGCAACTAAAATGAGTTCCTATTCTAACAAGGGGTTAGCAAAGAAAATAACATGAAATTGGAATAACTTGAAATTAAAATCCTAAATAGGCATAAGCTATAGAGCACAACACACTGTGAGTTAAACTTTCAAAGAAATTAGTAGAAAACCAATAAAAACAAGAGCATCACTTCCTAGAATCCATTGATGCAATCGTCAGTGAGAAACTTCAACAATTGTATGATATTTTACCTTTCATCAAATTGAAAGGCCATGAAAAGTGCACTCATGCAAGACAAAAGGCTATGCAAGCACAATTTGATGATCTCTTCTCAAGCTAGATATGTCAGCAAAATTTATAAATCTGTAGCAAACACCAGAACTAAAATATCGCACAACCAGAAACAACACAATAAACCTTTGGCTCAATCACAATCTCATGAATAAAATTCACAAAAATATGACACATTCAGGCAAGAATCACTACACTCCAAATGTGAGCACCAAAAGCATAGTTTTATTGCATAATAATGATGGCCTTTGTTACATTTTACAATGGGGTATTTATAAGAAATCATTTCCTAAATTTGTGTTGAGAGTGAGAGATATCTTCATGCAATAAAATGCTTTTAAAACATTAAAACAAACTAAATATATATACAAACTAACAATTAATTTGGTGCTTATGTTAGAGTAAATAATTAATTATTAATTATTTATTCTATTACTTAAGCTTACTTAGGTTAATGCATATTTAGTATTTAATGCATGTAGTGGTTGTTGTTGACAACTCGGAAGTTTTCTCCTTTTTTAGCATATTCCACTTTTTGAGGATATGTGCTGAGTTGTCATTTTTGTCCTCTACCTCCTTCCAGCTTGTTCTACAAGCTTCCATGAGGCCTTTTTAAACGATCTCTCTCTCATTGTAAATAAGGCCATTCACATAGCAATCTCATTTTCCTATTGTGAAATATTTCCTCTTGCATTGTTTGCTTCATGCTCTTGCTCTTTCGGTTTCTCTTCAGCAAGCTATTTGCATGTAGGTGATCTTGGCGACTGCAGAGTTGGATTTCATCAACTCCTACATGGTATCAGAGCCTCCCTGCTGCTTCTTGTTTGAAGGATTTGTGAAGCCGTGATTTGAAGTCACAAACCCTAGTTTGTTTGTGCATTTTTTCTTCAAATCAGGGCTAGAGCAAATTTTTGGAGCACTTTCAACCCAAACGGGCATCACCATTGGATCCGGAAGGCCATTTACAGTCAAAATTCATATAAAACTTTCTGTTTTTGGAGACAAAGCTCCGAAAGGAAAATTTTTTTTACATCGGAAGCTTCCGTATGGACTGTACGGACGATTTGCGATTTTAAAATTAAAAAAAAAAGGCTTCTTTAAGGCGCTCCGCCAGGGCACCACCGGCGGGCCAACCCAACGCCGCCAGCGCTCCGCCAGCGGCCCCCGCCGCGGTGCCACCTCCTCCTGTCCGCCACCCGGGCGCAGTAGCCTCTGCCATCGTAGACAGCAGCGCCGCCGGGTTTTCCTCCCGGGCGCCACCGCCACCGGCGGTTTCCGCTGCTCCGCCACCCTGCGGCCTCTCCAACCACCGACCGCCACGTGGCTGCTGACAGATTTGATGACGTCATATTCTGGTCAGCTGACGTCACTTTCACGGCATGTGACATCACCTTTTCGTGAAGGATTTTTTTTCCGGCGACAGGTTTGTGACGGGCATACGGCCGTCAAATTTATACCAGTGTCTGTAATTTTTCAGCAAGTGTATTTTTTTGAGCAGCAGTCGGTTTTTTGGCTATAACTTGAGCATACGGAGGTCTTTTTCCGATCCGAAAGAAGCGTCGGAAAGCTGACTCAGAGATGGACACATTGGTGCTAGTTTTGCACGATTTTGAGTTCGTTTGAGCTTCCATTTTTGGTGTCAAAGTAGAGGCTTTTTCTGCATCAACAAATCCAGGTTCCTTTCTAGTTTTTTGCTTTCCTTAGCTATTTTTTTGTGGTATTTGGGAGATATTTTTGTACGTTTGTGGGGAGGTGTCTTTCTTTTCTATAATTTACTTCAGTTAAGACCCTTCTACTTCCATCTTCTTCTTTCTCTCAATGGCGGATCCATCTATATCCCGTCTCACACCACACAACTACCACACATGGAAGGCACAAATGACTAGACTTCTAATGTCAAGAGGTCTATGGTCTTGTCTGGATGAGCATCAGCCTAATCTCCAACGACCTTTTGAGATTCTACAACACAGAAACAAGATGGATGAAGCTATGGGGCTTATTGCACTCAACATTTCAGACAGCTTGTTGTTTCACTTGGATGGTTTGACTACTCCACGGGCTTATTGGCTAAGATTTCAGACTTTGTTTGGACAAGTGAATGAGTTTCGGGCACTTCAGCTAGATGCAGAATTGACTTCTTTGACACCTGATCACTTTCCCACCATTGAGGACTTCTTGATGAAGTTCAAATCTCTACGTACACTTTTGCAGGGATGTCGGAAGAACAAAACAGATGATGAGTGTATCTTTTTGGTACTCTCAAAGTTAAAGGGACAGTATCAGATCTTCTCTTCCACTTTCTACTCCACTATGGATGCCTTGGGTGATAGACATAGGATGCCTTCATTTGAGATATTTTGTAATCGGTTAACCTGTGAACAATCGAAGATTACTCAAATGGATTCACTTTCAAGTTCTCAGTCACAGGCATTGCTTTCCAAGGTTACACAGGAACAGAAGTTGAAGCAGCTATCAGATCCCTCTTCTACTAGTTCATCATCTTCTAACAAGAAGGAGAAAAAGAAGACCGCAACCCCTACCTGTTCCTATTGTGGGAAAGGATCTCATGATGAGGCACGTTGTTTTCAGAAGAGATGTGATGGCTATGAGAAACAGATTTCTGATTTGCACGCTCTCTTTCAGAAGAGCACTATTTCCTCTCCATCCTCTTCTACCTCACAAGGGTCTTCTTTTCAGGCTTCTTCCACCTCTTCAACATCTACATCAGATCTTGGAAAGGGTCATGCATTGCAGGCTTCTATTGCATCTTCTTCACAGGTTCCTTGGATACTGGATTCAGGTGCTTCTCACCATATGACATCTTCTCAAGGTGTCTTCTCCACTCTTGAGGCTTCTCCTATTCCTCACATTCTCATGGGGAATAACACTGCATTACCAGTCTGTGGGAAAGGTTCAGTTCACATCCAAGATGGTATATTCAATGATGTATTGTATGTTCCATCTTTGTCTGCCAACCTTCTCTCAATTTCTCAGATTACACGCAGTGGATCAGGGAAGACAGTTGAGCTCACTACTGATTCAGTCTTCATTCGAGATCGTGCTATAGGAGATCTTATTGCTACAGGGGCAGTTGATCCTTCCACTCATCTCTATACCTTCTCACACTTTGGTCCACCATCTCCTTCACAGGAGCATCGTGTGGTGCAGTCAGGACACTTGAACCTTTGTATTGTTCCTGAGATCCCTATTTTGACTGCCACACCACAACCAGATGAGGGCTTTTTCTCTCTACAAGATTCTCCTTCTGCTCTACCTGATCTTCCAGCTTCATTTATTGAGACTCCAGGTACACTTGTTGCAGATACTTCAGTGGACATTCATGACAATGTCATCACACCTGCCTTGGGGATTCCCTTTTCGATTCCTCATACATTCTCTTCTGGACATCAGCTAGGCTTTCCAATTGCTCCTCTCACACAGGGATTTCCTTGTTTCGTGCCTTTGTTCCTTCCGAATTGGAGTTTCATTGGTTCGATCATTTCTACAGGAGCTCCATCATTATGGGGGGGGCTTGGTGTCTATTCTCTTGGGGGGGCTGGTTGTACTTATGGTTTTGAGAGAGTCTCTTGAAACATTTCTGGCGGAAGTTGTCCTTGGGGGGATTGGTTGAGGCCTTCCTTCCTTCACTTCATGTTTTTTTTAGCATGTTGTTTTTACCTCTTTTTTGGGGGAGGGTTTTTCCCATGTGGTTTTCTCTCTTTCCTCGCTTACAGAGGTTGCATTCTTCTTGCATTGTACATGGGTACCTAACATGGCCTCGTTGCCAGGACCCATTATGCATTTCATCTTAGTTTTAGGAGCTTAAGGCATTCCCCTAAGTTGCACTTAAGGGGGGGTGTTAGAGTAAATAATTAATTATTAATTATTTATTCTATTACTTAAGCTTACTTAGGTTAATGCATATTTAGTATTTAATGCATGTAGTGGTTGTTGTTGACAACTCGGGAGTTTTCTCCTTTTTTAGCATATTCCACTTTTTGAGGATATGTGCTGAGTTGTCATTTTTGTCCTCTACCTCCTTCCAGCTTGTTCTACAAGCTTCCATGAGGCCTTTTTAAACGGTCTCTCTCTCATTGTAAATAAGGCCATTCACATAGCAATCTCATTTTCCTATTGTGAAATATTTCCTCTTGCATTGTTTGCTTCATGCTCTTGCTCTTTCGGTTTCTCTTCAGCAAGCTATTTGCATGTAGGAGTTGATGAAATCCAACTCCGCAGTCGCCAAGATCACCTACATGCAAATAGCTTGCTGAAGAGAAACTGAAAGAGCAAGAGCATGAAGCAAACAATGCAAGAGGAAATATTTCACAATAGGAAAATGAGATTGCTATGTGAATGGCCTTATTTACAATGAGAGAGAGACCGTTTAAAAAGGCCTCATGGAAGCTTGTAGAACAAGCTGGAAGGAGGTAGAGGACAAAAATGACAACTCAGCACATATCCTCAAAAAGTGGAATATGCTAAAAAAGGAGAAAACTCCCGAGTTGTCAACAACAACCACTACATGCATTAAATACTAAATATGCATTAACCTAAGTAAGCTTAAGTAATAGAATAAATAATTAATAATTAATTATTTACTCTAACAGCTTAGAGGGACTCCATCCATATTTTATTCATTAATTGGATGCATGAGCCCTTTATGTGTCAAAAATAGAGAAAGCATTAGAGATAAAGTAGGAGGAAGCCTTCAGTCAAAGTAGGAGTGTTTGGAGGTGCCAAAAATAGAAGCTGGTCCTTTACTAGGCATGTGTCAAAGTTAAACTACCGTAAAAATGCATTCTCATTGCATGGAAAGTGTTATTTTTGGAACAAGCAGTTAATTATTGGTGTACCTATGAATTGTGGAGTTGCAGACCTGTGTACCTACACACCTATAGAGCTGCAGACCTCAACAGGGTCAAAATCTCAAAATTTTATTAAGTGTCAAAATTGAAGTTCTGGCATCTGGGTTTTGTTCTTCTTTATCCCAAAGTAATGTTTGGATGTTTGTCCTTGAATTTCTCTATCATCTTAGTTAGCCACATTTGGACGATCTAAAGCCTCATATTTATCCTTGACCTTTTGTCTATAGTTGTCCACCTCAATTCAAGTCTTTGCAAATTCTCTGAGTTTGGTATCTAACTCTAATAGGGCTTCTTCTATCCTGAAGGCTTGTCGAATGTCCTCATCATAAACAACTTCCACAAAATTCTTCCTAAAATTCTTCACTATTGTCTCTATAGATAACAACCTCTCTCATTCCTCATCTTCAAAAATATCCAAGCATGCATCATTGTAGTGTCTTTCTGCTTCCAAAATTCACTCTCGAACTTGATCCTTGAGCTGATGGATCTCCTCATGTAATGTCTCCATTACTTTATTGCTATCCACTATTTTCTCTATCCAATCATCAATCATGTCTAATTCTTCTCCGATATATACATCAATCAAAACCCAATATTTTTGGCCCTTTATGGCTTGTAGAGTCTACAAATCCCTACTCTAGGTATGTACCTCATCCATGATATTGAAGTTCTACTTCAAAATTGCTACAATCTTATTCACAGTCTCCTACATAGCATGTAGTAACTTCAAATTCCTCATGATGATTGTAACACCTTTCTCCTCAAAATTTCTCACCACTCCTGAAAAGATCTCAAAAATGAGTCAAGTTGCACACCTCACCCTTCTCTAAGTGCAATGTTCAAAGTTTTCTCTGGGTGTTCAGGATCAAGAGGACCAACAACTTTGGCTAGATATCCCTTTAGGATCTCAACTTGCCTTCGAAGTGCATGGAGTTCAATCTCCTCTTGTTCCATGTACTTGAGGACCTCTTTGACTCCCATAGTCATCATTTGTTTGGCTGAATCTTGTGTAGGTCTTCCCAACATAACATCCTTTAACTCATAATCTTTGAGACTAAGGCCTTCCGCATCTATGCCTTTAAGAGGGAGAGCCACTTATGAAAATAAATCCTAGTTCCGTATGGTGGTGACAAATGCCAATGGTACTGCCTCATGTGATGGAGACTCAAGTTTGTTCAAGATCTCTACAATCTCACAAATGTCTTCCTCTAAAGCATAGAATTGAGGATTAGTACTCCTCATAATTTCCTTTCAAATCCATCTACAGATGTGTCCTATTGAGGACCTAGCTCTTGATGATGAAGGGGTATGTTCTACCACTTCCTGCCCTTTGTTGCTTCTACTAGGAGTTGTATCTTGTTGGGAGGGCTCCTCTTTCGTAGCCTCAGTCTTAGTAGACCCTATAGCCTGAACCTCGACATCTTGGGAGAATATTCCACCATTTGCCCTTCTAACACTTCACTAATCACCATTTGTTCTGGTCTCTCCTTTGATAATGGTTCCTTCTAAACATGATCTTCATCTATGCTCTGAGGTGGAGGAGTCACCAAGCCATATTCTACCAATGTAACACATGGTGGAGATGGAGGAGTAAGATCAAGACCCTATGTATCTGGGGGCATTTGTGTCCAGTCTTCCTGTTGATGTTCACTTATAGGGGTGTCCCTGATCAACTCTATACCTACAAGCATGAAATCAAAATCTAACATTGAGAAAACATCATCACTTTCTTCATTCTGCTCATCCACCCACAATTGTACTTCATCTTCTGAAGAAGAATGCTCTAAAGGTTCTACTTTAGTGGATGGTGGGGTACCCATGGCATTCTTTCTTCTTTGTAATTTCATGGCTCTTGATAGCTAAGTTCTTCCCTGTAGGGGCACTTGTTCCTCCTCTTCTTCCTCTGATTCTATTTCTTCTTCTTCATCATCTCCCTCCAGAATGGTTTTAGGGATAGATGGATTAGGCACTAACCTTCTACTAATCCTTTTCCTTTTCTTCATCTAAATCTTAATCATTTTCTTCTATTTCTTCGAGGTAGAAGGAGAAGCAGGTTCATCTTGCCCAAGAGGAATGGAGACTTGTGGAATCTCTCCCTCTTCTGGTTGGCTAGATACAATGGGAGGTAATTGTAGTTCATCCTAGACTTGGGTAGCTCCAATATCTTGAAACCCTTGTGCACTTTGTTCTTGCTACTGGGGAAGAACCTATTCTATCTGAGTCCTCTGAGGAGAGGTCCTCTTTATTTTGTTCTTTCCTTTCCTTTTAGAAGGGTGATAATATCCAACTGGGTGATCAAGATGGTACACTATTTTTTTCTTGATAGGAGACTGAGCTATGAAGGTAGGAATTGTTACTTTCCTTCCTCTACCTCTTTCTAGGTGAGCATGTGCATGGAAGATTACGATATTAGGAATTGGATCAAGTGGAAAAGGTTTCTTTATCCAATCCTTTGTCATTCTGATGACATGCCTCCCTTGATGATTAATATCATTCCCTTCTTCCCTATCAACCTTTGCATTCAAAATAGGCCTTTCAACAATTTTATCTGCATTGAACAAGGGGTCCAATAGCTCCTTAGAATCTTATTGCCTTATCTCATCAGGGATGTTCAACTGGAGAGCCTTCTCTACTAGATACAAAGTCATCCTACAATTGTCCCTTATGCAAACATCATAGTTTTTTGTGGCATTCATCTAGTGATCTTCAACAGCATCCTCATGATGGAAGTCCTTTCCTGCCAGACTCTCCACTTTCTCAACATTGTCAAAGTGTGGTTGAGGAGATTTGTATTCTTCAAGAGGATAGTTCTCTTACTCCCACTCAAAGGACAAAATATCATGTTTCCTCTTCATCTGATATGGTCCAATGACCAATGGCCTTTCCCAACAAGGTCTTCATTGCCTCTTTATCTTCTCATAGGCTGACTCAATTTGTTGAGAGATCTCCAATAGTACCAATTTGTCACTTGAGTATCTTGGGAGCTTCTTAGGATTGATAGAGGCACCAGCTACCCACAGATATGTGAACATTTTGAACTAGATGAAGTAGGCTCTGAGAGCTATGACTTGTGCTTTGGCTTCATCAGATAACCTCTTCCCATAGCCTCCCTCAATGAATCAAATAATCACAAAGATGAACATATCATTCACTATTCTATATTCCTTACTCTATGTTGAGAGTTTCTTCTTCACCAGTTGGGGGTAGACTGTATATGGCCAGACATTAGGACCCTACATACTACCTCTCCTATTCAAATTGGGAGAGTTTTTTTTCCTCACTGCAAGTAGGTATACTATGTAAGAAGTCATGTAAAACCTCTTCTTATCCTTCACTATCCTAAGTTTCTCACACAAGTTCTCACTTAGTGTGGTGGTCCAATCTAATGGTATCTTTTCCTATCTAATGGTCTCAATAAAGTTGACCATAAAAGTGTTGAGGTGGTCGGTTGCAGGTAAGTCCATGACTCTACTCAGGAGAATAGTAGAGTACCCGATGTCCTCCTTCATGTATCCCTGAGTCATATCCACTTTGCCCATTATCCTTCCCTAAGGAGTCTTTTCAATGAGGTACAAGGATTGTATGATGTCAATGGACTCTTGTTGATGTTCCCTGTACCACCTTTCAGCTGTTTCATAGGAAATTTGGATGAACTGGTCTACTCTAGGGAGATGAAAGACCCTCTCAATATTGTCAGGTCACAAGTCCAACACCGCTTTTCTGGTGACATTCTTGACTACTCTTTCATCAAGAACAAAATGTTGTGACAAGGCCATGATTAGCTTAGCTGATTATACCAACATAGGATGTGACGCTACATTCACCAATCCAAAACAAATCAATGCGGACATTATGGCTGGCCTCTCTATTGGCTTGTTGCATATCCTCAAGAATTCTCCTAGATTTGTGTGCCCGAGGTCAGTATCTCTGATTTCCATGTAGTCATTATGGAATCTCAATTTTAAAGGTACACCTTGGAATTTGAAGACTACAGGCTTGGGTGCTCCTCCGGATGTGGATGCCATTCGATCACCTGTATGTTTCAATAACAAGAAATGTTAGAAAAAATGATTATTAGCCTAATAAATAGTAAAAGCTAAAGAATTTTTTTTAAAAGTCCCATTTGGGCATTTTATTTATTTTATCCCATTTTTATTTTTAGTTTTTAATTTTATATATTTATTTTATTTTATTTTAAATTATATATATATTTTTAAAGTTTTACATTTTTTTTAAGTTTTACATTTAAAAATAAATAAATTAAATAAAAAATGGGGGCATGAGTGCATGTGTGGAGTGCAAGATTGCACATGGTGGGAGGCACTGTGGGTCTTGGTGTGCATAATGCAAGTTTAGGGTTTGGCACACGTCGAAGATGAGCACGCGTGTGATGCCAAGTCTAGGAACGTGGCATAAGTCTAGGCATGTGGCACCAAGTCGACGCGTGTGGGTGATGCAATGACTTGGCACACGACACCAAGTTGATGCATGTGTGTGGCGCAGAGACTTGTTGTGCGGTGCTAGCTAGGCACGTGCAGCATCGAGTTGGCGCACGCAGGCAATGCCAAAGCAAGGTATGAGGGGCACAGTTTAAAAGTATGGCATATAAGACAAGGTGCCCAAGGTGCCTACACGGCATGTAGCACCAAAGAAAAACAACATACCCTTGAGTCCTACAGCACCAAGGTCAAGCAGAGAATGCAAAAATGAAAAAAAGGATATATGTTTGGGGTTTATATAACCCTGCGCTGGGTTGGGTGTGCGGCGCGTACTCCGCCCACGCGCGCACATGGGCATGTGATTGAATTTATTTATTTTTAAATTTTCTATGAAAAAAAAATCAAATTTTCTAATGTTTTTGTGTTTTTTAAATTTTCCAATTTTTTTGTGTTTTTTCTTTTCAAATTTTCTAATGTTTTTAAGTTTTTTCAATATTTCAATGACTCTAAGACTTTAACTCTAACAATTTTCTCCTGACTCTCGAACTGTAAGTCCAGTAGTTTGAAAAAAAAAGGTAGGGGGTCCCCATTCCTAGTAAGGAATACGGCATGTGTTGTGGTCACCACAATAGTACTTAAAGCTAAATATCATGAAAAATAAGAGAGATATACCAAAGTTGAACAAAGAGAACTTTACTACATGATAAACCCTAATAAAGTTGCACATATCCAATATCAGTGATGTTGCTATCAAATTTCTGAAAAATGTATTTATGTAGAATTAACATCTTTTTCTCTAACTACTGATGAACTAAGACAAAAGTTAGAACACAACTAAGAAATGTTGGAGATTTCCTTAGTCCTAAGCTATGCCGAGTTTGATGACCTAAACGATTGCAATATTGCAAAGAAGATGTGGGATAGATTGAAGACCATATATAGAGGTGATGACACTATTCTAAGAGATAAATAAAAAATCCTAAGAGGTATATTTGATGACATGAGAATGATGAAAGGTGAGAACATTATACAATATTGTACAAGAGTTAAAGAGGTTGTTAATGCTATTCGAGGTGCAAATGGAGAAATCAAAGATGAAATAGTGATAAGTAAGGTATTGAGGACTCTACTCCCTATCTATGCCATTAGAGTCTCTACAACCAAGAAATGAGATGCGCACCAGGTTTCAACTTGACCTTAGAAGGTTTAATTGGTAGACTTACTACTTTTGAGATGTCTAACTTTGATAACTACACATAGCCTACTACCATTGAATCTACTTTCAAGTCACAACTAGTTCTTAGTAAGAAGAAAGGAAAACATGTGAACAATGAAAGTGATAGTTATCATGATGAGATTGATAAACTGGAAGTCTTCATTGCAAAAAGGTTTGGAAGAGGAAGAGGTAAATTATCTATCATTTTTTTTCATGCACCAGAGTTGGTCATATTGCTACTAGATGCCCTAATAGAGAAGTTAAGAATGAAAGGAAAGAAAGAAAGTACAAAGGAAGAAGAGATGACAAAGACTACAAGAGGATCAAGGATGAAAAAGGGTACAAAATATTGTTACATCATTGAAGAAAAGACTGATAATGAAGTTGAGAGTAATGATGATGAAGTTTTTTATGTTGCTAGGAAATAATATTCTGATGAAGATGAGAAAACTACATTAATTTCTTATGTGAACAAAAGTGATGGATGGATATTAATAGTGGATGTTCAAATCATATGACTAGTTATAAAGATAAATTTGAAGATAATTATCCATACAATGGTGGATGTTTTAAATTTGTAATGATATCCCATGTGTTATAAAAGGTAAAGGTACTATTCAACTGACGGAGAAGATAATACGTGACAATGTTTACTAGGTTGAAGGACTTAACTAAAATTTGTTAAGTATTGCACAACTAAAAAAATCAAGTTCCAGAGCTGAATTTCACATTAGAAAGGCCAAGATACGTGATGATGATGGTAAGCTAATTGGAACTAGTGAGCAGACAAGAGGTAACTTATTCTATCTAGACCTATCAAGTGAGACATGAATGTTTGCGCATCAAGAAGATGTTTGGTTATGGCACAAAATATTATGTCAAGTGAACTTTGACAATTTGGTGAATATCAGTAAGATGAAGAAAGTAAGAGGATTTCCTAAACTAAAGAATCCTGACAATGCTATCATTGATAGTGTCAATTAGGAAAGATGACAAAGTCTAGTTTTAAGAGCAGAACATATACTGCTAATGATATTTTGGAATTCATTCATACTAACCTATGTGGACCTATTGGTGTTAAAAGTTACTGTTGAGACCAATATTTCATTTGATGTATAGATGATTATTTTAGAATGATGATTGTGATGTTTCTTAAAGCTAAATATGATGATTTTTAGTTATTCAAGTGGTATTTAGCCAGAGTTGAAAAAGAAAAAACAAAGAGCCTAAAGTGTTTGAGATCTGACAGAGGTCGTGAATTCATCCCACATGAGTTCAATACATTCTGAAATGACAGAGGAATCAAATGACATATGTCAACACCAAGGACCCCTCCTTAGAATGGGATAGCTGAAAGGAGAAACATATCAATTATAGACTATGTAAGAACACTAATGATGGAGAAGAACATGTCACAAAAATATTGGAGAGAAGCAGTTAGTATTGTTGTCTATACCCTAAATAGAGTTCAAGTCAAGAAAGGTACAAATGCTACACCTTTTGAACTATGGTATGGTTATGCTCCCAATGTTAAATATTTTAAAATATTTGGTAGTAGATGCTATATACTAAAAGATAATAGAAATGGAAAGCTTGATGCAAAAAGTGATGAAGGCATATTCCTAAGTTATTCCACTAAAAGCAAAGCCTATAAGTGTTTAAATTCTAACACTGTCAAAAGTTGTTAAAAGTGAAAATGTGAGAGTTGATGAGTTTGTAGAAAGAGGTAATACTTCATGTAATGAAGAACCTAAAGAATATAGTACATTCATCTATCTAGATGATGATGCTCCCAACATTCAAAGTGAAGAAAAAAGTCAAGCTATAAGTTCCCATCAAATAGGAAATGATGGAGTGCAAATGTAAATTGTCAAACAACAAAGAGTGGGTGTCAAGAGACAGACTGAAGATGCTGAGTCACAGAAAAGTAATGTCGACCATTAGATAGTGCATGTCAAGCATTCATTTTCTAAACCAAAACCAAAACAAGGAAGAGGAAATGAGCCTGAGATTATTTTTCTAGATGAACCTGAAGAAGAACCAAGAAAGAAACTACCCATGTTAGCAAAATATGTGAGAAGACATTATAAACCAAATCAAATCATTGGTTATGTTGAATCAAGTGTAATAATAAGAAGAATCAAAGGTGGCACATTCTTATTATGTAATTTTGAGCCCAAGATAATAAAAGATGCTTTAGACAATGAGGTTTGGATACAAGCAATGAATGAAAAAATTGACCAAATTGGGAAGAACAATACTTGGAATTTAGTACCAAGGCCTAAAGAAAAAAATATCATTGGGATAAAGCTAATTTTTAGGAAAAAGCTCAATGAAAATGGTAAAGTAATAATAAAAAAGGAAAGATTGGTATGCAAGGGTTATGCACAAGAAGAAGGAGTTGATTATGAAGAAACTTTTGCTCCTATGGCCAAACTTGAAGGAGTCAGAACTGTGCTTGTATACTCAGCTTACAAGAATTCAAGGTATATCAAATGGATGTCAAATCTACATTTTAAATAGTATACTAGAGGATGAAGTATACATTAAATAGCCTAAAGGATTTGTAGATCCAGAAAAAAGGAACATGGTATGCAAATTGAACAAATCTCTTTACGGATTGAAAGAAGCCCCAAGAGCATGGTATGAAAGACTACATGATTACTTAGTAAAAAAAATTTTTGAAATAAAAAATGATAATAACAACTTATAATTGAAGAATTATAAGAACAATGAAGTACTATTATCTAAGATATTGATGATATCATATTTGGAGGAAGAAAAGCATTATGTAAATCACTTGTAACGAAATGAAAAAAGGAGTTTGAAATGTCTATGTTTGGTGAAATCAAATTCTTTGTTGGATTAAAAGTATGTCAAATGAAGTTTGGTATTTTCATTTCACAATCCAAATACATCAAGGAAATATTAAAGACTTTTTCTATGGAAGATTCAAGGCTAGTGAGTACACCTATCTCTACAGGACATAAGATATCTAGGATTGATGATTCTATTGATGTGAACCAAACCCTATACAGATCCATGATTGGAAAATTGTAATATGTTGTTCACACCAAGATATATATTGCTTTGGTAGTTGGGATAGTTGCTAGATTTTTAGTAAATCCAAAAGAGAATCACATGATGGCATTGAAATGGATATTGATATATTTGAAAGGTATAAAAGACAATGGATTATATTATAAGAGGAGTGATAGATTTGAACTAAAGGTTTTCATTGACTCGGATTGGGATGGAAATATTGATGAAATAAAAAGCACTAGTCTCGAGGTGCATTATTTCTAGGAAAGAGATTTGTATCATGAACAAGAAAGAAGAAGAATTGTATTTCCCACTCAATAGTTGAAGCCAAGTATGTGGTAGTTGCAGTGAATTGTTCAAACATTATATGGATCAAATAGTTGCTAAAAGGTATAAAAGAAGAAATTATAGATCCATTAGTTACCTACTATGAGAACACAATTTCTATCAACATTTCCAAGAATCAAATGATGCACTTTAAGACAGAGCACATTGCTATCAAGTATCACTACTTCAGAGAATTAGTTCAAGACAAAGAAATGAAGCTAAAATATGTGAACAGAAAGGAATAGATTACTGACATATTCACAAAACCATTGCCCAAATATTCTCATGAATATCTTAGAGGTAAACTAAGGGTGATTTCCCTAACTAAAGCCACTTAAGAAGCCAAGGTGCATTGCATCCACATGTGCTAATCAAAAAATTCTACATAGTAGTGCAATAAAACTCTACTTTGGGACATGTTTAATGTAGAAAAATTCAGTACAACACAAATATATCAGTCATAGACAAATGACAAGTATTAGCTAGACATGCAAAATCTACATAATTCAGATGTATGAAGAGTTTTGAAGCTATGAGAGCTACACGTGTTTGACATTATTGTCAAAGAGGGAGAGATTACTATGAGAAGTCAAATCTAAGGGAGAGACTTCATATTAAGGGAGAGATTACTAAGAAAGGTGGTAAGATAATCATGTAAGAGTAATTTGGAAATATCTACTGATGATAGAGGGAGTTTTCAAAAATTGCATGGATGAGAATCAAAATGAAACTAAGGATATTGGTCACTCATGGAAGTGAAATCTTTTGGATTGTATAGTAACTTAGATACTACTATTTTTTAGATGCTTGAGATGTTGCCATCAATTCCAAAGAGGGATATTGTTGGAAACTTACAATTAGAAAAATTGTTTTTTTATTATTGATGTCAAATATATGGATGAGTCATATTGCTACCTAGTGCAAATGGCATATCTATTTAATTGATGAAGAGGATTTGAGAAGTTACTCATAACTATAGCACCTAGAGGAAAGGTTGAAGTTATGAAAAGGAAGTTTCAATGGATATTTGATTGGATAGACTTTGATAGAGAAAAGTAATTGTTTATGTCAAGAAAGTTAAGCTAAGCCAAGGAAAAAAGTAAAATATTGAGTGTCAAATAATGCTAGTTTCAACCGAGCTACAGTTAGTGTCGAAAAAATCTAGTGTTGACCGAGCATTAGCATTGACTGAGAAATTTAGTTGATGTCAAGCCATAAAGATTCATAGCGATCAAGTATTTTAGTGTTAACTAAGTATTAGAATTTAGAGATTTTTGAGTGACAGTAAGAACAAATTCAAAGAAATCATAAGATCAAGCTGACTTAGTTGATTTCTTAGGAGATGTAAAATGTGTTGAATTTAAGATTGATGAGTTGGATCATTACATACAAAGAGGTGATTAGGTAAAGACCTAACAGATGAATTCTAGAGAATTTCCTAGAGGATGATCAAGAAGATGGATAGATACATTGAATCAAATTGAATCTAATCATAAACCCTAAGATCTATGGTGGATGTAGAAAAGGTAAAGCATGAATTACCTATTTAAATAGATACAAAACCAATCATTTGGTGCCATGTCTATTCAAGCCCATATGAGCCTAGCCAATGTGTGTATGAGAAAGTTTATATGTAAAGAGAGACATATAGAGAAAGGTTGATCAACACACAAGAGTGAATGCTAAGCTAAAGGTGAAAGCTTGTAGATATAATAGAGCAGAAGGCTTAAGTATTGATGAAAAGAGTGGACTGATTGCTTGAAGGGTGACCAAGTAGATCAAGATCAGAGATGACAATGGAAGGTTTATCAGTGAACCAACATAAGGACCAAACTGAGATATGAACCTACAAAAGTGAGTTGTAATAACATAAATAAAACCTACTTTTTTCTTTCTTATCAATTTAAATAGTTTGTATTGAAATTCTTTTAATAGAGGTTGACCTAATAGTCACTTAAAGGCTTAGAAGTCTGTGTAAATCCTTTAACTAGGTGACATTCTAAATGGAATGATCAAAGTCCTCTTACAAGGCCACTCCTAACAAGGTGATTAAATCCTCTTTACCAAGTCACATTTAACAATGTCTATTGTAACCTTTAACATGGTAGGCTCCCAACAGAGCTGACTTTAACAGAGTGAAAAAAGTAACATTTTGTTGGTGGTTTTTCTCAAATTAGGTTTCCACATAAAATCCTAGTGGAAAATTGTGATGAATTTTTTATGAATGTTTACATTTGGTAATGTTTTTATTATGCAATGCAAGTTAAATTTTATGGCAATTTTACAGTAGAGACCGAGCAACAATGGGATAAGAAGAACAGTGAAGTGATTAGTGTTTAATTTTTCAAGTGGTATATATATAACTTGAGCAACTGATTCACCCCCCCTCCTCCACCTCTTAGTTATTCAAAAAAATTATAACATTATGTATGGTGGGCCCAAATAGCTTCAATGTCATTTCAAAAATAGTATCATAAAAACATCATTTCCTACAAAAACATCATGGGATTATCAATCCAAAATGAGTTATGTATAAGTAAACTACACTTACACTATAAATAATAAAAAAATTTAAGCACCTAGAGCTTTGGTACTTTTAATGGAAACATATTTTTCTTGTTCAATAACAATGACCTTGCAAACAAACCAATACTAGTAACGCAGGCTGATCCAAGAAATGGCTAAGCTTTAATAGTACTGATCTTTGTTCTTGTATCAGTTTTAGGTGTATATATTAGGGCACAAAATAGGTCCACAAGTATAAAATGCACCCAAGAAAAAAAATCAATGCATGATTAGCATATAACAAAATATAGCAAAAAAAGGTTTTACTAGTTGTAATTGGTACAAACAAAGATGTCTACAAGCTCCTTATTACTGACAATGGAGTTAATAGTATCAGAGTGGTGATCAAAGGAGGCATTCACACTTCATCATGAGTTGAAGAATACATTGTTAGCAAAGACATTTCCAATGGATAAAGATCAAATGGGGTACTAGAAGCATTCCAAACATAAGTTGAGTCAATAATGCATGCAAAGGTTAAATGAATGGTTAAAGGTTTAAGGATTATTTACATGAAGGTTGTGAGCTACAACCCTCACCATGTTGACCATGTTTCATAGGTGTCAAAAAATCTTGTAAGAAGAACACATCATATTTTAGATCATGATCCATAAGATAGTATAAAATAAAATCATCTATTGAACTTTTTGTTGATATAAGATTGTTTTGAAGTGAAGAACCTATAATGGAACAATTATTATTTTGTCAATGATGTCAAACCTACTACCTACTGGTGAGAGGGTCTAAAATCTATCATTTACTTGATTGATGAAGGGTGTTAGAATAGAGGAGATAACAATAGCACCGAAAGAAAGGTTGAGTTATTTGGTATGTAAAACAAGCACTAAAACCAAGTGAGACATTGATACTATAGTTTATTATTTATCTAGTTGAAGTTTGAAATGAAAGATTACTCAAGTTAAGACTCGAAGAAGATCAAGTATGAAAAAGTGTCTGCCAAGCCTTGCCAAGTAGTCAGTGCAAGTTGAGTAAAAATCAGTGGAAGCCGAGTGAAAAATAAGAGGTTCTGAGCAAAGATGAAAAAAAATGCAAGAAAAGTGATTGTTATTATATGCAGAGTCAAGTTTAGTTGATACTGAGCATCACTAAACTTTAGTGTTTGACAAGTAGACTAGTGTTGGCCGAGTGAAAGAACAATATAGATGTTGAGTGAAAACATATTGCTGCCAAGTGCCAGTAAATATGTTTAATCAAAGATTTGATGAATCTAAGCTAATTATTTTATTTGCTTGAATCGTGTGAAGCATGTGGAAGATAACTATGATGAGTTGGTGGTACAGAATTCAAGGTAAACCATTTTGAGGCAAATTTAAGGAAGATTGTAGAAGTTCCTAGAGGAACCAAATAGAAAAGTGGGTAGATTCATTGTATCCTACCTAATTCTACCTAACCCTAAAATGGATGATTGTGGTTAAGAAAAAAAAGATCTTAAGTCTCTATTTATAGAGATAAATAGTTAGAAGAAAAAGTTGTCATGTGCAAGAACCTAAGGAAGACAAGCAGTCTAGGGTATTGCTTCATTCAATGACTAAACAGAAGTGATTGCAATTTGCATGCAAAGCAAGAAGGCTTAAGAGTATGATTTATTGAAGGGTGAACAAGCTATCAAAGCTAAAGTGCGTGAATGCCAAGTAGAATGGAGGACTAAAAAAATGATCTGTAATCTACAAGTGAGTTGTAATTTGTTATCAAATCAATCCTTACTATTACTTTCTAATTATTGAATCAATCTAGGGTAGATCCTTTGGATTAAGGTTGACCTAGAAATCATTTGTAAATCCTTCAATTGAGTGACATTCTAATGGAATGGTCTAAAGTCCTCTAATAAGGCTCTCTCCTAACAAGATGAATGAAATTATTTACCCAAGTCACATTTAACAGTGTGTATTGTAACCTTTAATAGGGTTGGTCTTTCACAAGGCATTACTTTAGAAGAGTGAGAATTAGTAGCATGTTATTGGTGGTTTTTTTAAAATTGGGTTTACACATAAAATCCTTGTATTAAATTATGTGAATGTTCTTATGTTGTTTCATGTTTACATTTTTGCAAAAGTGTTTTGACCGAGGACAGTAACCTACATAGTTTAAATATTATATGATCTAATGGATGCATGCATGATAAGATTTTATAGATATGGGTCTACTAAGCATTGAAAAGTTTTATTTTTACATCTAGACCTTGGATAATTGATTCACCCCCCCCCCCCCCCCCCCTTAGTTATTCTAAAGAATTCCAAAATTTGGTATTAGAGCATCATAGTGCTTAAGAAGACTAGTTTGAAGGTACTAGAAGAAAAAGATCAAGATATTGAAAAGAGAGGTACCCAAGCTCATCAAGGAGAACTTACCTACATGGAAAAGTCTAATGAAGCTACACCTAGGAGGTCTTGGAGACCATGCACAATATGCCATCACCACTGATCATGTTAACCCTATTGGAGCCCTAACTACTGATGATTTGAAAATGAAGAAAGAACATAATCAAGCAATGTTGGAGATTGCCTCTAACCTAAGTTATTCTAATTTTGATAACATCAAGGGTTGTGACAATGTAAAGAAGATTTGGGATGCTCTTCACACTATTTATAGAGGAGACACAAATATTTTAAGAGCCAAATCTAAAAGTCTTAGAGGTAAGTTTGATGACATGAGGATGCAAGAAGGAGAGAACATTTCTCAATATTGCTCTAGAATAAAAGATGTTAATGTTATAACAGGAGATAATGGTAAAATTGATGATGAGATTGTATTAAGAAAAGTATTTAGAACATTGTTGTCCATCTATGCTATTATATTTTTTGCCATAGAAGAATTAAGATGTATACCAGGTTCTAATCTATCTCTTGAAGGTTTTGTAGGTAGGCTCACTACCTTTGAACTCTCTAATTATGATTAAAGGAACCTAAAGAGAAGAAGACAAAGGTAAAATATGTTTCTAGTGACAATGATATAGATGAGGAGGATGTAGAACATCTTGAAGCACTGCTAGCAAGGATATTTCATAGAGGCAAAGGCAAATTCAAAGGTAAGTGACCTATCATGTGTTTTAATTGCAATGAGGTTGGTCATATTGTTGCTAGATGTCTAGAAAGGAAGAACAATAGAAGTGGAGACAAATAAAGAAGACAAAGTGATGAGGACAAAAAATATTACAAAGATAAAGGAAAGAAGTCTTGCTACATTGTAGAAGAGGAAATCAAAGATGGATATGACAACCATGATGATGAAGTGGTGTATGTTGCAATGAATGATGATTCTAATGAGGATGAGGTAACTGTACTAGTGTCTTATGTGAACAAGAGTGATAGATGGATCATTGATAGTGGGTGTTCACATCAAATGACAGAAGATAAAAGTAAGTTCATTATCCTAAATTATTGTGATGGAAATAGTGTAAGCTTTGGTAATGATGCACCATGTCTGATAATAAGGAAAGATACTATCAAACTCATAGAAAAGATCACATGTGACAATGCTTATTATATTGAAGGAATTAACTATAATTTTTTTGGTTGTCACAACTGAATAGTTCAAGTTGCAAGGTTGAGTTTCAGAACAAGATAGAAAAGATCTATGACACTGATGGGAAACTAATTGGAAAAGGTGATCAGACTAGAGGTAATCTATTTTATCTTGATATGAATGATGTCACTTGTCTTGTTTTAGAATTTGATGATGTGTAGTTATGGCACAAGAGGTGTGTCTTGTTAACTTTGATAACTTAGTCAGTATCAATAACATGAAAAGAGTCAGAGGTTTTCGTAAACTAAATAAACCTAACAATATGATATGAAACAATGTCAGTTAGGCAAGATGACAAAATCTAGTTTTAAAAGTAAGACTTACACATCTAAATAAATTCTAGAGATTGTTCATACAAACTTGTGTGGACCAATTGATGTGCAAAGCTACAAAGGTGACGAGTACATTATCCTATTTTTTGATGATTATTCTAGGATGATGAAAGTTATATTTTTGAAACAAAAATTTGATGCTTTCCAAATGTTTAAGTGCTAGAGTTAAAAAAGAGACAAGAAAAATATTGAAATGTCTGAGATCTAACAGAGGTGGAGAATTTACATCAAATGAGTTTGAGATGTTCTGTAATGATACATGAATCAAAAGACAAATATTTGCACCTAGGACCCCTACACAAAATGGAATTACTGAAAGGAGGAATAGATCTATAATGGACTGTGTTAGGACACTCATGATGGAGATGAATGTTTCTTTGAAATATTGGAAAGAGGATATAAGTGCAGTTGTCTATACCTTGAACCATGTGCAAGTCAAGATAGGTACCCATTCAACGCCTTTTGAATTATGGTATGGATACTCACCCAATGTAAAATATTTTAAGTTATTTGGTAGCAAGTGATACATTCTTAGGGATTTCAAGAATGGTAAATTAGATGCTAAAAGTGAAGAAGGTATATTCTTTGGTTATTTCACAAGACGTAAAGCTTATAAGTGTTTAAATACTAACACTAAAAAAGTTGTGGAAAGTGCAAATGTAAAGTTTGATGAATATATAGATGTTTATGAAGTTGAACCTATGAAGAACCCTGGAGAATACAAATCTTTTGTATAATTTTATGAATGTATGCCTATTGATGAAGATGTTGTAAACCAAGTTATAAATCAATAGCAAGTTTTAGTGACTATCAAGTCACATATAATGAATGTTGAGTTAAATTTAGGAATTGAGTTATAGATAGAAGCTGAGGTAAATTCTAATTCTAAGATAATTGTACATGAAAGAGAAGTTGAATTACCTAATAAAGAAATACATAATGATTCTAAAGTTGACATACCTAATGAGGAAAAAAGAGAAAAACTAAGATTGTCAAAGTATGTCAAAAGATATCACCTTGCTGAACAAATTAATGGAGATGAAGATGCTAGACCAATGAAAAGAAACAAGATGAGAAGTGATACATGTTTTCTAAGAAAGCATGAGCCTAAGATAGTGAAAGATGCCTTAAAAAATGAGGACTAGAGTAAAGCCATGAAAGAAGAGATTGAGCAGATTGAAAAGAATAAGACATGGACTCTAGTTCCTAGACTAGAGGACAAGAATGTGATTGGAACCAAATGAGTGTACAGAAACAAGTTAGATGAAAATGGTAAAGTCACAAGGAATAAGGAAAGATTAGTTTGAAAATGGTATGCACAAGAAGAAGGAATTGAGTATGGAGAAACATTTTTCCCCATTGCAAGATTTAAAGGAGTAAGAACTCTACTTTCTTACTCCGCATACAAAGGTTTCAAAGTTTATCAAATGGATGTGAAGTCAACATTTCTGAATGGCATATTAGAAGAAGAGGTTTATATAGAATAGCCAGAAGGAATTGTTGATGCTAACAACAAGAACATGGTATGTAGACTACACAAAGCTTTGTATGGTATAAAGAAATCCCCAAGAGCATGGTATGAAAGGCTTCACAATTATCTTGTGAAGATTTGTTTTGAAAGAACTGATGATAACAACAATCTGTACTTGAAGACAGAAGGAGATAAAGGTATTTTACTAGCTGAAATTTTTGTGAATGATATCATATTTGGAGGTCAAGATACATTAAGGCATTTGCAAATGAAATGAAGAAATAATTTGAGATGTCTATGTTTGGAGAGATCAAGGTCTTTGTTGCTTTGCAAGTATATCAGATGAAGTATGGTATATACACCACTCAGTCTAAGTATGTGAAGGAAATGTTGAAAACTTTTGGATTAGAAGATTCTAAACCAGTTAGCACACCTATGGTGATAAGAGACAAGTTGTCAAAGAATGATAATTCAGTTAATGTGAATCAAATATTATATAGGTCTATGACTAGAAAATTTCAATATGTAGTACACAATAGCCCTGACATTGCATTGTCTATTGGGATTGTTGCAAGATTCTATGTAAATCCTAAGGAGAATCATTTGATGGTTGTTAAGAGAATTATGAGATATCTAAAAGGAACATAAGACTATGGTCTATACTACAAGAAAAATAAAAAATTTGAGTTGAGAGCCTACACTAATGTTGATTGGACTAGAAACATTGATTACAAAAAGAGCACAAGCGGTGGAGAAATTTTCTTAGGAAATAGATTGGTCACCCAGACCAGCAAGAAACAAAATTGCATATCTCAATCTACTACCGAAGTTGAATATGTGGCTACTATAGCAAATTGTACAAATGCGGTATGGATCAAATAGCTACTCAAAGGTATGAAGGAGGAAATCATTGAACCTATGGTACTTTATTGCTATAATACAAGTGCTATAAATATATCAAAGAACCCTATGATGCACACAAAGACTAAGAAAATTATAATAAAGTATATTTACTTGAGAGAATTAGTTCAAGAAAAAGAAGTGAGGATGGAATATATGAATACAAAAGAACATATAGTTGATATCTTCACAAAGGTTCACCTAAGGATTCTCATGAGTATCTGAGAGGTAAATTAGGGGTGGTACCCCTATCTAAAGCTACTTAAGAAGCATGAGTAGTGTCCTACATCAACTAAGTTGAATGTTGTATCTTACAACTTGATGTAGACGATATTATTTTAGGAGCTGCCTAAGTAATGAAGGAACTAAATATGAAGATATACAATCACATGAAAGGTGAAAGAGGGAGAATCTAGAACTAATTACATCTACATATAGAGACAAGAAGTCTTTGACATTGTTATCAAATAGGGAGATATAAGACTAAGGGAGAAAGAAATATAATATAAGACTGAGGGAGAAAGAAATATACATCTACCTAGTAAGAGGGAGAAAGTACTGAGGGAGATATAAGAACAAAGCATAAAGAGGTAGAGATCTGAATATCAGAAAGAGGGAGAGATATTCTAAAGAGGGAATAGTAAAGGAACTTGACAACACTTACATTACCCTACATAGAGGAAGGACATATACTACACTAATAGAGGGAGAAATTTTAAAGATTTATTTTCTTTTCGATAGTTGTTGGTATTGCTTTTCCATCAATGCCAAAGAGAGATATTGTTGATATAAGATTATTTTGAAGTGAAGAACTTGTAATAAAACAATCATTATTTTATCAATGATATCAAACCTACTACCTGTTGGTGAGACAATCATTTTTTAGTGTGAAAACTATCATTTAGTTGATTGATGAAGATGATTTGAATAAAGGAGATAACAATAGCACCTAGAGAAAGGTTGAGTTATTTGGTATGTAAAAGAAGCACTAAGACCAAGTGAGACATTGATACTATAGTTTATTGTTTATCTAATTAAAGTCTAAATTAAAAGATTATTCAATTTAAGAATGGAAGAAGATCAAGTATAAAAAGTGTCTACCAAGCCTTGATGAGAAGTTAGTGCAAGTCGAGTAGAAATTAGTGGAAGACGAGTGAAAAATAAGAGGTCTTGAGAAAAGATGAAAAATAGTACAAGCCAAGTGATTGTTAGTATATATCGAGTAAATTTTAGTTGATGTCGAGCATTAATAAACTTTAGTGTTTGCTAAGTAAACTAGTGTTGCCTAAGTGAAAGAACAATATAGATGTTGAGTGACAGCATATTGATGTTGAGTGCTAGTAAATATGTTTAATTGAAGATTTGATGAATATGAGCTGACTATTTTGTTTTCTTGAATTGTGTGAAGTGTGTGAAAGATAACTATGATGTTGGTGGCATAGAATTCAAGGTAAACCATTTTGAGGAGAATTCAAGAAAGATTGTAGAAGAAGTTTCTAGAGGAATCAAATGGAAAAGTGGGTAGATTCATTGTATCCTACCTAATCCTACCTAAACCTAAAATGGACAATTTTGGTTAAGCAAAAAATATCTTAATTCTCTATTTATAGAGATGGCTAGTCAAAAGCAAATGTTCTCATGTGTGAGAACCTAAGGAAGACAAGGAGTCTAGGGTATTGCTTCATTCAGCGGTTGAATAGAAGTAATTACAATTGGCATGCAAAGAAAGAAGGCTTAAGAGTATGAATTCTTGAAAGCTTAACAAGCTATCAAAGCTAAAGTGTGTGAATGCCAAGCAGAATGGAGGATTGAAACAGAGATTTGTAACCTACAAGTGAGTTGTAATTTGTTATTAGATTGAGCTTTACTATTACTTTCTAATCATTGTATCAGTCTAGGGAAAATCCTTTGGATTAAGGTTGATCTAATAGTCATTTATAAATCATTTAACCGAGTGACATTCTAATGGAATGGTCTAAAGTCCTCTAACAAGGCTCACTCCTAATAGGGTGAATGAAATCCTTTAACTAGGTCACATTTAATAGTGTGTATTATAACATTTAACAAGGTTGGCCTTTCATAGGGCATCACTTTAGAAGAGTGAGAATTAGTAGCATGTTACTAGTGGTTTTTTCAAATTGGATTTTCATGTAAAATCCTTCTGTCAAATTCTGTAAATGTTCTTATATTGTTTCATGTTTATATTTCTACAAAATTATTTTGACCTAGGATAGTAACCTACAAAGTTTAAGTATTGTATGATCTAATGGATGCATGCATGATAAGGTTTTATGGATATGGGTCTACTAAGCATTGAAAAAAATTATTTACATGTCTGGACCTTGGATAACTAACTCACCCCCCTCTTAGTTATTCTAAAGAATTCCAACACTTTTATTATTGCTTAAGATTAATTACTTCTTACCTTCATACAATTGACTCTACATATCAATTCATCTTTGAGTGCCTTTGTCTCCTCATTTTTGTTTTGTTCCAAGACAAGTTTAGGTAAGAATTTATTTACTATATTTATTTATTAGCTGAGTAGCCATGGAGTTAGGGTTAGTGATACATGCGATGCCATCCAAAAATGTCACCTCAATTTTAGATCACATTTGATCTACTATCATTTTTGCTTTTCCCTATCTATAAGTATCAAGTTGTGAAATCAATATCAATAAAATTCTATCAAAATAACTCCAAATTCATAAATAAAAGAACATAATAATATGATATTTATTTCTATATAATTTTTTCAATTACACTAATTAAGGTTTACCTTTGCTGAAGAAGGTGTGTGAGGAATGTCCCCTCCTGTGCCTTGTGATGGATCCATGTCACCCTATGACAAAGATTAGTAATTCTTAGCAATCAGTAGTGAAATGAAAATAATAGACCTACCAAAAAAATTATTAATAAAGTAGTGGATTATTTATTAGAGTCAATATTAATTGAAGGCAATTAGTTTAAATGTCATACTTACTAGTTCCATGATAGGAATTTTTTTTATCTACACATTTCAAATTGTAATTTATCAGAAGCTCTTCCCTTTCATTTACTAATTTTATCGTACATACTAAAACATTATTTCCATTACATGCCTCTAATATACAATTTGGCCACTTATTAGTTAACACAGGTCAAGAACTATTTATAAGACCTATAATATTCCCTATTTCTTTTGGCCTTCCATCAATATACATAGTGAGCATTTTACTTTGATTTTTTTCTTTTCTTGTATATAATTTTTTGACAATGCATACCTATGCATACTTTTTTTTTTATTGCATAATTTGCATCCAATTATTGTAATTGTAACAAGGTCCTACATACTCCATCAATTCAACAACTTTATTATAACTAACCTTTATGTCATCCATGGAAAATAATCTCAAACCATGTAGTAAAGATGGAGCTATGCAATATATCCTTTCATTACCAGAAAAATTAGTGTTAACTAGAGGTAGTTCCTTGGGTACCCATTCTTTCTGAAGATGTGTGTACCTTAAGGGAACCTTCCTTTTACCTTTGGTCTCATTATCATAAGAACATGACCCCCCCTCCCTCAACAAGGAAAATTTGCATTCATTTATTGAATTTTCTTCTAATCTTTTGACCTCTAGTTGGTCTCCCTATTTTAGACCTACTAGATGTCTCACTTTTGTCTTCTATTCCTACATTTTCCTCCCTCAAGGAAGATAGATCAAACAAATACCTATTTGGTGATACTTGCAATTTATCAAATGAGAGACATAGTAGGATCTATATATTTTTCTGACTAAAGAGAAGGCAACCAAATAATAAAATTGATGTCTGACTAAAGTTGACATGGACAGTAAAGAGAAGACACAAATAATAAACTATTTCTATAGGGTCTATTGAATTATAATTGTCAATCCATGTTACTATGCATGATCCTAGTCAAAGGCATTAAATTTCCTACATATGTAAATCATTTATCTTAAGTTAGCCAAAAATTATATGATATATATGTTGCAAATTACATAGAAGACAAAATTTACATGATACATTCATTGAAATCATTGTATATTTTTTAATTCCTTACTTCTATTTTATGTGTGGTAGCTATGCAAAATTATTGTATATACTCCATGACATTAGAGTTTTAACACATAATAACATAATTATAAAAAAAAAACACATGTCATACAAATTTCTATGAATAAATCAAAACCTCATACTTAACATTGATCATACCTTGACATACATTTCATTGATCATGTTATTGATCATCCTCTTTAACCATGTCATCATCATGACTATCATCATCATCATCACCATCATCATACTTTTCACCTTGATCATTATTGTCATTGTCATCATCATCATGACCAACACTACCACCATCTTCATCACCATGATCATCATCTTCATCACCATTATCATGACCATCATCACCTTGATCAACACCATCTTCATCACCATGATCATGATCATCATCATCATCACCATCATCATTAGCATTGCCAAAATCATCATCATTTTCTTCTTCTTCTTCTTCTTCATTGTCTAATAGTCATTCATGATTATCATTTACTTTACCTTCTGGTTCCTTGGTATCATCTTCTTCCATCACATTATACTTTACTATCCTTTATCTTAGATCATGTCTAACAACAAATGACCAACCCATTTTTTATGGAATGTCAAAGTAAAACACTTGCTCACATTGGCTTGGAAGAACATAGGGCTCATTTGTAACTAACTCAAATGACCTTGTATTAATCATTTTAAATCTACTATCATTTTCAATAATAATATAATTAGGATTATTTTTTATTCAGCCATAACTTGTACCATTTGATGACAAATAGAACTAATTTGAATGAATTAAAGTCACAATCAAGTATTTCATCCAAAATATCATAGTATCAATTTTTAGATTGTTGAGGATGTATGTCATTTCTAGATGAAATATTAGTGACCTCAAAGATTGCACTTATCCCAAAATCACAAATTTTCTTCTTGTCATCTAACTTTTTAAAGTGAAACATATGGCCATGGTAGTGCATAGCTTTGTGGTGTTTGATTTGCAATTATTCAGACATGTCAAGATTATAAACATTAGACTATGATTTGATATTAAACTTATGGGTCATGGTTAGTAAACTTATATGTACCTTTCTACCTCTTAAACCATATGCTAGATCCAATACCATTGGTGTAACATTGAGATCTCCATTACAATGAGCTTCTGTAACCAATAATGCAACACATCTTATGTTAATGAGCAACCATTTTCTTGAGATTGTTGAATCCATACTATCATCCAATCAAGAAGGTTTGCAATATACAAATGTAGTGCATCCCACTCATGACCAACTGTAAAGAAAAAAAATATGCCTCTTATAAATAACTTATATTGAAGATTTATAAGAATTAATAAACTACAATAACATCTTATAATTACCTCTCACTTTCCTCAATCTACCTTTCCCCATTAAGTACTCCCCTTCAAATTTCTTAATAGAAATGAGATCTCAAATGTGATCTACATGGATATTTTTTGCAAACTTGGGAAGATATTCACTAATGTACACCATGGTCTAGTATACCATATATCCCTCCACCTTAGAACCCTAAGGACATGCTCTTTGTTGAACCAAGCCCTTCCTAAATTTTAAGTGCCTCTCAACCATCCATATTGACCTAGTTTGTACAGGTTCATACAATTCAATCTACTCAACTTAATGTATGAGGTAGTGTTCTTGAGCATTAAAAAAAATTGAAGGTAAACACTTTTTTATTTCACACATAAGTTAGGGAATTTTTCTCTTCCAATAGTTTATATATTTTTAATCAATTTCTTTAGATGATAACCACCTAAAAGAGATTTAACTCACAAGAACATATAAACAAGAATTTAGAAAAAAAATACAATAAATTACATTAAAAATAAAGCAAGTCATAAATATAATATCTGTACAACAAATCTAAGAAATAACACTTCTCAACTCATGTATTTTTCAAGATCATATATAACTTGTTTAACATTGTTGTCAAACTGGTGTAGGAGTGATAGAGGTAGGACATACTACAATAATTTAAAAATGATCTTTTCAATATATTATAAAATAATACAATAAAAAGAACATACAATTTTACAAATATATTATAAATAGAGAACATGAATTACCTTGACAAATGGATGCCCAATTATGTGTTTTCAACCCTAGCCCAAAATCATCTTTCTTTGATACAAAACTACTTATATTTGTAGCAAATCTTGTGAGAAATTATTATTTTTATGACTTCTTTTAATGCATCACTTTGTTGCTCCATTAATAACTAAGGAAGGGTACTCGTAGTTATGTGGTCTCCATTGCTATTTGATTCAATAAAAAATTTCAGTGCATAATTGGATTCATAAATATCATTACAAATTTTGGCAATTTTTTTTTTGTCACATCTTCCTCCTAATATTTTCCATAGTGTCTCTATTACATTTTTTCCAATATGCATAGCATCAAAAAAATGCACAATTGGGAGATCCTTGTAGTATGACAACCTACTAAATTGACTAGGATAACTTTGTATTCCTCTAGAAAGTTGGTCATTGATGCCTTGAAAACCTTCATGAGCATCAATTACATCATTACTAAATAAAATTCAATATCAAAATAAAAATTTCAAACAAAAATCATCAAATGGAATAACATTACCTTGATGATTTAGTCTATTTTATTCCAACTTTCATAGATGAGGTGTCATTCTTCATGGCCTTGATGTTGTCTCTTCTTTCCCATTAAAAATATTTTTATCAGTAATTTGATACTTATGATTATTGTGGAGAAAGTGCCTAAACTCATCAAACTTCTGCTTTCCTAAACTTCTTGAATGACGATATTTCATCTTCGGACCACAAGTTGGACATACAAATGAAGTCGAGCAGATAACAAGTAATTAGAATGTCATGAACTCTATCATGATCTGTGAGACTCCAGGACAACAACTTAATGTAGTTTAATCATGATACATTCATCATAATGACTACTGGCACTCCAGGACAACAACTTAGTGTAGTCTGTTATGATAATAGGTCCAAATATTGATAAGATTGTCACTATCTAATGACCTAAAAGATCATGTACAATTATCATGTACAACTTAAACATACAACAATAATGTGTAAGCATTATAACATACCAAAAATATGTGACCTTAACAATACAACATACCACAAAAATGAGTTAGCCCAAGGGCATCATGTATTGTCCATACAAGCATTGCATAAAATTGAAATTGTCTTTATCCTAATGATCTAGAGATGTCATACATAGTGACCCCATACCATAACTTCAAAAACTCATCAATAAGGGGCTCAATATACACATTTATATCTTTAACTTGGTACTAATCTAGTTGAATGAAAAAAAATATTACATAATTATTATGACCATTTTGATGTGGTGTTTATAAATTAATTTAAATAACTATTAAATGAAAAAATACCAAGTACAATCATTGACAACATTATATTCTCCCTCTTTATAGACATCCAAGGAGGAATGCTATTGTTAATAACAAAAACATGCCACATTGAGTAAGTAGATCTCGTATCTCCAAATGGATTGACATTATTCACTACCAATGAAAGATTGAGATTACAAGATTCTTCTTTAAAGTGTGGCCAAGTTTTTTCTATGTCTTTAAATGAAAAACCATCTACAAGCATTCACATAATGTCATCTTGACTTCTATTGTGTGCATGGTAATCCATAAATTGTGCCAAGCTCGTGCACCTAAATAATCATTCAAGATCTGGAATAATGGGAATGTACCAAAAAATATTGTAAGGCACCTTTTTTGTTATTTGATCTAACTAATATCTACTAATATGAAAATTAGGGCATTTTGTTAAAAATTTATATTGTTTATGGTATAGAATGTGATCATTAGGACATGCATGTATTGTCTAATACTTCATTCCAATTTGATTCATAATAGTAGATAATTCTTGGTACAAATGAGGTAGAATATTTGATGGTGGTAAAAAAAACTCACCTATCAACCTACAATAAAAAAATATGATTTGTTAATATAATGAATAATAATGGTATGCTAACATTGAAGATGAAAAAAATGGCATATCTTAGCATACGTGACATTGCTACATTGGATAAACCATTCATAACCTTCAAGTGCACTAACAACACTATAGAAGAGAGAAGAGTTTTTTGGGAGCCTTGGTATAGTGTCTCGTATGCCTTCTCAAGTATAGGTATTTGAAGACCATCTTCATCATCATTATCAGATGTTCTAGTACCATCATCATAATCAATTGTACCAATACCATCTTCTTCAATCATGTCCTCTAGCACACTATCAGCTATGTCAATACCATCATCTTCAATTGTGTTCTTTACTGCAGGATCATCTTCTTCCATGTGAGTGTTATCCTTGGCTTCAATATTCACACCTCCATGTTCCTCTAGTTGGAAATCCACATTCACCAATCAATAAAAATATTGCCCACCTTCAACGTGACCATGTTGCCTACAATGACTCTAGGCTATTGTGATTAGAATTTTTTGATTCTTTAAGCTCTTACACATTTTGCAAGGACAATTGCATTTAAGAGAACAAATTTTCACAATCCATTATATTGTACTGATATGTTTCTGGATTTGATTGTGTTAAAATTTTTACCATCAACATTTTGAAACACACTACATGATCCATCATCAGGATGAAGAGAAAGAGATGCAAAACATAGTCCTTTCAAAACAATTGCATTTATCAACTTTTCTTCAGAATTGAGACCACATTCTAGCAATTGTCTCGTTATTTTGTTCTAGGTTCATATTTCTAGGCATGGTCTTTCTTCATAGGCAAATATCCAAGCTATAAATATACAAAATTTAAACATATAAGCATTAGTAGTATCTTGTATATAATCAAGAATAATAAAATATTACAAAAAATAAAAATTTCATGAAATAAAAGTGGCTTCAAGTTTATGATTACAAGTAGGAGAAAAATATTTGTTCATTTACTGAGTAAGATACATGATACAAGAAAATTGAAAAGATAGATGCTTGTAAAAACTTATGTTGTAGGTTAAGAAAAATGTCATTTTTAATAGTGCAATTGACTTGACTCCATAGTTTTAATGAAACAAATTTAAAAAATGAAAGTTTATACCATAGAATGATATTGTTGAATCTGCTCTTCACCATTAAATTATTTAAATTGAGAGTTCAAGGTTCTTTGGGGATTAATGTAAATTTAGTTACCTTTCAATTATTAGAAAAAATACCAATTCTATATATATAATCAACTAAATAATGGAAATTTAGAGATAATTTTTTATTGGTTAGAAATATTGTTAACATTACTAAATTTGCAAAGGGGTTTAAAGACATAGGAAAATGGAATTGTTGTCAGTGTCCTTGTTACACACAAAAGAGATATTGCTAGTTTTAAAAGTAAGGGTCCTAAAAACAGGCATCACAAGAATTAAGGTGAGAACACACACAAAATGATCACCTATGGGTGTAATTAAATAGTGTTACCGATGACATGGTTGAAGTATTTACAACCAATTTTCCAAACATTTAAGGTGCATCGTTTATGATTCCACATTTCGCAAAAATATATGGCTCCATATTTTGCATGCATGCCTATCAAAATATTTCCAACTATAAAATGTAACAAATATCCCCTAGCTACTATTCTTTGATGAATGTAACTAACCCATTCCAAAGCTTTGATTTTGGCACTAGTAGGGAAGATATTGGCAAAGAACCTAGAAATTACATTTTCTTGAGGATTTTTAAAGCATTTTTTAACAAATAATAAGTCTGCATATCTTATAAATGTAGCATTCCATGAAATGACATCTCAGAGGCATTTTATCAAAAAATCGACAAGCTTTGTCCAGGCTTCCACATTTTGCATACATGTCTATTAGATAATTTCCAATTATATCTAACAAAAATCCACCTTCCATATTACTTTGATGGATATCCACACAATGTTCCAAAGCTCCCACTTTATCAATGGTCACTAGTAAGGTGTTGGTAAAGGTTATGGAATATAGATTTACACCTGCCAATAGAATTTGTTTGGTAGTCTCTCTAAAGAAAAATCCACTACATCTATCAAAGCATAAAGTATAGAGTGTTTTCTTCAAATACTGTAGTTACAACCTCCAGAGATTTTTTGTCAAATACAATAGTTACAACCTTCCTCATAGACATTTATCCAAAATGTGGAAGCAAACAAGGCACAACAATATGGCTGAAAAAAAGTGGTCTCAAGGACTACGACAATTGTAGGATTTACACAGTGGACATTCTTATTTCAAAGATCCTATTTTTCTAAAGTATTTTTTCTTGAAAGTTTCTAAAGCTTTTTAGAAAATATATTTTGTGCATATCTAGTTAGAAATCTAAAGTTTTCCACCATAACATTTCTATGATCATCTAACCATAGTCTCATGTTATCAAGTACCTTATCATCCCAATTGATTTTCATCAATAAATTAATCATATTGTTATTCTTGCTTGGTCATGCTATTGTTTTTTAGATTCATATTATTTTATGTTGTTTATTTATTGATTTTGTTTTGTTCTCCCCTAAGATGGAACCCATTCTCAAAATGACCTTGTCTCATGTAAGTAATATTTCAGGGATGTGAAAAAAGGTTGTAACCATTGATACTTCACCACCCTATCCCCTTTTTGTTAAAATCTAAGAAATATCACGAAGACATTAAAAGTTGCATAGAAAGATAGGAGATAACTATCCATACTTTCAAAAGTTGTGAATAAAAAAAAATATAAGAAATGTTTAGGAAATTCTTTATTTTTTACAACAAGCATGATCAATGACATTCCATTCACTTCATATAATTATTTATGTGGTGTTAGGTATAAGAATATAAAGAATTAATTGATGTTGATAGATGGAACACCTAATGTGTATGTCATAAGACCACAATTTATTCTACTTCCATTGTGTAACTAATTTTCATTAAGACTCAATATCATTTTTCTCAACTAAAACTCATGTTAACTTCAACAATATTTTGAAAGTTGCAGTGGTTTAGAACTTAAATTATTGTGAGAAGTATCTTATAACCATAATAATTTTTTAAATTTAATGCATTTACTTTTATCATTAATATTGTATCCATCTAAACCAACAACTTGCATTAGAACATCATTCTCACTTGGTTCAAGGCCTTATGTTCATACATATTCCCTATCAGAAGATTAGTTCTCAATTCTCACCTGTAGACACATACAACATCATTAACATGTCATTTGAAAACTCTTTCATAGTTCATTAGCTCTTTACCTATTCACTACTTTACATTCATCATGGCTATATGTGCCTAACTTGCTACAAAGTTGTCATGTTTTAGGCCAGTTACCCTTTACAACAAAACTTGACAAATTTGATCAAGGTTCACATGACATAAAAAGGATACCAATCCCTTCTATGGGTTCATTCCAAGGATTGTGTATTCAATTTTAAACCAAAATATAGTGATTTAGACTCAAATTGCCTTCCATTGTCTGAATGGTTATATCTACAACCAATATATTATTTAATATCCTACTTGTTCCATGTTGTAGGTGACTCACCATGTTGATCTTGTCCTCAACAAACAACATTCCTTGGTTCCATATCCTAAAAATGTTGATCCAAAGTTATTTTGATAAAAAAAGATACATGCAAGGTCTTGATTACATTCTAATAGCAGTTTACTAATTGTTCAAACATTCATGATCAGAGTTTAATCCATCTATCCAACCACCTTATCTTGTAATCTAATAAATACTATATAACTTTTCTTAGCACCATGCATCCATTGTTTTCCATTAAAGATATTTTTCAATCATTAAAATGATCTATGAAGATAAATATTATCAAAACACATAGTTTTTCTAAGTTTTTCAACTAGGGCACATAGTTTTTCTTAAAAAATTCCACTAGGGCATCAAACTATTCACACATGCAAACATATTTAAACCCAATACCAAATGTATTTTAAAGATTGGTGTGTCTACTAAAAATATTCAAAATTTCATAAGTTTTCAATGGTCACAACAATAGTTATTCACAAAACATTGCAATTGATTTTGTTCCTGAGGGTTTCATAGCAGTTTAGAGAAAAACCATTTGATCTCAAGTCATGACCAACTATAAAAGTAGGTAGGTTATCTTATCTATCTAATGAAAATGCTATGACTAAATAGTAGATGGCTAGTAGCCTCATACCCATAAAGTAAAATATCTTAGTTGTCTCATCTTGTTCATCATGGTAGATGGGAAGAGGAAGAAGTGTAAGGTCATGGAAAAAGGTGAAGGTGGAGGTGGAAGTGGGGGTCTAGATCAACTCCCCATGGTACTACACTTATTGATGCTTCATAGATATCTACAACATCATAGAGTCAGCCAAAATTGGTAAGTTTGAAGGCATTTGATAAGGAAAATATATTGACAAGGTCATTTGTTCAAGTTCTTTGAAGTTTTTGTGACTTTAAAGTTTGAGTTTGAAGAGAGTGCATGAGATTTGAAGTTGAAGGGGATTCAATGATTGATGTTTCTATAACATAGAAAAACATAGAAATATTTTACACAATAACACTATTTTTATTGATCTCCAAATCTGATTACAATCATTGAGGCTACTATTACATTCTATTATGCACATTTTAAACCAACAATACTGATTGCATCTCCTTTTAATGATTATGCTCAAAGATTATTGTTATTTTATTTCAAAACTAAATCCTAAACTCCAACTAAGAATATGCATGCACATTTCTTTAGTGGATATAAAAACTCATGCTATTTTTTAATAAAACTAATTTAAAAACTCAAACAATCCTGCGATTATGTGAACAATAATAGTCATGGTTAAGGTGAAGTCTAAAAGTTAAAACTGGAGAATTGGCAGTGCTTTGATGGTCACTTCAACATCATTTTTCAACAATTTTGAAGCCTATTTATGAAAGCACACACCGCGTGACTTCTTAATTAAGTAATGTAACTCTATTAAGGAGCCACAATATATGCTTAACCTTAGATGCTCTTGCCTTGCATGGTGAATTTTTAAGTGAAAAATTGAGTAGTTTAAACCCAAAGAATGTAATCTCCCCTTAGAACAACGTCAGTGACAAAAACTCAAACTCAAATGGGAGGTTCATATTAATGGAATCCACATGGGCATGGTCACCTAAGTGCAATCAACATTTATTATGTGTCATTTATATCTCAAGATCAAATGTGTGTATGGGATCATACTCATGACAAAAAAATAAAGGAAAGGAACCTCAAAAAACCTATAAAAACTCACCTCAAGATGCTCCCATGTGCATAGACCTCCAAAACTCCCACGCACCCAAAATACCCAAATATAGAACAATAATCCAAACTTTTTCTTCTTTTTTTATTTATGAGCCCGCATTGGTCAAAATTTTGACCAAATTAGGCCTATCAAATTTGGTCGAGCTATCAACCAAAATGGGCTAAAAAACAAACAAAAAAATTAAATTTAACAAGCCAAAAATGCCTTGGTCAAAATTAAAGGTCAAAAATTGACCTCAAATGTATTAGTGTTCCTATAATCTATTTTACATGCAATAAAGTTGGTCATATTGCTGCAAGATGTCCTGACAAAGATGAGGAGGAGGAAAGGAAAGACAAAAAATATTGAGGAAGAAGAGATAATAGAGACAACTGAGGCAACAAAGATTACAAGGGAAAGGGTAAGAAATCTTGTTACATTGCTGAAGAAGATGGTTCTAATAGTGATTTTGATGATCATGATGAAGGAGTTGTTTATGTTGCAATGAAAGATGAATATGATGAAGATGAGAAAATTTCTCTAATTTTACATGTGAATAAGAATGAAAGATGGATAATTGATAGTGGTTTCTCATATTATATGATTGGTGATATAAGTTTGAGAAACTATAGCATTATATTGGAAGTAGTGTTAAGTTTGGAAATGATGCACCATGTTATGTGTGATGGAATTACAATAGGAAAAGTAAACTCTAAGTGGGGGGGGGGGGAGTGGGGGGGGTGGTGAATTAGTGCTTCAAAATTGTCATGCCCAAATTTTCTAAGCAAGACACACACATACAATAATAATATTCAATTTTATTTCTTGGAAACAATTTAAGAAATATTTTCATAGTATTGAAAAGTCCTTTCAAATGTTACAATCATAATTGGATCCTTACATCAATTTACAAATTACAAGAAGATCTACTTTTGATCTTTTACAAAACATAACTTTTACAAATGTTCATAATAAAACATCTTCAAATCTCCAAAAGACAGTGAAAATTTTCCAAGCTTTTTTTCAACAAATGTCCATTTAGAAAACCTATACAAAACAACCCTGTAAACCATGGAGAGCTTACCTCCTAGCCTAGGTCTCTAAGAGACCACCCACCAAGCTTGGAGAACCAAGACCAATTAGGTAACAATCAAGCACACACATATAAATCAACAATACAAAATACAACATTTAACACCCTTTTGAGGTTACATAGTAGGTTACCAGATGAACCAATAGAATGGGTGAAGGTGTTCCTAAAAACCTCGAGGAGAAGCCAAATATAGAAAACCAAATCTGCCCTCACAAGGCATACAAAATAAATTTGAACTCTCACAAATTTTCTCCCCTTATCACCCTCAAAGTGCATAACAAAGTATTGCCACATGCATCCCATACTACATGCTTATCCCTCTTCCTTCCAGAGAAGAGACTCTGCACTCAGGGGATAGGCCCAACTAACCCCTTCACCCGAAGGGCACTTCTTCCCTCCCAAGGGTGAGTGATGTCCTTCCAAACTCATAACAATATACTCTCAAAAAAATTAAAATGATAATAAGGTAATAGAAATTCATCCACACCCAGCAATACAACAGAGACAATGAACAACACACATATGTATTTGTAGCAAAATTTACACATCTTTTATTCAGAAAAACAATATAACACATAGTTTCCAAAACATGGCAAAAGCTCCAACCTTTCTCCAAGCTATGGTAAATGAACCAATTTGAGAAGAGCCATCTATCCTTCCTTAATCTAATCTCCAAAACCAAAAATCTCTAAAACTAGAGAGTGGATGAATGCCAACTCCTTTTTCCAATTTCCCTCCAAAAGAAAAACATTCCTAATTTTTCTTCATCATGAAAGAGAACAACACTTTAACTCAACCTAAGTTTTCCCTATTTGGTTAGAATTATCAACTCACTAGAGATAAGGTAGGAATTTTGGGTAAGTTGTCTTCCATTTTCGTAATACTTAAGAAATAGGATTTTAAAAGTGTTAGAAAAGAGATTTTAACTCCAATAAAGCCAAAATTAAAGCCCTAACATATAGTACTAACATGTAGGTAACTTAATTTTACTAAAAGAACACTCTAAGACTCAAACAAAGCCCTCTAAAGTCACCCTAAACTTGAAATCTGAAATTTAATTTAATTAAAACCTTCATAAGATATTTATATGCAAGGGGATAAAAAATTAAACATTTCTAACTAGTTAGGAATAAGGTTGGGTGTCTTTTGCCAATATCTCAACCTAACTCGCCACTTAAACACATAACAAGTGTCAAGTGACACTATAAAATATACATTTAACATTATGAGTGGCAAATCAATTTTCACAAAAAAAATAAAAAATCTAATCTAAAACATCCATTCATATTATGTTCACAAAGTAAAATACTTAACAACAAGGTTAAGATCTCTTCATTAGATCTAACCTTGGCAATCTCAATTAATACAAAGGTATAGTCTTGGTTCTTCGTTTTACCATGGATATTTTCTACACACTCAAACCACATATTAGTAGTCCAAGATAAATAAAACATATGAATATATAAATCCTCAATCAATTTTATATTCATATTTGAATCAAAATATAAGGCATTTCTCAGTTGAATAACATTTTTCCATTTCTGAACCATTGTGTATATATAATACTACCATTATCGAACTAAACAAGATATAACTCTTTTGTAACATTTCATGATTTTCACATATATATATATAACATTTATATTCAAACATAACTTCCTACTCATTAATAAAATAACCAACCAAATACATGAATGTAACTAATCATCAAGCATCATAAATAAATTGTAACATCATAAATAATTACCATAAAATAAAGTGCCCCATAGTATCAAATAGTCTAAGTAACAGTCTGAAATAGTCCAACATATAACAAGGTCTCAAAATATTAAAGTATCTAAAATAGAAATAAAATGCTATGATATGCTATGGTGGGGCATGGTAAGGCCTCACATAAATTTTTCCAATAAAAATCATTCACCTCACATCCATCTCACAATTCAACAAGTAAACTAAAATACCATATTATGCATGTACATCTAATGCATGTAAATAAGTAAACATTCACACATATATGACACAAGATATGATTGCCCAAAACCCTCTAATGAGAAGGTAAAACTGGGGTGGCGATGACACCCACAAATCTTCACTACTGCAGTTGTAAAATGTATCCAATTAAGGTTACAATTGTTTGACCATAAAATATGATCTACCCTTTGAAGGTCTACCTTGTTAAAGGCTTACAAAGATTGGTAGGTCTCACCCTGTTAAAGGATTTTAACACCCTATTAGAAGTGTTCCTGATTAGAGAACTTCAACTCACAATTAAGTAAGCATCTTATTAGATGATTTCAACATAGCTTGTTAGGATTACTCTATTAAGAGATTTAATTGATTCAGCTATTAGAATGTCTTAGCAATGATCCTATGGTTAGCACTCTACTGCTAGATAATAGATCACCTATTTGCATATATCCTTGATCCTCCTTCGACAAAATTTCTCTATTCTTTCCTTTCACTTCTTCCTCTGTTCTTCTCTAATTGTTTTTTCAATGTAAATCAATTCATAACACCTTAATCACCATAAATGCTCTATTTTCACATTCAAATTATCTTCAATTCTCTTTAAGCATTCCTAAAAAGTTTAGGAATTGTCTTCTTTAAGAATACCTAGGTGACTTAGGGTTAGGTATTAATCAATAGTTGTGATTCACCCATATTGTCACTTAAACCTTATATTTTTCTAATTGAATTCATGTAATGCATAGGGATTTACATTTAAGATTCGTCCTTACCAAAAAATATCGTAAAACAATCTTTAAGTTGGCTCAAAAAATGGTTTACATAGTAGTTTGTGCCAATACAAACAACTATGTCAAAATTGTATTATTTGGCATCTGAAGTCCCTAGTACTTGGCACTAACTGTAACTTCAATGTTGTCACTCGCCATCTAAATGACTCAGCATGCACTACTTGCTCAGCACTTGAATCACTCAACATATACCGTCTGCTTGGCATTTGAGTGACTTGGCACTTGAGTGGCTCGGCACTCACTCTTTACTCAGCACACTCTATCTTATATGTTGTGCTAGGCATATATTACTTGTTCGACATGAACTAAGTAAATGAATTATAATTACTTAAGTTTATAGACACTCACTTGTCAAAACCAATATGAGTTCAACAATCTCCCCCTTTGACATGAGTGTCAAAAATACTTGGTTATGCATTAATGATCTTATCCTTACGAGCATAACATAGATATCTAATATCTATTTGACTTCTATACAAAATTTCAAAATTTCAAAATTTTGCAAAACATGGCTTATCAATCATACCTCAAAATTTCATAACTCCCTCTAAGTTGATTTTTTTGTTCTATACTCTGTATCTAAACCAAAATATTCTCTCCTACTAAGTAGATTTCTATAAGTTGAGCTGGTACCTTATTTCTATCTATGTCTCCATCTCTGTCTCTATCTCTATCTTTGTCTCCCCCATACTCTTTCTCGTTTCTTGTTCTCTTACTCCCCCTTTTCTCTTAATCCCCCTTTTTGATACTTATGTCAAAGGGTTATACACTAATAGTGTGTTTGTCCAAAAATGATTAGTGGACCTCTAGTGTAATCTTTAGAGTTGCATCCCAATTATCACAAGCTACCTCCAATGACTTGATTTGGATGGTCAACTTGGCAACAAGGTGTACTAAGTCTTCAAGTGTAGAAAGATGAGGATCTTTCTTCTTGAGAGTTTCAATGTAGGCTAGTTCCTTGTGTAGTATCTCCATGTCTGGAGTCAATGTAGACTAGATGCATATTATTTTAGCCCTAATGTTGGCTTCATCTACATGTAATGTTGCTAACTGACCTTGGGATTGTAAGAGGGTGTAGAAGTGTTTCTTACTTTGGGCTGGAGACTTTGGTAGAGTTATGCCAGATGTTTTCATAATGCTCTCCAAGTTTAGGATATGACTCTTAACTTCCTTTGTGAAGAGTGTAGTATTACTCAATTTGATATACAAAGAGAAAATATTCTCTAGTACCTTCTTCACACTCTCTATTATGGTTGCAAATTCAACCTATATTAGTGCAATAGCACTTGATATCTTTTCATTAACTTAATTCTAAAACTTTCTCTTAGACTATTCTAGTAATTTGACATTTGTATCTAGGTTTGTGTCATTAACCTTCTCCACTATATTGGTTAATTGTTCAATTATTTGGTTTGTTTTTCTTTGGCGCCAGTAGACTAAATGCATCAATAAAAATCTCTTTGATATCAATCAAAGCTTGTCTCTACCCATGCTCCCTTTTGAGCAATTCTTGTTTTTTCTTCTTTGCTAGAGCCTCTTGAAGAATGCCCATCTACTCAGTTGTGATGGTTGCAAGATCGAATTTAGGCAACACAATATCTTCATCTAAGCTCACATTACCATATGATGTTACCTCCTCTTCCTTAGATTTTTTTGGACTTGGCCTTAAGGATTGTAATGGTGTAACTTCTATGCTTAGCCTCTGAAGAGCTTGACTAGGAGGAGGAGCAGATTCTGGTAATATTACCAGTGCTTGTATTGTTAATTGTTCCTTTAGCTTTGTTGTCAAACTTGACTCTTCAGTCTTGTCCTTCTCTTTCTTAGTATTACTAATAACACCTTAATTTTGTGTTGTAAGTGTAGGAGTGACATCCTGACCTATTTGAACTTGAGCTCCATCTTACTCCACTATTGTAATCTCATCCTTTTGCTCATTGGATGTTTCTACTTTGTCATTTTCTTTGCAGGTTCATCTCTGATGACTCAAGCACTTTGTACTATTGTACAATCAGTGTAAATTTCTTGCTCCTTTCTATGATACACCACAATAAGTAATGGTGGGTGTACCATGGTAGATTGAGGAAGGGGTGTATATGTTTCTGGTGTTTTTGTTTCCTCCCTTGTAGATGCCTTATCTATCTTCTCAATCTCATTAACACTTGCTAGGATAGGATTCTCACAAAGTTTGTCTTGGGTAATGGATTTAACCAATATCTTCTTCAATTCATCCTTTGTGAGGAGATTGATGTTCTAAGAAATAGTCTTAGAAACATCCTTAACCTTAATAGTGTTAATAATTGTGCATGTCTCCTATTGAGGACTGGGACTTCACACTTGTGTATCTGGTACAATTTGTTTTGTTTGTTTCTCATCTACAATTGGTGCTAGGGTATCTATGTTCATGTCTATACCTCCCTCAACTGTATCTTGTTTACCGTCTTCTTTTTTTCTTCTTCTTTTTCCTCACCTAATTCAATAGGTATTTGCACAGCTTCCTCGGATGTTGACAGTCCATATGTCATCTTACATATTTGTTTAGACTTATGCACAACATCTTCAATGTAATTCTGCAATATATTCAATGCCCGATACTTTGGAACAAATCTTCCAATATATCTCTTAATGGTTTTTTCAATTGTGGCCTTACTCAATTATGGCATTACATGTGCAAGTGTTGTCTCTCTTATTTGTCTTTCAGTATCTAGACAATAATGCCACTTCTGCTCAACTCTATCATGTAAACTTATGGGTATGGAGTTGGAAAGTTTAAGAGGAGCCTTTTTAAATGTTGCCATCATGGCATATACTACCTTTTAAACATGATTCTTTTCAATCTTCTCAAGATTTTCAAACTCAATATGAAAGAATCCAGATAAATTAGCATTATTTCTAATATTCTTACATAGATTATCTAAATCTAAAGAAGAATTGTGACTTGCCACTTGAAACTGGTTGTTGTTATTAGATTCAATCTTCTCTTCATCAAATTCAATTGGGGCAACATATTTTCTCCTTGGTCTCTTTTGAGACTCTTCGTCCTTGCTAGCTTGACTAGCTCTCTTATCCTTTAGCCTGGATACTTCTTTAGCCTTTTGTGCAATGGCTCTTGTGCTATCCCTTGTTGTAGGTACTATAGGTTTAGGCTAGGTAGGTTTTGCAACCTTATTTGGTTTGCTCACTACTGGTGCTTTTTCTTTTCTTTTCTTCTTTTCAATAGTTGTAGGTCTTTCACTGGCTTCTTCTCCCTGTGCACCTTCTACAATTTATACTTCATCTTCTTGTTGGTCTTTTCCTTGAACTTGAGTGATGTCAAGTGGTTCTTGGACAAGTGCATTCTCTTCTTCTTTTTCCCCTTCACCAAACTTCTCTTTCAATTTCTTCACCATCTTATTCTTATTCCTAATGACTAAAGCAATCTTTAAATCCATGGTGATTTTTGACTTAGCCACATCATAGTTTCCAAAAGTTGTAGCCTCCTTGTCCACTTCTTCTACAAGTAATGTTGTGATTGTTGTAGAGGCTTCATCAACATTGATTTCATATACTAATGGTCTTAACCATCTAACTTTAGGAACTGTTGCTTGGACATACGTAAAGTCAGTGTCAACTAGGAAGAAAACATCATCAAAATGCTTCTCCACTAGTGAAACGGGTATCCTCAATCTTTTCTTCATTGGTTGCTTGAAATCTTTGAAGTAGTTTGTCATAACTAACTCAAATTTATCACCTAGTTTCTCAATGAATTCACCTATTTGTACTGCAATAGGTCTATTTACCTTCCATGTAACTTTACCAAAAGTAGGAAATGTATTATGTACATTAAAAAAATACATACAAGAATAGATCCACATTTGAATTGTGCACTTTTCATCTTCCTTATGGCTCCCAAATTCTCAGTCAATTGTTGCAACTTGTTGGTAAATAGATTGTCCTTTTAAATAAACTCTCAAAATGCCCAAATCTGAAAGAACAATTAGATGCCAATAGTTGGATAATCTATCATGAGATTGATAGATTTCCTCTAAATTGAAAGGTATAGCTCCCTTATGAAATGATATGCAATGAATTTGTTTTATTTCCTAAACTAACTGGGTGTGTTCTTAACCCGAGAAGGAAAGAGGAAAACCAAGTCAATCCTAGGCAAGATTAACTCAGGCAAAATTTAGATCCTAAACTTAGCCAACTTTGAGAACTCACACATCTTATGACTCCTCGACATTGGTGATGCAATATGAATTCAATAAATGCAATGTAAATGAAATTAGAACACAAGGTCATCTATTTTGGTTCCTATAATAAAAATGGCTACAAACACCTCTTATCCACAACACATTTGTTATCCAATTCCAAGGTGTTAGATAATGCCCAAAATTGATTAATGTAACTCTGTGAATGTGAATAATCAGAAAAAACCCTTTTAGACTCTTTGATTTAACAAAAGATCTCTCTTTATTATGAACATAGCAAATAATGATGCTCTGATCATTATTACTTACAACTCAGTATCAAATCTATTACAAAAATGGAATAGAAAACCCCCCAAATGCAAGAAATGAAAATTACAGAAATTAAATCTGCTCCTCTCCCTACTCCAGCTCTCTGACTATATGTAGAAAAAGCAGAACCTGGATAGTAAAGAATTGACACCAAGTTTGATTGTCTCTACAATCTCCCTTCATACCAACAATTTTCTGACCCTCAATACTGAGTTTCCTACAACATTTATAGAATTTTCTTACAATCCATAGAGTTCACAGGAACTCATGATCTTCCATCTTCTCTGAATACCAAAAATCAAGAGACAATATATTGTGAAAATGCAAGGAATATGGATCAAGTCGATCTTGTCTTTTCACTTTCTCATAAAGGAAATTGAATAGTCCTTTTACTATTTAAAACTTCAAATCAAGATATGAATATCAAGCTACTGTTTATTACAAATATAGACTTTCAATGCCTCTATGCCTCTGAAAAGTCTCTGAACTAGATTCTATATTATGATCTCTCGATGTCACTTCAGATCTAGAAAATAATGTCTCGTCCTTTGGGGAATGATCAAGAATGAAGCACATTGCAATAGGATGTTTCTTAGCTATCATGATAGAAATTTCCCATACTACAAAATTGGAGCATTTGAGGGTGATAACTCACCTGAAAGTTGAGCATGGAAAACATGACATCAAAAGGCCAATATGTTACAAGAATATAATCTTGGCATATGTCCATCACCATAGGTGTAATGCCCCGCCCGGAGATCCTTGGAAACAAGGATTCAAATCAAGCCAAGAAATTTTTTTTTTAACAAGTATGAATGCACATGACAAAATCATACAAGGATCACAATGATTACAACGGAAGACTTCACCACAATCCCAACAACCAACAGATCTCCAAACACCACTACCAAATTGACACACACAACAAAGCCAACAACGACAACGCACATGATGAGGGCACAAGAACTAACCACTCATCAACAAAATACCAAGCTGGGGTAAAATGCAGAAACCTGAAATTTGGCTAAGCCTGAAATCCTAAAGCCCTGAAAATTTTCTAGAATCTATAACTTATCTCTGAGAGGTCTAAAACCTATCTCAACTTATACTTAAACAATATATTTTAAACCCCAAGAGACAAAAATAGAAACACAAAAACTGGATAGAACAAAAACCACTAGAATACAAAATGCAACAACATAAGGTCGAAGAATGCCCAAAAGGGTATCCAAAACAACTCTCAAAAAGATACGATCACGAAGAAAAGTGCCCGCTGATGGCACGTGCAGGTTTTCCACAAAAACTATGTGACACTTTTTACTAAGGGAGGGCGACACTTCTCCTTAAGGTGTGCAACACTCTTTCAGTGTTGTATGACATTTCTCAAGAAGGCATGCAACACTTTTCAACATCATACGACATTTCTCAAGAAGGTGTGCAACACTCTTCCAGTGTCGTATGACATTTCTCAAGAAGGCGTGCGATACTTTACAGTGTCGTCCGACATAGTTTGCATGGGCGTGCAATACTTTTTAAAGTGTCGCACCATGCTGAACAAATGTCACCCATAGAAAATAAAAACACTCCCAAAAGCAAAAGGGACCAAAATAGAGCAAAGAACCTCCACACCAGGGAGTACTAAATCCACGCGAGTCGAGGAATGAACACTCGAGTGCAAGAACAACATAGAAAGAAGAACATCTATCCATCTAAACTACAACAGCAAAGAACACATTGAAATAAACATCGTAGAGAGATGAACAACCAAACTAAGTACGTGGTTCCTTCCAATCGTCAATAGCATCATAAGACCATCATGGGTCCTAGCCATCCCCCGCGCGTAACATCCCGAGCCACCGACTAGATTGTCAGTACTGTCGTAATAGGGACATCACTACTAAAAACATGCAACAATATAAGCATAAGGAAATCTAACATGCTAGTGATAATGCATAAGATAATCCTACAGTAGATAACATCACCTATCACATGCTAAACAGTAGTAAGCAATAGATATACTACTAATGCAAATCACATCATCTAATCATATGCTAAACATCATGATAAGGGAATGTGTCAAATAAAATAACATCATCTAAACATGATATACAAGCATCCCAATGAAACTATAAATCACAAGAAAGCATACTCTGGAACCCAAAGTACCAAGTAAAGACATCTAGCAATGGTCGCACTAGGACAAAAGATCATCTTTGTACACCTATCCCTAGCAATGGTGAAGGTATCTATGCCTCCCAACCACGTGGCACCTGTAGGTCCACACCCATCGTGGTGATGGAGATAATGATCCAACCAAAAACACACATAAAGCACAACATTCAAGGCTAACACTCACACCAGACAGTATGATGGTTGCAACCAAGGACCTAAGACAATGCAAGGAGTACAGGTCCTGGTCAGACACTCAAAAGGCTACTAAGTAGGGGCTAACATTATGGAGAGTCGCTTGGCATCGAAAAGCCCAAGATTGGATCATGTGTCCTCAAACTTAAACGGGTGCTCACACATTATGTCCTCGAACTTAATCAGGTGCTCACACATTTTATTATCTTAAGTTTTATTACCATACACACATTTTCTTTAATTAACACTTATTTAAAACTTCATATCCTCCATTAACCTTTGGTGCCATAAACGTCGAGCTGCGAGATAGAATCCCCCTCTATATGCTACCCTACCCTACCCATGCTCATCCTACGATAAGTGCCCATGGGCATGCATACTCCCATCCCAACCCCAATGATCATAACTTCTAGAAAAGACATGGAAGGTTGAGACTCGCAAGTCCTCCAACAAACGTATGCGCACGTACTCGTGTGTGGTGCACCACCATCACAAAGATCATAACACAAGGATAGGAATGAGAACACAATGCAAAACAAAACACCCAACCAAAAGTAACTCAAGAGGATGGATTCTACACGAATCCCAAAGACAATAAAACCATACATCATAAAATCACTCAACTGGCCTCAATTTGAGAGTATGGATTCTATATGAATCTCAATGATGCAACAAGACCAAACATCATGAACTTACTCAACTAGCCTCAATCTGAGAGTATGGATTCTACATGAATCTTAGTGTTCATGAAACAAAAGCAAAGGTCTAAAAGACACAATAACACCAGGTATAAAATCACTCAACCGAACACAACATCGAGAGTATGGATGCAACATGCATCCCAATGCAACATAAAAATGCAATAGTGGTCTGACTGATATCCAAATGGATCATCAAGGTCCATGACCCACATTGTACCAAAAAAAAATTGAGAAAATAGGGTGGCATGCAATCCAAGGTAAAAATCTCAAATTTTGAAAAACTTTCAAAATTAAAACCCATTTGACCTTTGGGCACAAAAACTCCAAAAATCTAAAAATAAATGGAATCAAACACCGTATGCAAAAATGGCCAGCATAACAGTGTAAAATCTCAAACCCTCATCTCGAAAAATAAGGAAATGTTCATACCCGCCTAACAGGTAGAACTAGCATACAGAAATGGAGGAGAACACTAGTTCTCAGCCTCCAAACAAACGGCTACCAAAAATAGAAGCAGAAACAGAGCAAAAACAATAAAACAAGAAAGCCCTACCTCACAGCCAAAAGGGCAAAACGGAAAATTAAACCAGAAAATAAAACGCTCGCAGAAGTGGCTGAAAATTGCAACAATCCAAGGTTTCTCCAAGCTGGATCCAACGAGCTCAACCTCGCGACGATCCCATGCCCGTAGCTCCCACAATGAACAAAACAGTAAATCCTCATGAAGAGAATTTTGGGTTTTACTCTCCAACTTTCCAATTTGAAAGTGAGAAGTGAGGAATTAAATTCCTCTTTGGATACTTTTATTCACTTTTCGAGTGAATAATTGATTAGGGAAAATAACGAGCCAACCTAGTTAAACCTCGAATCGACCCAAATGAAAATAGGCTATTCCTATAAATAGGAATTCATCTATGGAAAAATTGCCAAAAATTAAAATAAATCAATTAAAAAGTTAGAAAACCCAAAAACACATAAATCTCCTAAACAACTTTCGTGACAAAGAAAAACTCTAAATGCACAGACATGCTTACTGGTCTAATCACATAATGCAAATGTGTTTCGGCTTAATAATCATCGAAAGGTTTAAATTAAACATTTAATAAAAGGATACGTCGACTATATAAGGATGACATTGGTAAAATATGAAGGCTGAATCACTAACTCCATGTGCCATTGCCAGGGATATAAATCCTACACACTAAACAACACGATCAAGTGCAATTGCATATAATAACATAGCCAAAGCAATAAATGCATTAAATCACCTAATTTAACCATTTATTTAATTATATTAAAATAATCTATTTACATCACTCACGTTCGCATAAAGCATAACAACACAGGAATGAGGTAAATAATCATAGCATTAAATCCATCACATAACAAAATCAAAGGTATGTCCAAATACCAAATAACCAGATATCATCATAAAAACACACTGTCATCTCAAAATGGCATCATCATGCAATATGATTAACTGAACAACATAGTACTCTAACATCTATGATACTAGAATCAAAGAGTAACATCTGACCCTCAAGTCATCTCAAATGTAAAACATAACATAAGAACAGATATCTCTCAGATCAAAATAAAATAAGGTAAATGTTCGCAGCACATAACCAAAGAATCCAACAAGAACAACCCATTTAATTACTTAAGCATTTAATAAAGATTGATTACCTTGCATTAAAAAGGCACTTAAAACACATAAGAAAACACAGTCATAAACATGACTAACCACTACTACAAGAACCTAGTCTAGTGTAGCATGGTAATAGAACATAGTGCAATCTTTGCACACATCTCAAGGTAATCATGAAACAACCTCATAATACCACATCGATCCTGGTAACCACTAACACAAACCTCAGTGAACCAAAAATCACATCATAATCTCAAAGATCAGTCAAAAGCATAATCAAAGCAACTGATACATAAACATAAATCCAAACACCTCAATGGTGTAGACCACTCAGGGTCACAATCATGATCCCATCACAACAAAAGATCAACAAGGTTGCATCCATCAGGATGACTTACAAAAGTCAAATGGGAGAGGCACTACAATAGGCCTTCAAGAAAGCTATTAAGTCAAACCCTATCTTGCATATATGATATGCTGGTGTAGACACCTAAATCTGATTACACCGCTTCGATAATCTTATTTAGCTATCTCTAAAGGCATCATTAATTAAAGTTTTATTTAATTAATCATTTTCCATCCCCTAGCTAATTAATTTAATTAATCATCTATAGTCCTAATTGATAAATCAAATAACCTATTATTTATCAATTTAATCCTATTCTTCTATCTAATTCCAAAATCCCCATTTATTAAATAAATCTATTTGATAAATAAAGCCCTCAAATCTAATAACCCCTAAACTATTCTAAATCCCCTTTTTTGCCTAATCCACCCCATCCACCCTCATGAATGCATGTTTGCCAAACTTGGTCAATCCTAGCTTAGGGCATACTTAGCATAGTCACTGCCTGTTCCAGAAGTTGAACAAGTCGAAGCAAAACAACCAAGATCTCTCAAAGCCAAGCAAATTCGGGAATTCATGTCAGAACAACCCAAACCCAAAAAGAAGTTTCACAAAGTTAAACTCAAGCCATCTCAGGCATACCAAGAACTTTCAGCCAAGAGAAAGGAACTAACACCAAGCCCTCAAATTGCCAAACTCCACAAAGCATAGGACAAAGTTGTCGACGAAGCCCTTCAAGACACCTAGTTAGATCACACCATCCAACTTAACCAACATCTAGGAGCTAACAATGCTTATGTCTTACCAACTAGGCATGACTTCTATGATTAGACCCCCTTGTTTCTCCACATCTTCTTGCATGAGCTTCACTTTAGAGTCATCTTTGTAGGAAAGCCAGCCATCTTTAGTCCTCCCCTTAAGAATTTTAGCTCATCCATCTCATTTAGAACCAAACCATCTAGCCAGCAATCCAAAAACTTCACATCCAAGCCTTTAAAATTGTTGTCACTTTGCCAAAATTTTGCCATTCCTAACATCTTCCAAATCCACCAGCCTCACCAAGGTTATCCCTTTGACAAAGCTTTGTCTAGGGTAATCTAACTTTGTCACTTATTATCCCTCATCACCTTGAGTTAAAGGTTGGGATCCACAAGTGGTCAATCTCATGTTCTTCCTAAAGGATCATTAGTCTATCCTTAAGTTGACACAATCACCACCAAGCTTGCACATAGGAAAGCAGACCTTTCATGATTTGGCAACATATCTTTGAAGTTAGAATCCCCAACTCAATCCTCCTTAGGTTTTATCATATAGATTTGCCTCAACCTAGGAAATCATTTGTATAGAAAAGCCTTTCTCTTTTGCATCCATCAGCATTGTTGCATCCCATCCCTAGGAAACATTTTGCATTTTCATGCCACCTATCACTCACTTAGCCAAGAATAAGGAAACAATGGAGCCCTATCATTTGGATCAAACAGCATTGCTCCCCTTGAGCAGTCAACCATCCTTCAGCCCAGAGAACACCATACCATCACCTCCTAACATTGCAGCTTTCATGAACCAACCAGGAAATGCAGTATTGGTGAACACCATTATAGATAAAAACAAGGAAACAATCATGGCTAACTTTCGAAGGGACAACATTGGAGCCTTCAACTTTGGAAGACCTCCTCCCCTATCAGAGCCATCTCACCCATTTTTTGGACAACTCCCACCACCCATAGGCTCTTATGATTCCAATTATCCTCAATATGTGCCAAAAGAAGAGCCTCAACCCACCCCATATAATCCAACAGACCCAAACATACCAACCTCCACTCAAGTTGAAATCTCCCTTCCACAAGCCAATCCAGCCACCACCACTCCAACATTGGTCCATACCACTCCATCCCAAACCCCCTTTGGCCAAAACACCTCACCATTCACTCCCTTCACTATTACTACTCCTGCTCCCCAACCCAGCCTTCCAAATCCACCCATCTCCCAAATTAGTGCTAGTATCTTTGGCCAACCTCAACAATATACAACCGGGATACCACCCATGGGGCCAAGTAATCAACCCTTCATCACCCCCAGCTTGTTTACCTCAGCTCAGAGCACAATTCCATCATTTCCACTAGGTCCTTGGAGCTCAGTGCCATCAGCCACAAATCCACAAGCTACTACCTTCACTCCACAAAGCTATCAAACCCCACCAGCTACTACCAATGTTCTGCCAAGCTCTCAAGTGACCCAAGCTCCTGCCACCACTCTACCAAGCTTTCAAATCCAGCCACCCAGCTATGAAACCCCATCCATTCCATTTCCAAGCTTTCAATTCCCACCACCAACTAATCCATTACCTCCTATTACCAACTATTTTTCTATACCACTTCTAGGAGGAAATCCACCACCACCAACCACCAATTACTTGACCTCTTTTGCCATGCAGATACCTTCCCAAATTGGGGCACAACCCACATATATTAGTCAAACTCCTCAAATCCAAAGCCAAATTCCACAAGCTCCCTGATCCTTTCCCCAAGCTTCACAACCATTTTATACCTTACCTCCAAAAAGTAATCCATTTATCCCACAGCTAGCTTATGTTCCTCAATCCCAACCTCAAATCCAATATCAGCAGCAAGCCTCGCAACACATGTAGCAATATGTGCCACCTCCACCTCAGCAACCCATCATCCACCATTCAGTTGCCCAAGCCATGTAAAATTCCTACCAGCCCATACCTCAAAGCCATCCATATTCTATTGCTCCATCTAGCACATACCTACCTCAGGGCACTCCTACATTGGGGTCACCCCAGCCATCACCCATTAATTTAGAATGGGAAGCCATAAAAATAGCTTTGAAGCACATCCAAGAGGGAAATGATCTAAAAACCTTCAAATTTGAGAATGTGTGTCCTTACCCATTTGATAGAGCCATTACTATGACTCCATTCCCCAAGCATTTTGAGACACCCAAGTTTGACAAATTTAGAGGAAAAGGAGACCCTATGACACATATCAAAGAATTTTACATGCACTGCCAAGAAGTGGCATATGATAACGTCTTCCTCTTGCGTCTCTTTCCCAAAAGCTTGTCTGAACCAGCTCTTGAATGGTTTTATAGAATCCCCTATGACACAATTAAAAATTTTGCTGAATTTTCTGAGGCATTTGTAGCCCAATATGCCCATCTTGTTGAAATTGAGCTATCAGTAGTTGATCTTGTCCACAATAAGCAAAAAGGTGGAGAAAGCCTTCCCAAATATCTGCAAAGATGGAAAACCCTTACCACCTGCATATTTTGCACCTTGCTAAAGCACCATTTGGTGAAAATGTTTATTGATAATGCCCATCCTGGCTTGGCTCACCACATGACCATGAACTATTTGCAAACCTACAAAGATATCAAAGAGAAAGGAATGATCCTTGAGCAAGGACTCATTAAAGATGGTGTGGTCAAGATCTACAAGGAATCCAACCAAAATCAAACACATTCAAATGACAAATCTAAGTATTGGAACAAAAACAAGCACGTTGCAACAGATGGCGTCACTGACACCAGACATGTGAATATTGTTGGTCCTTCTCAAAACTAGTCCAACTCACCATATCAACCAAACAATCAGCAAGCTATCAACTACCAACAATAGAATAACCAAAGCTATCAAAACCACAATCCAAGACCCAACTTCCAAGGGTCTAGCAATCAAGCTAATGCCATCAATGTAGCTGCAAGACAAAAGCCCAGATTCCAATCTGCACCTAGAAATTATACACCCCTTGGTGAGCCATTGGATGTCATTTTTGAGAAATTAGTCAAGGAAAACCTCATCAAATTTCCTCCTACCCAGCAAATTGACCCAATCCAATCCAAAGTTGCATGGTACAAAGATAATGAGTACTGCGAATTTCATAGGGTAAAAGGTTACACCACCCTCAGATGCATGAAACTGAAAGATTATGTGCATGACCTCATTGATCGAAAAGAAATTACCGTTGGTGCCCAAACCTCTCCCAATGCAGGCTTATAGATCTATCAAAATGTTTTTCCTCCTCACAATAACCAAAATCCTAGAAAAGCACCTATCCAAGCCAACAACAACAACACCAACAACCGCCAGCCAAACCAACAACATGGGAAGAACAATGACCACACTTCATCCTATATAGACTATGGTAGCCTCATAGGTTGTATATCCAAGAAAGAGCCTTCTGTCAATGTTATCAATATCCAAGGACCAAACAATGAGTGTGCAGTCACCATTCAAAGATTGCAATTTAACATCACAGGCCCACTAGTTTCACCAGCACCATCAGCTCCATCAAAAAGCCAGTACAATATCTTGGAACACCTTGGGAACATGCCAGCCCAAATCTCCATTTTAGACTTTCTTCGCACTAGTCCTATTTATAAGAACATCCTTGACAGTGCTTTTATAGAATCTCGTGTCCCTTTAGATATCAACGCTACTAATTTTTGTAATCTTGTTGGACACCTATCCTCCTCATGTGCCCTATCATTCAAACCCATCGACATACCCGTGGTCGAGCTAGATCACACCCTTTCACTTTGCATAGCCATCATGGTATCCAATTTTTACATGAAAAGAGTAATGATAGATAATGGATCAGCCTTGAATATTTGCACCCTAAAATTCATAAAACAAGTTGGGTATACTAAGGTAGATATCATCAATGAGGTTATCACCATCAAAGTTTATGACAACTTGGAAAGAACCACAGAAGGAACTATTTTGTTGCCAATCAAGGTTGGGCCAGTCATCCAAGAGACACTCTGCCATGTTATTGATCTAAACCTACCATTTAACATCCTCCTTGATCGCCCATGGATTCATGCCATGAAATCCATTCCATCTAGTTACCATTAGTGCATCAAATTTCCACATCAAGGCACTGAGATAACCATCCATGCCGATCCAGAACCCTTTGCTTATTGCAATGCATTTGAAGCTTCATATACAAACCATTGCCCTAGAATTGATATCGGCACATCCATTGCCAGCTCATCCCACACTTGTAATGACCCAAAAACTATCCTTGCCTCCACCCTACCTACCGTGAAGATCAATAACAAAGGTTGTGGAGAGTATAGTCTATCAAATGCATTTGTTGTCGGGGCACTCCCATTTGATCCACATGCCCATGGAAAATTGACATATCACAAAGCTAAGGAGATTCCACCTCCTCAATACAAATAGTTTGGCCCAACAACCTTTGTATCCTCAAAAATCCCTCTTCATGAGGAGCTCACTCCAGATATCAACAATTGGTTACATAAGGATGCACCTCAAAGAAATCAAGCATGCCTTGATCACTTTAGCCAGAAGTATCCCCAAGAACATAAGCTCATCACTGACAAATGGAACTATCAAGGTGGTGGTCTAGGACAAGAAGAAAGAGACATGCAATGCCCCATCGATGCACACAAGTGGGAATCGAAGTCAATTCTTGGCTTTGGCATACCCACAACTAGGGGCACCAATATGGATGGTCAAACTTTTTTGTGCATTCATCGTGACCTTGTCAAAATTGAAGACATTCCTGAGGAAGTTGAAAAGAGAGCCTACAACGATATCCCAGACCAAATCTCCCTTGGAGACTCTGTTCTCCAAGAACTATCCATCCACCTCATTGACCTACCACTCGCCCATCCACAACTCATAGATTGGGACCAACCAAGCGTCATACACATTGATGAGTTCACATCAGAGGAAGAACTTCTAAGATTCATGGGAGCTGAAACTCCTCATAAGCAAACAAAGCCAGATTTTGCCTATATCTACAAGCTAGATCCCAAGGGGTATTTTGGAGAAAATCCCCAACCTAGTTCCAATACACCCAAAATTGGAACTAAGGTGAATCCAAGACTAGCTAAGGCAGTGAAGAGAATCCCTCAGCAAGAAAATCTAGAGTCACAAGCAGAACATGAGGATTTAGCATTGCCTCCTCAAAATAATCGACCATAGGTGTCTTCTATTCTAATTGAGGATACTAGAGAAGTCAACATTGGTTCTTCAGAGATCCCCAGACTTGTTCACATTGCTGCATCTCTATCACAAGACCAAGCTGACCTCCTCTTTGAGGTCTTAAGAGAGAACATTGACCAATTTGCATGGTCATATCAGGACATGCCAGGACTTGATCCAAAGCTTTTAGTTCATCATCTTGCAGTCGATCCAAAGATCAAGCCCGTCAGACAAAAGCTTAGAAAAATGCACCCCAAGGTGGCATTACTGGTCAAAGTTGAATTAGAAAGAATGTTAGCTGCTAAGGTTATTCGACCTATCAACTACTCAGAGTGGATCTCCAACATGGTCCCCATCACTAAACCCTCCGGTGACATCAGAATCTGCACTGATTTCAGAGATCTTAACAAAGCTTGTCCAAAAGATGATTTTCCCTTGCCCAACATAGATATGATTGTAGATCTTATAGCTGGACATGAAATTTTCTCCCTCATGGATGGATTTTCTAGGTATAATCAAATCAAGATTGCAAAAGAGGATCAGCATAAGACAACATTCACTACCCCTTGGGGAACCTTTTGTTACAACATGATGCCTTTTGGCCTAAAGAATGCTGGGGCTACCTATCAAAGAGCTATGATAGCTATTTTTCATAATCTCATCCATAGCATTTTGGAAGATTATGTGGATGATATCTTGGTCAAATCTCATACCTTCATGGATCATCTTGCTAACCTGGAGAAATTCTTTGATAGGCTAGCCAAATATCATCTCATGTTGAATCCCAAGAAATGTGTCTTTGGGGTCACATCTGGCAAGCTTCTAGGCTGTATAGTCTTTAAACGAGCTATAGAAATCGACCCCAAGAAGGTCAAGGCTATCTTAGACATGCCTCCTCCCTAGACACTGCAACAACTTTTCTCTCTTTAGGGAAAGCTTCAATCTATCTAGTGCTTCATCTCCCAGCTTGCAGATAAGTGTACACCATTTTCACATTTACTGAAGAAGGATGAGAACTTCAAGTGGGATCCTTTATGTTAGCACAGCTTCGATCAGCTCAAGCAGTATCTCACCAATCCCCCTATCTTGGTTCCACCAGTTCTTGGTCATCCCCTAATTTTGTACATATCAGCAATGCCTACTACTCTAGGGGCACTTCTAGCATAGCTTGATGACTACAGCAGAGAAAGAGCCATCTACTACATCAATAGAACCCTAGTTGGTTATGAACTCAATTATACTCCTATGGAAAAAGCTTGTTTGGCAGTTGTTTTCTCAACTCAAAAGCTTCGCCATTACATGCTAAGTCATACCATCCAACTAGTCTCCAGGATTGACCCTCTCAAGTATATGCTCTCCAGAACAACACTTACAGGCCATTTGGCCAGATGGGTTATGCTCCTTAGGGAATTTGACATCCAGTATGTGGATAGAAAGGAAATCAAAGGGCAAGCTATAGCAGATCACCTAGCTGATGCACCTCTAATAGATGCTTATCCATTGATCACAGAATTTCCAGATGAGAATATTTGTCTAATTGAAGAACAACCCCCATGGAAACTTTATTTTGATGGCTCATACACATCTCATGGATCAGGGGTAGGAATATTGTTGGTCACACCTCAAGTAGATTACATTCCAAAAGCCTTCAAGCTACAATTCCCTAGCACCAACAATATAGCTGAATATGAGGCCCTCATAGAAGGATTAAAGATAGCTGCAAAATGGAACATCACTGAGTTACAAATCTTTGGCAATTCTCATCTCATCATCAAGCAAGCCCTAAATGAATATCAAACCAAATATGAAAAGCTATTACCCTACAAAGAGCTAGTTGATCAGCTAACCCATCATTTTACAAGGCTTTAGTTTACACAAGTGCCTCGAACACAGAACAAAGCAGCAGATGCTATGGCTACTATAGGCTCGCTCTTGGAAATTCCCCAAGTAGCTACACAGTATGAGTTTTTAGTCGAGCAACTCCTCACACCCACCTATGCGAATGAGGATTCAAATTGTGTTTGTATCTTGGTTGGTCCCCAATCCCCTTGGTACTATGAGATTCACACTTACCTTAACGATGGTATCATATCCCCTCACCTCACACGTACCCAATGTCAGAACCTCATCCAAAAACCATCTCGCTATGTTATCATAGCCAATACCCTATATCGTCGAGGTTATCACGATACTATCTCTCGATGTTTAGACCAAAATGAGGCCGCGATGGTGTTAAAAGAAGTACACTCCAGACTTTGCGGTGCCCACACGAGTGGTATTGTCCTAGCATGAAAAATCCTTAGAGTAGGCTACTATTGGCCTACCATTGAAGAAGACTCCTGTGACTTTGTCAAAAAGTGTCTCCCATGTCAGTAGCACGCAAATCTTGTGCATGCTCTAGCACAAGATCTATAGCCTATTGTACCACCTTGGCCTTTTGCTTGTTGGGGCCTTGATCTAGTTGGAACTATCACCCCTCTCTCATCTGATGGACATAAATGGATAATAATAGCTATAGACTATTTCGCTAAATGGGTGGAAGCAGTCCCCCTAGTCTCAGCTACAGGGGTTCAAGTCTCCAAGTTCATCTTGTACCACATTGTTTGCCACTTCGGCATCCCATCCACCATCTTCACCGACCACGGAGGTAACTTTGAAAATCTCAACATGGAAGAATTATGCACTTCCCTCTGCATCCATCATCACTTTTCTAGGCCATATTTCCCACAAGGTAATGGCCAGGCAGAGGCAACTAACAAAACCCTCCTCAAAATCTTAAAGAAAGTTGTCAATGATTCCGGTCACGATTGGCACCTACAAATAAATCCAGCCCTATGGGCCTATCGAACCTCCTTCCATACATCCACTGGCACAACTCCATACTCCCTAGTCTATGGTGTCAAAGCAGTACTACCTATAGAGGTTGAACTTCCTTCCTTGTGCATATCTTTGTAAGGGCAAATATCAGATGAAGAATACAGAGTAGCTCGGCTCACCCAGCTAGATCTCTTAGACGAGAAGTGACAACAAGACTATGATCATCTCATAGTCTATCAAACTCATCTCAAAAGGAATTTCAACAAGAAGGTGCTTCCATGACACTTTCAACCAGGTGACATGGTCCTCAAAGAAAACATGAAAGTCCAAGCAGATCGAGAAAAGAAAGGCAAGTTTGAACCTACATGGCTTGGTCCTTATGTTGTCACTGCATCCTTTGGCTCTAGAGCCTATCAACTCTCTACACCAAAGGAGAATTGTTGAATGATCCTACTAACATAATTTATCTCAAGAATTTCTATGCTTGAAGATCCTTGGTATACCTAGCTTTTGAAAAATACAAAAAAAAAATAGTAAAGAGAAATAAGCGTCCAATGGTGAAAACTTGGCAATTCAAGCGCCTTGGATAGGTACCTTGGTGAAAACCTGGTAATTCAGGCACCTTGTGTACTAAGACTAATCCATTATCTATCAGTATCCTATCCCTCATCCATCCATTCACCATCCCATGAAACACCTGCTTGTTCCCTTGGTGTTCCAACCAAATATCTAAAATCTGATGAAGCTTGTAAATACCTTCTGTACAACTTGTAAATCTTGTACCTCAGCTTGTAACTCTTGTACCAAAGCTTGTATTATACCTTGTAAATCTTGTATCATCCCTTGTATCATAGCTTGTATATCCACATCTTGTCCAAAGCTTGTACCATATTCTAGCTTGTAAATAATCTTGTATCCTAGCTTGCATCCTACCACATGCACACAAAGAATCCCATTTTCACTTAAGCTTTTTGCAAACCACCTACCTATCTACCTATCAACTATTATAGACATCCCACCCTTCACAAACATTTCCATCTCACAAAACCCAAACATGAACAACCTTGTACATTTGTAACATATCTTGGTCGGTCAGCTTGTACATCCTCTTTTGTTTAGTACCATTGTATCTATCCAGCTTTTGTGTTAGTTCCTCCTTGATTAGCATCTTGCACACATCGCACAACCCTTGGTTAGCTATTCTAATGCATCTTTTAGCTAGATCTCTTGTCACCAAAGTGTTATCCTTCTTAGTTCAGCTTGCCAGACGCCTCACTCATCTAGATCCATCAACTTAGGTGCTCTTCGATAGATCTTTGCAGGATACAGCTTTCCTCATGCTTGATCTTGGTCCGTTAGTACCTCATCCTACCCATCTCGTTGGAAAATAGTTCTCTTTTGGATTTTCACTTTCTTTTGATTTGGAATCTTCCCTTTTGGGTCTTGAAGTATCTTTTCCAAACAATCTTTTTGTTCCCTCCTCAAATTTTCCACGATCTTCCATATCATGGTATACTGCGAATGGGGCAATTTGGGCGTAAGGTCTTGATCAAGTCTTTTGTTTGTTTTTATTTTCTACTTGTGCGTTACCCAGTGTCAGTTCCACTCTAATTCTTCTAAGATTCATGTGTAATGTTGGGACAATCCTTGCATTTTTATTTTGAGTCAGTCCATTAGTCCTCTGGATAGTTCGTGAAAAGGCCTTGATGTTCTTGGTAACCTTGGCAATTAACCAACAATCCTATAGCAAATCTAGTGCTCAACTACATGGTTGTACTTCTCTTTGAAGTATCCCCCTACTCAAAAGGCTTCAATGGATTCTCTTCATCTCCATTATCCCCCATCCATCTCCAACATCTGTCACTCCTCCCCCAACTTATGCATTAGTATATCTTTGAATCACTCCTCACCTTTAGCTTTAGGGATCCACAATCCTAATCTTAGGGATCCACCAATCCAATCAATCCACCAAGCCTCATCTTTCAAGATCCACAATCCTAGTCCTAGGGATCTCCGAAACCCATCTTCTACCAATCTTACTCTTTGAAATCCTATTGCATCAGCCTTATAATCCCCTCATCTACCTCCCTATCCTAGATTCCTTTTTATAGCGCTCTACTCCTTCATCCTCCCCCCAATCCTGAAAGTCTTAAGCTTATTTACTCTTGTGCCTCTGATTTTCCCCTTTATCATTCTCCTGTAGTGAGAGTTTGAGCTAATTTAGCCTCTTCTCTTACACCACTCTTCGTCCTCCCATCCCGAATTCTTGTATTTTCAAGAAGTCATCGAGCCTCATTTTTTCTCCCCGCCGCCTTCTTGAGGGGGCATCTCTCCATCTAGTCTCTCCTCTTCTTATCCGAGACTAGGGTGACCTTGTTGCTAAAACATCTTTCTCATGTCTTCTTCATTCGAACTTCTTTGAAATAGTGTTGTCTCAACACTATGTCAAAGAGGGGCAAAATGTAGACACCTAAATCTGATTACACCGCTTTGATAATCTTATTTAGCTATCTCTAAAGGCATCATTAATTAAATTCCTATTTAATTAATCCTTTTCCATCCCCTAGCTAATTAATTTAATTAATCATTAAATCAAACAACCTATTATTTATCAATTTAATCCTATTCTTCTATCTAATTCTAAAATCCCCATTTATTAAATAAATCTATTTGATAAATAAAGCCCTCAAATCTAATAACTCCTAAACTATCCTAAACCTTCTTTTTAGACTAATCCACCCCATCCACCCATACTAAACAAGCTTAGCCACTAACTCACCCACCCTCATGAATGTCATCCACTTGCAAATCTCTAACAAGCCTAATCTAATCCTAAATCACCTCTAATCCCCCCCCTAACCTTGTCACATTCCCTAAGTAAGCTTAAGACTTTCCTAAGGCAAGAAAATTCAACAATCTCAACTCCCTCCAAAATATCCGAACCACTAAGCTTTGAATGCTCTTACAAAGGCCATAAAGACTCTTACAAGCCCATTCATTGCTCTTACAAGCCATTATGAAGGGTCTTTATGAAGATATTATCCCTTGAGCCTCTTTTGTTGACTCATCCATCCCCTTGCCTCCATCCACTCACCCTATGACATGTGTCACTCCCCTGGTTGGTGCTAAACAAGCACAACCCATGTGCTCCCCTTTGAGTGCATCCTAGCCCTCCTTAAGCTTTCATCTCTCCTTGCATCTTAACCCTCCATCCCTCAAGCCCTTAGCCTATAAATTGAATCCCCTACCAATACATTTCATCACAATCTTTGAGTTAAAGTTATAATGCTAGTTTGAGAAACCAAAGCCCTTAACCATACCCTTATGATGCCAAATTGAGAGCTCACAAAGCTACCAATTTGCCATTTTCCATCTCCATTGAAGCTAGTTTTGAGAACCTTGAGCATACATACCAAATCTAAGAAAATAGACCCATCCCTAAATCAAGTGACCATCCTCATTGGGAGAGCCATTCTATGGCTCATATTCTCATTTGAGGGTTTCACTTTGTCTCTCATATAAGTTATGGTTTTTATATTAGTTAATGCTTTGTTCTCTTAATAGATTAGTATTTCTTGCTAACATATTTTTCATATACAGCTGGTTCATTAAAGAAGTGGAGCATGATGATCATGTGTAGTCTGAATTTCACAATATTCAAAAGTTCTTGTTAGTACGTGATCAAGGTTTGATAGAACAAAGTTTCCAACTACCTTCTCCATCACTCAGCTGTCCATTAAGTATCTCTGTAGCATCAGAGTTACTACTTTTTCTGGACCCTTCATGTGAAGCTTTTAAAGTGGCTTTTGTAAGTGTCAGTGGATATATAATTTGATTCCAAAGGGTGCTAAGAGCAGTATAATGTTGCTGAGACACATAGCATATGTTTTGACTAATTTGTGAACTTGGAATGTTATCACAATTCTCATCTAGTTTCTTTATTCTTCCACTTGCTACCGACCAAAGACCTCGAAGAACATGAAATATTGAACTCTTACCACTGATGCCATGAATATTGCTACCAATGCAACAAGCACAACCTCTTTGGCAGAAAATATGAAGATGGCTTCTCCCACAGAAAATTAACATTTGCCTTCTCCCACGAAAAATGAACACAGGTAGTCATTTTCCGCCGGAGCAACTTCTTTGTCATTTTCACCATTCCACATGTTATTTCCAAATAGTTAGTACCATGCAAAATGAAATAATAGTTCAAAGCTAAACAGCATATAAGGTTTATTATGAATTCCAACTTCATAAATAAGGATTCTTTATGGGCCCGAGTTCTTTATTCCTTTTTTTATCCGTATGTGGTCAAATGGGAGTGACTCCCTTAAGTTCAAATCCAAGGCTCCATCCAATAATGAAATGTCTGAATCTACATCCAACTGTTTGTCGATGCTATTATGTTCCCTACCTCCCTTAACAAACCAAAAGAGCCTCAAAGGAGAACAATTGTCTCTGTAACTAATCTACCATTTACATCTGTATTGCAAGGAGAAACATTACATTTCACACTTACATTTGTTTTGGCCAAGTAAGTGCACTTCGCAATGCCGAAGTCTAACAAATGTGCTTCAAAGTTATCATCTAAAAGAATATTAGATGTCTTCACATCCCTATGAAAAATGTGTCGATTGTAGTCATGAAGATATGCTAATCCTTCTACAGTGCCATGAGTTATCTTTAGATGATTATCCCAATCTAGGTTAATCTTCTTTGATGTTCCATGTAGGATGTCCCAGAGACTCCCATTTACCATGTAGTCATAGAATAGCAGATTCCCATGTGGAGAAAGTGAATATCCATGCAAACTTACAAGATTTCAATGCTTGATACTTCCAACTATTTCTAGTTCGATTTCAAATTCTTGCAAGCTTTGCGGACAGTGGCCATACAGTCTCTTTATCACAGTTGGCTTACATTTCTTTAAAACACATTTATAAATAGTGCTTATAGTAGCATAGCCAATTATGTATTTCTCATTTAGATTTTTGGTAATTCTTATAATGTCATCATAAAGTGCAGGGCCATGTCCATGTGAAGTATGTTTAATCTCGGAGAACCTTGATCTGTTGTGTATTCATTAAAATTGCCTTCCAATTGTCCATCCTGCAAGAGAATTATGTGCATCATAGAAGATAGTGGATGTTTGGATGGTCGTATGAAGTTTGGAGGGGCTGGCAGAAGAGAAACACTAGAACTATTGCTATCAATAGAGAAGTCATCCATTTCATTCCACTTGCTGCCATAGTAAGAAGGATCAAAGGTCATATTATTATAGATAGTTTTCTTCAATTCTGCAGCAATTTTTGGAGACAACATGTCAAATAGAACATTTGAAACATTGACAAAATCTAGATAGCCAAGATTCATCCTCACAACAAACGTATGCTTAAATGCTTCAATCATTTGATGTAGGCCCAACACTCCATAGGATGCTGATAGAATCCCATATCTCTTGATTATGTTCAGAACTAATATCATTCCTGCACCACTAGAAGATGGAGATGGCATCTATCACACTGCCATACTATCCTTATTTCATATTTTTTTCATTCTTGAATTCCTATTACAATAGGACCATCACCTCCAAAGGAAATTACTTCTTTTGAATGCAGAAAGAATGCAAACATAGTTATGTCACTGCAACCTCTACTTTTCTATAACCAATGTATTTGTTAAGAATGAGAGAAGTTTCATCAACAAAACTACGCACACTATCCTGAGGAGAGAAATTCTAAATTTTACAATGCCAATTCTGTCATTACATCAGTCACTTAAAAACTCTCCTCTGCAGATGCTTGGATATCATAATTCATAATCATCATTCTTCTACTGAAAAAGATCATCAATAGGAGCACATTATCTTAGCCGGGTTGGGATCTATAACCTACCCGATATGAAAAGACCTTTAGAAAAACCCAACTGGCTTAGAGAAGGAAAAGTAATGACAGGGAAACTCAGGAAAGATTGCCTACCTATAACAACTTATACCTAGACTCAAGACTGACTAGACTAACTTGATATGACCAATATTGCCAAGAAAAAATGGGTGACTAAAAGTCAAACAACAGTTGGCTCCAATTGGGGGATCAAGTACTACAAAGTGCATGAAGAATTCAAAATCTTTGGTTAAGCAAGTGCCTAAAGCATTGGGTTACAGAGTCTAGACCAAAGATCAATGAGAAAGTGCATTTATTGAGGGCGGAGGGGAACAAGGAAAAATGAAAAAAAAAAAGAGAAAACAACCACAACAGACTAAGCAAGAAGAAGCTACACTAGACATGCCAAAATTGGAAAGAAAGCTTATTTACAAAAGGTGAGGAGACCTCACCAGCAGGACCAAAAGAAAGGAAAGATTCAAATGTGGCCATTCACAGGAAGAGAAAAATATGAACCTCTTCTAAATAGAGGAAGATACTTTATCAATCTGAAACAACATTGGTAACCTTTAGCCACTCCTTTACTGTTGAACTTAAGCCCCAAAGCTATCTGCAACATGATGACCCACAAGACCTTTCCAAATAGCCATGCTTCATTATAGATCTCTGATTCATTTATGTTTCCATGTACATCCTTTCTTGCATACTCAAAATTCTGTGATGGAAAGGAATATTCAACATATTCTAGATGCATTACTGGAATAGAATTTGTTTCATCTTTTTTAGTGTTATCATTTCTATTTGTTCCATCATCCTCCTTAGTAGAGATATCATCTTTCAAATCAGGATTAGCAAAACCAGAATATTGAAAATCTTTGAGGAAAGAAATGTCATCATACCTTTTGCAAGTACTATCAAGAACAACTTCTGATTTCAAATTAGAGCTGAAAAATGTATCCACATTTTCCACATGCTCTGACTTCTTTTGTGAAGGATAAAGACAATCATTAGATTTAGTATATGCTGTTGGAAATTAGTCACATATATTTACTTTATTGCCAACAAAATGATCAAGAATACTAGCGTCAAAACAATTGCAATCATCATTAACTTTAGATTTCAAGCCTGGGCTAAAATTGAATGGTTCTTTATTACTCATAGACTCTATCAAAACTGAAACATCCTCTTCATATCCAGCATTTGTTAAATCTGACAAATGTTCCTCTGAATTCAAAACTTCAATATTTGAATTAACTATAGAAGATCCATATGTGTCTGATACCATGAATTGATCATTCTTTATTTCAAGATTATGAATATCTTCATTTAATTCTTTATCTTCTACATGACATTTTAAAACTTCGCCAGTCATTGAAATCTTTTCCTCTTCAACATTTACATTCTCAGATTTAATAGGATGACCACTAAAACATAATGTAGCTAGCATGTTTATTTTAGAATAGTTTTCAGGAAGACAAAAATTTAAAATATAATCCCCATTAATTTCTCTTTCAATTTTGTTGATCATTTCTTCAATCATATTTTCAGATTTGACAAAACATTTTTCCACTTTTTCTTCAAGACACATAGATTCTAATATAGTATCATCACAAACCTTTGCAACTTGAAAATCAATTTCACAAAAATTTTCAATGGAATTCAACTCTTCATGTTTTTCATTAACTATCTAATTATTCTCATCAGAGACTTCATGCAAAGGTTTATCCTTATTTTTTTCAAATCTAAAACTTTTAAAATTAGAGGTAAATGAAGGTATGAAAGAAAATTCTTTGTCAACTGTTCTTACCAATTCTTCATCATTGAGAAGGTTGTCTTCATTTGCTGAAAGTTGTGCTTTTGGGAAACCAGGCTTCTCTTGCTATTCAAAATTCAAACCATTGGTTGATATGATCTCTCCATTCTGCTCATTGATTCTATCCACCTTAGGAATGCTTTTTGCAACTTCAATGATTTCAGCATGCTGGACCGAAACTAATTCTTTTGTTTGCAGTTCTGAGAGTGGTTCTAGATTCATACTTACTGCATCAAGCTCAGTATTAGGAGAACAAGTCTCATTTTCAACCTTAAATGATGGATCTAAAGTTGTAACTAATGACTCCACAGGAAATACTATTGAGAAGCAAGGGATACTAACAAACTTTTCTTCCTTTTGTGGTGGTTCAGGCTGGGAATGCTTTTCATGCTGATTACCTTCTTCATGCTGATGGCTCGTCCATGGTAATACTGAGGATGAAGAAAATTCAAGTTCTCTCAAAGCAAGGAAGTTGGGAGAAGACAAAGCATCCTTTTTAGAACTCGCATCAATGCTTTTCTGTCTAAACTCTTGGAGAACATAGAATCTCTTTTCAATCAGCTTCCATGATTCTCTAGACCTATGGTCTTGAGCTATACTCAAGTTTTTTCTTGTGGCATAGTTGACACTCTCTTTAAATTTACTCCAGAGTTGTTGATGCATAGGATCATCATCAATCACAATCTCTTCAATAAATGGCAAGAGTCTCTTTTTATATTTTAAATCATTTCTCAGAGGAATCTGACCTCTATACATTTCTTGAGATTATTTGCACAATAGAGTAACAGAAATCTAAATCAAATTTATGGAAAGATAATGATGTTACCTCGATCATGAGAAACCAATTTTCCAACAAGTTCTTCAAAAATCTGTTCTAATAGGCATGATCTTTTTTTAAACAACGGAGTCGCCAATCTCTGAGTAGCAGAGAAAATGAATATTGTAGCTTGAAAAACCAAAGTATTCTTCCTCTTAGTCACCAAAAATATGAGCTAGGAACCTAAATGATAATAACTTTCAAATATTTTAAACTCTAATATATAATAGGTTCTTTTAAAGACACAGAGTCGCCAATCTCAAGCAGAGATAACAATAATAAACTGAAAAAATAATCTCTAGCACTAATCTTCTTGTCCAACTCCCTAGCAGAGTCGCCAAAAATTTGTTGGTAGACAGATTGTCCTTTTAAATAAACTCTCAAAATGCCCAAATTTGAAAGAACAATTAGATGCCAACAGTTGGATAATCTATCATGAGATTGATAGATTTCCTCTGAATTGGAAGGTACAGCTCCCTTACGAAATGATATGTAATAAAAAAAATTTATTGCCTAAACTAACTGGGTGCGTTCTTAACCCAAGAATAAAAGAGGAAAACCAAGTCAATCCTAGGCAATATTAACTCAAGAAAAATTTAGATCCTAAACCTAGCCAACTTCAAGAACTCACAGATCTTATGACTCCTCGACATTGGTGATGCAATATGAATTCAATAAATGCAAATGCAAATGCAATCTAAATGAAATTAGAACAGAAGGTCATCTATTTTGGTTCCTGTAATAGAAATGGCTGCAAACACCTCTTATCCACAACACATTTGTTATCCAATTCTAAGGTGTAAGATAATGCCCAAAATTGATTAATGCAACTCTCTGATTGTGAATAATCAAAAAAACCCCTTTTAAACTCTCTGATTTAACAAAAGATCTCTCTTTATTATGAACATAGAAAATAATGATGCTCTGATCATTATTACTTACAACTCAGTATCAAATCTATTACAAAAAAGGAATAGAAAACCCCCCAAATGCAAGAAACAAAAATTACAGAAATTAAATGTGCTCCTCTCCCTACTCCAGCTCTCTGACTGTATGCAGAAAAAGCAGAACCTGGACAGTAAAGAATTGACACCAAGCGTGGTTGTCTCTGCAATCTCCCTTCATACCAACAATTTTCCGACCCTCAATACTGAGTTTCCTACAGCATTTATAGAATTTCCTTACAATCCATAGAGTTCATAGGAACTCATGATCTTCCATCTTCTCTTAATACCAAAAATCAAGAGACAATATATTGTGAAAATGCAAGGAATATGGATCAAGTCAATCCTGTCTTTTCACTTTCTCATAAAGGAAACTGAATAGTCCTTTTACTGTTTAAAACTTTGAATCAAGATATGAATATCAAGCTACCGTTTATTACAAATATAGACTTTCAATGCCTTTATGCCTTTGAAAAGTCTCTAAACTAGATTCTATATTATGATCTCTCTGTGTCACTTCAGATCTAGAAAATAATGTCCCGTTCTTTGGGGAATGATTAGGAATGAAGCGCATTGCAACAGGATGTTTCTTAGATGTCATGATAGAAAGTTCCTGTACTACAAAATTGGAGCATTTGAGGGTGATAACTCACCCGAAAGTTGAGCATGGAAAACATGAACATCAAAAGGCCGATATGTTACAAGAAAATAATCTTGGCATATGTCCATCACCATAGGCCTTCAAGAAAGCTATTAAGTTAAACCCTATCTTGCATATATGATATGTTGGCTCATTAAAGAAGTGGAGCATGATGATCATGTGTAGTTTGAATTTCACAATATTCAAAATTTCTTGTTAGTACTTGATCAAGGTTTGATAGAACAAAGTTCCCAAATACCTTCTCCATCACTCAGCTATCCATCAAGTATCTCTGTAGCATTAGAGCTACTACTTTTCCTAGACCCTTGTGAAGCTTTTAAAGTGGCTTTTACAAGTGTCAGTGGATATATAATTTGATCTCGAAGGGTGCCAAGAGCAGCATAAGGCTGCTGAGGCACATAGCATATGTTTTGACTAATTTGTGAACTTGGAATGTTATCACAATTCTCATCTAGTTTCTTTATTCTTCCACTTGCTATCGACCAAAGACCTCAAAGAACATGAAATATTGAACTCTTGCCACTGATGCCACTAATATTGCTACCAATGCAACAAGCACAACCTCTTTGGAAAAAAATATGAAGATGGCTTCTCCCATGGAAAATTAACATTTGCCTTCTCCCACAGAAAATGAACAAAGGTAGTCATTTTTCACCGGAGCAACTTCTTTGTCATTTTCACCATTCCGCGTGTTATTTCCAAATAGTTAGTACCATGCAAAATGAAATAATAGTTGAAAGCCAAACAGCATATAAGGTTTACTATGAATTCCAACTTCATAAATAAGGATTCTTTATGGGCCCGAGTTCTTTATTCCTTTAGTTATCGGCATGTGGTCAAATGGGAGTGACTCCCTTAAGTTCAAATCCAAGGCTCCATCCAACAATGAAATGTCTGAATCTGCATCCAACTGTTTGTTGATGTTGTTATGTTCCCTGCCTCCCTTAACAAACCAAAAGAGCCTCAAAGGAGAATGGTTGTCTCTATAACTAATCTACCATTTACATCTGTATTGCAAGGAGAAACATTACATTTCACACTTACATTTGTTTTGGCCAAGTAAATGCACTTTGCAATGCCAAAGTCTGACAAATGTGCTTCAAAGTTATCATCTAAAAGAATATTAGATGTCTTCACATCCCTATGAAAAATTTGTGGGTTGCAATCATGAAGATATGCTAATTCTTCTACAGCGCCATGAGTTATCTTTAGACAATTATCCTAGTCTAGTTTAATCTTCTTTGATGTTCCATGTATGATGTCCCAAAGACTCCCATTTACCATGTAGTCATAGAATAGCAGATTGCCATGTGGTTAAAGTGAATATCCACACAAACTTACAAGATTCTGATGCTTGATACTTCCAATTATTTCTAGCTCAGTTTCAAATTCTCGCAAGCTTTGCGGATAGTGGTTGTACAGTCTCTTTATCGCAATTGGCTTACATTTCTTTAAAACACATTTATAAATAGTGTTTATAGTACCATAGACAATTATGTATTTCTCATTTAGATTTTTGGTAATTCTTATAATGTCATCATAAAGTGCAGGGCCATGTCCATGTAAAGTATGTTTAATCTCGGAGAACCTTGATCTATTGTGTATTCATTAAAATTGCCTTCCAATTGTCCATCCTGCAAGAGAATTATGTGCATCATAGAAGATAATGGATGTTTGGATGGTCTTGTGAAGTTTGGAGGAGCTGGTAGAAGAGAAACACCAGAACTATTGCTATCAATAGAGAAGTCATCCATTTCATTCCACTTGTTGCCATAGTGAGAAGGATCAAAGGTCATCTTATTATAGATAGTTTTCTTCAATTCTACAGCAAATTTTGGAGATAGCATGTCAAATAGAACATTTGAAACATTGACAAAATCTAGATCACCAAGATTCATCCTCATAGCAAACATATGCTTAAATGCTTTGATCATTCGATGTAGGCCCATCACTCCATAGGATGTTGATGGAATCCCATAACTCGCGATTATGTTTAGAACTAATATCATTCCTGCACCACTAGAAGATGGAGATGGCATCTGTCACACTGTCATACTGTCCTCATTTCATATTTTTTGCATTTTTGAATTCCTATTACAATAGGACCATCACCTCTAAAGGAAATTACTTCTTTTGAATGCAGAAAGAATGCAAACACAGTTCTGTCACTACAACCTCTACTTTTCTATAACCAATGTATTTGTTAAGAATGAGAGAAGTTTCATCAATGGAACTACGCACACTATCCTGAGGAGAGAAATTCTAAATTTTACGATGCTAATTATGTCATTACATCAGTCACCTGAAAACTCTTCTTTGCAGATGCTTGCATATCATAATTCACAATCATCATTCTTCTACTGAAAAAGATCATCAATAGGAGCATATTATCTTAGTCGGGTTGGGATCTATAACCTACCCGATATGAAAATACCTTTAGAAAAACCCAACCGGTTTAGAGAAGGAAAAGTAATGACAGGGAAACTCAACAAAGATTGCCTACCTATAACAACTTAGACCTAGACTCAAGACTGACTAGACTGACTTGATATGACCAATATTGCCAAAAAAAATGGGTGACTAAAAGTCAGACAAAACAACTACAAATTGGAAAGATCATAAATATAATCTTTCTTTACTATCTTGTATCCCATGTTAATTACAATACATGGTACATTGTTGAGTTTGCTAGATTGATAGAACTTATTTTCTATAATGCTTACTGCAAAAGAAATTAAGGGATCTATGATTATATCTATTGTCATCCCTCATCTATTTCATACAACCCTTTTATTCTTTTCAATTACTTCTTTTGCTTCACTTCTCATTGTCTTGGGCTGATCTAGGGTTAGATACCCTATAACTCTATGCATAATCTTCTTGGTGATTTTCACTGGTCCATTGTCTAACCATACAGAATCTTCATGTATTATGCTCAAAACTATCTTTATATATCCATTCTGTCTTGAAGACGTTGGAGAAATCTAGGGCACGGGTTAACCCTTTCTTCTCAACAATTTTGTATTCCTCCTTCAACACTCTATTTTCACACAAATTCCCATGTCTCCCTAATCTACATGTCTCCTATGCTTCCAACCTTACATGTATAGAAGCATCTAACAATTCGAATCATTAAAACTTGTGGTGGTATCATTGACAATACACTGGATGGATCTTGTTTATAAGTTATGTCTGGAATAGCTCTAAAATTTGATTGTTTAATCGCATTTCTTATCAATGGCACATTCCAAACTTCCTTTCCCTCTACAATCTTCATTGTTAAAGAACTAGGTTCCATTTCATAAAAGTAGGTTTTGCAAAAACATAAATTGCATAGCTCGGCACACGATAAATACCTTTTCAATCTTGTTGAGATGGTTTCGAACAACTATTAAATTTGTTTGCAAATGGTTAGAATAATTTCTCCAGTTCACCTTTAGCTCTTCATGTTCTTCTCTAAATTCAAATGATGTCAACTGAGTAGAAATCAATCAAATAGCCCTTAAAACATGGCATTTAATGCTAAGTGCTTACACAGTTGTAAGCTCAACTTAAATAGAATTTTTGGCTCACTTGACATCCATGTAATTTTTCATATGCTTGGAAATTATTATGAGCTCGCCCTACACTATCAACTTTGATAGCTTGGCATCAACTAACATTTCACTTGGCAACCATAGTGAAACTTTTCATGCTCGGTAGTAACATGAAAACTAACAAATCTTAAAAATTTCTTCCAGGTTATAATCAATACTTTGCATCTTTATTCATGCATATATAATCTTTTCAAAACTAAATCCTTGAAACTGATATATATAATATATCCTTTTAAGTATCAGTCCCACTGACCTCTTGATTGCTTAACTTGAGGAGGTGTGATCACCTGACCCATTGGGTGAAGTGATCCCATCTACACTTGATGTGATGCAATCTTCCTTTCTCTTCCATGTCTTGTACATTTCATCTCTATCATTCTCAAAATATGCCTTTCCTTTGCCTTTGTTGAACTCACTACTCGGTGCCTTTGACCTTCTTGGATAATTATTGCTTATGTGACCAGTGTTTGTTAGACTAAATAATTATTTATTAATTATTTATTCTATTTACTTAAGCTTACTTAGGTAAATGCATTTATTTAATATTTTTTATTTAATGCATGTAGTGGTTAGTCGTTGACAACACGGGAGTTTGTTCCCTTCTAGCATGTTCCACCTTTTGTGGATGTGTGTTGAGTTGTCATCCTTATCTTCTACCATCTTCTAGCTTGTTCTAGAAGATTCTTGGAGCTCTTTATATTCGGGGTCCCTCATTGTATTTTCATCACATTATCACTTCTCATTATAAATACATATTCTTCTTGTGTTTGCATATGTGGTCTCTCATGTCCATTTAGAGTTTTTCCCTTGCTCCATGCTCTTCCTCTCCTTGGCTTTTCTTTGATAGGTTTTTGCATGCAAGTGATCTTGGGTGTCTTCAGAGTTGGCTTTCATCAACTCCAACATGGTATCAGAGCCTTCCTGCTGCTGCTTCGTTGAAGAATTTTGAAGCCATGATTTGAAGTCACAAACCCTAGTTTGTTTGTGCATTTTTTCTTCAAATCAAGGGATCAGCAAATTTTTAGAGCACATTGGGGGCCAAACAGACATCACCATTGGATCTAAAAGGCCGTTTGCAGTCAGGATTCATATAAAGCTTGTTGATTTTGGAGACAAAGCTCCGACAAAATTTTTTAGTTGCAGGGTTTTATGAACCTGTATGAAGGCAGGGTCAAAAAAAAAAAATTTTTTTAAATATTTTTCAGCACACAGCCGCCGCACCATCATGACCCCGCCCATGTGCAGCTTGCAACGGCCACGCCACCGCAACAGAGCTACCGCCGGCGGGCCACCCACCGGCTGGCCACCCACCAGCCACCACGACTGGGCAGCGCCCCCAACCTCCTGCACCTCTGCTAGTGTCTCTGTCGTTTCTCACCGCCTCTGCTGTAGCTCAGCTCCTGTGCCACCCTCTGCTTTGGAGTACAGTCAACACCTACGTGGATTTTTGAGCGTGTCAATAATTGACACATGGCACGAGCGCCATGTGGCACCCTGCCACGTCTGTCATACCGCCACATGGCACTGCCACGTGGCCTCTTTTTTTCTGTGACGAGCCGCAGACCATCAAATTTAAGCTAGCAGACTAATGGCATTAGCATGATGTCACTACATCAACCAACCTTGCACATCTCCAGGGTCACTTTTGGACCTACATTTGGTTTTTTGGCCATAACTTGAGCATACAGAGGTATTTTTTCGATCCAAAACAAGCGTCAAAAAGCTGGTTTTGAGATGGAGACTTTAGTGTAGGTATTTTTAGGTTTTGATGCTTTTTTAATCCTCATTTTTTAGTCACAGTCTAAAGTTCTATTTTTGACTCCGGCATCCATATCTTTTGCATCCCATGCTTGTTTTTTGAAAACTTTATATTTTTGGAAAGCTGGTTCTGTTACCTTTTCAAAAATGTGTCCTTTTTTTGAGTTTTTGGCCCATGCTCTTTCTATCATAGTTTTGGTGTTTTTTCTATATGGTGGATATCTTGAGTATCTTAAGCCCAAGGATCATTTTCCTGACATGGTTTCCTTTGTTTTGAGTTGTACTTTCTTTTGTATCATCTTGTTTTCAGTTTTGATCATTGTAGCTATCATTTTAAAGCACTTTTATGCATCGCACTGAGATAAAGTGCCACTTTTGCATTCTAGGGGTCATGAACATTGTTTTTAAGTCAATTGTACATGCACTATTTTTCATAAAGCACCATGGGGGGGATAGTTGTTTGTTGTTTTAGGCATTCTCTCTTTGTTAAGTGAGTGTCCCTTCCATGACATTAGCCCCATGCAGAGTCAGTTTGACCGTGTCTTTATGGGTGTTTTGTACCTCTTTCCCTCTTTCATCATTCTTGGTTCATCTGCAGGAGACTTTGGCCCACCTTCTCAGTTGCCTATCATCACACCCTGCCTGCATTAAGGGGGGGTTATGTTGTTGTTCTAATGCATCTATAGTTTGATGGTTCGATAGTGTGAACTATGTATTTAGTAGTTGATCCTATGTACAAGGTGATTGTAGTGGCTGGCTACCTATGCATTTCGGTGAGATGGATCATCTACCATATAGACATGCTCGGTTCGTGCCTTCTTCTTCTATGGAGGTTCTTCAGATTAGTAGTTTGGTATATTTTGTGGCTTCTTCATGCTTCAATGATACTTCTTCATGATCACTCCTTGTTCCTGTTTTAGGGGATATTTCCCTAGTTGGAGGCTTCTTCAGTTCTTCACTAAGTTTTCACCTCTTTTTGGGGGAGGGTTTTTCCCACGTGGTTTTCTCTCTTTCCTGGTTTACAGAGGTTGCATCCTTTGCATTTTTCTTGCATTGTACTTGGGTACCTAACATGGCCTCATTGTCGGGACCCATTATGCATTTCATCTTAGTTTTGTGAGCTTAAGGCATTTCCCCAAGTTGCACTTAAGGGGGGGTGTTAGAGTAAATTATTAATTATTTATTCTAACACCCCCACCTTAAGTGCAACTTGGGGAAATGCATTTATTTAATATTTTGTATTTAATGCATGTAGTGGTTAGTCGTTGACAACACGAGAGTTTGTTCCCTTCTAGCATGTTCCACCTTTTGTGGATGTGTGATGAGTTGTCATCCTTATCTTCTACAATCTTCTAGCTTGTTCTAGAAGATTCCTGGAGCTCTTTATATTCGAGTTCCCTCATTGTATTTTCATCACATTATCACTTCTCATTATAAATACATATTCTTCTTATGTTTGCATATGTGGTCTCTCATGTCCGTTTAGGGTTTTTCCCTTGCTCCATGCTCTTCCTCTCCTTGGCTTCTCTTTGACAAGTTTTTGCATGTAGGTGATCTTGGGCATCTTTAGAGTTGGCTTTCATCAACTCCAACAATCTCCAAATAGCTAAAACATGTGGTTTGACTCAACCATCTACTGTAGTCACTTCTGAAATGTGTTGTTATGCAATTTTTAGCAACATGTCCATACTCTAGATAGTAGTGACAACTATACCTAGTATTTTAATCCAAATTATAAGAGTTGCCATTGTGTTTTATCTTTTTCCACTTGTTTGATGACCACTTGGGTTTATATTTGTATTCAAAAGCTCTATGTCCATACTTCTAACAGTTGTAGCAATATCCTTCAAATCTTTGAGTGTTCATGGTCTTGTTTCTACATTCATGTTTCTGATGACCTTTCTTGTTGCACTTATGGTAGTGACCCTTGTTCTTCTACTTAACATTCTGATTTGTAGTCTTGCTCCTACAAACATTAGCAGTATGTCCCAACTTTCCACAATTATGATAGGTGGGTTTGGAGTTCTTACCTTTGTTACTTTTCTCGACACTTTTGGACGATTCTACTTCTTTAGGCTGGTGTATCCTAATCCAATAGTATCATCATTTGATCTAGGAGATCTCATAATTTATCAAAGTATTGATGGCCTCACTAGGTTTTTTGAAACTTTTAGAAAACTCCTTTTCCTTTTTAAGATCATTGCTCAATTTTTCATTTTGCAATTTCAATGTTGTGATCTCAAGGTCTTTATAATTTAGCTCATGATTAGCAATCATGACTTGATTCATTGTCTCCAATTGCATGCTGGCAATTCTCTGTACTTCTAATGTTTTCTCCTCCAATCTATTGACCAATGTCCTCCTCTCATCCTCACTCATGACTTTGTCTTCTATGGCTTTTTTTTTTGCTCAGTGACCTCACAAAGTAATACTGATTGAACTTCTAGTTCCCTCTTTAGATTTCTAACTTCTTCAATTAGGATTCCATTCTTTTCCATTAGATCTACAACTACTACATCAAATTTATTAGAGTTTCCATTTGCAAATAATTCAGTAGTGTCAATCTTTTGGCATTGTGTGTTATTCTCTTCAATAGCAATTTCCTTCCTTCTTTTCAATGATATCTTTAACTCATCTCTTGCTTCATTTAGCTGATGTAGAATGAGTTGTATTTCAATCTTCTAGTTCTCAATAATCTTTCCCAACTTGTAGACTTTCATTTCCAAAATATTTCCTTGAAGTTGTAAATATTTCTCTTTTAAAGAACTAGGCTCTAATACCAATTGTTGGAATTACAATAGGAAAAGTAAACTCTGAGAGGGAAGTGGAGGGAGGGGGTGAATCAGTGCTTCAAAATTTTTCCCATAAAAATCATTCACCTCACATCCATCTTATAATTCAACAAGTAAAATGAAATACCATATTATGCATGTACATCTAAAGCATGTAAATAAGTAAACATTCACACATATATGACACAAGATATGATTACCTAGAAAGCCTCCAATGAGAAGGTAAAACTAGGGTGGGGATGACACCCACAAATATTTACTACTATTTGTAAAGCCTCTAATTAAGGTTACAATTGTTTGACCATAAAATATGATCTAGCCTATGAAAGGTCTTCCATGTTAAAAGCTTACAAAGACTATTAGGTCTCACCCTATTAAAGGATTTCAACACCCTATTAGAAGTGTGCCTAATTAGACAACTTTAACTCGCAATTAATTATGCACCTTGTTAGAGGATTTCAACACAACCTATTAGGACTACTCTGTTAAGAGATTTAACTGATTCACCTATTAGAATGTCTCAGCAATGATCATGTGGTTAGCACTCTACTGCTAGATAATAGATCAACCATTTGCATATATCCTTGATCCTCCTTCAATCATATTTCTTTGTTCTTTCCTTTCACTTCTTACTCTGTTGTTTTGTAACTAGTTCTACAATGCAAATCAATCCATAACACCTTAATCATCATGAATTCTTTGTTTGTGCATGAAAAATCCCTTCAATTCTCCTTAAGCATTCCTAAAAAATTTAGGGACTGTCTTCCTTAAGAAGACCTAGGTGACTTAGGGTTAGGTATGAATCAACGGTTGTGATTCACCCATATTTCCACTTAAACCTTCCCTTTTTCTGATTGGATGCATGTGATGCATAGGGATTCACATTTAAGATTCATCCTTATCAACAAAGATCGTAAAACAATCTTTAAGTCATCTCAAAAAATGGTTTACATAGTAGTTTGTGCCAATGCAAACAACTATGTCAAAATTGTATTACTCAACATCTAAAGTTCCTGGTGCTCGACACTAACTGTAACTTCAATGTTGTCACTTGGCATCTGAATGACTCAGCATGCACTACTTTCTTGGTACTTGAATCACTCAGCACATATTATCTGCTTGACATCTGAGTGACTTGGCACTTGAGTGGCTCAGCCCTCATTATTCACTTTGTATGCTCTATCTTATATGTTGTTCTTGGCATATACTACTTTTTCAGCATGAACTAAGTAAATGACTTATAATGACTTAAGTGTATAGACATTCACTTGTCAAAACCAATCTAAGATCAACAATATGAAAGGTAAATGATCAATTATATTGAATGATAAGATCAAATGTGACAATAAATATTGGGTTGGTTGTTTGAAATATAATATGTTGAGTGTGTCATAGTTGAACAACTTAGACTACCAAATTTAATTCCAAAAAATAAGGCAAAGATTTATGATGCTACTTGTGAACTAATTGGAAGTGGAGAGAAATCAAGAGGTCACTTGTATTATCTAGACCTATCTAATGATACATCTCTTTTTGGATAATTTAAAGATGTTTGGTTATGGTATAAGAGGTTGTGTCATGTGAATTTTTATAATTTGTTGAACATTAGTAAGATGAAAAGTGTTAGAGGATTACCAAGATTGAGAAAACCTAATAAAGTGATGTGCAAACAATGTCAAATGGGAAAAATGACAAAATCTAGTTTCAAGAGCAAGACCCATTCTTCTGATGATATTTTGGAGATGGTTCATACTAATTTATGTAGTCCTATTGGAGTGCAAAGTTATTGTGGTGACAAGTACCTTATCATATTTTCTGATGACTTCTCTAGAACGATGACTGTAATGTTTCTTAAAGAAAATTTGATGCTTTTCAAATGTTTAAGTGGTATTTGGCTAGAGTTGAAAAAGAAATAGGTAAAAATCTAAAATGTTTGAGATTAGATAGAGGAGGTGAATTCATATCAGATGAGTTCAACATATTTTGTAATGACAAAGCAATTAAGAGACAAATGTATGCACCAAGGACTCCACCACAGAATGGGATAGTTGAAAGAAGGAAAAGATCAATTATGGACTATGCAAGAACACAGATGATGGAGACAAGTGTTTCACAAAAGTATTGGAGAAAATTTGTAAGTATTGTTGTCTATACAGTGAACCAAGTTCAAGTCAAGAAAGATACAAATAAAACCCCTTTTGAACTATGGTATGGCTATGCAACTAATGTCAATTATTTCAAAGTTTTGGGAAGAAAGTGTTATATATTGAGAGATGCAAGGCATAGAAAACTTGATGCAAAGAGTGATAAAGATATATTCTTGGGATATTCCACTAAAAGAAATGCATGCAAGTATTTGAGTTCTAACACTAACAAAACTATGGAAAGTGAAAATCTTAGAATTGATGAATTTGTAGAAAAGATTGAAGAAGAAAGCAAGAAAGAACATGAAGATTATAGACATTTTGTTTACATCTATGAAGAAGAACCTAGTACATTCCCTGAACCAAAAATAGTGGATGTCAAACATCAACAAACTAGAACTTCTGAGCATCAGTAGATAAGCTCTATCAAGTCTTAGCATACTGTCAAGTATCAAGCTATAGGAGCTGAGTCACACAAAGAGGAGACCAAACATCATATAGAGAATGTCAAGTTACAATAGGAGATACTTGAAGGAGGTGACAAAGATAAACCAAATGAACTACCACAAGAAGAGATAATAAATGAACCTGTATTAGAAAAATATGTGAGACACCATAAACCTAATAAAATCATTGGAGACAAAAACTTAGGAGTCGTGACAAGAAACAAGTTGAAGAATGATACATGTTTACTATTTGAGTTTGATCCAATAATAGTAAAAGATGCATTGGAGAATAAAGATTGGATTAAAGAAATGAATGAGGATATTGATTGAATTGAGAAGAACAAGACATGGAAATTGGTACCAAGGCCAAAGGATAAGAATGTGATTGGAACAAAGTGGGTATTTAGAAACAAGCTAAATGAGTTAGGTGAAGTCATAAGAAACAAATAATACTATTTTACAAGGGATATGCACAAGAGGAAGGAATTGACTATGGAGAAACTTTTACCCCTATTGTAAAGTTGGAAGGAGTAAGAACATTATTTGCATATGCTTCTTATAAAGGATGTAAGGTATATCAAATGGATGTCAAATCTTTATTTATGAATGGAATTTTGGAGGAAGAAGTCTACATTGAACAACCTAAAGGATTTGTTTATCCTAGCAAGAGGAACATGTTATGTAAGTTGCACAAAGAATGATGTGCTTTGTAGCAAGGCCCTAGAGTATGGTATGAAAGGTTACATACATATTTAGTGAAAATTGGTTTTGCAAGAACAAATGACAACAGTAATCAGTATTTGAAAAGTGAATCTAAAAGAAAGATATTGTTAGTTGAAATATTTGTTGATGATATCATATTTGGAAGACATTTTCTAATGAGATGAAGAAATAATTTGAGATGACAATGTTTGGAGAGATAAAACTATTTGTTGGTTTGTAAGTTTATTAGATGGAGAGAGGTATTTTCATTATACAATCAAAGTGTATCAAGGAGATATTTGAAGACCTTTGGAATGGAAGATTCAAGACCATTTGGAACACCTATGATTAGTGGACATAAACTTTCAAAGAATGATGATTCTATAAAAGTAAATAAGACATTGTATAGATCAATGATAAGAAAATGGCAATATGTTATTCATAACAAACTTGACATTGCATTAGTTGTTGGTATTATTACAATATTTTATGCTAATCCTAGAGAGGATCACATGATAGCTATGAAAAGGATATTGAGATATCTAAAAGGAACATAAGACTATGGCTTATGGTATGAGAAAAATAACAAGTTTGAGATGAAAGTTTACACATATGTTGATTGGGTTGGAAATGTTGATGGTAGAAAGAGTAAAAGTAAATGATTTTTCTTTCTAGGAAAGAGATTGATTTTATGGACAAATAAGAATCAAAATTGTATTTCCCAATCTACAGTAGAGGCTGAGTATGTTGCAGTAGCAGTTAATTATTCAAACATTATGTGGATCAGGCAATTGTTGAAAGGTATGAAGGAAGAAATTAATGAACCTATAGTGATATATTGTGATAATACAAGTGCTATAAACATATCTAAGAATCTTGTGATGCACACAATGAAAAAACACATTGCAATCAAGTATCATTACTTGAGGGAACTAGTCCAAGACAAAGAAATTAGACTGGAGTATGTGAAGACAAAGAAGAAAATAGCTAATATATTCACTAAGGCATTACCTAAGTATTCTTATGTGTGTCTAAGAGGTAAATTAGAGTTCATTCTCCTATCTAAAGAAAACTAAGTAGAGATGCAACATTGCATCAATTGTTATGATCAAAATATCTTATAGAATGATGCAAAAGGTCACACTTTAGGATCTTCCTAAAGGTGTGAAAAAGATGTGAATAGAAGGATAGAAACATGAGTGGATAAGGTTGTAAGTAGAAGCTGAAAGATTTAGTCAGTACAGTAGATGATGAAGCAAGAGATTGTATACATGATGTGTATAGAGGATGATGTCTTTGGCATTGTTGTCAATGAGGGAGAGATGTATTACAGTTACCATCCAATATCTAAAGACCAAAGAGGTAGAAATGTTACCATCCAATTACAAGAAAAGAATCGATGTAGTTAGTATTACAGTTGGAGTTAGCACAAAGAATCATAATTTGTATCATAGAGGTAGTACTATGAAAGAAGCAATGAGTGAGCATATTGGAGGTTGTATGAATGAGAATCAGAATGAAACTAAGAAGAGGATAATATGAAAGAAACTGAGGATATTAATGAAGATCTGATATAGTGAACACAGAGGGAGATGCAAGTAAAAAACATGAGAAAGATTTTGTCAATGAATGGTAACTAAAGGTGTTTCCATCAATGCCAAAGAGGGAGATTGGTGGAAAATACAATTGGAACAATTATTGTGTTGTCATTGATGTCAAACCTCATTAGTGAGACACTTGCTAACAATGTAGAGTACCACATCTATTGATTGATGAAGAGGATTTGAAAAGAAGAGATAACTCAATAAACTAATGAAGTTGTTGAGTAAAGAGGGGTTAAGTATGATGGAACTACAATGGGCACTTGATCAATTAGTCTTTAACAAGATAATGTGTTGTATTTTATTAGATCAAACCTGGTTGTTACTTTATAACCATGGTGGCAATAAAATCCTTTAATCAAGGTTAACTTGATAATCATATTATAAGTCTTTTAATCAAGTTGACATTCTAATGGAATGATCCAATGTCCTCTAACAAGGCCACTCTTAACAAGGTGATTTAAATCCTTTAAAAGGGTTACTCCTAATAGGGTGATTTAAATCATTTAAAAGGGTCACACTTAACAGAGTGTTTTGTAATCTTTAACAGAGTTTGCTCTTAACTGAGCTCACTTCAAAAGAGTTAAAAAGTGATAGCATATTACTAGGTGTTTTTTTCTCAAATTGGGTTTCTATGTTACATTATTGGTCTCACAACTGTGTTGATTTTTTTTATGTCTCATGCTATTTATTGTTTTATATTTCTATTAGTCGACATATATTGAACAAAGAACTAAGTGTTGAAATGAGTAAGTTTATTTAAAGTTAAGTTATTATATTTTGGTCGAGTGGATTTATAATTATGAATAAGTTGTTTGAAGTTGTTAAAAGTCGACTTGGTACATCTAGACTTGAGGATAACTAATTCACAACCCCCCCCCCCCCCCCCCATCTCAGTTATTCTAATCATTCTAACAACTACAACCTATAATTTTTGCAGTTAAAAGTGTATATGAGCAATGTTAGTATGCTAATAGAAACCAAATTTAAATAAAGCTTCTACAAACTAAACAAAATTCATAAACTTCAAGATAGACTAAGATGAGCTCTCAATTGAGAATATGAGCCATTAATGGACTCTCTCAATAAGAAGCTCTCTTGTTGAGTGGCTTTGTCTAAATAGATAGGATGTATGCTCAAGCTTATGCTTCAAAAAGGGCTTCAAATGGAGTTGGAATTTGGGTGTGAGTGTATGGTTTTGATGTAAAATGGCTTCTTAAAATGGCATTATGACTTTACTTCATGGATTGTGTTATTTTACAAAGGGGAAGGATCCAATTTATAGGCAAGAGGCTTGAGGGATATAGGGCTAAGATGCAAGGATGAGAAAAAGCTCATGGAGGGATCAGATTGCATGAGAGGAGAGCACATGGATTGTGCTTCTTTACAGCCAATCAGAGAGTGACACATGTCACAGGGTGAGAGGATGGAGGAAAGGGGAAGGATGAGTCAAAAAAGGAGGCTCAAGGGATAAAATCTTCATAAAGACCCTCATAATGGCTTGTAAGAGCAATAAAAGGGCTTGGAAGAGTCATTTATGGCCTAGTGGGCTTCATAAAGTTTTATGGTTGGAATATTTTGAGGGAGATGAGAGCAATTTCGACTTGGGCTTGATTAAGAAGGTTTTAAGCTTGCTTAGGATTGTGCAAATGATTAGAGGATGGATTAGGATGGTTTAGGATTAGCTTAGGGATAGGCAAGTGGATGGCATTTAATGAGGGTGGGTGAAGGAGGAGATATTTGTTAACTTTGGCTTGGGTTAGTAAGTCTTAACCCATGTTTAGAGAATGTGACAAGGTTAGGAGGGGATTAGGATTAGGTTTAAAGACATCTTCTAGAAGAGTCTAGACTTTGGATGAGGATAAAGACTTTCTAGAATAGTCTAGAACTTCTAAGGATGAGGATGAAAACTTTTTAGAAGAGTCTAGAACTTCTTAGGATGAGGACAAATTAGATTTTTAGGAAATAAATAAAGTTTTATTTATTTCAAGGGTTTGGGTTGAGGAGATATTTATTAAAACTTTTTTAATAAACATGAGGATTAATATTTAATCTTAATTAAATATTTTGAGTTGGAATTAGGGGTAGGAAATGATGGGATTAGCCTTTAATCAAAATTAAAGAAGGATTAGAAGATTTTGGAAGAGGTTAGTGGTCTTAAGGAAATTGGCCAAGTTTTGGGCAAAAAATAATTTTTTTAATTTATTTTGGATTTTTTGGTCAATTTATTAATTAAATAATTAATAAATAAGGAAATAATGTTTAAATAAGATTTAAACATTTTTGGGAGGGATTCCTTAATTAAATATTTTTAATTAAGATAAAAGGATTTAATGGCATAAAAATTAATTAATTAATTAATGATGGTGTCATCAAGAATTTTTCAGAAAACAAAAATACTTTATTTTCTAAAGGTTTTTAGGTGTCTACAAAAAAGATGGACTTCAACATTTTTTTATTCTTTTAAAAGAATAAATTCTTACTCAAAATAAAAAATTATAGGCATAAAATTCATCCAATTTCACATACTTCATCAAATTACATCATCTTCAAATTCTAAACACAAATACCATTTTTATGTCATTAAAGTTGAATAGTTTGCATTCTAGGATCCTTTTTCTTTATTTAAGGTGACACAAATTTGTGCTTTTACCCCTTTGATTGTTCTTTCCCCTTCCAATGTGCCAAGAGATTGAATGAGCTTGGTGAAGCATCAACATTTGACTCTTTCATTGCTATCATATCCATTTCCCTTTGGGTTAGGATAGTAGTGTTTGGGGGGGAGGGGCTTGAGATCTTTTGGGGCCTTTCAATTGATTAGAAACGACAAAGAGTCTGTCAAGAGGGCCCGTGTTTTCTCCAAAAGCAATGAAATAGGCCAAAGAAGATAATGGTATAGCCCAGATGCCAACCTCTTTGTATGGGAGAGCTTGAGTGAGAGTGATGGAGGGAGCAATAAGGGAAATATTGCATCTTCTAGACCAAAGACACCTTTTTCTTCTAGACTTAGAGGGTTTTGCTTCCTACAGAGCCAAGGAGATCTGATCAAAGAACTTCTAACATCTTTTAGGAGGAGCCTCTTATGTTTCTTGCAAATAAATTGAAACTGGCTATGTGTGCAAGGAGATGAGTTGCATAATGGGGGGAACATGGAAATCTCCATCCTCCATATATGGGGGGATTCACAGGGCATGAAGAGATGAAGGGATGGAAGAGAAACGATGCTTGGAAGATAAAAGACAAATTCACAGTCGAAGTTCCAACATAGATGGATGAATAGAAATACTGTTTGGGGTCAATATAAAAAATCATTTTTTCTTTTGTTGCTAAAAGAACAATAAAATCAGTGAAGAAATAAACTTGTTATACTAAATAACATTTACAAAGAAAACATACAAACTTTTTTATACTATCATTTTACTTATACTTTTATTACTTTATTCAATTAATAGATATCATTCTTACCCAAAAAGAAACTTTTAGATTTTACACAATTAATTTTATTTATTATTCTATTATTTTATGCAATATTATTATTTATTTTTCAAGGAATACAAATCTATTTTATTTATTATTATAGAGAATTAAGAATCTTATTATGGTTTATCTCAATTTTTCGTATTTTTATATGATCAAAAAATAATTTTACTAATTATTTTAATTAATAAAAAAAATTATTTTTTAGATTTTATTCTCATAAAAAAATTAAATTACATTTTTTTCAATTAATACAAATCTGTTTTATTTATTATTATATAAATTTAATTTTCACGTAAGATTTTTTAATTAATTAACTATATGATATATTTTTTATGAAAATAAAAAATTTGAGAAAATATTTCTTTAATTTTTAATATAAATTGTAATCTTTAAGTACTTTTAATTAATTAGACGATATTTATGTTTTATGAATATAAAAGTATTGACAAACTATTTATTTAATTTTTAATATAAAAAGTAATCTTAATTTTAATATATAAAGTTTTCAAGATATTATTATAATTTATTTGTTTTCAATGTAAGATATTATCATTGATTTTTATATTTTTTATTTATTTTATGCACTTGAGGATTTTTTTTTTTATTAATAGAAAAGAAAATTTATAATAATTATTTTAATTTACTAAAAAATATATTAAAAAAATCGTTAATAGCTAAAAGAACAATAAAATTTAAGAAGAAACAAACTTTTTATATTATAATTTACCAAGAAAATATGCAAATATTTTTATACTATCATTTTACTTATACTTATAATATTAATACATCTCTTTTATCCTTATAATTTTTTTATTTTTATTTATGTTTTGTATTAAGTATAATAGGATCAAAAAAATTATTTTATTCATTAGACTATAGAATATTATTGTTTATTTTAATTAAAATAATTAATTTCTTAATTAATAAAATCTATTTTATTTACTATAATGGAGAATTAGGAATCTAATTGTAGTTTATCTCAATTTAGATATTTTTATTTAATAAAAATAATAATTTTACTAATTATTTAATTAATAAAAATGGATCACAAGACTTTTAGATTTTATTGTCATAAATTTTTTAAATTATATATATTTTCAATTAATAAAAGCTATTTTATTTACTCTTATAAAGATTTAGGAATGTTATTTTTCTTATTTTGTATGTAGATTTTTTTAATTAATGAGATGCATTAATATTTTTATAAAAATAAAAATATAGAAAAAAATATTTATTTAATGTTTAATATAAAAATTAATCTTAATTTTAATATATAATTTTTTTTAAATTGATTGGATGATATTTATTTTTTATGAAAATAAATGATATTGAGAAATTATTTATTAAATTTTTAATATAAAAACTAATATTAATTTTGATATATAAAGTTTTAAAGATATTATTATAATTTGTTTTCCTAAATGTGAAGATATTATCATTGTATTTGTATTTTTTAATTTTATTCATCTAAAGATATTATTGTTTTCAATTTAATAAAAAAATTGTAATGATTATTTTAGTTAATTATAAAATAGATTTAAAAAATACATATACTTTTTATTATTAAAAGAATGATTAAGTTAAAGAAGAAATAAAATATATATACTATCATTTATCAAAAACACATACAAATTTTTTTATGCTACCATTTTACTTATACTATTAATACTTTCTTCAATTAATACATATCTTTTTAATCCAAAAAATCATAAGTTTTGAGTTTTATAAAATTAAATTTTAAAATTAATTAATAAAAAAGATAACTAGTAATCTTCTTTTACACGTAATCATTGTTTCAAATATTTGCAATTATGGAAATACTCTCTCATTACTGCCTCTTAGTAAGTGTGTTCAGTTTGTACACATTTCTATACTACTCACTCGTATCAAACCTTGACATTACATTGCAAACTGAAATTATGTATACATTAATTATTATAAGCAAATTTTACAAACAGTGAGACAAAATTATTCAGTGAGTAAGGGTAAAATTTTAATTATTCTAAGAAAACTTTGCAAACAATGAGGTTACTCAGAACAAAGGGTGCTAATTATGTTACAAAATTATTCGGCGAGTAAAGGTACACTTTCAATTATTCTACAAATCTTGCAATCTGTGTGAAGTATTCAGTAGATAAATAGTAAAACTTTAATTATTTTAAGCAAACCTTATGACAAAATTACTCAGTGAGTAAAGAGTAAAATTTCAATTATTGTAAATAAACCTTGTAAACTGCCTAACAAAATTATTCAGCAAGTAAAGAGTAAAACTTTGATTATATTAAGCAAACCTTACAAACTGTGTGACAAAATTACTCGGTAAGGGGTATAATATTTTGGCTAAGTTTTATTGGGGATGTGGCAACCTCTTCGAAAGGATGGATGGGTTTAAGAGACTGGATGTGTGTTCTCAATATTGTTGAGATGATGTAGGTGGTGGTTAATGTGTTATGATAGGTGGTTGGATGACTTGATATGAACATAGATGATCTATACAATGCTTATATCTATAATTTTATAATGTTAATGTGGATAATACAAGATGCAAATTCCTAGCTGATTATGATTATGTATGGGTGTGATGTATACATGGATGCATGATATATGGCTTCTACCAGTATTTGTGATTGTTAATAGATATATGATGTATGGTCGATGATTATTATGATGATGAAAATATGTTTAGACTAATAAATCTAAATGTACTTAAATGAAGCCACAACCACCTGTGAGTCAATCTCACAGATAATTCTTTTCCACACACATTGACAACATTGTTCCACTGCAACCAAGATAGCCAGGCTTCCATGAGGTTATTAGTTTGATAACCCTTGTATATAGAAAATAGAAACTGAATATCCCCAAAACTGTCATGCTCAATGTTGACCACAATGACATTTTGAAAGTTGGAAAAATGTGTTCAAATGTATATTAAAAAGGTGGCAAACAAATAAAGGTACTCATTAAAATTTGAAATGTGGGAAATAAAAAGTCTTTTCTTTGGCAGCAACTATGACCATAAATATTGACGAAAAGGACGTTGTATTTAATACTAATCTGAAAATTCACGCCAAGTGTTAAAATCTTGAGGCGGATTTGAAACAAAAGTGAAATATAGTTTTCTTTGTGGGTGCTCGTTTAGATTGAAAGAAACTTTGACAGAGTGTATTATGAAGTCTATTTTGTTTTTTGTAAAATATATGGATCTGAGAAGGGTTCTTTGATAGAAAAATACAAACTAATCATAATCTTTCTCTACAAAGTTTGTTTGGGCCTTTGGCATGCGAAGGTTCGGTTCTTCATTGAGGAAATGTATTTAAAAGGCCGCATGAATAGGTTTGCAGAAAATTTTGTGTTCAGCACTGAAAAGAACAAGGTTTTATTCTATACTCTCTCTTTTGTATATACTCATTTATCTCCCCCTTCATGTGCATGCATCAAGAGGAATAATGGTGTTGTTTCTTCAAATTGAATGAGGATTTCATAGGCAAAAGAATAAGGGTTTTCAGGTAAATAAAGTGACGGCAGTTTCAAGTATGTCATGAAGTTATTCAAATTTTTAAGGAGATAAATATGTGATATAAGTCATTCAAAAAGAGAACCCTAGATAAGTATATAGTCATTTTTGGCAAGAGATAAATGTTGACTTTCTTCACTATTTCATGATTAAAAGAAAGTTAAGTTTTTTTTTGAAGAAGAACAATTTTTTGAAAGAAAAGGAAAAGGGTTTTCAAATAATTTTGTACAAATGAAATGCATGAAAACTGGAAAGAATTTTTTTTGTCTTCAAACAGAAAAATGTTTTTAAAATGATTAAAAAGGGGCAAAAAGATGCAATCATCAAGATGAATTTTTTTTTATTACTATTTTCGGGTTTTACTAAGATTCAAATGGCATTTTTTTTTTAACTATCAAAAGAAAATTTGTTAGGGCACTTTCTTGTAAACCCTAAACGACTGAAAAGAAGTTAGTTGAAAAGATGAATAAAGATGATGGTAAAGCAAACATCAGTGAAGATTTTATGGAGATCTTTCTTCTTCGAAATTGGTTCCAAATGAAGATTCTTTGAAACAAAATGCATGAACTGAATGAAGTTTTTGATAAACAGAAAGTCATTGTTCAGATAGTAAAAATTTTAAGTTCAAGCGGAATTGCTTGAAGATCTTTTTGAGACTCTTTAAGGGTTTCAAATCTGGTATTCTCTTGCATAGTTTTGAAGAAAGATATGGTTGACAGTTCATATGACAAGGCCAAAATTGAGTCTTAACTAATTAAAGTTGGTTTTTCAAACAGCATTTTAAAAAAGGGGTTTCTTAACAACCCTAGCTGGTTCAGTTGATTTTATATAACTAATCAAGTTCGAATTTCATCTCTATTTATAAAGATCATTTGTAAATCTAAAATAGATGTGTGAAGAAAGGTATTGAAAGAGGCATATATACATTAGTAAAAGTGCTGAAAAAGAAGTTGTATTTAAAAGCTATATTATAAGCTTGTATACATGTATAGATGCAACATATACACCTGTATTTGTATGTGTATATGAGATTGTAAGAATAGCAAGATAGAGAAAGGGTTAAACACCCTGAACAATTCTTTTTGTTGATTGTAAAAGAATTGAAGCAATAAAGATTACAACTTCACGGAGTGGTTTTTCTCCCTATGATGAATCCCATTTGAGAAATTTTGAGGGTTTCCCACTTAGCAAAATCCGTGTCCCTATATTTTGTGAGTTGGCATTTTCTTTCTGTTTATGGTGAACGTCTTAATTTCAGCACTGTTTTATTCTTCTATAAATGGTTAAAAGTTTGAAATCAATATTCTTGAACTAAATCTACATGGTTCTGATTCACCCCCCCCTCTCAGAACTCTTACACTTCCAACAGCTCAACTCCCCCAATACCAGCCGGACTAGGATTTCCCTGAGAAGAACCACCAGTGTTGATTCTAAGAATTTTGACCTCAGGAGGAGACCAATGCCCCTCACAACTAACACGTTGAGAGTGTTGCCTAGTTGTGGGGGACCGAGGGAGTGTTGCCCTAAAGAGGAAAGGAAAGGCGTGAGTAGATACCAGCATCTGTAGGATCCAAACCTCCACCAATGTCACATTTAGCTAGGAGTGTTTCATGAAGAGAATTAACAATTTTTCCCCCACATGTGCCTGATTGCAAACTACACATCATCAAAGATCATCCTATTCCTCTCAAGCCAAACATGCCATAAAATAAGGGAAGGGCCAATAGTCCACGCAACCTGAACAAAAGAAGTCTTGGAAGGGGGATGGCCCAAATTGTCCCAGAATTCAGACAAAGAGGAAACATGCCAACACGGGCATCCCCACACATTCCACTAGAAGTGCCAAATCTGTTTGGCAAAGGGGCACTAGAAAAAAAGATTAGAAATAGTCTCTTGACTATTGCGGCATAAAACACAGATGGAAGGCCCCTGGAAGCCTCACTTGCATAGATTCTCCCCAGTAAGACATGATTGTAAACCAAAATCTGGAGGAAAAAGTTGCACTTAGGCCATGAAAAACTATTCCATACTTTCTTCCACCAAGAGACCTCCACCTCGCCAAAAAGTTGCTTCATCAACGCAAGGTACCCTGAAGAAACATAATACTTACCAGAAGAAGTACCTCCCCAAGCTAAAACATCTGGTTCCTATAGAGAGTTGCACTCCTTGGAAGCCAATATCTGAGATAGTTCCAACCGATCCCCCAGAGAGCCACCCAGCGGCCAATCAAATGAATTCTTCCATCTGTAACCCAAAGCAAGGCCCAGTTTACAAGCCTCTTTATAATGAGCCACCTTATTCCATCCAGCAGAAAGGAAAAAATCACAAAGAGACTGCAAGTGCGGATGAGAGGATAAGAGAGGAGGATGCTCATTCCAAGAATCACTCCAAAATAGAGCCTCAGTGCCTCTGTTACAGATCCAAAATAAACTTCTCTTCCCCAGGTGAGCACCAATCTTGAGGGTATTTCACACCATAGAGCCTCTTCCCTCAAGAGAAAATCTGGAAATATCTGAAGGTTCAACACCAAGTAAATACTTGTGTGACAGGATACAGGCCCAAAGTTGAGACTAACTGGAACACCAACGCCAATAGACCTTGGCAGCAAGAGCTTGACTACACAAGATAGTCAAACGAAGGCCAAGGTCTCCTTTTTTTGGCCTGCAAACAGTATCCCGATTGATGAGGCTCCATTTGGTATTTTGCAAATTGCCGCTCCAAAGAAATTGGCAAGAGAAAGCATCAAATTCCTTAAGAAAATACACTGAGGCAGCTTGAACCATGCTTCTATATATGGGGAGGGCCCGAATCATAGATTGTAGGAATGTCACCCTACCAATAGTAGAGAGCCACCTATGAGTCCAACGATTGACTTTTTGTCAAAGTTTGTCAAGCAACCTTTGCCAGAAAAGCCTAGGTTTTCTTCCCACCACAATAGGAACCACCAAGTAAGTTAGAGGGAGAGACTCAATCTGAAATCTCAGGATATTAGCAATCCTCCACTGGATAAGCTCAAGAGTGTTGAAGAAAAAAATAGAGGACTTGTGGTCATTAATTTTCTACTCAGAGGTAGCCAAATAAGTATCCAAGGTAAGCCAAAAGGTTTTAGCTTCCCGAATCCGAGCTCTCCTAGCAAGGGTCATATCATCAACAAATTGGAGGTGGGAAAGAGTGGGCAAACCATTTCCCCATTGCCATCCTTGAATCAGATTTTGGGAAACATGAAACTTGCTAAGTCTACCAAGTCCCTCAACCATAATGATAAACAAATAAAGAGAGGGGATCTCCCTGGCAAAGACCTCTAGAAGCCCCAAAAAGCTCTAACGGTTCACCATCAAGAAGGACTGAGAAGGAAGGAGTAGTAACATAGCTCAAAACCCATCTAACCCATTCTTGACTAAAGCCAAAAGCTAGAAGAACTTTCTGCAAGAAACCCCAATTGAATCTGTCATAAGCCTTAGCCATATCAAGCTTAATGAACATGGCACGTTCCCTGGAAGTACACATAGACTGAATAGCTTCGGAAGCAATAACTACCCCATCCAAAATTTGTTTTCCCACCACAAAACCCCCTTGTTCCTCAAAGATAACCATGGGAAGCCAAACTTTAAGCCTCTCTACTAGGAGCTTAGTAATGATTTTATAGACCACATTACAAAAAGCAATGGGCCTAAAGAAGTCCAACTGATTAGCCTCTTCCTTCTTCAGAATAAGGACTAAGAAAGTAGCATTCAAGGCCCAGAGCATTTCTTTGTTAGTATAGGACTCCTGAACCACATCCAAAAGGTCATGCTTGATAATTTCCCAAAATTCCTGAAAGAATTCAACAAGGAAAGCTCTGTAGTTCTTGTTGGTTCTTGTGTTGTTCTGCTCTCTTTGGTATTCAATAAAAATTTTACCCCTCTTTTAGTGATAATGAAGGGATGCATATACTAATAGGTCAATATGATGCAAGATGAAACTAAATGACAATGCAATAATGGATATGATTAATGGATAGAATAACAAGTCAATATTATGCAGGATAAAGCTAAATGACAATGAAATGATGAAAATGATTAATAGATAGATGTAACTTCCTCTTCTTTTTTCTGTTAGCACTTTAAAAGTAATATGAAGTCTTGATACAAAAACTGATACACAATTAAATTAGAGAATTATCAAAAAAAAATTATTAAGCCTACATAATTACTATTTTTTGAACTCTATATTCTTAAAAAACAGTTAAATAAGAATAAAAGATGAAAACAATTAGAACAATAACAAATCTATATTATAGAATCATTTGATCAACAAATGAAACTAAATGATAATACAGTTCCATGATAGATGAGATGCAAGAACAAAAGCAATGGAAGATAGAAGTAAAACTAGAAAATGAAATTGCGTATCAGGGGACTCACAAAACAAATCATACGGACCAAGTGAAGCTAATCCCGGTTCCAGGGGATGATTCGCCCGGTGTTTTCTTGACGCGGGAGAAGAGGACTAGAACAAGTGTATGTGTCTTCCAGTCAAAAGAATTTGTGGGAAATAGTTGGAAAGATTGCTTCATACGGTTGGAATTTGGGGCATAGAGCCATCTAATTGGTGTGGAGATAACATATCTGACGTGGAATTTGAGATAATCTCTCAAGAGAGAGCTTTGTCAGTGTATTAAAGCTGAGAAGTGGGTGTACTGGTTCTTGGCCCAAGCAAGCTCTGTTGGTCTAAACAATCGCTTATGTGGGCTGTAAATCAGTTGTTTTCTTTTTCCTGGCTGTGTGCTTCTCTGTTGTTGTATGCAATGGAGAGGATTCAGCTGGGAGTGAGGTATTGTCAAGGAATTTGCTGGACAATGGACTAGGCAGGACCCCTCAAATGGGGTCAGATTGCATGTTCCCTTGTGACTACTTGTGTTGATGTGCATTTGGAGATCTTGTTTGATCAATAGAGTTTACTGTGGTGATGTGACTTGTTTTTTTCTTTTGTTTTTTTGTTTTCTGTTGGTGGGTGTTGCAGATGGAGTAGTTGGAACCACTTTCATTGTGGAATCAATGAAAGCATTATTAAGGATATTGGTATGTAATGGCTAGTAAATTATCAGTCTAATCGAGGATTAATTTCTTTATTTAGATACTCAATCTCAATAGCTAACAATTTCGAACCTAAAAATTGCTGCTTATTTCAGAATCTATTATCAACTTCATAGAAATGAAGTCTTGGGAATCTTTCCAACGTCATTTTTTTTACTCTGTTTTCTTGGTCTCTGCAGCTGATGCAATGGTTTCATCTGACTTAAAGGATCTTGGATACGAATATGTGAATATGGGTAAATCTATTCTACTTGGACATAATTATAGGATTCGGAGCAAATTCTCTGCATTCTTCTAAGTCTACCTATGTTTAGAGATTCGATTATGCTATTGGAATCAAGGCTTGACAAAGCTTTGGGTCACTGCATTTCTAATGTATGTATTCTTGGTGATTTGATTTCTTCTGTGTATTCTTGGTGATTTGAATTCTTCATGTTGGATCAACCAGATGATTGCTGGGGGAGTCCAATTGGTCCAAAAAATGTGTGTACTGGCTTCCAACAGAGCTTTTTCTTTTATGATTTTATGTCTATGATTGTTCTCTGAGCAAGCCAGATTGCCAAGTAATTATATGTTGAATCTCTCTGATTTCACAGGGAAGATTGGTTGCAAACCGTACAACATTCCCATCTGGCATGAAGAAGCTTGCTAAATCTGTTCACAGCAAAGGTCTCAAATTCGGGATATATTCAGAAGCTGGGTATGGAAGTCATAGCTCTATAATCTGAAATTGTGCACGTTAAAAAGTATCATATCACTTATACTTACTCGTTGCTATTCTTACTGAATTTCTTTGACTTTTCAGATTCTATACTTGTCAGGCCGTACAGCCAGGCTCCTTAGGTTATGAACAAAAAGATGCAGATAAATTTGCTGAATGGGTACATCTACTTCATCCTCCTGCAAGTTTTGAACAAATGAAATGGACTATCTCAAATATGACAACTGCTTCACAGATGGCACTAAACCAGAAGTTCGGTATGTCTGTCCGTGTTATCCTTCAAGATGTACTTGGGTTATCCAAAGAGTGCTACAAATAGGATGTTGAATAAGATAAGAATGAAATTTGAATTGTTCTTCAATTTTGATTGTCTGAGGACCAATTAACTAAGTTTAGGTGTTATAAGGATAAATTGTTATCCAATCTTTTATGTGGATCACTTGGCAACTAAGCATATTTTGCATCAAACTACAGATACTTGAAAATGAGAGATGCACTTCGCAAAACAGGACGTTTAATATTTTACGCTCTCTGTGAATGGTAATGCTTTGAGCTATTTGGGGCATAGAATTGCAATTGATTATAAATCTAAATCTTCCTGTTAATGGCCAGGCCTGCTGCTAGCTGACATTATGTTCTTGCAGGGGAATAGATGATCCTGGTAAGTGGGGCGGGAAAGTTGGAAATAGTTGGAGGACAACAAATGACATTAGTGACTATTGGGATAGGTGGTGAAGTCTGCTTGTAAATATCATACTAAGACTAATTTTTTGATGAAATATTATATAGTCAAAATTGACTTAATTTTTTCTTAATGTTTAATGTTTAGGAATAACAAGATGATAAGCTCAATTCCAAATTCATCCGTTATAATAAGTATCAATTGCCCTTATGGTAGACAAACTGTTCTGAGCATGGGTAATTTGATGCAGCATGATTTCTAGAGCAGATCAGAACAACTTATGGGCTGCCTATGCAGGACCAGGTGGATGGAATGGTGAGAGCTTTCCCAATCAAAGAGAAAGGCAGCTGTTATCTTCAATTGTTTCTTTATAGTCACCACTAGCAAGTCCAGATGGTACCCATTTTAATTTCTGTAATCATTCATCTTAGCTTACTCCAAGGTTCAAATGCAGATAGTCGTTGTTTGGGTTTGAAAAGATTATAGTTTACATAAACGACCTTAACAAATAATTAATCACCCATTTTAAAGCCCTTATACTCTGTTACATTATCCTGACCTTATGCCACTCATTATGCATATTCAGATCCTGACGGGTTGGAGGTAGGAAATGGTAACATGACCACAGACGAATACCGTCTCTGGGGCCTAATGAAGGTACTCTTATTTTCAATTTAGTTAGGAGTAAATTAGTAGGAAATGTCATGTCAGATCTTAACCGGCCAGCGTTATAACTGGAGAAAGTTCGATTGAAGTGTTACCCGCGTTGAATCTCCATTAAGAAATTATCAATGTGGTCTGTTCAGGTGGTAGCCTTGGTTTCAGTCGTGGGTTTGCTTCGTCTGAGTGTTAGTTAAATTTAATCGAGACTTGATATTTTTTTCTTTGGGATCGATTGTGTAACAGTTTTTACCATCAACGTTTCCGATCATACTATTCTTTTGCATTCTGATGATAGTTCATATAGTATGATCCAAAACGTTGATACTAAAAACTATCACATAATCAATTATAGAAAAAAAAATATCAACTAATATAAATGGTGGAAATCTGATATACTCAATCAAGACTTACCCAATACACATAATTTATGAATTATTACATGCATTCTTAAACACAGACTAAAATGCAAGATACCTCTGAATCAAAAAGAAACAAATATATTAATAGAATTACAAGTATATACTCGACGATGATGATAAACAATTTGAAATGCCATTTCCTCTTAATCATGATTGCAGGCACCATTGCTGATTGGAAATGATGTAAGATCGATGAGTAAAGAGATAAAAGAGATTCTTGGCAATGCAGAGGTGATTGCAGTCAATCAAGGTAAGATGTTTTTTCAATGTATGCCCACTAGAAACGTTTGCATCTAGGTCTAGGTCTATATTCCAATCAAAGTAGTCCTACTCTACATTACCTTATTCAGGCTCGCAATAATAAATATAGTTCTGCAATTTGTATAATTTATGATGTTAGATCTTTTTAATCCTAATAATTTTTTATTATGATTGTTCTCAATCATATCACATTGAGCTATAATCAATGTTTCACTTTTATTTTAATGATAGATTATGTAATATAATTGGAAACATTGATTATATGTTAATAATAGACTATAGAATATAATCTGAAATATTGTTAAAAATAAAAAAATCTAATGCTATAAGAAAAAACTATCAATGAACCAAAGGAAGAAGATGAACTGACTCCTAATCCCCTATCTTCAAATTCTCTGCAGATTCATTGGGAGTGCAAGGCAAAAAAACAAAGTGGCCAAATATAAACATAAAGATGAATATCTTGAGGTACTCATGCTTATCACATTTTCATTATATAAGACTCCTTCACGGTATATGCCATTTACACATACATTTTGAACTTAGAAGCATTGTCAAATGGTTTATGCAGGTGTGGGCAGGGCCTTTATCCAATCATCGTGTGGCTGTAATCCTATTGAGCAGAGGTGATAAAAGAGCTACGGCGACAGCCTTATGGAAGTGGATTGGTGTCCACGCTGATGAACAAGTTGAAGTCGGGGACTTATGGAAGGTAATACAGTATTCTACAATCAAATCAAAATTTTAAATATATAGTTTTCACAGTCTATGCAAAGTTTCTAGGGTCGATTTTGTGAGTTTATATATTCCAATGATTCAGATGAAATTGTATGATCTATCATTAGAAAGTAAGATAATCAACAAGATAAAATGGTGGTTGTATTGTTTTCTCTTTTTGAGAGATCTTATGAAAAATCAACCTTTAATCAAGTAAACGTACACTTAATTTCTTAACCTTTCCATAACAAATCAAATTGGTTCATCCTCTGTGGAACAGTAATGATAGAAAGGACCTTTGAAGTAGTAATCTTTATATTCTGAATGCTGAAGATTTCAGATTAATGATGGATCATGGCGATGATATATTGATTTTGCAGCATAAAGATGAGCCAGGCACCAGGAAGGGCAGGCTGTCAGTGTCACTTAAACCACATGCTTCAAAAATGTATGTTCTAACAAGAATTCATCACTAAATCCTTGCCAATGAGATTTTTCTCAACACAAGTTGAACAGATTTTTGGTAGCGTTCATCTTGGTTGTTTATAAAATTAGTTCATGTCGGAAAAATCTGTAAGATTTTCCTGGCAAATAATTTCATTGTTGTAATAAAGTTGTCTGGGATCTTTCTGTCCTCCGACATCAGGCTGAAAAGCTTATGAATTATGTACAAGTTCTTGCATTTATAATAAAATCAACTGAGGAAATGAATTTTCTTGCCTAACGATCACTTGATGCCCAAAATATAAATCCTCAAAAAGACATTGAATGTCTTCTTGGTGGTTAATTCTTGATCATGACTCGATTTTTTTTATTAGAGAGGCCCTAATATAAATAAGTCTTAAGTGTTCAACTTTGATCAATTAAAAAACATCAATCTAACATTATTACCATTAAAAAAAAAAATTGGACTTGGTGGAGCTTGGTTAGTTGAGTTCTTTTTCAGAAAAATTTAAATTAAAATAATTAATTACACGTTCTTGTATCAAAAGTAAATATAATAGATATATTGATTGTATTTTATACTTTGTTTATTTCGGCTTGGTGTTTTGCATCTTTGGTGGAAAATATCACATTCTCTTCAGGAAACTATTCTTGTGAAGTGTGAGCTTGATGGGGGTATGGATCCGGTTGATCTTGCTATCTGTAATCGCCTCAATTTTCATCTGCAGGATGGGGCTGCAGCTCATAGGTTTCCTTCTATGTCCAGGCAGCTTCACCATCAGAGGAAGGGTCGGGTTAACCGGGATGGGCACTGGACTCCTCCTCCTTGTGGAGTTCTGAAAATTAACGCTGATGGTTCTTCCTGTGGGAATCCTAGTCCGGCTGGTATTGGCGGAGTGGCTCGTTGTAGTTCTGGGGATGTTAAATTTTTCTTCTCAGTTCATAAGGGTGATTATACTAACAATCTCATGGAAGCTCAGGCTATTTTATATGTTATGGAACAGTGTTGCTTGCGGGGATGGAGTAAGATTATCTGTGAGTCTGATTCCTAGGTGGTGGTGAACATGCTTTCTTCGCAAGAGCTTGAGGATGTTAGTTGGCAGCTGGCCAATATTGTTAAGCAGATTCTTTTCTTCTCTTCCTCTTTTCAGTTCATTAGGTTCATGTATATTCCTCGTGAATGGAATAGAACTGTTGATTGTTTAGCCAAATGGGCATCTAGTCATGATCTGGGTTGGAATATTAGGGATAGGAGGCAACTGTCCTTTGAGATGGTGCAAGAATTTGATGATTTTGTTGCTCAGGATCGAGCTCCTTGTTGAGCTCTCCTTGTTGTATTTCTTTCTGTCTTAATAAATTTTTACCCCTCTTTTTGCAAAAAATATACTTTGTATATATCATATTATATTGAAGTATTGTACCAAATTTAAGGCAAGATAAGATCTTTTAGATAATAAGAAATTAAATACTTATATGAGAAAAACATTTTAAAACTAAGCATACTCAAAGATTGACATATTAGTCTCAATGAAAAACATTCATATTAAATAAGAATAAATATTAAAAATAAAATTAGGCAAGAGTGGTAAATTGTGAGCCTCTTATTTCGGAGGTCTTGAGTTCAAATCTATTTGAGAGTAATAAATAATAATAATAATTAACCACAACACATAATAATAATTAATCTTGGCTTCGACCTCTTATCGATCAAAAGAAAAAAAATATTAAAATAAAATTACAAAACTTAAATCACACTTTAAACAAAAATGAATGATAAAAATTATATAAGGAAAAAAAAAGCTCTGCTCTGCATATGAAGCGAAAATGCTGAACTTTTACAAACCTACAAAAAACCTAGGGCAGTCGTTTCAACAAAGGAAAAAGAAGAGATTCATTCGGAAAGCCAACTCCAAGGACTTTCGATGGCAAAACACATCCTTAGACGCAGATCCGAAATGGTTTCACAAAGATATGCAATACAAGCATGATGACATATTTGCAGTGAAAACAACAAACAAATTTGCGGTCTTTGAACAACTCACAGGAGAAATCCCCAGTTAGCAACAAAACAAAGGGCTTCAATCTCTCTCAAAGGAAAACAATAGATGGGAACCTATGCCCGAAATCCCTCCCGCACACACAGAGTTTCTAGGTACTACCACTCATCATTCCTTCTTCATAGTTGAGCACTTAAACAAACAATTTAAAGTCTTCAATCTAACTAAATACGCACATTCGAAGCTAAATAAACCTTCATCCTATTCATTTTCGCCCCCTGCAATGCCCCATTCTGGAAGGCCTCCATCTAATCTAGAACCCCCATCTTCTTACATCCCTCCTCATCATAGGAAATCACCTTCAAACACTTCCCCCCCAACAAACCCTAATCCATCTGCTGGTTTGATCTCCTCGGTCAAAATAGTAGACAAACCTATTAAGATCTCCATCAAAGAAGTTGAAGATACCTAGAGTGAGTGTCTTAAGGGAGGAGTTTTCGCAATCTGGAATGGCCCTTTGAGAGATCTCCCGCTTTTATCTGACTAGTTGAAAGAAAACTGCGAGGACTAGGTAAGTATCTTCCATTATTCTGATAGAATTCTCTATCTCCATTGTGAAGAAGAATCTATTAAAAAGGCACTCACCGCAATTTCTGATTGTTTCTTCAATGGGGATATTGTCAAATTCATAGATTGGTTTCATGATTTCCATTTTAAAAAGTTAGACTGTATGATTCCTAAATGGTTTATTTTGCCTTCTCTCCCTCCGGAGTTGCTTCAAATAGATATTATTAAATCTATAGGATCTGTTGTCGAAGAAGTTTTAGGTATTGATTCTTCATTTTATTACTGTAATAATATTAAACTACTTATCAATACCAAATGTAATCATCCTTCTAGGTTTCAAAAGAAAGTAATTACTAATAAAGCTTCATATGATCTTTGCTTTCATATCTATGAAGGAGATATAGCTGATATTCTAAAATTTGATGAATTTCATAAAATTAGACCCAAAATCCTTCCTCAACAGCAGCCAAGAAGAAGCTGAAAAAAATAACAAAAGTAGTATTATTGAAGAAAGGGAGAACTATTTACTATTTAATGGTGAAGCAGACAACTCAAAAAATTATACATCACACAAGGAAACAAACGAATTGGAGAAGATTTCGACAGAGGATATGGCAGAGAAATCTCCTCCACAGGCTAACAAGAAACTATGCAAATTTTGGCAAACTCCATCAGTGTAGTGCCTACCCTAGTTTGTATTTCGCTATGATGGATTTTCATATTTTACTTTGTGAGTCCTTGGTGTATTTCCTATTAATTAAGTCTAATTAAAAGATTTAATTAATGACTTAATTAAATGAAAAATTAATATGATATTTTATTATTTAGTTTTATTTAATTAATTGAGAAATTAATTAAATTAAAGAATTAAATTTGGAGATAAAAATTATAAGTTCAAAGTTGGAACGTGATAATATTTATTTAACTTAATAATAATATGTTTAGTGTTCATTTTTAAATAAATGTTAAATAGTATTATTATTTAAGTTAATAAATATTTTATTAATTAAGTTTCAAAAATAAATTTTAAAGTGGGAAAATAAATTAATTTATTAAAAATGGCATGATTGCATGATAAGTGCATGAGATTTAAAAATAATAATAAATTAATTTTAAAAGGAGTCAAGTGAATATTAAATAAAAAAATTTAATTAAATAAATTAATGTGCATTATTTTAATATTTATAGGAGTATGCGAACTCTCATGAGTTGTCATGTTGACAACACAGGAGTTTGTACTCTAATTATGCACGTGTTGTCTACACTTAGGAGTTAGCATATTATTTAAGCACATGGTGTCTACAACATCCTAGACACCTCATAATGTTTATCTTCTTATCGTGGAAGTTATGTGCTTAGTTGTCATGCTTATCTCCTAGTTCTTTCTAGACACATTCTAGATGCATCTTAGAGGCCTTTATATACAGGCTCTCCTAGTGTGTATGGACATCCTCTTATGCTTCTACAAGCACTCCTAATCACTTCAAGGGGATTTCGGTTCTTGAAGGAATTGCGAATGTTGGAGAAGGAAGGAATTTGCGAAAAGGAGAAGGTTCTAAGAGGAGGAGCTTCTCTACGATTTTCTGAGGCATAACGATTTAGCATCAATATCCAGGTAGGCACTCGTGATTATTTCGCATACTCTATTACGCTTTCTCTTTCTCTTCCTGTCTTCATCATGTCTGTTATGTGTGTCTGAATAATTCTCTATGAATGAATCTTCAATTTTGTAATTCAGGCATGCATATTGTGTCATTCAATTATGGGAATTAAAAATATTATTGCAATCTTCCCTTAGTAGAGTCAAGATTTGGGAATTGATTCGAGTTTGGGTTCGAATTAAAATAGAATCTTATTATTATGCATTAGTTTTATATGATTTAATTAACTAATCTAATTTAATTTAATTTAATTAAGATTAGTTAACAGTAGAAGGAGTCTAATTAATTATTAGTCAATTTTAGTAAATGGATTTTTAAATGAAGGAAAATTAAAAGAAAAGAGATATTAATAAGTGTTTAGTAGAATTAAATAATTGAATTATTAATGAGATTGATTTTACTTAAAATCAATGAAGATTATTTTAAATAAATGATTTCCCTTGAAGTATTTTAAGGAAATTGTAAATTAATTATTTGAAAGTTGATAAGTACTATTCTAATGTTTTGAATAATGTGAATGATTTTATCTAAAAGTCAATGGGAACTAGTTCAATGATTTAAATAAGTAAATAATTATCTTCTGATTATTTTAGAAAATTTTTTAAATTAATGGAGGGATAATTCTATGCATTATTTGAAAAATAAATCGATTGACTTGTAGAAGAATCTTATACTCTTGAAATATACTTGAAATGAAAACTGAAATCTCATATTTGGCTTAACCAGGTGATTGCAAAAGTAAATCAAACATGTGATTGTATCTTGTTCTTTATGCTATATGAGTGTTGGGGTTTGGGTGGTCCTAGAGTGTTGACCAGTTAGGACGTCTACCAAAGGCTTGGGAGTTATGTGAATGTGATGGCATGTTGATGTTATTTGATCTCGATTCTTTTTAAAACCCAATTCATGGTAATGCAATGGCATGCTCTATAATGTATATGAATTATTGTTGTTATTGTTTTCCAGTTCCTTGTGTGAAGCTAAGGTGTTTTGAATGATTTGATCTTGATGATGTCATGTTGTGACATGTTTGATTGGGTCATCTTGGAGTCCTTGATCAATATTATTTTGGGATACTCTCTGGTTGCTCATGGAGAACCGATGAATATTATGGATTATCATTTAATGCCTTTCAGTTGCTTGTAAAGAACTATTGTGAGTATTATGTTTGTCTTTTTGTTGCGTTTCAAATTACTCGTAGAGAGCTGATGTGAATATTGTGGATTATCTTTTGATATTTTCCAGTCATTTGTTTAGAACTGAGATGATTTTGTATGGCTCTTTGATTGTTATTCTCATGAAACTTGGCCAAACTAGGGTATACACCTAAGGTTTTGTGAGATATCCTTTATACTATTTACGGTTGGGAGGAACCGTGCACTTAGTTAGTTGTGTTTGTGATGTATGGTTATACTTTACGATGGATGTTTTTATCTTCTATGATGATGTATCATGTATGAAATTTAGTTTCATTTACTTTATTGCACTTGCATCATGGATTAGAATAGGATGATGTACTTTATTTCACATATGTATATTATTTTATGCTTTTCATACCCTGTGGCATGTACAGTGGATGATTGAGCTCTCTGAGATGTAATTTATTAAGGGACATTTGGAACCAAAGTATATTGTTTTAAGAACATTAGACCTTTTTATTATTAATTCATGTGGATGTGGTATTAGATGGAAATTATTATTAGGTGATTTAATTGTGATTCAACATTAAGGGATCCTTAAGGAATGTAACCTGTTATGTATGTTCATGTATACTTTTAGTTGAATGTCGTTATTGCTTCCGCTTCTATGTGTATGTTGTGAATGGTTTAACTTTCATATTTCAAAAAAAAAAAAAAATTGTTTGGCAAACTTAGTGAAAATTTAGGTTAATTCTTTTGGATCCCTTGGCGGGGCGTTACAATCAGGTTCAAAGACCTCTCCATTCACTTCCAGCAGCAATCATCAAAGTAGAGAGATGAATTTAAGCACGACAGATAAAGTGCCAATACAAGAATTCCAAGAGTTTCTAAATAATGAAAATACCCTAGAGTCTCCAATGGAGGAAATGAACATAACAAACGTTGGGTCAGTGCAAGAAATTGGGTCTCACTTTTGGTGAAAAAGTGGAAGTGTTTTTCCTGTTTTTGAAATTTTTTGTCAATTGATGTCAAAATTTGAGGTATTTAGAGATTGAATATTAAAAAAACTCTAGATATAAAAAAATTTAGTGTTCAGAATCTAGTTTTTGAATATGTAATTTATTTGTATACCCATATAATAGATTTTTTTTTGGTATGGATCTTTAAAAACTACTTTTTCAAAATGCCTGTTTCAGGACCATACCACGCTCATGTACGAACACCATAATTTGACACAAATAAATGATTTTTTGCAAATCCTTTTAAAGGGAGTTACCTAATACACCTAAGATTGATGACAATATTTTTTCTTAATTTTTTATTAAATAAATTTTTTTTAATTAATTATTAATTGGCTATAAAGGTAAATTTTAAAACCTCTCGTGTACGGACCACATAATTTGATGAAAATCTCATTTTTTTCAATTTTTTTTTAAACATCAAAAGAATTGTATGTAGATTGATGACATATAAATTAATTTATGAAAAATTATAAAATAAAAAAGTTATTAAAGTTTTAGTCAATGTCACTTTTCAACTTTTAGGAGATAGCTTTGATTAATAAATAATGGAAAATAGAAAATAAACTAATAACACTATAAAATTTACATTTTTGAAATCAGAACAATAAGACCTATAATGGGTTTTTGTCTCGTCAAAAAATTCAATGGGAATGACTATAAAAAAATTACGACAATACCATAAATTGTCGATTAAATGCCTTAGAAAAAAAAGGATCACAAAGGCATGGCTTAGTGGGACCAAGCCTATGCCATGCCTTTCCCCAAGGCAAAACCCCATGCGAAATTCGAGAGCCATACCAAATTCTCGCTCATGTCTCAAGAATCGGGCACCTGATTTGTAATTCAAAAATCGGGTGCCCGATTGCTTTAAACCGTTGTACCCGATTGTTTAAAAATTGGGTACCGAATTTTTAAAGAATTGAGTGCTAGATTTTTATGCAATCGAGTACCTATTTCTAATGTACCCGTTGGGCCCCAAAAGCTGCTCCAGCGATCGAATTTCAATGATTGAAATGATTGAATAATAGTTTTGATCTGCAACAGCAAATTCTGTCATGCTTTTTTTTTTCTTGTCCTCTTATACAATTTGCAAGCTAGTGATTTAAATTCAAAATTGGTGCAAACATGGGATCAAAACAACGAAGAAAGAAGAAAGCAAAAGTTCTAACAGATGAGGAGATTGCAGCAAATAAAGAGAATGAAGCACAACGTCAACGAGAAAGAAGACAGAGAATTAGAGACTTGAACAATGTTTCAAAGGAGAAAGACATTAAGGATACCACGATGGATAAAGAGGTCAAAGAAGAGAACCCAATACAAGAAAATTCAGGTGCACATTCTAATCATGCATTCAATACAAGTGTGTCTCCAAACCCTCGAATTTTCTCTCATGATGAAATTGGTGATTTTTTAGAAGCAGATTACGATTTAAACGATTTAGATTTTCTTTATGAGAAGCAATTGTCAAACGATCATGCACAAAACACTCCAATTGAAATGCCTGCCCCTAAGAAATACCAAGAAAATTTGAAAATGATATTCAAATCCCAAATAACAGTGAAAATAGTAAAGTGTCTAAAAATAAAAATTGCATGAATGTAGACATAGAAACACCAACTACTGAACAAACATGTCAGGATGATAGTAAAGTGTCTGAACATAATTTTCATATTCCTAATGATGTGTTAGATAATCTTGAGGGATTGGTTTCATGGAGACAAATTAGGACACATGCTAATAGATTGTATAGGCATTTGTTTTATAATAAGAAATTTGGGTTTCAATGTCAGCTAATGTTGCAACTAATTAAAATGTCTAAAATGCAAAAAGTAATGAGAAGGTTGGGAATGTATGCAAAACCCAAGAATAAAAATGAGTCTTTAAAATAAGTTGTATCCACTGTTGCTAGTGCCTTTGATGTTATCGAAAAGAGAATTCAGTCTAAAGATAATAATGCAACACGATGAGCAATAACAACAGCTTTAGTTAACAAATCAACATCTGACAAAAGATTGATTAGCAACATAAGTGGATATCTTAATGTGAATCGTTAGACTTTAGAAAGAGCTGTAAAGAGACGGGTTAACTTTGAATGTGATCCAGCAAATATTTTATGCAAATATTTTATGGACTTCTAGTGGTAGACTCCCGAGATGTGATATGAAACTTACTAGTGAAGTCAAAAGTTTGATTGAAAATTTTTGGCATGATAATACAAGAGTATCACCTAATTCAAGAGATGTTCTTAAATTGAGAATTGGGTCAAAAATACGTGATCCACATCCTAAACACCTTTTGGACATGACTCAAACTGAATTGTTTAAAAAATTTGTAGATGGTAAGGTATTAAATATTACCAATAGTCACATATCTTTTGAAAAGTGTAAACCATGGTATGTAAGGATTAACAAGGAAAGAATCACATGTTGTCATAAAACTCATATTCAATTTCATTACCACTATGATGTATTTCAATCTATACGTGGTACCATGCATAGTAAAGAAATGTTGCAAGAATGTGGTATAAAAATACCACCTCAAACTATAAAAGATTTCATATCAAGTTTGTTTTGTAAGCCACCTAATGATCAATACTTCTTTTCAATGCATGTCTTTCTAGTACATGTGATATGTGTGGCAATCTTTCTTTGTTAGATGAATGTTTGCATAAAAATGCTTTGACTACTTTTGGACAACAATTAGTTGAGGTAAAAAGATTCAAAACTATTGAATATCCATTGAAGGATGGGAAGATTGGAAGAAGGTGTGATCTAGTTACAGATAAAGTTAGTTGTCATGCATTTATGGATGATTTTAAGAGTGTGATCATACCAAAATATGTTAAACACTCTCAATATTCTAGATGGCTTGATGGACAATTTCGCATATGTAAGAATACATTTCCAATTGGTACTATACTTTCAGTTGTTGACTTTGTAGAGAACTACACACTTGCACCACAAGAAGAGGTACAACCACAATATTACAATTCAGTGCAAGTAACAATTTATGTTCATATAGTTTATAGGCATGCACCTGATAGTACAGAGGAGGATCAAAAAATATTGAGAGAGTACCATTTTAATTAAAGTGATAATAAACTCCATTCATCTGAGTTTGTCCAATATTGTTTCAAGGTTTTTTATGATAATTTAAAAGAGAGACAAATTCAAATGACACAACATTGGATATGGTCAGATAATTGTACAGGACAATTCAAGAATGCTAGAATGTTCTATTGGTTGAGTAGGACACATAGGCAAACTAACATCCAACATTTGTGGAGTTTTTTTGAGGCTGGACATGGTAAAGGAGAACATGATGGTGTTGGTGCATGCGTGAAGAGAGCCCTTAGTAGAGAGCAATTAAAATTTGAGGAAAAAGCTAAATTCAAAAATGCACATGAGATTGTCGAATGGTGTAACAAATATTTATACACGGGATCAAGTCAGAACTCTACAATCAAACGTTTCTTCTACCTAGTTGAAGAAAATAATATCCCTTCAAGATATGATTGTGATACAATTAGTGGGTCAGCTAAATGGCATTCATTTAGGAGTTCAGATTCTAACACTTGGACTATATGGACTAGGGAGCTTGCTTGTTTCTATCAATTTTGTCTTGCAGGTGAATGGGAAGAATGTGAGAATACAGAATGGGTTGAAGATTGGCAACAAAGATCATTAGCACCTACTAACACGCATTTTGAAGATGATATAGTAAATGAAAGCCAAAATGTTACTTTTGCATCAGAAGACTATGATCGTATTTCAGACCTCATAGAACCTGGTATGCACAATTTAATTAGATTTTTTTGTGATCTCATGCTTCAATTTATATAATTTGCATATGTACACTCATGTGATTAAAGTTTTTCTATACTTTATCTTATCTTGTAGGACATGTTTATGTTGTTATTGCACCTAGTGATAATGATGAACAGACTAAGTATTGGCTAGCTAGATGTGTGGAACCTAAGAAAAAATTGACATGTCATCAAGTAGATGATGATGGTTTTGAGTATCCAATCAGGTCTGTCGTTGTAGTTGGCACTTGGCTACATAGATACCTAACAAGAAGAAATGGTTTGCCAGCATTTGAAGACTACCAAACCGAAAAGAAGATTTTACACTATTCTCATTTGGTTGTGGCAACAAATATCAAATTAGAAAGATACAAAGGGAGACCCGCCAATAAGGTATTATTGACAATTTCAATGGACGAGCACGAGACAATCATAGATGCATTGCAAAAGAGAGAGGATGCAGATGGTACAATGGGATGACTACATTTAAATCAAACACATGTAAGTTTTTCATTATTGTATTTTATATATATATATATATATATGTAATTATATAATTTAATTACATGTATGTTTGTGTTGTCAATACCAATTTAGAGAACTTATATACCTCTTATTCAGGTCTCAATTACAATTTGTGCAAATGTAAATGTTAAAGTGGATTGAACATCAACATCTTGTGCAATTTCACATAGTAAGTACAATGTTCAACAATAAAAAATAAAGAGGATGCAAGAGGAAACCCTTTCATAATTGATCTAGAGAGTCCTAAAAATTATGATCTAACCCCATTAATTTCTTTACTAAAACCCTGACACCAATCATAAGCGAGGACACCATTTGACGTAATATTGGATGGAGGGCTTGCAACATCATCATAGTGAAACTCCATTCCACCCTTTTGTAGACATTTTCATAATCAATTACTTGAGCACATGCCTACACTCTATCCTAGAAATGTTTCCCAATCCAAAGTCTTCCAATAGGTTATCAAGTTCTCTAATATGCATAAATATCCTTAACAAAACACTTTTGTGTAGGGTTAATGATCTTGGGTAGGATATCTTCTAGTCTAGAGGCTAAGACCTTGGCAATAATTTTGTATGATATGTATTTAGGAGTGTCCTATCTCTAATTTTTAATGAGATTCTTATCTCCCCTTGGGGATCAATTTTATGAGCCCTCCATTGATTACTTGACCTAGGGATTTTATGAGCCCTCCATTGATCACTTGATCAATTTTATGAGCCCTCCATTGATTACTTGACGTGGGGGTTTCTCATTACTAATTTTTTGGATGGAGGAGCTGATTTATGATAGAAATGAGTTTATCACTTGGAATAATGTATCTTCATTCTAGGAATGATGGTTCTCATTTTATCCCTATCTTCTAAATCATTTTGAAATATCATCGTCTTCTAATCAAAAAAATTGATAGTAAAATTAGGAAAAAGATCCTACTGTATATATCACTAGGGGATGGGTATTTCTTTTTATAGAATAAGGCAATATTTTGTTATGTGGCCTTCCATTCTACAAAGGCAATAAAAATTTAGGCTACCCATACAGGAAAATAGGAAACAAATAGGGGAATCTCCAGTCTCCAAAAAAAACTTTTAGGCACTTCCAACCCAAGATAAATAGAAATTAGTCCACCCTAACATAATTATCTAGTTAGGGATTGGGGTGTTAGAGTGCTTCAATACCCTCCTAATTAGATATTACATGATGAATACTCACTTAGGATATAAAGGTTTAGGCATCCAGTGGAAAGACAAGTTATTCACTTCTTTAGATATATACTTAGGTATCCAAGGGTGTAGTCCAGGGTCCTACTCGCACTGATGTGGAAACCTCCACCTCTTGATGGTGAGGGAGGGTTACTTAATTAGATGCCTAATTCGTTCAAGTCTCTTCTAATTTTTTTATGATGTATCATTTTGAGACCTTGATATCAATGTTTAATTAGTTTTAGGATTAGGGTTCAATTTGGTTTGTACTGTTTGATTAGCTTTACATGCTTAGGTTTCAATTAGGACAAGAGTTAATAAATTGAATTAAGTTTTAAAGTGCTAAATTTGGTTTTAGATATGGAATTATAGTTAGAGCTTTTAGATTAAAAACCAACATTAATTCAAAAAAGTTAGGTTTGAATTTTGTTTTAAAGTGTTCAATATATTATTAGTTCTAGTTTAGGGTGATTTGGTTTAGTCTTAAGGTCAACGTTTAACTTGGTTCAATCTTAGGGTAATGGTTCAATTTGGTTAATGGTTGGGGAAAGAATTTAAGGTTAAATTCAAGGTTTCTACTATTAAGTTGGGATATATAATTAGGTTTATGATCATGGTTTAATTCAATTTGGTTTATAAGTATAATATTAATTAGTTAAGGGCCAGGCTTACCTTTCAATCTAGTTTGATATATTCAATTTGGTTTAGGGTTAACACAGGGGTTAGTTTATTTTAGTGTTAAATATTAAGATATAATGCTTTGATATCACTCATTTTTTGATATTTTGATTATATCACCCCTATACATGTTGATAACTTATATGCGATGAATCTTACAAATATTATTTGATCTCATTATATGTGTCATGGTAATTTTTTTTAGTTTATGTACATGAGATGCTCCTATATATGGTATTTTTCTTTTCTTATAATATATAGTGTTAAATATATATAAATTTACCTAAGTACCCTTCTTGATTATCTATGATGGACATGTCGTAAATGACATATCTCTATATGATTCTTTTGATATGATATGCATGGATAATATATATGTAATGAAAATTATAAATCCTTCCTATGCAAAAAATGATGTAATTAGATATGTGTACAAATGTTTTTAGATTCACATGTACATGACATGTAGATGTAGATATGATGCTCCTCTAGGATAATTTAGTTTAAATCATAAATAAGGTTACAATTGTAGGGTTTGACATTTATAAAATTAGTACTCAAGGTAAGATAGGAAAGTTATTTAATTATTTATATATTACCTGGTGTAGGTTTTAGAAAATTAAGATTAAGGTTAAGATGATAGTAAGGGTTATGATTAGAGTTAAATTCAATAAAAATTGACATTATAGTTAATCCTAAATGACGCCTAGCCAAGGGATCCAAAGAACTAATCAAAAGTTTTACTAAGCAAGCAATAACATACATACAATAATTTACATTTATAAAAAACATGAGAGATTGCATTCCTTAATGAGCACATTTACATTTCATTTTTAAATAATTATAAGTACACTAAAAGTAAAATAAATAACACATCCACATGAAAAAATATTAACTACTTCAGTTCAATCCATTTAAATAATTTATATATACATTTGTTCTTAATGTCACTGGCAAATTAATTCGGAATGCACAATCATCCACTGTACATGTCATAGGGTATGAAAGGCTAAAAGAATATACATTTATAAAATAGTTTACATCATCCATTTTCGAGCCATGAAACAAAGTACAATACAATTTAAGTAAAATCATTTTAAATACTAGAAGTTTTTTGTTTGGATCCCTTGGCGGGCTGTTATGTGATTAAGTACTTAGTTATATATGTTTAGGGTTTTATTTATATGGTTAGGTCGAGATTATAGTTTAAACAATGAATTCAGGTTGAGGTTATATGGTTCTAGGTCGAGGTTATATTTATTTGTAAAATTACATGTTTAAACAATGAATTTACATATAACCTAATCATTCAACATTGTAATAAATACATAAATTAAATACATTTCAAAACATCTAAAATAATAATTTTTAAAATAAACATTTACGAAACTATATTTTAATTAACAAATACAAAAATTTAAACATCTACTCATTAACAATGTAAATTTACAATTTTATGTATATAAAAAATGAAAAAAAACAATAAATTAACATACATATTAAATTGAAAATTAAAAAAAATAAAGTAAAATAGTATAAAACGTATTAAAATACCTGGTGTATCAAAAACTAGCAGCAAGGGGGTGGTCGGTAGGGCTGAAAATCAGGCTCCTGTGTGTATCTCTAATCGGGCTCCTATTTTTGAGGTCATGAAAATGACCTCAAAAATGCCAAAAAAGAGGTTAAATAAAGTCTTACAAATCGAGTACCCAATTTTTAAAAATTGAGTACCCGATTTTTAAAAAGTCGAGCGCCTGATATTTGAGCACCTCGGGCACCTGATCCGCTTTTAAATATTGGGTACCCAATTTTTGAAATTCAGCTCGAGTGCCTGAAGCTTAATTTTAGAAATGGCTACCCAATTTTTTAAAAATCGGGTACCCATTTTTTAGAAGTACAATTTCACGGATATGACTTTCGTAGAATTGCAACCCAACTTCTTACGGTCACCCCACTGAAAAAGATAGGCTGAACTTCCTAATAGATCAGCTGGTACAGGTCTTTTGTGAGGAAAACATTGAAGATAGTACAAATGCCCAAAAAGAGGAATTAATTAAAGAAATTCTCAAACTGGGAGGGAAGAACTACACGTACGAAGATTTAAGGAAAGATTTGTTAAGAATTGAAAGGGAGGATCATAACATAAGGCAATCACAACTAAGGGAACAAGTTGAGTAGAAGGAGCATAAGGACAAAAATGACAGCAATAATGGCATAGTGGGAACAGATCCAGATTTGGAAAACCATTTTGATACGGTATGTCAAATGATAAAAGAACGGGTTCATGAAGAAAAAGAATGTAACCCTAAAAATATATTTGGTGATGCCAAAATGGTGGAAGCTAACCTAGATCAACTAGGAATTCAGATGAATCAAGAAGGGATGAAATCCCCTATCTATGGCAAAATGAAGGGCAAAAGAGGCAAAAAATCATTAAAAGAACTCAGAGAAATAGATGGGCATAGCAAAGAGCAACAGAAAATTGATCAGATTTTCAATGTTGGGAAGGGGAAGTGCCTTCCTGAAGAGCAATGAGGATCACGTCATGGAATGCTAGGTGAATTAATGCCCCTAGCAAAAAGAGGTTATTAAAAACTAACCTCAACTCTTTTGATTATGAAATTATTCACTTCCAGGAAACTAAACTTGATAAAAAAGAGATTCCTAAATTAGATTATAAATTCATCATCATTTATATTTATGGGCCCATTACCAATCTCGGTAAGAGATTAGTATGGGAAAAAATTGGCTCTTTTATAAATAATTTTAAAGGTAATTTGTTCCTATTAGGAGGAGACTTCAACACAATTCTAAATAATAATGAAAAAATGGGTGGTAATCAACATCTATCGCAAGCGTCCAAGGATTTCAAGGCTTGGTGTGACTCCCATAGCCTAATAGATATACCAATTAGTAATGGAATATATACATGGAACAATATGAGACAAAATTTTGCATATATAGCAGAGAAATTAGATAGGTTCATGATTAAAGGGAATCTTGATGCTAAGAATCTGAATTTTCACTCATCCATGCTTCCTATTGCAGGCTCTGATCACTTTCCAGTCATATTCAAATTTTTAGAACCACAAAAACCCACCAGGAAGCCATTTAAATGTGAGAAAATGTGGTTTTTGGACGAGAATTTCATAAGTAAAATCAAAGAATGGTGGGCACAGGATAAATTTGAAGGATCTAAGATGTATGTATTTGTAGCCAAAATGAGGAAGCTTAAGGAAAGAATCCTCAGATGGAACAAAGAACACTTTAATGATATATTCAAAGAAAAATTAGATATAGAAAATCAATTAAAGGAATTAAACTCATAAGTGATTAAAAAGGGGATGGATAATGATAGCTATATGCAAGAAAAAGAATTACTGGCAAGGCAAGAGGATATCCTAACCAAAGAAGAAGTCTATTGGAGACCAAAATATAGAGAGAAATGGTTAGATGAGGGAGACCAGAACACAAAATACTTTCATAATTCTACCTTATATAATAGATCTAAAAGTAAAATATTGGCTATTAAAAATCACACGAGCATTGTATCAGATAAACCTAGTGAAATAGCAAAAATCTTCATTAAAAATTTTTAGAATATTTTCAACAACTATGAAGGATCCAATAGAATAGCTCAGGACAAGTTACTAAAAGTAATACCTAAGATGGTCACTATGGAAGACAACAAGGAGTTAAATAAACCCATCTCATTAGAAAAAGTCAGACTAGTGGTTTTTGAAATGAATCCAGACAAATCCCTGGGCCCAGATGGCTTCCAAGTTTTCTTTTATCAAAAATGTTGGGATATCATAGGCATAGACCTTTGGAAAGCAATTGAAGCATCTAGGAATGGGGGTGCTCTCTTATCAGGAATTAACCACTCATTTATTACCTTGATTCCCAAAAAGTCAAAACCAGAAACCCCAGGAGATTTTAGACCCATTGCGCTTTGCAACACTGTGTACAAAATATTCTCTAAAATTTTACCCAAAAGGTTAAAGAAGATTCTACCCAAAAACATCTCAGAAGAACAAACAAGTTTCCTGTCAGGCAGATCCATCCTAGATGGTATTATCACCATCCAAGAGACGATTCATTCTGCTAGTAGGAATAAAGAGCCAAGTATGTACCTAAAATTAGATATACAAAAAGCTTATGATATGGTGGATTGGAGATTCCTCTATAAAGTTATGGAAGCCTTTGGCTTCTCCACCAATGGATCAACCTTATCTATAAATTCATATCAACCCCTAAAATCTCGATTCTCATCAATGGAACACTAGAAGGCTTCTTTGACACTCCCAGAGGTATCAAACAAGGGGGGCCTCTATCCCCTTCCCTATTCATCATTATGGTTGAAGCTTTTGGAAGAGTAGTGACCGATGCATACAACAAAAAGAAAATATCAGGCATCTCGGTTACTCAGAACATGCCCAATATCACCCATCAGCAATATGCTGATGATTCGATATTGCTAGGCAGAAGTAGGATAGATGAGGCCTTGGGTCTTAAATCCATCATTAAAGCATATATGGAAGCTTCAGGTCAAAAAGTCAATGAGAACAAATCTAAGATGTACTTCTTGAATACGAAACTTACAATGGAATAGCAGATCTGCGATATCATGGGATATAAGAAAGGTCGATTCCCCTACAAATATTTGGGAATCACCCTTGAAAAAAGATCAAAATCTGACAAAGTGTGGAGTAATACCTTGGAGAAAATGGAGGCTAAGCTTGGTGGTTGGAAGGATAAATGGTTAACAAAAGCTGGAAAATGTACTAAGATCATATCAGTATTATCTGCCATCCCAATCTTCCCATTATCTTGCCTGCCTTTGTCCAAAAGGAACCTTTAGAAATTTGAATCCAAAATGTGGAATTTTCTTTGGAAGGATTTTGAAGAGGACAAAAAATTGGCACTTATTAAATGGGAGAAAATCTGCAAACCCAAGAATTTGGGGGGGCTAGGGATCAAGAATCTTTAGTGGCAAAATGAAGCCCTTGAGGCAAAACTAATCTGGCATCTATATAAGAATAGAGATAAAAAATGGGCCAAGATATTATATAATAAATATCTAAATAAGAAAGACCCTCTTTCTATCTTTAGGATCAAACAACCCCCAAAAGGGTCAGAATGCTAGAACTTTTCAATCTTTCTCTAAGTATTTGTCTTGGACTATTGGGAAGGGCAATGAGGCACTGTTCTGGGAAGATTCATAGGATGGTCATCCTCCTTTGCACAGGCATCACACAATTAAGGACCTCAAAGAAAAATTGAGTTCTTTGTGGGGTACCAGGGTCAACAATTACAGAACCTTAGTCTATGAGGATGGGATTCCAAAATGGGTGTGGAAATCCTTGGAGGGTTTAGACATGGATACCGAATTAATTAATTATTACCAAAATTTGTTAGAGGAGAGAAGGATAAGGCAATCTGAGAAAGAAGATGAACTGATATGGGCAGCCTCTAATGATGGTAACTATAGTGTTAAGGGGGGGTTATAGGGCTATCCTAAATTTCCAAAGATGGAATGAGGTGGAGATTCCACTCAAGTTATGTTGGGACTCATCATGTCTCCCAAAAGCATGTTTCTTCTTATGGTTGGCATTCCAAAATAGAATTTCAACCTTGGATAGGTTGAAGAAGCTAGGCACACAAGGTCCGTCTAGATGTTTTTTGTGCAAGAATAGTAGTGAAGACACTAATCATATTCTTTTCAGTTGTACCTTCTCCCTAAAGCGTTGGGAATGGCTTAGGAGCATGTTGGGTTGGTCTACTCCATTTTCGAACTCTTTGCCTAACCTGCTTAAGGGTTGGCCCACCGACTAGACCAAGGGCATATACAACAAACTATGGAACATATGCACGTCCATTCTAATATGGGAAATCTGGAAGGAAAGAAATCAGTGTATCTTTCGCAACCTTGAATTAGGGTCGGAAGAACTAATTTCAAAAATTGAAGCTAGTATTGTGGAAACCACTAATTCGCACCTCAGAAAATCCCAGAAAGAGGAAGGTTCCTTCTCCATATGGGATGAGCAAATACAGAAAAACTGGTTTAAATTGATTAACCCCCCACTGGTGTATTGGAAATCTAGTAAGGAGGCTAGAGCAAACTGTAAATGGGCCCCTCCCCAAGAAGGGTGGTTCAAATTGAATTTTGACAGTGCAGCCCAAGGTAATCTGGGAAAGGCAGGTATTCGTTGCATCATAAATGACAAGGATGGCCATTGGATAGCCAAAAAAGCAATGTCCACTCAGCCTACCTCGAACAATCTAGCATAATTAGAAGCTTTGAAACAAGGTCTCCAATTATGTCATACTTTAAAGTTAACCAAAGTCATCATTGAGGGAGATTCACAAATCATCTTAAATGCTATTAGAAAAAGGTCTACACCCAACTAGGTACTTAACACCATGCTTGAAGAGGTCCTAGCCCTCTTGGACAAGCTAGCAGAATATAGGATTTGTCACATTTTTAGGGAAGGTAATCAGAAAGCGGATAAATTAGCTAACTTGGGGACGAATGGGGTCAAGTCTACTATTATTAAGGACTTGTCTTCCTCGTCTGTAGAATGATGGAGGGGTTCCTTGGGTCTGTCTAGCCCTCCTCCCCCTCTTTCCCGTTGGACTCTCTCATGGTGGTTGCAGACGCTATGTGATGCTATCACTGGTGGATATTGCCCTATATATATATATATATATATATATATATATATATATATATATATATATATATATATTCTCATATATATATTTAAATAGCTATATATAACATTGTCCTTTATTACTCATTTAGGCTTATCCATTCTTATATAAACAATCATTTTATATATATATGTGTGTGTGTGTATATATATGTATACATATGTATATATATATATATATATATATATGTATACATATGTGTATATATATATATATATATATATATGTATACATATGTGTATATATATATACATATATATGTATACATATGTGTATATATATATATATGTATACATATGTGTATACATATATATATGTATACATATATATGTATACATATATATATATATGTATACATATGTATATATATGTATATATACATATATATATATATATACACACATATGTTTACATATATATATATATATACATATATTATATACATATATTTTATATATATATATATATATGTATGTATGTATGTATGTATATATATATATGTATGTATGTATGTATGTATGTATGTATGTATGTATGTATGTATGTATGTATATATATATGTATGTATATAAATATATATATACATACATATATATATACATACATATATATATATACATACATATATGTATGTATATATATATATATGTATGTATATATATATATATATATGTATGTATATATATACATATACATACATATATATACATATACATATATATATATATATATGTATATATATACATACATATATATATACATACATATATGTATGTATATATATATATGTGTATGTATATATATATGTATGTATACATACATACATACATACATACATACATACATACATATATATATATATATATATTCTCATATACACCTATACATTCATATATACATACAGATATATATTCTCTTTGACATTCAGACATAAATATAGGCTTATAAAAATATATATTTAGTTTCTACCTTTACATGCATACGCTCTATTTAAGTCATATTTTACATTCACACATACACACAAACACACACACACACACACACACACACACACACACACACACACACACACACACATATTGTTCTACCTTCTTAGGTTAAGAACTTACGCATTGTTCTCTTATCTTCTTGCCCCATCTTATATATTTTATCTCTCTTATACATAACCTCTCATTGTGCTCATTATTTATTTTATTGCCACCCCCCAAGGTACTAATCTATAGAATGCTAATTGATCTTGGTCCCGATCGTATATATATTGATAGTTACTTATTCGTAGGTAGAGAATATAGTGCTCTTCACGGATGTGTCTTAGCTCCTTTCTTGGTTTAGGCTATCGATAGAGATAGCTTCGATTAATTTATTTAAGGGACAGATCTCAAATATATTATAGGGCTTATAGCAACCTCAGACTCTCTTTCCATCATGAATTGAGATGGCATGAAATTCATCTTTCACATGCCTAGTTGGATGGGGTTAAGTTAATGATGGAGTCACCATGTTTAAGTTAAGGCAAGATCATGCTGATCCAATAGGTGGCATCATGGGATGACATTCGAATCAACCTTCTAGAGGCTTCTTTTGGCTTTATATGGTCTTCTGGACTTCTTTATAGAATACCGCTGATTCTGTAAAGATGGAAACTAATATCTGTCTCTTTCATGCTACTGAGAATGAACCATGGCTTTTCGTGGAAATGTCAAACTAGAACGTTGGAACATGATACTTTACCCCATTGACAACATGTCTCATTTGGCCATCAGTAGAGCCATAGGAGAAGGGGTATTCAACTATGAATTTACCTGGAGGACCAATAGCAACATCATAGGGTCCCTTATTGGCTGTGTGAAAAGGGCAAAGGTGGATAATGAGGACATTATAAGGCTTTGCTCTGATATCTTTGTTCCAACCTAGAGAAAGGACCTGGAGAAAGCTATCGGGAGTATTGATGATAAAATCTGCATCCCTGTGCCAGAGAAGTATATGAGTTTACTGATGGGAGACCCTAATTTAGCCACTATAAGTCAGAGGCCGTCACTAATTATTCGAGAAAGTTTGGCATTTTATCGAGAATGGCCAAAAATGGAGGCCAGTATTCACTTTTTGCTCCGCTGGCGAGGTATCATAGCCGAAACAGGGATTGGCTAATGGATTACCTCACCTTGTCCAAGGCATACATTCAATCGGGAGTAAACTTTGACAATCTGGAGGCACTTGATTTCTGCACACCTAACTCAGAGAAATCTAGCAGGGCCAAGACTGGTTTTGAATCTCCTCTCGATTGTCAGATTGAGAACCCAAATGATATTACCAAAGTCATCATGGTGGTTTGGAAATGAGGTGTGGAAGCTGGTTTTTTGTAGGTTTTGGTATTTTATAGTTAGGGTTTGGCTTATAGCGGATGAATTAGAAAAGCAATATAGGATGATAGATATAATTGGTATGTAATCTATCAGACATAGAACAATACATATCCTTGTCTATATAGGCTCTGATGTTCATAGTTCTGGTATGTAATTACAATAGACTCACTCTCTTATAAGATGTATCTAAAACCTTATATATACAAAGTATAGTTCATATTAATGGTTGTATACGTTCATTTTCTCCTGTTTACTTGGAATGTATGATGGCATAATCCATTGTTTTGAATGGTAATTGGCATCTATTAATTTATATTCCTACATAGTAGTTTGAATTTTAATTTAAGCTAATGTCTAAAATTCACTCTCACTTCATGTTGATGCCACTCCTCTGTTCTGCTCCTTGTGATGGGCAAGGTAGTTGGTTCCTGTTGGCTGTCTGCAGCAATTTAGTATCTTCAGATAGGCTAAGCTAGTGTTTTGATAGGTTAGGTTCGATTAGCAGGAAAATTATTTTAAAAAGAGATGGTGATCAAAGCTGAGTTTTAGACAAGGGTTTCAGCTCTACCCCATTGATGCATATCATCAGACCTAAGACAGAATTGTTTGGGCTTCACTCGGCCAGATGAAATTAAATTAGTCTGTTATCATTGTGAGCTCTCGAATGTAATATTTTCAGAAGATGGTTAATAAGAAGAGAGAATTTCTACTCTATCTTGATGCACAAGAGTGACCCTAATGTGGGAAGCTATGCCATCAGGGCCCCTATTTTACTATGTTTCTTAGTAGACTGATAGGCATAACAATTCTTGAGAGGTGGAACTTGTATTTGGTAGTGTGACGGTATCTTAACATCTGATCCTTATTGTTCTAAGGAGTTTCTCAATAAGACAAATCATTCGTTTGCTTTTGATATGGATAAGTCTAGTTCAAAATTGCAAATTGGGTCCAGTTACTATTGCAATCAATTTGGGCATACCTAGACTAACTTTCTTTGTTCTAGGTTATGGTTTTAATTGAGTCCTTAATTTGCAATTCAAATCTAAGTATATAGACTTTCTTATTCTCTGTATCAAGACTTCTGAATGATGGGCGCTCCCGGAGATTAGATATCTATGTATTTTTTGGATGATTTGAAATTAACTTGCATGGCTCCTCTGTTGGTATAGTAACAATCAAGTCATGTTGGACGTTGTGGTAAAGCCCTGTTTAAGCTTTTTATATGAGTCCTCTTTTAAATTAAACAGACCATTCTATATAGGTCAATCTCTATTAGTATTATTTGTTAGATGGCTTTGTTTTCTTGATAGGTTTCTGACATGGATAAATTGGAGATGCCATAAGGATGCTTTCATTTATTTATATATAGTTTTTCTTGTTTCTAACTATGTTTCATTGAGTAGCATAGAAAGATTGTATGCTTTTTGAAGTATGGAATGAAAGGCAACATAAGGCGGATGTGTATCCATTGGAAGATCGTAGCAGCTCTTGTCAATATATATGGGTTATTGAATTATGTATCATGTATTTGTTCAGGGGTTCCTCCCCCTAAGCTGATAACAAATTTTGATTTATTTTATCTAGTTCTTGACTAGGGTATGCCCCTTTTAATCTGTAAAATATAGGATGTTTTTGTCTCAGGCAAGAGTGGTGGTTTTCTTCTCCGTTCTTTCCTACCAATACCCGTTTGAATGGAGATAACTGATGTATTTTATCTTTATATTAATAAAATTATCAAGGCCTCGGTCGTTTACCAATCCAAAAAAAAAAAAAAAAATCACACTTTAAACAAATTATTGAATATAAAAGATAACTAAAGGCAAATTATTTTAAATGAACATGCAAATAGTTTTTTTTTTTTTAAATTAACATTTTGTAAATAATATTAATTATAAAAATAAATATAGTTCAAAGCAAAAATTAAAAATATTTTTAAATGTGTTTCTTTTCATTAATATTTTATGATTATTGACAACGAAACCACAAATATTTTAAATGAACATGCAAATAGTTTTTTTTTTATTAACATTTTGTAAATAATATTAATTCTAAAAATAAATGTAGTTCAAATCAAAAATTAAAAATATTTTTAAAATGTGTTTCTTTTTATTAATATTTTATGATTATTGACAAAGAAAACACAAATATAATAATATAAAGAATGGTTTGCTCTTTCACTTACTCTTATCCCATACCCAACTTCTTGTATACCACTCATCCAAAACCTTAGTTGTTAGCTTGGATGATTTTGTTGTGGACATGGAAGTTATGGAAGTTTTATACGGGCAAAGATTTCTATAGAGTTGTGCTATTGGTGCTCTTGAGTTTCTAAGAAGTGGAAAGAACATGTAAGTGATAATTATGGATTCACCCTTGTATTGAGAGCTTCTTTATCCTAGAATTTCATTCTCAAAAAGATAATAAGCTAACATCGGAAAACAACCCTTGGATCTTCTAAGGTGATTTCCTATGTATAAAGTGTTGTTTACCAAGTAATTTATCTATGTACATAAATCTTCACTACAACTTACTTTTGGGTGTAATTATCATATCTTCCTTTACAATTTTGGGAACCTAACTATCTAAAAGATATTCCCACTAGCTTAGGGAAGTATCATTGCACTTCCAAGGAAAACATCAATTACCAGGGTTCTATTTATACTCAAATATTGTGTTAAACTAGATTTAGCTAATGACTTGTCTACAAAGATAGGAGCTAGAGGAAACCTATTAACTATGGAAAAATAGTCTTTAGATGCAAGAGATATTTTTGAATAGACCATTTCACATCCCATTGCCATAAACAACATGTTGACACTTCAACATGTGTTGAAAAAACCATCTTGGTGAGATAGAGTTGGGCCTCAACATGACATCATTCCTCCCAATTTGACTTAATATTTGAATCAAGTTCATGCTCCTTTAGATATCATAGTTTGTTACCCTACTTCAACTAAGATCTTGCAAAAGACTCTTGTTTTCAAGGATTTTGCTCTAATTAGCTCTCTTTAGCCACTAGAAATTAAGGTGTGACATGGAGTGAGGTTGGTCTTGAAGTTAAGGGTTACCATTCAAAACAAAAAATGATTTTGAGTTCCTTCAAGAAAGAGAATAATGAGGAAAGTGAATAATTTCAATTCAACCAAATGTAAGTAATTCTTATTGGCAATGCCAAACATTGTTTTATTAATTTATACCTTAGCATAGGGTATGTTGCCATAGGTGGTACTAGTAACTATTTCATTTTGACCTCAAATGACCCCCCTTTTTAACTATCTCTAGTCAATGATCCATTTGGCACAGCACTATAAGAGGGTTGATGTGATTTTTACCCATTTTAACATATTTATATTTAAGAGTAGACACCATGTCATCTTACAAAACAATTTTTTTTTCAAATTATTGTGTTGTCAAAAAAAATTTCATGTTGTCAAAACCTTGTCTTTTAGATGAAAAAGGGAGCTTTATTTTTTATGTAAAAAATTTGAGGTTCTATATGTAGTGAACTTTTACTAAGTGATAAATGAATGGATTTATTTTTAGATGTGAGAAATATTTAATTTTAGTGAGTAATGTACACACTAAATAACTTATTAGTTTACTACACCTCATCAATTATTTTTTAAATCTCAATATCTCATGAAAAGTAAATTTTCATCTTTTATACTATATTCTATAATATGTTTTACTTGTTTGTGATATCACAATGATAATTAGCTTTATATCATGTTGTGCCAAATTAGGAGAATAATAACTAATTTTGAATTTAATATATAAGAAGTAAGAAGATAAAGTTTCTATTCATATAGGAAGTCATCCTGTGAATAAAGAAAATGTTTATAAAAGATTACAGTGTTGATTGATAAGGGAAGAATTTTTTGTTATAAGGGTGTAGTTAACAAAATGAAAATTGAATGTTCGAATGAGGTTTTATTTTTTCAAGGTAAAAATTTATGGTATAAATTGTGTTGGGCAATGCCCACAATAAAGAGCCTATGGACTAATTATATTTTAAAAAGTGTAAACAAAAGTAATATTTTAAGGGTTAATTTAGGTTAGTTAAATAAATATAACTAACCTGGCTTAAATTTACTTATAGATTAAAGTAAATAATAGTTAGATAATGATAAAACATGTAAACTAGTTTTATTCTACATAAAAATTATCCCTTTATATTTATATTAATGTATTTAATATCTCTCTTAGCACTAAGTTAATTTTAATTAATTACTTTTATTTATTATGTTCAACCACATTTTTAAAAAAAATAGTTCACTTCCTAATGTATTAAAATCTAATTTAAATGTATTGAAATCTAATTTAAATGCATTTCCCCTAATGTATTAAAATTGACTTACTACACGTTTCTCCTTAAATCCCTCTTTATATAAATTTTATTTATTTATTCCCTCCACTTGCTTAATTCTCCTAAACTTGATTAATTCTAATCCTAAACTAGACCTAGATCATACCTTAAACCCATTATTTTCCAACTAACAAGCCTGCCTTGTTAATTAGCCTAAATTCATTAGTCTAATCATATAGCTCCTACAACTTTTAAGTGCTAATAATTTTCTCCACATATTTTCCAAAATAATACTTTTCAAAAAAAAAACCCAAAAAACAAGATTAGGAGAAAAAAAGAAGAGGAGAGATGAATAAATAAGAGAAATATGAAATAAGTATGAGAGGGAAATCCCATATAAGGAAAAGTTTTCCCTATAAGAGAGAATAAGAAATACAAGGTAATGTATAAGGGGTACTAATCTGATAATTATTGAACGTAATGTTTCAGATGTTTTCCACTGTAGGGCAGTGGCATTGGTGTTCCATCACAATATGCAAGCCAGAAATTGTTTTCACCCGCAATCTAATGAATCGTTAAAGGTTCTCGCTAAAGAGAATCAAACTTGTCATGCATTCATTTTCGTTCTCGCCTCTTGTCCTAGAGTAGGACAAGATCACCAATTTGAAATTCTCGATACTTGGCCTTTTTGTCAAAAAGAACTCTTACCCCTCAATATAGATTGTGTACATTAGTAATAGATGCTCCAATCTATATGTAGAGTAGGTCCATGAATGTTGAACACCATTCCTCCCCTTTGGAAGAAAAATACCACAGGTGTATAAGAGATACATATCCAATATCTAGGAAAAAACCTCAATATGTATGGTGTCTTTGAAAGCCACTCAAGTGTCCTCGTGTTAATACCAAAGGTTACCCCTTCCAAAACTATGAAAAGAGCAAGTTGGGATCTAATGAGGATGGATGTAGAAAATGTTCCAAAAAACTAGGTGTCTCCTCTGAAGCTAAATATATCCCCTCCAACCATTGTACATAATGATCCATTATCACATCAACCTTCAAAGACTGATCATGTAGAGAATGGACAAGAGGGCCATGTCCCTCACAAAAATGGAGGATCATCCTCGTGAAAGAGAAGATGTATATCGCCAACGATGTCTCCCAAATTGCAATGTGAGATTCCACAAACAAACCTATAATATTTGTCAAGATAATAAAGTTGTAATAATTTCATTGTTGTAATAAAGTTGTTTGGGATATATTTTGTCCTCTGACATTACACTAAAAAGCTTATGAATTATGTACAAATTCTTGCATTTATAATAAAATCAACTAAGGAAATGAATTTTCTTGTCTTTTTGTTTATTATAATGTGCATTGGTAAACACTCACTTGATGCCCAAAATATAACTCAATTTTATCCTTAAAAAGACCTTGAATGTCTTCTTGGTGGTTAATTCTTGATTATCACTATTTTTTTTTTATTAGAGAGGCCCTAATATAAATAAATCTAATTGTTCAACTTTGATCAATTAAAAAAACATCAATCTAATAATATTACAATTAATTTTTTAATAATAAATTTTGTTTTGTTAGTATTTGGTTAGAGCTAAGTTAATTTCATTCTTTTTTAGAAAAATATTAATTAAATTAATTAATTGCAAATTCTTGTATCAAAAGTAAATATAATGGATACATTGATCATATTCTATATTTTGCATATATCATATTATATTGAAGCATTGGACCAAATTTAAGACAAGATAGGATTTTTTAGATAATAAGAAATTATATACTTATCTAAAAGAAAAAGAAAAAACTAAGCATAATCAAAGATTGACACGTTAATCTCAATGAAAAACATTCATACTAAACAAGAGTAAATATATCTTTTTTAAATAGAAAAAAACATCAAAAACTTAAATCACACTTTTAATAAATCATTAATTATAAAAAAATAATTAAATGAAAATAATTTTAAATAAGCATGCAAATATATTTTTAAAACTAATATTTTGTAAATAATATTAATTATAAAAACAAATGCAGTTCAAATTAAAAATTAAGAATATTTTTAAAAGGTGTTTTTTTATTAATGTTTTCTGATTATTGACAAAGAAACCACAAATATAATAATATAAAGAATGGTTTGCTCCTCCCATTCACTATTTCTTGCCTATGCATCCTACTCAATATTGCCTTAATAAGTTGATTCACAAATATTTGTACAAAGTTATACTATTGGAGCTCTTGAGTTTCTAAGAAATGGAAAGAACATGTATGTGATAAATCTGGAGTCACCCTTGTATCAAGGGCTTCTTTATCCTAGAAAATGATCCTCAAAAATATAATAAGCTAACATCAGAGAACAACCCTTGGATCTTCCAAGGCAATTTCATGTATAAAGTGTTGTTTACCAAGTAACTGATCTATGTACATAAATCTTCACTACAACTTACTTTTGGGTGTAGTTATCATATCTTCCTTTACAATTTTGGGAACCTAGCTATTCGCAAGAGATTCCCAATGGATTAGGGAAGTGTCATTACACTTCCAAGGAAAGCATCAATTACTAGGGTTCTATTTGTGCTCAAATATTGTGTTAAACTAGATTCTTCTAATGGCTTGTATACAAAGATAGGAGCTAGAGGCAACCTATTAACTATGGAAAAATAGTCTTTAAATGAAAGAGATGTTTTTGTTAGAGTAATTAGATATTTCCTAATTAACTCTAATTTTGTTAAGCTAAACTTTAGGCATCTAATAATTAATTATTATGAAAATTTAGGTTAGACATTTTTAGGATTTTCAATCTCCTTCACAAGGACGATCTCTCATTATAAACATTCATTCACTTTTGATAATGACAATTTTCTCTTTTTTCTCATCAAGAATGTCTCATCTATGGATCGGGGAATTCCAGCTACCATAGTGTTTGCTTCTCTCTGTTTGTGACAAGTGTTTGCATGTAGGTGATTCTTGAGAGCTGTGGGGTTGAGCTTTCTTCAACTTCAACATGGTATTAGAGCTCTAGATCTTCATGCCCCTATTCTATATGTGAGGGTTTTGGCATCAATTTTTCAGATTCATGGCTTTCATAGAATTTTGTATTGGATATAGGGAGGACCTATTTTTTGGAGCACTTTGAGCCCAAACGGACATCACTGTTGAGCTCAAAGCACTCAAAGACCCCCATTTTCATATAAAATATGTCAAGTTTGGATGTTGTTGAAATTTGAGGCAAAAAATAATTTGCACCCCAATCTTATTGACCTAGGCATGCAAAACAAGGCAGCAATTTCATTTTTGGGGGAATGTTGCTAGACCTGCAATTTGTATGGAAGTTGTATGATTGATAAACGAGGCAACTTTATTTGGTAGAGGGTTTATGATCACATCAGCATTTTGTGGCTTTCATTTCCTCGTGCCTTGTTGGACTCATTTTTTGGCCCACAAATTTGAAGAGCATCGTGTTTTTGGACATGCAAACCACTCAATGCCTTTATTCCCACGCAGGCCTAATGGGACCCATGATCTCTTTTGGTACTTCAATTTATGATATCTACAACTAGGGAACCTCTAACGTCTCAAGTAAATCATCACCAAGTGACCTTCAACAAGCATCTGTTGTCTTCTACTAGCATCTGTAGCAATCTTTTATCTCGCATTATTGTCATGTAAATTATGTATGACATCTTGTTGGAGTTGGTGAAGGTGTTCAACAAAAGCTACTCCATTATCTCTAATTTTGTCTCCTAATGGTAGTGGCATGAGATCTAGAACCACCTTGAGGGTTCCTACCATAGATAATCTGAAAAGGAGATTTGAACTATTAAAAGAACTATAATAAACAAATTTTGCCCGAGTTAGTGTCAAGTCTCATTGTTTGGGCTTCTCCACAACAATGCATCGTAACAATATTTTAGTACTCTTATTGACTACCTATGTTTGCCCATCTGTTTGACGATGATAGGCATTATTAAATTGTAACTTGGTCCCAAATTTCCTCCATAAATCACTTAACAACTTAGTATCTCTATCAGACGTAATGGTATTTAGAAAACCATGTAAACGAACAACTTTTGAGAAGAATAGTTATGCTATACTAATTGCATCATTGATCTTTTTGCAGGCAATAAAATGAACCATCTTTGAAAAATGATTAACAATTGCAAAAATAGAATCATTACCTCACTAAGTGTGTGGAAAACCCAACACAAAATCCATACTCTTGAAGTAGTCCATGGTTTAGTGGGTAACGCCAACGGCGTGTATAAGCCTATATTATGTGAATGTCCTTTAGCCACTAGACAGATTTTACATCTTGCCACATATTTAGTGATATCCCTCTTCACATTTGGCCAATAATACTTATCTTCAACTAAGTTTATTGCCTTGTCCTTTGCGAAGGGCCCAAATAGTCCACCAGTATAAAATTCCCTAATAATATTTTCTTGCATAGAGCCAGCTGGTATACATCATTGTTTCTCTTTAAAGAGATAACCATCCTATATAAAAGAGACACCTTTCACATGATCTACAAACCAAAAGATGAAGCCTTTAATTGTTCTACAATTTCCCAGTAATCATCATTAGTCTCATATAAAATGTTAATAGCATCAAAACCAATTACTTCAATTTCCATGGTGGTTAATAGTGTAGTGCACCTGCTTAAGGCATCAATAACTTGGTTTTGTTTTCCAGACCTATGCTTCAGAATAGAGGTATATCCCTACAAGAAAGAGACCCACTTGGCATGCCTATTATTTAGCTTCTTTTTTGTTTTGAGGTATTTCAAAGCAATATGATAAGTAAATAACACAAACTCTTGTGGGACTAGATATTGTCTCCAGTGTTAATTCTTAACAATTGCATAAAGAATGTAAGAAATCAGAAAAAAGAACCACTACTTTGTAAGGAGTTTTTGTCAATATTAAGGGAATAAATGCAATGTAAAACAGAACTATGTATATAAGGTTGTGAATTTGTATGAGCTTTATGTATTTTAATTTCAAGCTTAAGATTTTCGATGTCAAAGAGACAATCGATTTCTTTATCTAGAAATTTGTGAATTCACATGAGCTTTATGCCTTTAAAATGTATGCTTCAGATTTTCAATGCCAAAGAGACTTGATCAATTTCTTATTAGTTCTTTATCTAGTAAAAGCTAAAAGAAAAGTATAGTTTAGAGCAATGTCATGATTTGGTATTTGATGTTTAAAGAAAAATTAAATAAAACTTAAAGTAGTAATTTTTATGTTTTGTTTTTGTTTTTGTTTCACAACAACTAAATTTAAATAATTTAAGTTACAAAAATGATAGTAACTTTTTTCATCTAAAATATTTTGTGGTAAACTTTCAGTAAATGTAGTTACTTAAATACATTATTAATTATAATGTAGCATTGTTTTCAAATATGTTAGAAATAAATATTTCAATAGAACAAGGTAATGCCCAAGTTGATAAATGATTGAGTTAATCTAACTTCATTGCCAAAACTTTATTAATAAACAAAGAAGTTGCTATTGAACAAAATGTTTGATAACTAGTTTTAGAAAGTAGTAGAGAATTATATCTTGTAATTTCCAATCATCCTTAGCTAAGAGGAAAGTGCTCTTGGAAGTGTACAACTAAGCAGCCTCTTTTGATCTTCAAATGATTTGTAAGCCCCTAAAGTAAGAAACATAAGAAACCTTGAGATCAAGCATTCATATTGTCAATAAAATTACATTATAATTACAAACGTTGTCAACATAATACTAGTTCTATTGAGTTCAATTAAATTTTATTTCGAGTGTAAAAGAACACAAACTTACATGTGTTGTGTCATCAACTTTGCTAAATGGCAGATAAAACTTGTCCCGATGCTCTCTAACATTGTTGAGTTTGTAATAACTAACAGATAATAAAGTTCATAAAATTGAAGCTTCATTAATTGATTAACAAAGAAAATGCACTTATCAACTAAAAGCACAAACTAGTCATAAAACACTAAGATTAGAGAAAATCAATCCAAGACACAACAAATATAGTCCATGAAAAAAAAAAGCAAAAATCACTCAATTAAAATGAGGCTAAATCTATTTACTTACCAAATTTATTCAAAATGTAGTATAAAAGCTTGTAAAATGTCAAAACATTATTACCAACTACATAACATTCATAAGCATCAAAATGTATACAATTACAATTCATAATAATACAAAACACACTAATTGAAACAAGAACACACACTCTCGAACTAGGAGTTTATGGAAGGAGACAAGGAAGCTTATTGTGAGCATGTTATTACTCATGAAAAAACTAATATTTAAAAAAACAAACCTGATCTACTATCAAAATTTGATCCAAAAAGCATAAGTGAACAATTTATTTCCATCATTTTTTGTGTAAGGATGTCACACAAGATTTTGGGGTACACATCAATATTTTGGGTCAAGACTCAATTAAGGTTACATCAGGGCTTGCTTTACATTCTGCATTAGATTTACTATCACAATCGTATCACTAATTTAAATTTTAGGATTAACATCAAGGGCAACTTTATATTTGTTGGGCAAACAAATTTCAAAATTAACTACAATTTTTCTAAAACGTGTCAAAAAGGCTTTCGCTTAAATTCAACCCTGAAATTTGGATCCTTGGGGTTAACCTAAAATATTTTTTACTCAATTTAGCAACACAAGGGTGATGATATCCAAAACCACAATCAAAAGGCATCAAAAGATATCCACAACATAATAATAGAGATGTTGGTTATTATAAATATAGGCCAAGAACAACGCACTTACAAAAAAGTAAATAGATTTCCTCAAGAGTAGGTAGACAACTCACCCATAATGTGGGGAGGCGAATGGGATAAGATAAATTTATTAATGTCCAACAAGAGGTCAATGAGGATCTAAGGGACTAGAAATAGTACAAAGGGCAAAACGCCAGCAGAGGGAGCACCAAACGGCGTCCATAGAAAGAACATGAAAGCAAAACAACAAAAGAACCAAGAAAAACGAATAACAACAACTAAGAACTCCTCACGGGTGAGAAGTAGTCCAGAAAGGAAAGGTCGACAATAGGGCAATCAGGTACTCTGGAAGGTCGCCTCTGAGGTCTACTAGAGGGACATTGCCAAGTGTAATCTCTGCGAGGTCTCACAAATCTGGTGGGAACCGAGATAGTGCAAAGAAGAAGCTTTGATCCTTGGGCAGGAACTGTAAGACTGAAGAAAGAGATGATGAGCTACATAGGGGTCAATGTTGAGCAAAGCTGGAGCTATATAGTGTGCTCGCGAAGCTGCATGGTCTCTTGAAGGTAGAGTGTAAGACAGTGTTGGTCAATATATCTGAAGAATGCGGGAAGAGACTGACACTCTTTGAACAAATAGTAGAATCTCCCTCAGATCTCATAGTAAATGGGACAACGAAAAATAAAGTGAGACTGTCTCAACCTCCTCGAGGTGACAAAGCTGATAGATCCTGTCATCCTTACCAATCTAGTGATCAGTCTAAATACGTAGCCAGTGAGAACCCGCCCTAAAAGATCCAAAGGAGATGCGAAGAGCATGAGTACAACAAGTGAGGTACTAGGGACGTAAGATGATCCCGTCTTGGATATCAATAAAGTGCTCAGCATAGGTCGTCATGCGCGGACGAAGCCCACCTAGGGGATTCCTCCAGGTCATGATAACATACTGTCTATAGATGTCAAGCCTAACATGCTCATTTAACTCTTGCTGAGCTGGAAGATGGGCTAGAGTGTCCAGAGAAAACTAGAAGGGGGGAAGACGATCCAAACTAATACCAATCGAGCCCAAGAGAGCAGAGACCTAGGTGTACCAACAACAAGACTTGTGACAAGAATCTAAACCTGCAACCTCAGTAGAGGAACAATAAGCTAAGTAGGAATATCTATGACAATCGTCAAAGGAGTCAACGAAGCTCTAGAGGCAATGAAGAAGCCAAACTAAATCAAAGATAGTCCCCAATCTAAAAGGGTGAGCACCGAACTCAGCTAGAATGATGTTGTGTAGTGTGAACCGATGACATCTGATAATGAGCCGAAGGAAAAGAGTTTGGACTCTCTCAACAGATGCCCAGTCAGACTCCAAGAGGGAGGGGCCCCAAACAGTAGAGCCATAGAGGACAGTCGGCTTGACCAGGGAGTCAAGAAGAGACATCTTAGTCATGGTGTCCTGGAAGTGGTGTCGAAAACACTGTCGCTCAAAAATAGCAGGGTTGCCAAGCCCCTTGTTGACTCTGGGCTACATGGCTGGTCTCAGGCTTAATTGAGGTTCAAAGAAATTAACCCCCAAGTATGTATAGGAAGAAGCAATCTTGATCTCGATACCCTGGAAGTAAAAATGGAGATGGGATTTCCTCAAACAATTGAAGACCATAACCCGAGTCTTGCCCAGATTTACAACTAGCGCACGTGAGTCGCAAAAAGAGGCCAAGCCATCAAGGAGCCGATGAAGACCATTGAGAGACGATGCTAGGAGAATCACATCATCAACAAATAGGAGAACAAAAATCAATACCTAATGCAGATAACAACAATCGCCAGGGAGCGAGCAATCACAAAGAAAAGCCTCAAGCTTGTCGATGTAGATGCCAAAGAGAGTGGGGGAGAGAGGACAACCTTGTTTCACCCCGATAATTCTCTGGATAGGATCAAAAAAGCCCTATGGAGTCCTGAATCTGCCCTCAATGCACTCGTATAACCTCATAATAGTTGTAAGAAGAATCTTTGAGATCCCGATGTCCCTAAGACACTAAAAGAGAGGTGCCCATGGAACAGAGTCGAAAGCTTTGCGAAAGTAAACAAAATAGCAGTAAACTTCCGCCGAGCGTTGGTGAGCCTCCTCAATGATAGCCCGTAAAGTCAAAATGTGATCAGTAGTCTGAAAATCTGAATGAAACCCAGCCTGATCTCTAGCCTGACAATGTCACTAACCGAGCTCACTAGACAAAATGCCATTCAACATAGTCGCATAGAGTTTGGCAAAGGTATGCCCAAACATGATGGTTCTGTAATTTTTGGGATCAGAGGCTGGCCCAAATTTATGGATCAGATAGATAATATGTCATGACCAAGAGTCAAGGAAGCTGACACAAACCACTCGATTAAAGAGCACTGTAAGAAAAGGACCCAGGATAGAGATACCCAACTTGAAGAATTCAACTTGAAATCCTTCCTCATCTAGAGTTCTGCTACTATTCATAACTCTAACTACCTCACTAATGTGGGAAAGGAGAACAGGTGACAACGGATGGGGGGGAGGATGAGATGGAGAGGGGGCTGGCCAAGAATATCATAGAGTATGGAGGTGTGGGAAGCAAGGGAGTGAAGGTCTAGAGTAGAGGAAGACGGGGGGGATGGCAAGGAAACATGGTGCGCCAAAAGAACTTTAGGGACTCGAAGAACATGGCACAAAGAGACTTACACTACAATAAAGTGAACTTTTGTTTCTTATGGCGAAGAAAGCGGCAGTAGTCGAACCTCAACTGAGAGGAAGAGGAGAAAGAAGTAGTGGGTGGAGCAGAGTGAACCATGCGATGAAAGGATTTGCAGTCCTCGTCAAACCACTAGTTCATGGGACAAGACCTGCAAGTGGGGCAAGGGGTGAGTGAGGAGGTGCAATGGGGAATGGAGACAAGGGCAAATTCCCACCAAGCGAACGCAAGTGAGTGGAACATGGAGGTGACATCCCCAGAGTCGGAGAAGGGGTCCTAGGGGAGAAGTCATCTGAGGTGATGGATGAAGAGCTCCGCATCACCATCAGAGAAGCAAAAAGAAGTGCAAACATGGGAGAGGGAAGAGGGGGGCAAGAAGAAGTAGATAAGCAAGGTGAAGGTGTCAAGGGTCCCCAAAGGGTGATGCTAAGGAGGGCATGGTCAACCAAAGGAAGGCGAGAGATGGTAAAGCGGCAAATAAGAGGAATGAAGGAGGCAATAGAGAGAACATAGTCAACAACGCTAGCACCACCATCATGTGGCCAAGTGAAGAGTTTGGATCCAGGAAAGCAAGAGAGTCCATTCAAGATCACTAAGTCAGAAGACTCACAAAGCTGTAGCAAATTATGACCATACTGTTAGTGTAGTTTTTTTATTTCCTAGTGGGTTATTTATTTTTCCCTATATTGCTAGTTTTTTCCTACACTTTTAATAATCTTGCTTAGGTTAATAAAGCATGTCTTATTTAGAAAGTGGTTGCGATGCGTCACCTTCCTACATGTGAGCATCCATTAGCTATCTTAGGAAGATACTTTTCTATCTTTAGTCCGATAGATGGTTGCTCCTCATTGGTCGGTGTTGCCACCTCCTCCCTCTTCCTAGTCTATATAAGGATGCTACCTGGCTTGTATTTGTGATCGATTTCTTTTGCATCCTCTTAATGTTATTTTGCTTCCAACATTTGCATTACTCTCTTGGAGACTTAACTCTATGTTGATATTTTGATTTTGTATCATTTGCATTCATAGTTTAAATATCTATTCTTTGCACTAGTTTTCTAGGATATCAATCTTTTCAAATTCTAACACATACCTGGTGAAGGACCCCTGACAATCCTCGGAGAGTCGAAGTAGACCCACAAAACCAGGATCAGAAGCAGTCGTACACATGGGATCAAACCTGCAATCATGGAGAGGAGGTTGTGGGTCTCTGGTCCGCGCATTAAAGTCTTATGGTAGAGAATATGGTAATGTGCTCAACAAGGTCCTCATAGGGGTCCCCACCCTTAGTGCTGTCAACTACATAGAACGAAGATGTTGGCGAGAAGTAGCAAACAACGATATAGGTATCTCTATAGAGCAAGGTTCCTCGATCAATGTGAATCCACATGAATGGCATAGCTGTCGAAGTGAACCAAGGAAATTTTAATTAAAAGGTGGTCCCGAATAAGACAAGTGACCCCACCAGAGCACCTGACTTCGTCTCTAAAAGAGGAGATCCACTGATAGCCAGAAATATTGGGAAGAGGACGCATGGGGTTCTCGTGTCTTTGTAATAAAAAGGTCGACAAAACCAATAACATCATTAAGTAAGTCAGGCATAGACTAGAGGATACCATTACCATTCCAACAGTTGAGACACAAAGACCCTGTGCTCAACTGCCGCTAAGCAGTTCATTTGGCCTTAAAGGTCGCCCTTGAAAGCCAACCTATAGGAAAGGTGTCATGGATTACTACTTTAAGATTTCTGATGACCGCATATTTACTCTCTTGTCTTGCTACCACAACGAGGGATGAGCTTGCTTGAGTTCTACCACCTATGATCGAGTGAGGTCCTCATCTAGGTAGATCTTAAGGGAAAGAGAGAATAACTTCTTCTTTGCCCTAAGAGCCTGCAACTGGTCAAAGAGGGAGAGGAACCAGATGAAGAGAGTACCATCAGAGCCTAACCAACACCTGTCAAGAGTGATGTCTAAAATGTCCAATTGATCCTTGAGGAAAGAGTATCCAACAGTCGAGGGATGATCAATGGAGGAGAAATCATGAACCCATAAGTTTAGTTCACAAGTCCGTCTTACTTGCTCATCATCCATTTTCCCTTGAACTAACTTCTCAATGCCTGAAGGGGAGCGTTAGCCTCAAAACTGCATATAGAAGCCCAAGACTTCACCATTAATTCAGTCTCTGTTAACAATGAAGAATGCCTATCGACAATCTCTGATTGTTTCTCCTTGATAGTGTCTAACTCCCTGAGTTGCAAGGTAGCAGAGTCCAAATTAGCCTTGAGGCTTGATTTTCAACAACTAGAGATTGCACAGTATCTCATAGAGTGCAGTTCTCGAATTCCAGCAAAGCCAACCATTCTGTGATTTTAACATAGAGTGAAGTTCACTGAGCAACAACACTTTGTAGGACAACATTAGCAGACTCCAATGTAGCCAAGCCATCAACGACCTGCTATAGTGTAATTGGACTAGACATTTTGTCAAACACCTGTCACAATGCCACCAAATACCTCCACACAACAGTGAATAAAGGCCCAAGTCACTAGTCAGACATTCTATCAAACGATTCCCATGCAAAGAACCAAACATTTTTTAGAGATGATATGCATTAAGACTTGACCATTCTCAACATGCAGCTCCAAAACTGAGTGAACATACCATAGACTCCTTCCAAACCATTTGCAGGGCTCCAAGTTATGTCTACAGCCCTCACACAGCCCTGGAAAACGTATGAGATCTTAATTAACAACAACAACGTCACATAAAAAAGCATGCCCCTTCAAAACGCCACAAGATCAAAATTACTGATGGCAAATTGGTAATGTGCAAAGATCTATACTCAAATAATTATCCTTTATGCATCATTGAACAACTACCAAGGCAATAGTATCACTAGAATCCCCATCACAAGGGGGAAGTGGTGAAACATCATTAGAAAGATTGTTTGCACAATGAGCAAAGTGTTGAGAAGGTTACATGTTATCATTTGAAGATTGGATCAAAGAAGTGAAGAGTACATGATTATACTGAGAGGGGGGATGAATCAATATAATAACCTTTGCCAATTTAAAACTTTTCTCCAAATAATTACTTTAAAAGCTGAAATCAACAATTATGCACATGAACACAATGACACAAGATTTATGTGGAAACCCAATGTGAGAGCATCAAATAAATGTTTTTTTTATAAATTGTTATTTTACAATGATTTGTAGGCTCCAACCCCTATGTTTATGAGCATTGACTGACTAGAAGCTCTAACTACCACACTTCACAAGCTCTAACCCGCTGGAAGCACCAACCCCCACTATTGTCTTCTAAGCACCAACCCATTCCATACAAATACTTCTCTTCCACCTTGACACTATTGCTTACTCAATTGATGATGGATACATTGGTTGCACAATTTCTCTTCTTTAATCACTCTATGAATATACACACTTGTATCCCTTGAAGTCAGTTTTCAATGATATATATATAATTTTATCCTTGCCACTGATTATATAGTCTTTTGAAATAAAGGAGGAGTGAAAATTTATTCGAGCTGAAAGAGAAACAAGAACAAACAGAGAAAGGGCATCAGACAGCCCTATCAAGATCAACCAAGTGATCAAGTTGATGGGACAAGCCCATCGGAAGTTGAGTCTTATCAACAATGTTCCAATTACACACATGGTCATAAGCCCACTTTGCCAAACAATCGGCAACACTATTCTATTCCTTGGGAATATGAGTGAAAGTAAAAAACTCCAAAGAAGTACACAAATTATGAATATGGTCCGCAATCAAAGCTAACTAACAACAACAAAATGTTGTTGATTCAATAGATGTATCACCACTTGTGAGTCAAATTCACGGATAAGCCTTATCCAACCAAGGTCACAAGCATTCTTCACAGCATACAAAATAGCTATGGCCTCCATCAAGTTGTTAGTGCGATGACCTTTATAAATAGAAAACACAAACTGGACAACCCCCTTACTATCTCTACCAACACCACCAATGCCAGTCAAACTTTGGGGGAAATGTCCAGTCCTATACCCTAGGCTAGCGGAGCAGGTACTTGGCACGAAAGTCTCGTAAGGGAAACTAGCCTACATAGATACATACATACATACATACTTCTTTATTCACTGCTGCTCTTAAATTTTTTTAAGTCATTGGATATATTTCAATCACTACAAACATAACAACTTGTTCTTTATCTTGGGAAATAAATCGCTACTGCTACTTTAATATATGATTCGCAGGTCTTCTAGAATCCTTGACATACCGCTGCACATAATTTGAATACTCTGCTTCAGAATGAACCTGAATATCCTTGTTCCATCATTGCTTCATCTACAGACTTTATAAACTGTGATGTAGATATCATTATCATTATATAATCAAGGTCACCATGTTTTATTAAAACCAACGTTGTTGTAAATGCTTCATTCCTTCATTGCATGACTTGTCTTTGTGCGATGGCTTTTCAAACAACTCCCAATAGTATGAAGTTAGACGCTGATTGGAAATCCACAAAGATATGGCGTACTCTAATTTTTTAAACCTCAAAAACAATAGTATCTCCAACAGAATCACACGTGGCCAACTTATAAATACTCCACTAAACTCTATTTTGAACTAAGCGCTGCCAATTCAAACCTCTTAAACTTTCATCACCATATTCGGTACTTGTTTTGACAGCACAAGGTGATATGTTGGTCTGACTGCCATATTGTCATTTGAATATTTAAAAGTTGTTTGTATAACATCTCTTCCATATTTTTTACTTCTGTTGCAAATGTGTGTTGTGAAGGCTTCATGTTTTACGACAAAATTGAAATATATATCAAGTATAACGCTTTCATCTCATCACAAATTTCAACTTCATATCTTTATTGGTTTTGACTCTAATGTACAAACAATTTAAGAGGTGACCAATGTTTACCACGTGGGGCAAATAGAATAATGCATGCAAACAATAGACAAGAACAATAATACTCCTTTTATTATTTGCATATACCAAAGACATTCCATTATGCTTATGATGATTACAATGATCCCAGAGGGTGTATAACTACTTTCCTAAGAACCTTCTCCAAGGGCCATTGGCTACATAACAAGAACCTTCCCGAAGGCCCCATTGGCTACAATACAACAAAACTCAAAACAACTAATTACATTTATGCATAAAAATAACATAAACATCATGAACTAGAAGGCTATGTCTCTAACTATGTAGATCGGTTGCATCGTAACTGATACACTTGTTCCATCTGAACCTTTAAATCAGCTCTGATTTGGGAGTTCTCTTCTACTACCTCCTTCAGCATCAATGTGACCTCATGGCATTCAGCTTCTTTCTAATTGTGAGCTTTCTTTGTTGCTTCCTTCTCCTGTAACGTTGCTGCAAGTTGTTGATTGACCTCCTGCTTCCCTCGTCTAATTTCCTCGAGTTGTGCTAACAGTGCTATCCGCTCTATGTCCCATGCCAACTACTAGGTGGCAAGTCAGTCGGCCATCTCCTCCCGAGCCTTCTCTGCATCCTCCCGAGCTTCTTACCCAGTCTTTGTCCGATGTCTCTCTGTAAGCACCAACTCTGCCGGAACTTGCTTTTGTCGGCAATGTCACTGAGGCATGAATGGATATCCTTGTCCTTTTCCTCTGCTACAGGTGTAGGATGTTGCGCCTGTACCCTTCTTTCTGCTTTTTCTGGTGCCTCTGCACTCTGATCTCTTGCTTCTGGTGATGTGGGGACCTCGACCACCCTACTTTTTGACCAAATTGCTTCTAACTGAAGATCCTCTCGCATAGGAGACTGAATGCAGGGACATCTAGCAACAGGAGCAAGTAGTGGTCGCCTCAAGTACACACTCGCCCGACTCACTAAGCTAATCTATTCCACTGCTGGCATTTGGGGTTCTACTTCTGGCATGCTCAAATCAACACCCTGATCTGCCGCCTCATCCAACAAGGTGTCAGCTATCGTGACTACTGCATCCAACCCAATCACCTCCAGTCGGACTTGCTCCTGTGCGCCTCCCCAACTGACTCCTCCCTCTGTGGCTATCGACTCTGCTATAGGAGATGCCTATGGCAAACTTACTGCTACTGACTGAAGTGATCCTTGCTCCAGAGGTACGGGGGTCAGTTGTGTTCTTGTAGGTGTATCCACTGGTGATGTTGTCCCCCGGCTTACTAAAGGTTGGGCAGCCACTGAATGTGAAAGTGATCCTGCAACTACTGCTGTTGTCTGTGATATGGGATTTAGAGTGACTAGGGTCATCACCATAGGATGCCGAAACTGTCTAAAACCTGGAATGTGAACATCTGCCACGGTGTGCATGTGCGGAGCTAAAAATGATGGTGTAGCTACTACTGGTGCAGCCGTCAACTGCTACGAAAATCAAAGTGGGGTCGCTAAAATCACCCCAACTTCCTCATCATCGTCCTCCTCATCCTACTCCACCTCCTCCATATCCTCTAAGTCATCCTCCTCACAAGATGTATCCTAGTGGCCACTATCAGTGTTACTTGATTCCTCCATCTCTTGTCGTACTCTCTTATGGCCAACACCTTTCTGCCCTCCAGAAGAGTCTAAATGCCTCCACTGCATTATCGGAGGCTCACCCAGTACTGTCGGACTTGGCTGTATTTTCAACTTTTCTTATGGTATCATCTTCATAGTTGCCTCTAGGAAGAGTTTGATGGCATAGTGCAGCATGTAAAATGTTTTATGTTGTAGTGTCATAAACTCATCCATGTGTGTGGCCAATATAGAAGCCCAATCATAAACCCTCCTATTCATGAGTCTGTTCATCATACTGACCAGTGGAAAGGAGATATATGACGCTGGACCTTATAAGCCTACTCTTTATCACATCCATGAGACACCTCCAATGACCTTCTCTAATGTCAAATTTGAGCAACCCTCCTCTCCTGGAGGTCTGAGTAAGGGCATCTTTCTGTTGTTGTACCTAATCCTGACACACTAATTCTACCAGCTTCAATTTCCTCTCCTTGTCCATCTTTTGTGGCTTACTATCGATTTTCTTGCCACCTTGTGTCGTTTCTAGTAGGCCAAATACTTTGATAAAGTCAATTGGTCGGAATGATACCACTACAAAGTATCCCAAGTACGAAACTATACTTTTACGAGAGTGCCTGTCATATGCCTCAATCACGATACGCAAAACACCTTCAAAATCTCGAATACAAAACACTTGCATCTCGATTGGCCACTCTACCTGCGCCTTCCATATGCTTGCTTTGACGAGGTGGTCATTTGGATTTTCATTCCACCATTTCCTACATTCTAGCTCATTCAGTCATTCAAATGCTACGTTTTGTGGTGTCAACTGTACATCTGGTTGGTTCTACACCTTAGCCCTTTGTTTCCCCTTGTCTTTTCCAGTTGGCCGCTCTTCTGAAGGTCTTGCTTGTATATTTTGACTCATGGCTGAATCATGATCAAATTTCTTCCTCCAGGCCCTTTTTTGGACTGACTGCATGAATTACCGTTAGATCAATTACGTTTGCCTTATATCTTGAAAATTTCCTTTCTGTATGGACCTGTATGGTCTTCCTCTGATGCCTTGAGCCCTGGTATGGCTTTGTTCCCTCCCTTGAACTATAGCTTTTTTAATCCTGGAAGGTACGGTTTTCATGGTACGACTGCACTCCCTATACTCCTAAGCCGTAGAGTCGTACGGCCTCCTCTTACTTGCCGGTGACAAGGATTTATAGTAGATACGTCCAAGTTATATCACAGGCTCCTTGAAACTCGCAATTTTCTAGAAGATTCTTACTTTAAACACAACCCATCAATTGTTATTCCCTCTCCTTACTTCAAACAACACCCACGCATTAATTAAAAGAACAAAAACTTCCAGTCGAAGGCCTACCTAAGCCTACAAAAGTTGGTGTGAATTTATCTTGTGTACAGAGGCATTAAAATGAATGTGACTTAACTTGATCGCTGTACTATGCCACGAGTTCAATTGTCATACGGTGCCTGTAGAACTATTTAATATTGTCATACAACGGACTTTAGTGATGCCTCCAAGAAGTATAGTGCCTCCAGAAAGTATGTGTCGTACAAAAAGTTTGGTGCCTCCAGGAAATACGATGCCTCTACAAAGTATATGTGCCATATAAGAAGTTTAGTGCCTCCAGGAAATACGATGCCTCTAGAAAGTATGTGTCGTAGAGGAAGTTTACTGCCTCTAGGAACTGCTTATGTGTCGTACACTGCATGAGGATTATCATACATTGCCTCCAGACAACCAAATGTTGTCATACAGTGATTACTGGAAGACTTATATTCCCTTATGCATTTGTATGGTGTCTACCTGGAGGTGTTCATGTGCCTTACCATGCATGAAGAAGATTGTCGTATAGTGCCAAGAAGGTGAGAGTGTCGTACGGTTTTAGAACTTTATAAGCCTTCGTCAATGCAAGGGTCGTACGGGCAAGGGTCGTACAGCTGATGTTTGTGCCTCCCCTTTTCTTTTAAAGTACTCATCATGTCGTACAGTGAAGACATATGACCACTGTATGGTACTTTTACTTTACTTTTTCTTTTTTTTTTCTTTTCTTTTTTCTTTTTTTTTTTCAATTTTTTTTTTCCTACTACTGTTCCTTGGTATTCACTGATGGTGACTTAGGTTGCACGTGATAAATTTTTAACTTATAGCCATTCACTGTTTCCAAAACTTCCTGTCCATCCAGTGTCCATAAGTTGATTGCTCCATTATCACCAACTTGTCATATCTTGTATGGTCCTACCCATTTGACTCCGAACTTTCCAGGTTTGATTTAAGTCCGCCCATCATACTTCAACACTAATTGGCAAGGTTGAAGCTTATTCAATTTCAATTGCTTCTCATGTCATCGATTCTGCCTATTTTTCGTAGCCCATTGTGCCTGTAGTTGTCGCTCATCTAGTTTATTTAAATTATACCATCCCTCCCTCAGACTTTCCATATCTCTAAGCTTGTTCTCAAAACTCGGTACCATGAATTCCATCAGCTGTCACTCCTTACCATCAATAATTGTATTCTTGATTTTAGAACCTTCACTCCATACTACTGAAGCTTTTATTAAACCCTTACTCTTTGTTTCCTGTGCAAACCATATGATGTGTTTTCCTTGCTGCCGACACCTTTCTACTAATTTCGTGGTGTGGTGTAACCTTTTCTTTCCGTGCGATCTGTTCACTCTGTTTCGTACAGTGAAATCTTTCCTTTTTCTGGGTTCGTACTGTATGTTCTTCCCTTCACCTTCAACCATAACTGCATGTGCTTCCACTTCTCTGTATTCCTTCAGACATTCATTTCCCTCTTCTTTCTCACCTTCGTTGATCCTTAACATATTACAGCTTGGAAAGAGCTCGCAATCCTCCATCTGCCAGTGGAAAAGGCCATTTACCGAATCCAAATCATCGTCCATCGATCCACCTTCCAACCGTAGGACTCCTTCCACATTGGGTTCCAATCGCTGTTTTCCTTCATCCTCTTCTTCGGAATCAGATGATACGACTCCTTCGCCCACCATTTGTGTGTGTAAATCAATAGTGAATCATTGTCCCCTGCTTTCCATTGCTAGTGTATTCTTCTCCCAATCATGTTGAACCTTTACTCGTACAAGCCATCCTCTACCCAAAATGGCATCATATCCTCTCCTCTTCAACAGGATGACGACGAAGTCGAGTAGAAATGGTTGTGTTCCAATAGTCACTGGTTGTGCCATTAGGACACCGAAAGGTTTAATACCGTGTTGGTCCGCTGTTAGCAACTGGAATGTAGGTGGCCATAATGTCGGCTGTCCCAACCTCTTCCAGGTATCCTCTAGTAACACATTCACACCGGACCCTCGATCCACAATTGTGTCTATCAAAATAGTTCCTAGAATTTCCATTTTGACGACTATTGGATGTCGTCCGGATGTGAGGCCTAGCAGCATCGGGTCCTTTGCACGTGCTCCACTTTCCCTCTCTCTTACTTGTTCTCCTGATAATTTAGCAATTGGAGCGATGTTTGTGAGTGCCAATCGGAGTTGAGGCATTGTGAGCAGCAGATCGTTTATTTTGACTAGCACTTCAGTTTGTAATATCTGTAGTACGATGTTCTGTTCCGCCCAGTTTCTTGCTGAGGTACCAGTAGTGTTCTTCAAGTGTGCTTTGCCTGCCTGCATTGCCTTCTCAATTTCTACCCGTGCTTCCTCTAATCTCTTCTTTTCCTTCGTCGAGTCGAGGTACAGTTTTGCCTGCTTCCGTGTGATTGCCAGAACCTCCTCTTCGTCTGTCCTGATGGTGATTAGATTCACTCCTGATTTCAGGCACTTGGCATCTTCATGATCTTCTACACTATCTGCATAACAACTTTGGTGTGTTTGTCGTTGTACAATCTCAGGCAAAGTGGCCCCACGAATTGCATGCTCGGCATGGTACCATTGGGCGACCGTTCGCATCGTACTAAATTCGGCTGCGGCTTCTATTATTATTGTTGTTTTGCCCTCACCTATTATTTTTGTACCCTCCCGACGTGGCACCCTCGTTATTGGTGTTTCCGCTCCCTCTTGACGTGGAAGCCTCTTGGGTCAGGAGCACTTGTTGAGGTCCTCTTGCTTTCATATTGAAGGGGCATTCCTTTGTGGAATGTCCCATGATCTAGAAGATCTCGCAGAACTGGTTCTTTGGACAGGATCCCTTCGTATGACCTTTTGTCTTACATTCTGTGCACAATAGCTCGTTTCCCTTTGTCTCTTTCTGCATGTTCTTAAATTCCTTCATCATTCGGATCATATCCTTCTAGAGAGCTCAGACCTTCTTTCTGTCATTTTCGTCATTGTTGCTCTCTTCTTTCGAAGACGCGTCATCATCTGAATCAGATGAGCTACTCTTCTTCTTCTTTTTTGTTTTCTGCTCACTTTCTAAGTTCATCGCCTGATTGTATGCTTCAGTGTATGACGATGACGGCACAATCTTCATTTTCTTTCGCAACTTCGGCAATAGGCCCTCAATGAACCATCTTTTTTGTAGCCCATCAACCGGCTTGTTTTTCATTTTATTTATCAAATCTTTTAATTTCTTGGCGTATGCTCGGATTGTTTCATTTTTCCCTTGTTTTGTGTTGTATATCTTGGCTACAATCTCATTGTCGCGCAACAATTGAAATTCAGTGATACTCCTTTTTAATGCTGTCTCAATTGGTTAATTTTTGGGGATCCATATCGGCAAACCAATCAATTGCTACCCCCCTTAGGGTTGCCGAAAATTGTTGGACCCATTCACTGGTATCTGTTATGCCATTCGCCCTCCAAATTGTTTCACATGTCTTACAGTGTCAGATTGGATCGACCGTGCCATCGCCATCAAACTTTGGCAACTTCTCGTTTGGTCCTACCATTATTACTTGATTTTGTGTATGGGCGCTTTTCGGCACTGCGACACCGGCACTGTTCTGCACTCCGACCCTAACGCTTTGTATTCCAACACCAACGCTTTGTACTCCGGCACTAACGCTCTGCTGTCCGGTATCAATGCTTTGTATCCCGACATCAACACTTTGTATTCCGACACCAACGCTCTGTTCTCCAGTACCAACGCTTTGTATCCCGACACCAACGCTTTGTATTCCGGCACCAATGCTCTGCACTCTGACACTGACGTCGTTTCAAGCAAACGCCTTATTCCCAACAGCTGCGTTGTTTGGTGAAGAAGGGTCTTCGTTAAGAGAACTTGTATGTTCTAGAAGTATATCGTGGATGCAGAGGTCACTCCACACTCGTGCTCCTTTGGCACTCCGAGCCGTGCAAGTTAATTCTCTTCTGTCTGGATTCTCTTCCCTCGACGAATACAGATTCAAAAATTCCTCCCTTGCTTCTTCCACCAATTCCAACCGCTGTCGAGTTTCCTGCAACAATTCCTCGGTGCTTCAGTGTCCGTCAGTAATCCGCTGAAACCTACATCTACGCTCAACCTGCTGTGCCAAAATTAAATTTTTTTGCGAAGTGCATATTCCATCTTTTCCCTTTATCTTATTTCAATCCTTGTTAAGCTGATTTGGCATTAATCGTCATGCCTCCTTCGTTCCAGGTTCAATGCCTCCTTTGTTCCAAGTTCATGGGGCAATGGCGCCAAATGTTTACCGCATGGAGTAAATAGATTACACAATAGACAAGAACAAAAATACTCTTTTTATTATTCGCATATACCAAAGACATTACATTATGCTTATGATGATTGCAATGATCCCGGAGGGTGTATAAATACTTTCCTAAGAATCTTCCTGAAGGGTCGTCGGCTACATAACAAAAACCTTCCCGAAGGCCTCGTCGGCTACATAGTATTTACCGATGACATACATCCCGTCGGCTACACAATAATTACCGACGACAACCAATCATTTCTTTTGTTATTGGTGTCCATAGTTAAACTATGGGACTTAAACTCTGTATGCTGCTCTGTATTTCATGAGATCTGAAATGCTATTATCGGAACTTCAACTTTATATCATGATTGCCAAATACATCTTCTCATTCTTGTACTATTTTCTGTTCAATATATATGTTGTTTCTTTTTCATATTATATATGCCTCCAAATATGTAAATTCTGGTGTACTTCAGCACTATGAGTCCTGGCATAATATCTAATGAAATGTTCACACTTCTACTCTGAATATGAATAGATAAAGTAAGTATATGGCTATGTCTTTTAATGCCATAATGTCATCTGAATTTAGATATCTTTACATCCTCAACTCTTATGATCATTTGTGTCTAATGATGTCTTTAACTAGTTCTATATCCTTTGTAGTTTTATCCTCTTTTTTATTTCCATCTAGTTAAACAAACACAAAAGAGTTCAATTGTTATCTTCAATTTTCCTTTTACATTGATGATCCTAATACTTGTAGTTTTGGTCATTCTCATGAGATCCTTTGACATCAATGACAATATTTCCATCAAGAAGAAGCAATAAATGGAGAAAGGTCCAAATGTGGTGTCACTAGTAGCTAGAGGCACAGGAGTTGTAGAGATTAGATTTGTAGCATGAGAATCATCCAGATCTGCAACAAGAACACCAATCTCAAGGGGAGTCCTCACCAACCTATGACACATCATCAGATAAAGAATCACAAGCCTAGACAATCAAATATTCATCATTACTATCCTTCCACCAAGTGGCAATTCTTTTATGCCTTCAAGAGACGACAATCAATTGCCATGTGACAAGGCAGCCATGACCTATCTCCCACCATGAGAACCAGATCTCCAAGGAGAGCTTTATAGATATCAATGTTAACCAAAATGTGTGCAAAGGTGGAGAGACCCATTGCAGTTGTGGTACCCTCCTCCTTTAGAAAACAACTAATGGAGTGGTTGATGGCCTCAAAACAAGAGTTCTTAAAAATTAAGAAGAAGATTGGGAAGATGAAGCCACACGGCACACATTAAGAGGCTTGGTCAAAGGGTTGACAGAGACTGCCAAAAATTCAACCGAAGGAGAGTGATCTACCCAAGCATTTTGCTCATCACCAAATTCCTTTCCACAAAGGAATGAAAAATAGCAAAAAATTAAAAATAAAAAAATCATTAGCACGAGGGAAATCTCAATGGTACCTGAAACCAAAGGTCTCTAAGAGTTTGTTACCTAACATTGTAGATCAAATAAAGAAGGCTAGAAACCAACAAATCTGCATGCCAACATGCAATGTTGGAAGTACTACACATTTTCAACCACATCTTGGCCACACACCATTATAGGTTGGGTCTTAGCACAAGCTAGATGTCAAGATCTCACCTGAGGAAGATTTGCAACAGATTTGGAAACAAAAGCAAAGCTATGCCCATTGGTAGCAAAAAGAGGCTTAGGGGGGTCTTTGTTATTCACAATCCCACTAGTGGGCAATGCATTAGAAGAAATCAGTAGTGTCATCAAGCATATTCTTAGAGGACCAGCCCACAACGAATGCATAAGCAACAAGACCCTATAATCAAGGCTCTGCAGCCATTGGGAAACCTAGGCGAGAACCAAAGGTGGCAAAGCAAGACCCAAACCCTCAAGGGCTAGCAGAGAGGCCCCATCTGCTCGATGTAGAGGTTTTTGGAATCACACACTTCATTCAAGCAAGAACTTCCTTTATAACGGTGTTTGTTTGAGTTACCTAGACATGTTGATTCCAACAACCCAAGTAAATTAAATATTCCTTCCATTGTGTTGTACAAATGTTACAATGTATTTAATGTGAACTAAAAATGGTCTTCATTATGTCACTCTTTGACACAAGACCTTTCACTATTAGTAACCCAATCATGCACCAAAATCTCATTTAATATGCATAACATAATTATTTGATAGTCAAGCTGTCACATTCGTGTAACAAAGCATACAATAAAAACATACAACAAGATATTTAGATTTAGTAGGCACAATAGGATTTGATTCGTTTTTTAAAAAATGTAGTGCATGAAGCACCACAAAATAAACTTCTCCAATAAGTATTGATTTTATCTGAACCAAACATTTGAAGCATTTGACAGGTATATTTATTTTTGACTACCCATACTTATGAAATGGATTCAAAAGAGTCCTAGTTTTTCTTATTTGCATCGAAATTTTTAGTTCCTACCAAAGGCAGGATACTATTACATTCATTCAATTCATTTCTCTAATAAAACTGACCAATCATATTATAGAATTAAACAAACTTCTTATGTTTATATTTATATTTTATTTTAGATGATTATATATATCTCAATTTTCTAGAATTCGATTGGACAATAATAAATTTGATAAGGGTTAAAATTAATTTATGTCACCTACCTGCAGCCCTATCAGAATTTGTCAGCACCAACCCTACGAGATGTGATATGTGGCACTACATTTGGCGATACGAAATAGATATTCTCAATTCGAATTTTGGTTGCCTTCTTTGCAGTGGATAAGTTTCGTCCCCAAATTCTATTTTGGATTTTTGTGGACTTTTTAGTTGGATAAAATAAATTACACATGTTCAATTGAGTGAAAAGATTACTGCGAAAAGGTCAAAGTATACAATGAACCTATCTTTAAGGAATGAACAAATATGCATAAATATATTAAGTACCGAACAAAACATTTTTAAAACATTTTTAAACCGTCGAACTATTCAAACCTACCACTTTTTGGAGCAGCCAACATCGATGAGATATATTTTTGTTATCCGGTCATAAAGTGTTTCAATTTTTGAACCTATTAATCCCCTGGTTATGTGTGAAATATGTCCCATTTTAATCATTGGAATGGTCATTTTATCTCTTAAGTTTTTGTGAGTTTCTGAATCTTCATGTCTCCCGCTCGTTCCCAGCTCCGCACAGCACTTGAAATTTTTAAAATCCGACTTCCGAGCCCCAAGTTATTGCAAGGTTAATGGAGAGACCCAAAATACGCATTTTCAAGTTTATCATTAACCATTAACCTCTCAAAAAGGTTAATGATAACTTTCAAATCGCGCATTTTGGAGTAGGTTAATTAACCTCTCTAAAAATGCGTATTTATTAACCTCTCAAACAAGTTAATGATAACTTTCAAAACACACATTTTGGAGTAGGTTAATTGACCTCTCCAAAAACACGTATTCCTTAACCTCTTTGAGATAGTTATTAACCTATTTAAAATTCTTCCATGAGAAGTCAGACATGTAAATGGTTTTTTTTTCAAAAAGAGGGGGGTGCAGACATGGAACATGTGGATTGTGGTGACCATAGAAAAGGCCCAAGGTTCGTACAAGCAAAAAGCCTCTACAGAAAAGTGAGAAAGCTCGTTGCCAAGAATCGCAAAGAAAACTGATACCTTCGGTACTATTGAAGATGCTGAAGCGGCTGCAACGGATGATTGTATTATTCAGCAAAATATGTTGGGTGGTCCCCCTGATTGCTTTCCATAATAGGTTCACTTCTCAAGTGACGAGACTCATCCTAGCCAAGTATGACAAGAAATTATTTAAAGAGTTTCCAGAATATGAAAAAATTATGAAGGACCTGGGTATATTTGGGGAGACTCCAAAAGCCTATGGATAACTAATAAGTGATCCATTGTTAACGCGCGGAGTCTAATTAGAGAAGGAAACTATAGTGGAGAGTTTAACTACACAAATCTAGTTGCTTTCTTACAAAAGTGTGCTGCAGTTCAGGAAAATAAACTTTTAGCCGACGTGGGGAAGCATTTTGAAGATGCCACGAAAACGTGTTAGAAAATGATAGCAGTTTGCTTTATTAAAATGATTATCCAGCTCTCCCTGTGCTGTTTCAGTTCAGATTGCTCTCATGTTTCTCATCAATTTCCTCCCAAGGATGTGCGTGATTCTGTGGAGGCATACACTCAAGCATGAGAGATTCTAGATTTTGTCAATGCCGAGAATAATGCAGGAATTCTAAGCAAGGCCACTGATACATTCTCCCTTGAACTCCAAAAGAAAGTGGAGAGCAAGAGCCCTGTGCCCACAAGAATTATTCATTCCACCGATCATAACTGCATAAGTAGACTGTAGAACAATGAATGAAGTTGCAAATGAGGGTCTACAGAAAGCAACCGGGCCCAAAGGTTCATACATTAGGGATGGTGTGTTTGGTGACCCTGGACTAGGAGTTAGTGAAAAGAAGACAAATTGAAACATTTTGTCATCGCATTTCACCCAATAGATAATGTTCCAAAGCAGGTGATAGTGGGATTCAAAATCTTCATAGCCAAATAATCTCATCTTATCTCCAGCCAGTGATATGGGATTTCTTGATGAAATAGAGCTCGTGTAAAAAGAGAATGTTTATTTGTCCACCAAATCAGAACAAAATTGCATATGGTGTGTTTCTCTTGATGTCTATGCGTGGATAGAATTTTTGAGGCCTTGCATGAACAATATCAAAAGTCTTCTCCAAGAGTACTGGTTGATTGATCACTCGTATTTGCATTGAATTTGGTGTCCCAGCATTTGGAAGTTGTTCTTGAGAGTTGATTTAACAAAGGTGATGATGCACAATAAGTGTTTGATAGAATGTTCCAACTCCTTATAGTCTGCGGTGCGAAATTGATGAAACCCAAGATATCATTGTGACAAGATTCGAGTACTCAAGCCATCATATAAATAATGGGCTTTCCCAGCCGTGCCTTGTCACTTTCCAAAACGTCTTAGAGCCTCCATGTCCGTTAAGAAAAATCACCTTCACCAAATTTACAGAGCAGTTTGAAACCCAGGCATTGCAAGAAGACATATCATTCTTCCCTTTTTGGTGAGTACAGACAGAGCGTCCTTGTTGGAGCAGTGAACATGTTGATAGAGATATGCGTCAGGCAATTGTTTGTCAAAATGCTCCAATGAAAAGTGACTCCCAGACTATTATAATTGTGTGATATGTAAACATTCGAACAGATATCAAGACCTCTCAGATGCAACTACAGAAAGAGGGACATACCTCAGAGAACTCTAGCTAGCTGCCACTTTAGTTGTAGATTTTGTTAACAGAGCCACCTTAAGGAAGGTCATCGAGAAACATATATCATAATTGATAGCATCATATATTTGAAGGGCACGTTTCTCACATGTACATGTAGCTGAAGTCAATGCACTGGAATCAATCAATAAAATGCTATCTCTTGGGGATGTAGTATTTGCATGAATCATAAAGTTCCTCAACTTTTATCAAATATTTGTGGAGGCATGAATCAAATTATAGACTGGGCATCTAATTGTTTCAATGGAATGTTATGTGATACTCTCACACAATATGTGATAATTACAAGACAGATGAGAATTTTGGTACTTGTGTCTATACAAGGACCAGCCTTTCAATAGATCTCATCATGGAAGAAAAACACATTTCGTAGAGATAAGCACAATTGGAGGGATCATAAACATAAAGGTAGTGTTCATCGCACTCGTACACACCACATGCTCTTGATCTCTTCATGAGAAGGAGGGTATGCATTCATTAATAAAGCAATGTAACTTGAATGAATCATTCAAATATCAAAAGGAGATCAGCAAAGATTAATTATTCAATCTTCCTCTCGAAAGGTGTGAGGTCTAAGTTTCAAGTCATTCTTGGTTAATTTTCTTAAGGTTAATTAACCTCCCCAAAATTACGTATTTTGGAAGTGGTTATTAACCACGAAGAGGTAGTTATTAACCTCTATGTCTATATAAGGACTCATGTTGGCTTCGTAAAGGGGGACTTTTTGGTTTTAAAAATAAGGGAACACTATGCTGAAATTTTGATCTAGAGATAAATTTTGGAAAGTATGTACACTTGATAAGTAGGAGATAATTTCCACAATAAGTCAAATTATGATATTGCTATCAGGATTTAACTATGTGATTTTGAGTCAAACTCATTGACCCATGTTTCATGAGTAGTGATTCAACATGAATCCATCTCTCATGAGAATAAATGGAACACTTAGCACTCATTGGATCTAGGTGATGCTCACAGGGGTGAAGCATCGGGACTTCCCAAGAGGTCACCCATCCCAGTACTACTCCAGCCTGAGCATGCTTAACTACAGAGTTTCCTCTATGGTTTTATCTCTGAAATCGAAAAATCTCTATTATCTTCTTGGTGCAAGGAAATGAAATGAGATGTGCTTTGGGTTTCTTATTCTAAAATCAAAATTGTTATCTTCTGTAGTAGACATTCTCATGGTATTTTGCAAGTGTTTATGAATATTGAATGTGTTTGATAATACTAGTTGCTTTCAAGTGTAGTTCTTGATCACCTTTGTTATCACTCTTGTTTACCCAAGAAGGTTGTGAGGGGTGTGTGGTGCATTCGTCCTGGACGGCTTTCTCTTGATCTTTGAAGTTTTAGATTCTTTATTTGAAAACCCTTTAAAAATTATATCATACGAGAGAGCTGCCCCTCTAAACGCAGAGGAAGGCTGCATACCAAGGGCCTATCCAACTGTTGTGAACGGTTTGCCACACACTCCATTGGGCAAATTCTACTGTGACAAATCTGTTTACCGACAATTTTATCACAATAACCATTTACTAAAAGTAAAACTTTTACTTCTGAGAGAAAAAAGTGTATGTTCTTTAATTGGGTTGCATATTGTTATTATTTCATGTGGATAGTTCTAATCTATAAGTTAAATATTTAGGTATATGTTATTAGTTCCTGCCTATGACAGCGTTGAGATGCAATTTTTCCTATTTGACTAGTCAATTAGCTAATAGGAACAAAGTATTAAATTATAAGTTCTTGAATACATTATAGGTGTTTATTATTTTTATTTTGACTAATTTAAAATTTGTTACTTTTCGGATTTTCATTGGTGATAGCAAGGAGAAAAATATTTGTTGAGAAGAAAAATAGAGTTATTATTAGTATTACAATAGCTTTTTAATATTACGACAGCTTTTATATTAAATATTATTACAGTCAGAAGCTCTAGAGACTTCAGCAAAATGTGACAAGTCCAGAAACTTCCTGAACACTCTGCTTGTGCTTTAGCTTGCAGGTGGGAACCTGCAGAGTTCTTTGAGAATTTGAGACATCATTTTCAAGGTTGCAAAGGTTTGTATTGTGCTTAAGCTCGCAGTAGAACTCTACACCAAGGATGTCCATTTTCTCATGGAGCTCATACAGGTAGGATTTTGGTTTATATAATTCATGTTGTTTCTTTTCAGAATTGACATTGCCTATATTTTTTTGGGTCAGCAAAATTAAAATTTGGATGTTTCTGATTCAGCAGAATGCACAAGACGATGGATATGAAGCTGATGTTGAATGACCATTGGAATTTGTGGTAACAAGCAGAGATGTGAGTGGTGTGGGTGCCCCTTCTACTCTGGTGTTGTTCAACAATGAGAAGCACTTCACTCATTGAAACATTGAATCCCACTGCAGTGTTTGACGATCTGCCAATAGGGACAAATCAAAATGCTCTGTTCACTGGGCATAAAATTTATCTTGCAACTAATTGCAGCAAGAATCACACCAACTCTGCATATAGTATAATCCCAAGGGTCTCGCCTCTGCTAACCAGGTAAAAGGCACGTAAGCATATTATTTTAACAAAAATAACTAAACTATTATTTATTTAACCCATCAACTACTGTGGTTGATTCTGCATTTGGTATTTTGAATGTGGAATGAATCAAATTGTTATTTCGTACTAGAAGAAACCTTTTTAATTGCATCTACAAATCAAGAAAAGATTTTGAAGTTTACTTTTCTTTTTGTTAGAAGACATCATAAAACAAAAATCTCCTCCAAAATTGGTCGTTTTATTTTATGTTTTTATTTATGAAAACTTTACATAACTATATCATGAAATTGTTCAAATTTTTTATTTTTTCTAAATTCTTTATTATATTTTTGCATTCTTTTATTGTAAAAAATTAAATCTTTGAAGTTATCTTTTTTTAAATGAAAAGCTTAAATAAAAGTTTATCAAATCAAGTAAAAATATTATAATATAAAATTATAATATAATATAATATCAGAATTTGTATTTAAGTTTTAAATTATAATTTTACTATATAAATTAAAAAATATTATATGTAATAAAAGAATATGGATTAAAGATTATGTTTAATATGGAAAATATTAAAACATTATGCCATTAATGATTTTGAAGACTATCTAATTAATAAGCATATAAGGTATGACATCAAATATGCCATAGTTACCTATTTCCCTCTTTTATCTCTAGCTCTCTATTTCATGAGCTCTACCTCCCTTCATATCATTCTTAACTCCATCTTTTCCTATACCTGTAGCATTCAACCTACTTCTTTCTTCCCTCTTACTCTATTTCTTCATCGTTTCCTATATCTCTATCATTCTATCTACTTATCTCTTCCCCCTCACCTTATATCTTCATCTTCCACTAAACTATCCACATTTTAGGCAGGAACTTCGACGCTTTGTGTCTCTTGTTTTTTATGCACATGCTAATTGTAAATATGAGTTAAATGTTATGTTATGTCATTTTATTAATATATTTAAATTATTTGAGTTTTATTAGTTAGTATTATTAAGATTGTATGGCAATGACAAAGTATCATCATTCTTTACAATAAATCAATAATAACTTTATATTTGATACATATTAAAAAGGATAATCAATTATTAAAATTGAATAGTTAGTTATTAGTGTGTGTATGTGTGTGAGATTTACATTCACTAGACAAAATTTCTACCACTCTTTTACATGTAGCTGATCATTTCAAACCATACAAAATAAAGAATATTCTTTGAACTTTCATGTCTGATCCACTTATGCTTTAGCTCTTAAGTAATTATTACTAAAGTTAAATATATTTCATTCCACTTATATGGCTTAGTCTCATTTCACTACTTTCCAAACATGATAAAATATTGAAAATCATATTAATGTATAGCACTCATGGCTCTCTTTGTTATTGCAACCAACTAGAGGCACATAAGTAATGCTTGATTATTTAAACTTCACTCGTCCAAAAATTATTTTGGTTTTATGGTACAATCATCAACAAGTGTGTTGCAATTGTGATATGGAAAAGTAAGAATATTATTAAGTTATTTTTAGATTTTAATATAGTCAAATATAAAGACAAATGATGAAATTTTATTTCTACTATAAATATAAAAATATATGAAGAAGAGTGTTAAGTATTGATGATCCAAATTTTTGTACTAACATTTCTAATAAGACATTACTTTTTAATGCATTATACATTAAAAAAATCGCTTCCCAATATTGTTTTAGGTTTAAATTATTTACAATTTATTAGTTTTAAATTTAAATTTTAAAATTAATGCAATAGATAACTTACATTCGAAAGATAATATTAAATTACATTTAATAAAATATGTATGGCAAATTGAAATATTAAAATATGTTTTTATTTTTATTTTGGAGTTTTTTATCTATTGTCTTTAAAGATTATACTATTTGATAATATTTGATCATTTCTATTATTTTCTTACTTCTCTGTATCACAATTGTTATCTCTATCTTTATCCTTATTTCTTCCCTTATCTACCCTTAATTTTATTTCAGTTTCCATCCATTTCTTCTTCTAACCATTTGGCAAGAACTTTGACTAAATCAAAACTTGACAGTAGTGCTTCATTAATTTAATCAAGCTTTTGCATGATTGTTACATTGGGGTTGTGTTAGTGCTTGATCCAAAAGTATTTGAGAAAATCAACCTCAATTTATATGGATGCAAAATAAATTTCAAATGGAACACAATTAAAAGTGATCATCCTATCACTGGTAGTTCCTTAAAATCGAGGACAAGAATGAATGTTTCAATATAGTACTAGATTGTTTGACTTGACATCTAATGTTAGCTTTATCATTGTGCTCAATACACATGAACATGAGGCCAATGCTTGAGGAAAAACTTTAGCAACATATATAGAATTGTCTAACAAACCCTAGGTTACACTTGGGATTAGGAGATGCTTGATTCATATCATCCTATATCACCTATGTCATGTTCAAGCCAACCAAAAAATATCATATGTTTGTCAAAGTTAACAAAACATTGGGAATCCATCTTTTATTGAGTTTTCATATAGTTATCCAACAACCAAAGGGAGTAATAATCATATGTATATGTTGGCAGACAGATAAAGATAGAAATTCTAATGCATTGTAAGAAGACAATTCCAGCTCCAAAAAAGCTGGTTTGTATTTTCCAAATGTATTCACTTCGGATTTCCATCCACCATTATCTGTAATCAAGACACCAAAATTCTAAATTACTTTGGTTAGTTAAGACACAAAGCTAGACAAATCCATTTCTTTCCAACTACAAATGCATCTCCTTTTGGAAGCAACACACTAGATAAGTATCCTTTCTTTCAACTTATTTGCAAAAGAGTTCTTTGTAGCTCTATTGCTTTCAACCCTTTTTGGATCTGTCTTTCCAACCCTTGATACCAATCAATAGGTCCTAAGGCAAACATTTCCTTCATATACTTCAAGATCCAATAGTGGACAAGTGAGTTATGTTGTTTTCCCCAAAATGAGTAGCCCTAGGTAGGGTTTTATGCAACCTGCACTAAAATTGTCATAGTTTTCTCCAAACTTAAGGAAATTCAACCAAATGAAAAGTAACTCATTTATCTTTCCAACTATATCAAGAAAGAAGGATTGGAAAATAGAAAAATGCCTACAAAATGATTGCTTCATTCATCCCAAATCTTCAATTACAATGTCTCTCCCTCTTAATTCAACTTCGGAGTGTGTTTTAAAAGACATGGCCCTTCATCTCCGAATAATTCATAACCAATTTCCAAATTTAAACATAAAAAGACACCTTTTTACTCACCAATGAGAAGAAGATGAAAAGTTACTTTGACAACATTGACCATATCTTAACACTTGTACTCCTAGGACCCTACTAGGACACTTACAAATGTAAAATGGTCCAAAAAGACTTTATTACATGGAAACAACTCAAAAGAAAACAAAATAGCTACTTTGACCACCTTGAAGACTTCATTGCTTAATGGTTACTCTTGCATTAGGGAGTAAAGGGGATGATTCAAGAATTATATACCCCGAACCTAAACCTTTTCAATTTAGTTTCCAGAAGCTTAATTTGCACATCCTAAGGTACAAATCTATCCTTATCTTTTGACTTCTTAACCCAAGTATTTTCCTTTCCCTCCTTATTTTAACCAATCAACCTTCTCAAATGAACACTAACATTATTTCCTCTGCAAACTTAGCAATATGTCCTTTTTTTGGCAATTATAACATATAACACCATATTGTAGAGCATTCCCACTTCTTCTCACATTAGATTTACAATCACTAGCCTTGTGGAAAAACTTATTGCACATGTAACAATAACCATTGAAAGATTGAGCATTCCTAGCATTGTTCATATTCATAAGAATGTTCCTCATCATTCCACTTAAAGCACTAACCATCAAATGGTTGAACTCTTGAAGGCCAACATGAATTCATGTTCATTCTACTACTACATTTTGCAGCATTATTGTCTAATTTTATTGCAAGAAGGACAGTTACCATTTAAAGTTTTAAGAGTGCCTAGTTTGAGTAGCTTGATTTTGAACAATTCTTTTGAAGTTCTTCCTCTTGTTTTGGACTTGAGCAAATTTTCTTTGATCTCCCTCAAGTTATTTGGATTCATCTTGAATCTTTTCTTTACTATTTCCATGCATATTAAATTGTCTCCAAATCTTCTACCTTTCTACCTTTTCAAACCATGGCCACCTTTGTTCTTCTGTGATTTTTGGAAACTAACCATCTCATCAAGTAAATCACTGTCAAGTTTCGAACCCTTTTCAATTTGTTTTCTTGCATCTTCCATTTCGCTTCTCAAAGCAACAATGTCACCCTCATGTTTTGCATTCAGACAATCACTAGTCCTCTTGCCTTCTTCAATTTGTATTTTTAACTTGACTTTTAAATCATTTAATCAAAACAGAAGCAGCACCACACAAGAACACCAAGATTTTTACATGGAAAACCCATTAAAAACCACAATGATGATCAACTCACAGTATATGAAACAAGCCTTTTATAAGATTTGTTTTAGGTTCACTGCTAAGGAAATTCACTACTCCATGAATGGACATGGTGGCTAAGGCACACTACCCTAGGACAAAACACAATAGACTTGCAAACTGAAGATCAAATTTTGAGAGCAAGATATAACGAGATTACAACAAAATGCAATAATGTCAACTGTTGTAGAAGCATTTGACAAAATGTTGATAATGCAATTTTGCTTGTAGCCAAATATTCTATTAAATTGATTATGCACTCTTCTTAATCAGTAGATACATTACTGATCTATTTTCTCAATTACAAATCTTCACATCAACTCTCACATCTCCAAAAATAATTTACATATATGACCATTTTTCAAGACCTCTCATTTGGATATGGCAGGAAATGACATCCATTAAAAACCAAGGTTGTAGGAAACAACAACTGCACTTTGCAAGTACGTATATCACCATACCTAAAATGGGTACTGGTAGGGTATGCTTCGAACACGGCCTAGAAACTGTACAGACACATCTCAAAAAGACAATCATGATTTCAGCTACCCAGAAACAAAGGGATTCAGCTGCCCAATACTGAGCCGAATCTAAAATAAAATTCTATGTAAAAAAAGCGGATCCAAATCTGCACATAGTTCCTTTGGAGTTGGGTGAAAAACAAGTTGCTTACTCCGCTAAGATTTATAATTTCCTACCCCCACTTCTATGAAGCCTTCCTTGAGAGATCAAGATTTTCCTATTAAAGGAATTATTAGCCAAACTAAAGCGGGGTCGTCCAAAAAAGAGTCTCATGGGGTGCAAAAATCCTTTGGCTCCTTAGTTGCTACTTCTTTGAATAAAGGTGAATCTAGGGTGATTTTGGGAATTTATTCTCTCAAATGATCTCCAACTCCCCTTGAGCAAGAAGGGAAAAAGAGGAAATCCATTCTATCAAAGAAGTTGAGGGTCATTTTCCTAAAAGTCAAGCTATCACGAAGGTTGAATTAAAACCTACACCAGCTAAATCTTGTAAAGTGGCAAAGAACATTACTTCATCTCAAGATAGGCTCATAGGTAAAATGACAGTGGTTGAAAGATCAAAAAGATTGCCAATTAAACCTCTCAAGATTCAAGAGATAGAATTGATTTATGAAATTAAGAAAAGTTTCAATGGTATTTCTCACACTTACAAATTGATAATTTATTTTGCAGTTAATAGCTTAGTTACCTGGGTTCAGCATATTGGCCCAAGAACAATGTGGGTTCGAACCGGTTCAAAATTTGGGCCCAGTTCGACCTAGGTTTGACCAGGGTTCGAATTTCCCTGGGTTGGTTAAAACCCACAGCCCAGAATTCAAACCTGGGCGAATTTGGGCTGACCAGATTGAACCTGTCTCGAATTTGGGTCGAATTTCTATTGTTGGCAGACTTTCAAGTCATTTTTATAACAAAAAATATGTTTTGAGGTCCGATTGCCCTAAAAAGTGAATTTAAGTAGGTTATGTTGGCTTCTAACATCATTTGTGGTGTGCAAATAGGTGATTTTGTGAGCAAATAGGTGATCGAGCAAAAGAAGTTTGTGCAAGGTGGAGTTGGAAGACTAGATTGTTAGCTATAACGAAGTGTTTGTGTCTCATTGCCACATCTTTGCAAGCTTACAATGCTAGGAAGAGGTAAGTTCTTGTTCTATTTTGCTTTTGTTTCAATGTTTCATAAATATGAAATATTAAAGGCTAGAGTTTTAAAATTTATTCTCAATAATAATATCAATATGTCAATATGTACACAATTTTTTATCATAGGAAAAGGAGCTTCAAAGGGATCTACATCTTCCTCAGTAAGAAATGCCAATATCCCACAAACAAAAGAACCCCCATCTAATTTTCCTTTGTGGAAGTATGTGGATATTCTAGAACCTCTTCCAGGAGGTGGTGGCTTCAATTGGAAATGTTGGGGTTGTGATGTAGGAATAGTTCATATTATCGTATGGTGGGTCATTTGTATGGATACCCAAGTAGAGGAGTGAACAAGTCTCCAGGAAAAAAAATGCACTTGTGCCAAACTTAGTAGTATTAAAATATATTGAAGAGCATGAGCAAGCTAGAGAGAGAGAGAGAGAGAGAGAGAGAGAGAGAGAGAGAGAGAGGAACTTAGACAAAATGCCATTGATGGCAATAAGAATAAGAAAAGAACAAAAGGAATGAAATCCACCCCAGATGTTGTGATAGAAAATCAACCCTTCTATACTACCTCAGCTGCCCCTGATTCTCAAAATGAAGCACCCATTCAACACAAAAGAAAAGGACCACTTGAAACTGCATTTCAAAATCAAAGTAGGGAAATTGCTGACATTGATGTGGCAAGATGCTTATATGGAAATGGGTTGTCTTTTAATCTTATTCGCTCTCCATATTTCAAGCAGATGTTGAGAAGTGCTAATAAAGCACCTGCAGGGTATTCAGGTCCCAGTTTTGAGAGAGTACGAACCACCTTGTTGGATGACGAGGTCAAGCTGATTGATGAGCAATTGAAGCCCATCAAGGATTCATGGATTGAGACAGAGGTAACAATTGTTTCGGACGGGTGAAAGGATGCTAGAAATCGTCCATTAATCAATGTTTCGGCGGTGTCCCCTAAAGGGGCAATTTTTTTTAAAGCAATGGATTGTGAGGGGCATGTAACAGATGGGCCATTCATTGCTAATATCCTAATTGAGGCCATTAAACAAGTGGGTGCAAATAACATTGTCCAAGTTATAACGAACAACCCAAAGAATTGTAGAGCTGTTGGTTTGTTAGTTGAAGAGAGATACCACCATATGTTTTGGACACCTTGTGCAGTTCATTCATTCAATCTTATGCTACAAAAGATTGGGAAGAGTATAAAGTGGATCAAGAAGATGTATGTAGAAGCTGAGGACATCTAGATGTTCATCACAAACCACCACATGACTCAAGGGATATTCAGAATGTTCTCACGTTTGGAGTTGCTGAAGGTAAATAAACTTGAACTCAAGTTAATAATTTTTTTTAAAATAATATCTTACAATTTCTAATTTTTTGATTATGTAATGATGTATATTCTTTTATCAAGTATGTATCTAACAATTTGTATTGTTTTTGCTCTATTTTATGTTAAAGGTTGCTGAGACACGTTTTGCATCAAATGTAATCGTCTTGAGACGACTTATGCAAGTGAAAGAGGCCCTTACTAATATGGTAACCAGTAACAATTGGGCTATATGGCAGCAAAGCAATACTAAGAGGGCAACCATAATAAGGAGGAGGATATTGGATGAAAATCGGTGGGAACGTGTGGAATATCTCATTAATCTCACCACACCCATTATGATCATGCTTAGGTACGCAGACATCGATAGCCCTTGCCTTGGAGAGATCTATGATGGCATAGAATCAATGCTTGAGAAGATCAAGCAAATTGTAAATGAAAAGGAACAAGATCCTAAAGAGACCTTCTTCAAACAATTGTGAGCAATAGTTATAGAAAGATGGAACAAAATGACCACTCATCTACATTTGCTTGCCTATGCATTGATGCCCAAATACTATAGCACCCAATATACTAATCTACCAGGAAGGCTACCACCCAATAGAGACATAGAAGTGTATAATGGCTACAAGGCAGCATTTGAAAGACTCTTTCCTAATGATGAAATGCGAGATTTGATTATGGTTGAGTTCATATAGTTTGTGGAAGCAAAAAATTTAACTAATGATGTTGTTTGTCATCGGTTTAGGAAGGATGCTTATAGTTGGTGGTACCTCCATGGCCAAAGATTTCAAAGGTTGCAGCCCCTTGCAATCAAAGTGATATCACAAGTAAGTTTAATTTTTTAAAAATTGTTATTAGTTTCCTTTGTCTAAAAAATTGTTAGTAATTCTAAGATTCAAGTTACATAATTTTAATTTTAATTTAATTGTTTACATGTCATGTCTTCATAGATTGCTAGTTCATCTACTTCAGAGAGAAATTGGAGCACATAATCTTTCATCCATTCAATGAAGCGCAATAGGTTGCAATCAAAAAGAGCGGAAAACTTGGTGTATGTGCATTACAACTTGCGTCTCCTCTCGCACAAGACTAAAGAATACAAAGAAGGGGAGACAAAGAGGTGGGATGTAGATGCAGAGTTGGCGGACTTGAATATTTCTACTTCTCAGCTTACAATTGAAGACTTTGAAGATTTTGATGCCCATACTATTGTTGTTGGTGCTGATCCCATTGGTCTTAGGGGTATTGCTGAGTCAACTAATGCAGAAGGACTACGAGAAGAAGAAGAAGAAGAAGATGATGATGAAGATGTATATTAAAATTTTATACATTATGATTACTTGACTTGAAGTTGAAACAATGATACTTGAACTTGTTGTTATGATTCATGGATAATGATTTACTTTTAAGTTCTAATGTTTTGAATCTCTGATGTTGAACTTGAAAATTGAAATATATGATGGTATGATCTTTATTCATGATGCTATGTTTACAACTTACATGTTTAAAGTTTATGCCTATGGCATTTTTGTTGTTTAAATGATTAAGTTAGTTTACATCGTATGATTTTATGATACACTATGCTTCTAGGCTTCATAAATATGTATATATATAATTTTTTAACATTTTTATATGTTTTTTGTACAGACAAACCCAAAACCCTTTCCAAAAAATTTCCGTACCAGCGAACCGGTTCTTCGAACCCGTATTTCAAACCAAACCCAAACTACTAACTAAGCTTAATAGGAAGTAGCCGATGGTGATTCTCATGCCTACCAATTGGTAAAATTATTTTTTATTATATTAAAACATATCAAAGGTCCCTTCCTATTAAGGTACTATTTTGAAGAGCTTGGAACCAACTCTTTTGACATCTGTTTGTTTGTATTAAAAGCAGTATTCATGGCTTAAAAATACTATTCAAGGAAAAAATAAATATTGCTTACAACTAGAATCAAATTCATCATGAGAAGCATTCCATCAAGGTCTTAAGGCATTCAAAACTGGTTTTCCCAAGGCTCTTGAGTCCACATCTAATATATTTTATATTTATCCAAGGGCTTTGAAACCATTCAATCAAGATGGTGAGGTACTTTACATACCAAGATGGCATTGTATGAAATCTTTTGGCAGAGAGCCTTAAAATAAGACAACTTCCATATATGAAGTTTTAAATTTTAATTGAATAAGTTTGTCATCAATTTTAATTGAATAAGACACTAATCTCCAAATTTAGTTGAACAATGCAATCATGTAGTTATAAGAGTTAGTTTCAATCAAAACACATATAGTTCATAAGTTGCATATACATTTTGTCCATAGTAGGTTTACGTTTTATTTTATAGGAATCATCCCCTTCCAAATTGAAGAGCAGATTTGCTGCACATCTATTCTATTTTGTGCTGCACTAAAAGATGTATGCTAAAAGACTAACAAGGTTTAAAAAATAGAAACAAACGAGTAAAAGTAGATCTAAGAATGACATACTATAGACATATATCTCATCTTCTGATATAAGTACTCATATCCAAAATTTGCATTGCCAAGTTTCCAAAGTATTGAGGAACACAATCTTTTAGAAGGTTAGCATTGTCAATTGTTTTTTAAGTACATTTCAGCTACAAGTAGAAGTAGAGCTAAGAATGATGCACTACAATTATGTGTCTTTCTCCTGATCTAAGTCTTCGTAAACTAATATTTGGGTTGCCAACTTTCAAATTATTGAGGAACACCATCTGCTAGAAGGTTAGTTGTGTGAGTCCTTTTAAAGATACAGATCAGTTTGTATAACCTTTTTATAGAAGTGTCATGATATAAATCAACACAAACTATGAACGCAATGCAACCATTTCTAGTAATAAGACCTATTTGAAAAGTAACAATTTAGGTCCGATTAAATATTATATAAACACCCAAATTGAACATACAGCATATAAAACTATTGGCAATACTTGCAAAGACTCACTCTGCAAATAAAATAGAAAACATCTTTTGATAATTTATATAGTGATGTGAAATATGATGTTAGACAAAACTGAAAAGAACTTGAAAGAAAAGAGTAATGAAGGTGGAGGTAGAATAACATTTTTGGGTATATTTACCTCTTAAAGCAACAGCATTAGAGGACATAACAAACATATCAGTGATATAAACCGTTAATGATGGAAAATCCCAAACCTGTAGAGGATGAAAACGGCAAGTATAATGACCATCAAAACCAAAATGAATACCAAGCAGATCAATTATCCCATATAAATCATCAAATCCAAACTATTTATTAAAAAATTCAATAATACCCTATATAATCAAAATGGTATGTACGAATCAGACAATGTGTACACTAGAAATTTCCAAATTCATTAACTCAGAACCCAGAATAATCAAAACCAAATAGCATAATAAAAATTTGTAAGCATGCAAAGATTAAAATTCCAATACCCATCAAAGCTTTCTAACAAACGAAGTACCTACATACCATCATCGCAAGGATGAATATCTTGAAGTAACTTGAGAAGAGGACTGCCATATAAACCTCCATATAACTGTGAAAAACACAAGCAATGGTTAATATGTGTAAAGCTAGTCTATATAGTTATTATTACACTCATACCTTGACCCAGTAGTCATCTCTTGTATCAAAAATGCACGTTCAAAAACCCAAATCAGGCAAATACTTGGCAAGTTAAGTTTTCCTTTGATCTAGGAGCTTGTAAAGACATTAAAAATATATAAATTTGTAACTTAAATTTTCAATATTTAAAAAATATCAAATAGTAAAGTTCCCAGGCTAATTCCATCTCTTTATTGAAGATTAAATTCTATAATCTCAACAAAAAAATTTGAATATCTATATGTTAAAGAATTCCCAGAGTAATTCTGTCAGAGTATACGGGAAGAAATGCTCAAAATATTTACTGCCAACAATATGATTTATTGCAGGTCTAGTAATTCCACATTAACAATGAATTACAATATAGAAATCGCTAACTAGCATTCAATTTTCCTTGTTTATTCGTGCTTATGTTTTGAGCAGAATATTAAGGGAGAAATTAACAGTAATCTGACCTTCTTTAGTGAACAGCATTACTGTAGACTCCAAGATGGATTACGAATAGCTTGTTTGCTTCTAACAGCACAAACATTCCCATATTCATCTATTCAATCACTGGAACAGAGCATCGATTCTTTCTTCACTGCTACTGAATTCACATCAAAAGCTCAAAGCATCCAATGCCTTCCTTAATGTGATGATGTATCCAGAACCTACTGGAATGGCAGGTATATTTGTCCGATACCTCTTCAAAGTCTATCCCCAGTTCCTATCAACCTTTCATCCTTCATGCCTCAGGGCATGTATGAGCATTGGGACTATATGTTAAGGAAATAGGAGCAGATTAATACCTTATTTTGTATGTATATCTCTCTTTGTATGCACTTTTAATTTTGAGTATCCTTGTTGATGAACTCTTCTAATAATCTTCTTGCAGATCTATATATACGGCTGCCAACTTGTAAGTATATCTTAAATTTTATTTCAATGCTGCAATTTATATATGAGAGAGATTGCTACTATTGTAATAACTCTGCTGTTAAATTTCAGTGTGTTCCAATAAGTAGCAACCTCTCATTATAAATGTGAGAATAGAGAACATGTCCATGTAGGGACATGACCCTACGTGGCATGCCCATTAACCATATGCAGCAATTCATAACCAAATGAGAAATGTTGTTTCATGAGTGCAAACTGCATTATGTTATATTAACACCAATTGCCAATCTGCATGATCGTTAATTGGTAATACCAATTATTGTGGACAATACGATCTGCATAATAATTATTAATTTGTTTGGTATCTCCATCCAACAACATTTATAACAATGGTTACACAGATTTTTAATTCAATAGGATTAGAATATTTTTTAATAATTAATAATCATTAGATAATGTGAAGACAATTTAAGAGAATATATATATATATACATTAATTATCTAATGGTTATTAATCAGATATAATATTGATTAATCATAACAGTTAATCTCTTTATTGAATCAATCCGACTGAAACTACAACATTAACATTCCCTCTTAGCTAGGGATGACTATTTATTAGATCAACACACCGTGCTCTCAAGTAATGAGAGAGAAATATCATCTCACTGTGGTATTCTACAAATGATGTGAAGAATAACAATACAGATCCATTATTTGAATATTATCTTATGGCATCATCAAAGCATGGTATAATTATGAATTTCAACCAATAGATATTCACCATACTTATATTTTCTTTGGTATGTGCATTGGCATCAAGTCTCATGATGTCTACCAATAAAATATATGCACATGGTGCCTCCAATACTAAGTTGCATAGTGTATACCATCCCATATCTCAGTAACGTAACTCAGTTACATAAGAGACATACTATCGTGATCTCCATACACATCAACCAAATGACATCCATCATGATAGTGAGATAAACTATTGTTAAGATCATCACCTTTCATGGTGTCTCTACATTATTATATAGTAACTCACATGATAAACGAATAGACACATATATCTTTTTATTTAAAAGAAAACTTAACTGAGACTCAATCTCAGAAAATATAATTAAATTTTAATCATACCAAGTTTACCTCTGAAGTGATCCACTTCTAATTTTGCGAGGGGGCTGGTAAGAATGTCAACAGTTTGCTCATGTGTAAATATATCTCAGCTGTATGACATTTCTTTCCACGATTCCACCATATCTCTGATATAATGGTAAGGGATCTCCATGTGTTTTAATTTGTTAAGAAATATTAGATTTGCTGAGAGTTTTCTACAACTCTGGTTATTACAGTATCTAATAGTGGGGTCCATGGATTGACCAAACAACCCTACCAGTAATTTTCTCAACAGTATTGCTTCTCAAGTTCCCATGGATGCTACAACGTACTCAGCTTTTGTAGAACTTTGTGCAACTGAAGATTATTTTTTGTTGAACCAGGATAACATGGCAGAACCTAAGTTGAAATGGCACCCTGTGGTGCTTTTTTTATCAACACTGTCGGCCCAATCTGCATTTTCTTTTCTATGTAGATGTATATCAACATTAACATATTTTAATCCAGGTCCAATCATTTCATGACGATACCTAATGATATGTTTTGCTGCCACAAGATGTATTTTCCTGGGTTCACATGTGAATTAACCGAGAGTATTCGTAGCATAGCAAATGTCTGGCCTGGTACTCACTAAATACATTAGGGATCCAATTATCTGACGATAGAGTTAAATTAGCTAATTCTGATTTCGAGGCTGCATCTTTCAACTTATGTAGAATTGTTTCCATAAGTGTAGACATAGGTTTGCAGTCCATCATTCCAAATCTGTTTAGAATATCAATCGTGTATTTACCTTGATTTAGAAGGATACAATTCTCTTCTTTTCATACTTCTAGTCCCAGGAAGTAATGCAGGAGGCCCAAGTCCTTCCTATCAAATTCAGAAGCAAGGTATTGTTTGCATTTCATAATAAAATGATCCTCACCTGTGATTAGTAAATCATCAACATAAAGAACTAGGAAGGATTAACATATCACAATTTGTTACCTTGAAGTAAAGGTTGGGATCTGCTTCATTTTTCAAGAATCCCAACTTGGTGATATGACTATCTATCCTTTCATACCAGGCTCTAGGGGCTTGTTTGAGGCCATAGAGAATTGTCTTCAATCTGCAGACATGAAAAGTGCTATCATGTATAATAAACCCTTCAAGTTGCTCTTGGTATACTTCTTCTATAATGTCATTCAAGAATGCAGTCTTTACATCCATCCAATGTATTTTCCATCAATTTGAGGTGGCAATAGCAATAATGGTCCTTATTGAAGTGTACCTAGCAACTAGGGAAAATGTTTCTTCGTAATCAATTCTTGCCTTCTGAAAGAAACCTCTACCAACAAATCTCGCTTTGTATTTTTCAATACTACCATATGTTGCGTGTTTGGTTTTAAATGGCCATCTGGATTAAACAACTGATTTCTCTTTAGGCTTGGGTACAATGTCTCAAACATTGTTCTTTAGAATGGATTGATACTCTTCAATCATGGCACTTTCCAAACTTGATGCTTCAATGTGTCTTCAGTATTTGTAGGTTCAAACTCAATAATTATAATTTCACTCATAAGAGCAATATAATTTGACTAACTTCTAGGCTTCTTGTTTTCTCTAAATGTGCCCTTAGGTGCAGCATAATTCTCTGTTTCTTCAAGAACTTTCCTTGCCCAGAGTGGTATTTTTCTATTATTATTAGCAGGTTCAAAAGACTCTGGAGTAGAAATGATAGGTTCATTATTTTCTACGCGTGTCTCCCTTTGTAGTTCAGTGTCAGAATCCTCTTCTATACCTTTTAATGTTAGAGTTCTTAGGCCAAGTATGAACTTTGCATCCCTATAGTTGGATGTGGAGGCGGAAGCAGGTGGAAGTGGGAGTTTTTTATAGTTTTCTAAGCGTTGGGCCCGTGGATTCCTCCGGATGCATCTATTTGGATGGCTTCTGGCCAGCATCTACAAGGCATTCAGACACATCTGGAGGAATTCACTATTACGAAGTAATTGGAAAATATTTTCTTGATATTAACAATGATCAAGAATCAATTTATACAAGAGATTGAACGATGTTTCCTTAGTAAACAATCGTAAAGAATAGAAACATTCTATTCTAGAAACAGAAAACTAAATATTAGAAACTTTCTAATAAATACAGAAGAGTACAATAGATAACCATTAGATAATAAACAGAGATAATAGAAACTATCTAATCGTAATACCTCCCTTAATGGTTAATCTATCCAGAGCACGAAGCTGTCAAAAAGCATAAAAGGCAAATTCTATCTACTCAAAGTGCTCCACACTATTTGTTGTGGGCTGTGATTCAAATTGCTTAGATGGGGCAATTAAGCGCTAGTGCAAGAGCATCTAGGCTAACTCCTAGTCCTAGCTCTACATTTTGGGTTTTTGGCTTGTACTAACCTTAGCCAAGTCAGTTGGTTGTGTTTGGACCTTAGAAGGTCATGTGTGTTTGCTCCTAGGTGGATTTGACTAGGCTCAATCCATTCTAGTTGTTTTGGTTTGGCTTGAGTTTAGGTTGTTAGGGGTTATGGGTCTTATAACCTAAAATTTTGAGGAAGGTACAGTTTTGAGCTTATCTTGTCCTCTGATGTTTTTACATCCTTTTGCATAGATTGGAGGTCCTACATTGTCATTTGGACAAAAAGTTGAGAAAGATGTCAAAAAGATGTCAATTGTGTTAATGTTTTAGCATCAGTAGAAGTAAAACATTGATTATTTGATATACTAATTTGTATTTATGTTTTTCAGATAAATTGTTATTGGTGATTCTTATATATAATATATATTATATATGTAATATAATATATATTATATATTATGCATTATATATCTTATATATATAATATATGTAATATAATATGTATTATATATATTATGCATTCTATATTATTATATAATAATATAATATTATACTTTTTCAAGCTTGGCCAGTTCTTTATCATAATTCATTATTTGCAAATCTCCGGAAATGTATTCTGGCATTGGTTGTTTGGGCTATTTGGTGGGAACGAAATAAATGCATTTTCAAAAAAGAGTGTCATACATTAGAAATAGTTTTGGAGGGAATTGAAAGAACTATCTCAGAGGTGACAAATTCAAGCTTGAAAAATATAAAATTTAATCTTGTTGTTACTTCTTGGGATTCTCAAGTGATTCAAAGTTGGAAACAATTATTCATTCCAGATGGTTGAAAAATCAATAATAATTCTTCTTCTTCCTTATCCCGTAACCAAACAATTTGGAGACCACCAGATGGAGGATATTGGAAACTGAATTTCGATGGTGCATCAAGAGGAAATCCTGGCCCTTCTGGTTTGGGTGCGTGCATCAGAGACTCAAATGGAGATGTTGTGGTAATTACAGCCTCTCCTTTGCCTATTGGTTCAAACAACATGGTAGAGGCCCAAGCTCTGCTTGTTGGTCTCATACTAGCCAAACAAGGAAACTTCCGCTTGCTGCATATTGAAAGAGATTCTTTTGTCATTATAGAAGCTTGTATACATAAGAGTATTTTTTCATGGAAATTAAAGTATATTCTTATTCAAATTTGGAGGCTCCTAGATGAATGTAAAGATGTTTGCATTTCACATACTTTTAGGGAAGGGAACCAAGTTGTGGATTTTTCATCAAATATGGGTTGTGATGGGTTGTTAGTTTCATCAATTCATCCTTTACCTATATTAGAAAAACATGATGCCCTCAAAAAATTAATTGAGGATGAGAGGACTGCTGGCTTGTGTTCGCATAAGACTATTTGATCACACTGCATATTGTGGAATAATCAGTAATTGAGGTTGACAAGACTGATGGCTTGCATTCGCACAAGTCTACTTGATAATTTCGTGGCATACTCAGTACTTGTGGTATTTATTCTATATGTTGTGAATCGCTCTTGCTTCATGTGGAAATTTAAGTCATTATGGAGGTGTTTGGATAGTACAAAAAACAGTTTTATTGAAGGACATATTGTGTGCGAATTCACATGGTATTTATGCCAATTCACATTCTGTACTTTACGGACAGAGGATTAAGGTTTGTATTTATTTTTTCTCCAAGCCTCATTCCATCACAGTTTTTTCAATATCTCTGTTCTGCAGTCTTTTTCGTGCTTCAAAATGCTGCGAGGACTGGATATTGCTGCTGCTTGTGACCTTTGTCATAAACAACACAGTGTTATCATGCCGAAGAATTTTCGAATCTGGATTCCGCCGAGCCATGAAGAAGGTGTTCTGCCCAGCGATGTTACTGATGCGGTGCTTGATCTCATGTTTATTGTTCACTCTCCAACTGTAAGGCGAGCCATCCGACATGTTATAGGTGAAGAACTATTGTCTTCCACGACACCCCTGTTCTTCTACCCATCGCATCTTGTCTCCATCTTCCTGTCAAATGCAATGGACCTTATGCAATCCCCCGTGCTACTTCAATCTCTGGCCCAAAAGGTAATTCGGGGCATCTTTCTTGCTGATAATAAATTGTTATTGGCTATGCAACATAAGGATCTCTGGAATGGTATGGCTTTAGTGGGAGGTTTATTTTCACACTCTTAGCTACTGGTCAAGCATGAGTGCTTTGTTTTGTTTGAAGCCATCAAGAAATCAATAGATAATCGTAGCTCCATCAACATGAAGAATGCATTGCAAGCTGCCTCTCGTTCACTTGGCTTTCAATTTGAAGAAAGAATTAAGAAGGTGGGTTATGCCCTCATTGATCTGCAAAGGGTTTCTAATATGTCTCATCTTCAGGGCCTGAGTGGAGGAAATGTAAATCTTCAGCTTCATGATACGTATGCTTGGAGTTCAGTGTTTGAACCAAATGTCCCTCCACATATGTCTTCTCATGCTAGTTCGGGTTGGTCTCCTAACCTTTCTGAGGTGTGCTCTGGCTGGGGGCCTCACAGTGATTATAGTGGGGGTTGGCATGATTTAGTTATTAACTCGGGTGGTGGGCAAGGTGCTTCAGCATGTGGTAGTCAAGCTGTTTGGGAGGGTTTGCCTAAATTTGGTAGTAAGTTTCTTCGTGGTTACGATGACATGGAAGAATGAATTAGGGGGTATGTTTATGAGTTTTGATCTTTTTGTTGAATTAATTGCTTTCGAGATTTTGGATCGTGCTGCAAATCTAGATTGATAGAGAATTTTGGATGGGTTGATATTCAACTTTTGATAACTGATGGTATATCGATGGGTGGTAGTTGATACACCCTTTTGTAATTATGTTTTCTTCAATAATTCAAAATATATGAAAATATGTATATATAAGGGACGATGCTGGGTTTTCTTCACTGATTCTTTCCCAGTTGACCTTTTTGAATCAGATTAATTAAATATTAAAGTGGATTGCCACTTTTTGCCTAAAATATATATATATTATATTATATATGGTTAATATATTAATATTATATATAATAAGATGAGTTATACATATGGTTATTTATAAACTAAATGGTGATTAACTATAGAGACATGTCTCTTCATGTCTCTTGAAGAGACATCTCCTCCTCTCATATTATACATATATGAGATCCAAATCTGCATTTAGAGATCATCAATTACAATGGCAATGAAAGTACATTTGTAGAAATGATCTCAATTACTTTAACATGGTATCAGAGCCAATTGCAAATGTAGAAAATAAAAGGAGGAAATATAATCATCACTAGTCTATACAGACTTGTAACTTTGAATGATGGGTAGAAATCATACATCTCCTAATCAATAAAATGGATCACCGGCCGTGTCTCCCTCGGCGTTGAAAACTCCAAGAAATGGATACAGCTAAATGAGAACATGGTATCAAAAGGGGGTAAAGATAAGCCAATGTATATCATAGAAGCAATAATACTATTTTAAGAAATAAATCATTTCTAGTGAGCGGTCCTTCCCAGGTCTCTGCAAGATGGAGAGAAACAATAGCTTTCTTTTGGCAATCATATGTGGAACATTCATCTTCAGCAAACTGGTTTTCAGTGGGCATGCTCCTCCTACAAGTTTTGTAAAATATCATTGAGTGAAGCCATAAGAACAATCCTCAAGAGCCAAGTGCGAATGGAAAAGGTATACTGTTCAATGGAATTCATAGAAGCGTCCCATTTGCAGGAATTACGTAAAGGTAATCATGCGATTGAACACTGAAGGTAAACCAAATAAAAAGGATCCCAACTAAGGCGAACCTGCCATTAACTCAACGGACGTGGGCAAGCAATAATACATTAAGTTCACCAATAATATGGAAGGAAGAAAAAGGGCTCAAACCAGTTAATGACCACATGGCATAAAATATTTACTTCTCCATTGGGGGATAAGGAACATTGAGCTATCCTACATGTAGAAGGTGCAAACAAGGTCAACAAATAATAACTATTGAATCGAGCATAGTAAGTACATACGGTGTATATTAGGTGACATGGGTTGACATTACTACCACCCAGAAAGTCAAGGGAAGGGCTAAGAATGTCATCCAATCACATCGTTGTTGTATGACAAATTTGCACATCAAGTAACATAGCATGTATGCTGCCAAGTGTTTGCAAAATAATTTTAAAGACGAAGAGACTCTTTTTTTTTCTAACCGCCAAGTAAAGGAAAATAAGGTCGAACACATTAAAATTGTGACCCGCCAATATATGCATGTTAGCACCGTCACAATTAAGACCTTCTTTAAACTTTGAATTATATGATAAAGGCAGAATAAGGAAGCCAAACAACCAAAATCATTTCCATCGTGGCAAATATGTGGGGAACCTTGGAAAAGACACAAGTCTTGCATTGAAATATGGTCAACTAGGAATTAACTCGGCCTAATAGCCACCAGGTTTGCAATAACAAAAGATAATATCCATTAAATTAAAGTTTGCAACGAAGGAAAATGACAGAGAATTCCATGTCAATGAATTAGTTGGTATGTCTATTAAAAATGAGCAATAAAGAGAATCAAATGCTACATGTACAAGACAATCTCGTGATCAGTGACATGATGGGTAGAAGCACATGGATCCTATGTAATAGGGATAGAGTATTAAGGTGCGCAGATAGAAGGGAGTACGACCAAGCAAGAGGGGTGGACCCTAGCCAATATAAAAGCCATCGAGCCCCACAATCAACATCGATATATGTTGAAACATAATTAGTCCAGTTGATATGTTTGATGGAATACTTCAAGCTGAAAGGCCATCTCATAATCATCCAATTAGAGTAGTCAACACATGATAAAGGAAAATGGGAGGTATGTATAAGAGGTGTATTACTATTTTAAGTCTTCTTTATACATCATTTTTTATAGATATGTATACAAATAAAGCTAGTCATTATGAATAATGACATCAATCATGAAATTTATAAGGGTATATGGACATTACATACATCCTAAGTTACAGCTCGAAATATTATATTGATTCCAGAGAAAAACAATAATATGTTATAAATATCAATTAAAGTATATCTATAGAAAATGGAATATATGTATATATGGTTAATATATATACTTAAATTCAATATTTATTATATTGAAATAATTGGGATCATTTTTTAGATTAATGTCTAATAGAATGAAATATCAAATAAAAGAATTATTGATGTACAAATGAGAATTTATCCTTGAGTATTTTTATCTAACCTTTGTAATATCTCATTTTCTATATAAGCAATTTGCCTTGATCTTTTCCTCCGAGAATATTCTTGCAGTAAAAAGAGGATTAATATAAGATTTAGAGAGAGTCTAACACCTTGTGAAAAGGAAGTTTTAGAAGCCTAGAAGATTTATGTTCAAAGGGATTCTGACACATCCATTAGAGAGAGTAGATAGAGGATATGGTTCATCAACCGTCCGTGATATCGATCATATTGATTCAGAGGGAGTAAAACAAATGTTGTAATGGTATCTTCAATGATCGATTATAAGAAAGTTGTCACTTTAATTAAACTACCTACAAGTTTCTCTTTCATAAATGAAACTTGACGTATGAATTGTAGAGTCATTCAAGTGACACAATCATACTCAATCAAGATATTGGTGTATAGTGGACAAGTTTGTGTTAGCTTCTACTATTAAGCTTAATAAGTGTTTCGAGCTTAAATGGATGAAAAGAGCAAGTTGGAACTTAGAAAGAAGTATTCAAATTTGATGTGATGTGAAAGTGTTCAAAGATATGAGTGATAACTTTACATTATGGGGGGAATAATTGGCAATGTTTTATTCCCATTTGAACCATCCTTAGAAAAGGAAATATTCCATGATCCTCATGGGTAGATAAGTATTGTATCTTTTACATTTATCTATTCATTTATTTGTAATTCCATACTTACTATAAGGGTTATTTGCTTTGATCTTTTCCTTTATGTTTGAGGATATTCTTACAAGAAAAGAAAGTTGGTACTTCAAATATGCTACCAAATATTGTGTAGACTAAATCTAATGATAGTAGTTCCAAAGACCCTGATGATCAAGATGGATAAAGTGTGGCTCTTGATGCAAGTATCCTTGATGATTAAGATTATGAGATTCTTCCACATGAAGAGGGAGTATGACACTTCTTCGAAGGAAATTCTGGAGCTTAGAAGATTGATACTCAGAGGGAGTCTAGAAATCCATGTGGGTGACTGCATGATGTTGATGGACCTACTCCTACGTATATCATCCTTGGGAAAAGAGAGTTTCTGAGAAAGTAACAAGAGGACTTGACTTCCCAGGATTGATGTTCAGAGGGAGAAATTTTTGAGATGCAATCCTTTGTGGATGATATCTTCTCTATGAGGAGAAGTTCTAAAGGGAAATGTTATATCAAAATAGTTCAAAGGTAAAACTTGATATGTTGATTTCAATCTATATCTGGTTATATAATTGTTGTTTCAGATATGTAATGAAAGGTGACAATCTTTCATTGGCATATATAAATAGAAGGTAATCATTGTAATGTGACGATCTTACATATGATAGGCCTGTTATCATGGTTCTTTGGGCCAAAATCTGCCGGACACCATGATAACAAACAAACAGAAGGTAATCTTTGTAAAGGTGACGATCTTACAAATGATAGGCTTGTTATCATGGACATCTCTAAACATTGCTTAAGTGCAAGTAGAGATCATATGTGTACCATGAACATCTCTAGACATTGCTTAAGTGCAAGTAGAGATCATGAATGTGTTATGGGCATCTCTAGACATTGCTTAAGTGCAAGTAGAGATCATGAGTGTGTCATGAACATCTCTAGACATTGCTTAAGTGCAAGTAGAGATCATGAACTGCAAATTTGTCATGGACATCTCTAGACATTGCTCAAGTACAAGTAGAGATCATGAAAATTTTAATCACTATGGACATCTCTAGACATTGCTTAATTGCAAGTAGAGATCACAGAAAATACTTTATGTTGCTAAGAGATTTTTAACATACATTGTGTTGATTACATTATGATTCTGATTCTAATCTAATGATGTTTTATTTCTCCCTTGCTAAAGAGGGAGTGTTAATGTTTTAGCATCAGTAGAAGTAAAACATTGATTATTTGATATACTAATTTGTATTTATTTTTTTGAGATAAATTGTTATTGGTGATTCTTATATATAATATATATTATATATTATGCATTATATATCTTATATATATGATATATGTAATATAATATGTATTATATATATTATGCATTATATATTATTATATAATAATATAATAATATTATATTATATTATATATGGTTAATATATTAATATTATATATATAAGATGAGTTATACATATGGTTATTTATAAACTAAATGCTGATTAACTATAGAGACATGTCTCTTCATGTCTCTTGAAGAGACATGTCTCCTCCTCTCATATTATACATATATGAGATCCAAATCTGCATTTGGAGATCATCAATTACAATGGCAATGAAAGTGCATTTGTAGAAACGATCTCAGTTGCTTTAACAAAATTGTTGCAAAAGTTGTCAAATAGGTCACAATGGTCAAAAACATGTGAATTGATGCTCTGAAGGCTAAATCATGCCTAGACATCATAAATGGACCATGCTAGACCTACTTGGAAAGTTCCAAGTGATAAATGTCCAAAAATTGCAAAAATGCAAAAGTTGTCAGCAACTTTGAAAAGTTGCATGACAACATCTAAGCAGGAATTGGACATGTCGTGAATCTGAGGTTGATGGTTACTCTAACTGTCTAAAACCTCTTGGGAAACATATAAAACCACGAAATAAACCCATTTGAAGGGTTGGAGTTGGTGAGAAGTGAAGGTTTGATAATATAGTTACAATTTTGTGTCTTCTTGATTGCAAGAATGCATTGATGGATTGAAAGTCTTAGGTTTGCATTGGATTCTTGTAATTCTTGCTATTATAGTACTTTTTGATTTAGAGTTAAGGTTGTTTAGAGTTCCTTTGTTCATAGTTTTTAAATCTTTTGTTTCTAGTTTGTTCGCTGGTTCAGTTTTCACAATTTTTGGAAGAATGGCTCCCCCATAAATCCTCTCCATGGAATCATCATGGTTCTTTGGGATATGGAAGAGGAGCCCTTGTACAATGCACATAGCAATGGAGAGGCCTAGAAAATAATTGCTGCTATTTTTGATGTGATGCCCTAGGCGAGCCTTTGGTGCATGGCTAGGTGATCACAGTGCTAGCAAGTTAATTTGGATGGATGGTTAGTTCAATCTGAGTGTTGGAAAAGGAGGAGGAATGTGTAAGGAAGCCACATGTGAGAGGAGGCATTTCCATGACAAGATTTTTAGGGTATTCATGAAACACTTGTTGATGCTAACAAGAATGATTCAAAACCCTTGTTTTTAGGCATAAAAATGGCAAAGGGGTGTACAGACAGATTAAGGACTGGAGACCCACAAAATCTTGTAGCTTTCCCAAAAGGGTATCCACAATAAAGGTTAGTTTTTCACCTTGTTGAGAGAAATTTGCAATTGTAGCCCAAAAACCAACTTTGGAGACCTAATTCTACTAGGTCTAATTAGGATAGTTTTGTCAAGTTTGAGGGAATCAATAAGAAGACCTATGGATTTTGAGTCCAAGAGGTTAGGATAGGACTAAAAACCATCAAGTTGCATTCCTCACTCCATGTTTAAGGCAAAATGTCCATTTTCGGTACTATTGTGATCTTGAGGAACAGGTGGGAATGACCTTAGGATGAGTGCAAGTTGTAAAATCATTGGTGTAACTGGATGGTGAAGTGTGGAGGGTAGAATAGATATCCTCTTGAGGTTAGGGTGATAAAGGGGAGCCCTAATAGGCTAGAAGAGAGCCTAGATGAGTCCTTAGAGAAGGAAAGGACTAGCAAGCAATCTAGCTTACATCAAGCGCTTCCGACATTCAACCTTCATGTGCCCATACTTGTGACAACAATCACATTGAATGTTCTTTTTCCTGGAGCCTTCTGAAGTTGGAGCAGAGGACCTTTGCTAAAAAGACTATTGTGAACTAGAACCACCTTATCGTTGTCACAATATTCGAAGATGGTTAGCATTCGTTGTTTCCACGTGCCATAATTGCAACCATTGATCTTCTAATTTCCCTCGAGCAAAAAATTGGTCAGAGATGCCATAGCACATTATTCCGTGAAAAAAGCATGAAAATCTGTGAAGGCACATACTTCGAGGCAAAAAAGAAGACCCAAAAAAAAGAGGTACCCAAAAGAGAGCTAGATCCTTGTCTTACCCTTCAATCTTGGTACCCATAGCTTGGGCTATAAGGATTGTTGGTTCCCAAAACCATAGATTGGAAATCCAAGAGTTGCCAATTCTCCGATAGGACTCTACAATCAGTTTTGGCCAATGAATGGGAATACTTCTTCATTCCCCTGCACATCTAGGTAGTTGAACCTTTACTTCAAACCTAGAAGGAATATGTAGTCGAATTTTGGATCTACCAGCTCAAAAATTGAGGCACAAAAATCAAGGCACGTAGAAAAAATGGACGACAACCTAGTTGAGATCTCAAAAAATTCCACCAAGAATCTCTAAAAAAATTGATCTAGTACAGAGATTTAGAGTTTTGAACAAAAATGGCCTTGGCTGCAAAAAACTTCAAAAATTCTTAGCAAAACAACAGATTAGCAAAGAAAATTGCAGAATTTGGGTGCGAATAAATAGTAGAGGTTTGTAAAAAAACCTAGACGCCTCAAAATAGGCAAAAAACAACCACTTTTTTTTTAAATGAAAAAAAAAGGCCACAAAACAAATGCACGATTTTCAGAGAAATTTGAATACGAGTGGCAGAAAAATATGGGTGTGAGTTACAAAGAAATGGCGCCCAACAAACCTCCACATGAGCAGCAAAGAATAACCCTCGATTTCCAGAGGATTTCGTCGCACAAGTTGCAGATAGAAGGGCGTGAATTCGCAAACTAGAAAAACGCAAGAGTTACAGACAATATGCTGCGAATTATTATTTTTTGCAAAAAACCCTAGCTGAACTAGAGGCTTTGGAAGCAAATATGCATGAAAATAATTTTGAAAATAGAAGGCAAATAATTTCAACCAAAAAATTATAATTATTTTCAAAAAAATTTAGAGTATTGGCTCTGATACCATATTACATGGTAATTGAAAAATATTTGTTTGATATTAACAAAGATCAAGAGATCAATTTATACAAGAGAGTGAACGATGTTTCCTTAGGAAACAATCGTACATTTTATTCTAGAGACAGAAAACTAAATATTATAAACTTTCTAATATATACAGGAGAATACAATAGATAATAGAAACTTTCTATTATCGTAATATCTGTGCACCCAGCACCTAGAAAAATATTTAAAAATACCCAAGGCTTAAGTTGTTTTTATTTGCATGTGCTTTAACTCATTTGTTTAGGTCATTTTTTCTTGCAAGGAACTTATAACTTATTGTGTAAGAGTAAACCCTAATGTTGAACAAGTACATATTGATAAAAATTTTAAAATATCTTGAATTTTGATAAAAGTGAAGTGTCATATCATTACTATATAATGATTTGTTTTTGTATATTTCTTGCATTTCTTTGCATATATATGATGTAGATTCATAAGCGGATACAAGATGTGGGGAACCTTTTTTTTGGATGCGGGAGGAAGTGTATGTATATATATATATTTTGTATACATACATACATATATATATATATATGTATGTATGTATGTATGTATACAAAATATATATATATATTGTATTTTTTCTTTGCATATATATGATGCAGATTCATAAGTGGATATGGGATGCAAGGAATTTTATTTTTTTGGATGCGAGAGGAAGTGTGTGTATATATATGTGTATATATATATATACATATATATTTATACAGATATATATATTTATATATATGTGGGATGCAGATATATATATATGTGTATATATATATATATATATATGTGTGTGTGTGTATATATATATATATATATATATTCTGTATACATGTATATATATGTATACATATATATTTATTTATACATATATATATATATATATATATATATATTAAAAAAAATCCCCGCATCCCGTATCTGCTTATGAATCTACATCTAGATCAGTAACTTAGCATTTTTTATGTTAGAGTTCTTAGGCTAGGTAAGAACTTTTCCAAACAAGAATGTGATACGATACCTTTTGTCTTCCAAGGCTGAGTTAGATACTAGTTGTCTCTTGATTCCTTGTACAAATAATACTCCAAATAGTTGTAGGGAAACTCTGTGTTTTAATTGAATTATGCAGGTCCCAATTCTTTTCATAGGGTGAGTGGAATTATCTCCAATAGTAACTTCTTCATTTGAATTTTCATAAAGATTGTCTAGTTGCTCTTTTAACCCAGTTAAATGATGAGATGCTCCACCATCTGTCACCCAAGTGTTTTCATTAGTCATTAATTCACTTGATAATGCTGAGTAGAATACTATTCTTTCTGGATCCTTGACTTCTGCTATAGAGATTTGATTCTTTAGTCTTTTAGGGCATTTTACTGCAAGATGACCAAATTTATCAAATCTATAGCATTGTACCTTAGACATCTTCTTCTTCTGTTGAATGAGAGTTTATTGTATTCTTTTCCCCTCATTTGTTTGAAGTTTCCTTTCTTCTCTTTCTTGTGAGAGTTTGTGTTTAATACTTAAATCTCTTCATTAGATTTATTCATTATGATTCCTCTGGTGATCAATCTTGACTCTTCTTGAACATAGCCAATTTTCACTTAATCAAACTTAGGAAGTTTAGATCGGGCACTTATCCCTTATTTAAACGACTCCCAAAATGTATAAGTTCGTTTAGAGCCAACATTGCTAATTCTCAGTTGTCAATTTTCTATCCAATTATAGATAATTGATTCCTCAATTCAGTTATTATTATAAAGTATGATGTAATAGTTTCACCCTTATTCATTTTAATATGTTGTAGTTTTTGCTTTAGAGCAAGGGCTCGACTAGTATTGTTTATCTCATACATGTTTTCCAAGAAGGTATGTAGTGCCTCCCATGTTTGCATTCTATACGATGGCCTATTTTGATTCGAAGATCATTTATAATATTCATATTTATGAGCATTTGAGATGCTTCGACGATTTGAAATTATTTTGTTTGCTAGTATCGTAGCTGATAGATGTTAGATGCTACACTATTCTGTTTGGTCATATCTACATGATGATGCTTGTAATGTGACATGATGCTTTATGATGATATCTGGTTCTTTTGTATTCCAATATAAACTCTGTTTATGGATATATGATGGATTCTATGGGATTATAGTTGATGTGTTTGTGCTACGGATATTTATATCGTTCTTGTAGTAAACTTTTATTATCGTGCAAATGAATGATATAAATAGATTATTTTAATTAATTAAATAATTGTTTACACGATTTCGCCCACTATTGTTTCAGCTATATCATTATTGCATCTACACTTGATCGGGTTGTTTACTGTGTAAGACTTATATCCCCAGTAGTGGCACATGGAGTTAGTGATTTGACAATTCATACTGAGTCAATGTCCCTGTATGGGCGATGTATCTGTGTTATTCAAAATAATAAACTCTGCAGTTAATTGGTAAAATCCGGATTCATATTACATTTGTGATTAGACGCATGAGCATGTCTGTGCATTTAGGAATCCGCAATGGTCGCGGAAGTTATTAAATTATTGTGATTTCATTGTTTAATGGAAATTGTATAATTGGTTTAAATTTAATTTCTATTACCAGCGAATTTGTCATAGTTAAATCCAACGCAATTGGGATTCCCAAATTTATTTGGGTTGAGGGAACTAATTAGGTTATTTTATTTGAAAATATAAAATTTATGTCACTTTGTAAAAGTGCATATATTGCTTAAAAGTGATTTCAATCTAACTTCTCACTTTATAATTTAGGATTTTTGGAGCAAATCCTGCAAAACCCCTTGTGAGCATTTTGATCTTTTTTTCGTTGTGTGAGTTGTACCCGGGGGGTCACTATGACAATAGGCTCATTGGATTCGTAGCGGGAACTCCTCTTTAGCCGAGTGTTTTGTAGACTTTGGCCCCTTCGATATTTTTTGGTGTTTATTTCCGTTTTTGCCCTTTTGTCTATGAGGTAGGCCTTGTTTAAGCTTCCATTTTTTATTGCTTTAGAGTCGGAGGTTGAGAACTAGTGTTCCCCTCCGTTTTCATATGTTTATTTTGCCCGATTGGGCATGTGAGTATCTGAGGGTTTTTTACTCTGAAATTTAGAAGTTTTATGGTGTTATGCTGGCTGTTTTTGCATATAAGCTTGGAGCTTGATTTTTATTGGATTTTTTGGAGTTTGGCCCCCATTCGGGAAATGGGTTTTAATTTCATCAATGTTCAACAACCTTTGATTTTGAGCAATTTTCATCACCTCGTTTTGGGTGCCACCCAGTTTTCTTGAAAATTTCTTGGCACTGATTTTGGTCATGGATTCAGAATGTATGCTAAGTCTCCAATCCAATCATGGTTTTACTTTGTCTTCATTGGGATTCTTGTTGAATTTGTACTCCCAACAGTATGCTCAGTTGAGTGTGTTTTTACACTTGGTTTTTCTTGTTTCTCATCCAACCCTTGTTTAGCATTGATCTAGTGTGGATGGTTGTGCCCACACATGAGCACGTGCATGTGCGTATGACATGATCTTGCAAGACCCAAACTCCTAGAAATAGGCCAATCGAGGTGTTATTCATTTGGGGATTTGGTTGGGAAATTGCATGCCTACAGGTGCTCATCGTGTAATGAGTATGAGTATGTAGGGCAAATGTATGTAAAGAGCACACGATTATACTGAGAGGGGGGTGAATCAGCATAAATAATGATTTTCGCCAATTTAAAACTTCTTATCCAAATAACTTTGAATGATGGAATCAACAATTATGCACATAACACAATGATAAAAAGATTTTACGTGGAAACCCAACGTGGGAGAAAACTACGACAAATAATTGCTATATATATAAACTTGTTCTTTTACAAATTGGTTTGTAGGCTCCAACCTACTAGAGGCTACGACCTCTAAGTTTATGAGCACCAACTCACTGGAAGCTCCAACTCCCACACTTCGCAAGCTTCGACCTAGAGGAAGCACCAACTCCTCACCGCTATCTTCGTGAGCACCAACCCACTGCACAAACTTTCTCTCCACCTTTGCACTGTTGCTTACTCAACTGAAAATGGATATTTTGCTCCACTAATCTGAATACATTTCTTTCCTTTGTCTGAAAGCTTAAGGCACATTCTTCGCATACCCTATTTATTTCCTTCTATCTCATACTTCCAATTTAATATATATAGCAGATAAATAAATCTGATATACATATATATTTCATATATATATTCTGCCCTTTCACTCTACTCACATATATTTCATTCTCAATTTTTTACTCAATACTCTTCTACTCATCCACACACTGCTCATTTCACTTCTTCCCTTTTTTTTCATTGCATACTTCTGCCAATGACATGATATTCTTTATATATCTCATTGAAAAGGAACTACATCTTTTCAAATGAAACACACCCCTTTTATTACACGTCTTTTGCATTAATCTTATTTTAATTGAATTTACAATTGCATAATCTTTTTGGTTTCTTATCGACTTCTACTATCGTACCTTTTGTAAGCTCTTCATACATATGTATTCAATATGTCCACAATATGATTAGCTTCCATCATCTGGAAACCTGACAGAACTAACACCTACCAAGTTCAAACTCCAAGTTGTCGTTGACTCATCTTATACATGCTAATAGCATCATACTTTTCAAACCTGCGATATAAATTTTGGCACATATACGATATAAACATTTCCATGTTGCCTTCAAGTCTTTTGGTGTCGATGAAATAGCTGTTCGATGGCATTATATTTATGTTCCAACATTGCCTTTGAAATATCATTTAAGAATTTTGATAATATTTCTCAAACAATTACAGCACCACTAGTTTAATTTGTGCACTCCAGAGTCCATGTTATATGTAAGATGCACAATTCTGATTGTTGTTTGTCACATGTGTGTAAAGTATCTAATATGACCAAATCACTTCTTTGTCTGACTGTAAACATGTAACACTACTATATACTCTCTCATTCATAGATTTTTTGTATTACTCTTTCCGGCTACTGAACCTGGTGTAAACTCTGGAGTTGACGTTTTTATTTCTTAGGGGGCTCCGTGTAAGTTTGTTCGCTACCATAACTTTATCTTTATTATAATTCATTGCATTTGATTTCTTTATGACTGCAACGAGTTAAGTATCTCCTCTGTATCTTAATCGCATGCTTCAGATCTATGCAATGGTTATTCTGACTTGACTGTTCCAATTCCAATCGCTATATACTGTTTTAATTATATAACATTACTGCAACTGTGAATGATTCTTCATATGTGATGTCTTTCATTATTTTTATTGGATGTTTTCGTTATGGTTGCTGCATGGTAGGATATACATCTAAACTACCATAACTTTATCTTTATTATAATTCATCACACTTGATTTCTTTATAGCTGCAACAAGTTAAGTATCTCCTCTGTATCTTAATCGCATGCTTCAGATCTATGCAATGGTTGTTCTGATTTTACTGCTTCAATTTCAATCGCTATATACTGTTTTAATTATATAACGTCACTGCAACTGTGAATGATTCTTCATATGTGATGTCTTTCATTATTTTAATTGGATGTTTGTGTTACAGTTGCTGCATGGTAGGATATACATCAAAACAGTCACTGAATCTAATCTCCATATTATACGATAGCTGTCAATATTGGAACTTGAGTGGATATTTATATACCATTAGCTTCTTGTTTAATATCCGAGCTTCAGCCCTTTGTACCTTCATTGCTGATAATCTCAGTCACTAATTTATATGTCTGCTCATTTATCCTTTGTGAATTTTTATAGGTAATATTCTTCCTTTAACGCTTTCTGTAGCTTACTTCTTCTATTCAACTGTAAGACATATACAGGCTTTCAACTTGGGTGTATATATTGACTGTTTCTATGCAGCACAGTAATCTTTCATGTATTCTTAACTCCTAAGAAACATCTGCATCTTCTTAATCATTGTTTTCCTTTTTACTTATATTATTATTAGCAAGATGATTGTGTATACAAGTGTTTTGATCCTTTGACATTGATGATGGTTGTGCTTATGTGATTGTTCTATCTTATAAAACCATTTGACATCAATGACAATTCTTCCATCAGTATGGAGTGGCTTCTCTCGTACACCCCAGCCCGGAAGTGGCCAACAAGGTAACATGTTTCATGTTTTCATGCTTTCCTTCTTGCATTTTTTATGCATTGTCAGATTTTTGCCACCTAGGAAGGGCAATCTCTCATGCGAGTATACATTTACTCGCATGGCAGAGCAAAGTCTCACACGAGCCTGGATGGGCAACTCACTTGTTTCATGGGGAAAGTTCACACAAGCAATTTCCTAACTCGCACGAGCTTGACCATGTTTCATCGCACATTCAAATAGTGGTTTTGGATACCCTTTTGGGTCCCTCATCCTCCTAGATCAAAACAGATTGGTTCGGGAGTGTATTTCGGGAATTGACCTTTATAGCTTCGTAGGGGTAAATAGAAATGAACCTGTATGACTAATCATCTAGGAACTTGTCTCTTCAGTTTTAAAAATGAACTCTATGTTAAATGTTATCTCATAACTTGGAATGAACATTGTTTTCTTAACACATGTAGTTGATTAATGAACACATTGGTTAGTAGTGACGCTTAGGGATCTTTGGCGGTTGGTTTATGTTTGTCTTCCGTTGCATTCTTGTGTTTTTGTTGTTCTCTCTATAAAAATATATATATTAGCTTTTATTTATCCTTGTTCCAAGGATCTCTAGGCAGGGCATTACATTTGGTATCAGAGGCCATGTTTCAACATTGGGATCTTTGTGTTATGTTCCCACTATGTTAGTGGATAGTGAATTACTTATGTATTGATATCATACTTAATGGTTTGTGGCTTGATATTCTTGCACGCTTTTGCAAGTATCTGACTCGTCTTGTTGTCCCTTTAAGGATGCCTCCTGAATTTAGACCAGGTGGTCAGAGGAATACCCAACAAAATAGCCATGGAGAGAAACAAAATGAAGAACACCACAAGGATGAACATTAGGAAGAAGGAGATAGACAGGGGAACAATCGAAGTGGAGTCAAGGCATTGGTACCTTTGCTACAGGAGCCTATAGCTCGGTTGGGACTTCGAGTTGAGGAAATCAACAAGATGGTAGACAAGGAGAGGGATCAAAAGGTGCAGGCTCCCACATGTCAGAGCATGAGAATAGGGGGAACCAAGAGCATGAGTGTGAGCATTCCCGTCAACCACTTGGTGGCAGAGGGTACCATAGGAGAGACCAAGACCGTAATGATGAGGATGTCATCTGGATTGACATAATAGGAGACCTTCAGTGGTCTAAACCACCATACTTTGATAGTAGAGGAGGTGGCCTCGAGGCTAAGGCTTGGTTACTTGATATGGGGCATTGTTTTTCCATGCATCCTTATGAAAGCAACCTGAGAGCTCGTTGTCGTATAATGCAACTGAGAGAGCACACATCTATTTGGTGGAACATAAAGGAGCAAAAGCTCGAGATCAATACAACGGATCTCACCTAGAAGATCTTTGAGGAGAGGTTCAGAGAGAAGTTCCTCTCCCCTCAGTATAGAGAGGTACAAGGCTTATGAGTTCCATGAGATTAAGCAAGGGAACATGTTAGTGGAGCAATGCAAGATGAGGTTCTTTGAGCTAAGGAAGTACGCGAGCTATAGTTGTGATGAGGTACTCCTCACTTAGCACTTCATCAGGGATCTTAAGAACTCCATCATTGGAGATGTTCATAAGCATCAGTCGAGGACACTTGCTTTGTCGCCGAGAAGGCGAGGATTGCCAAGAGCAATGTAGCTAGAGGGTTCAACAATAGAGCGGGTTTGCAGAGTCAATGCACGACCTATAGGGTTAGATGCACCTTCTTGTCAAACATAGTCTGTAGGACAAACTCCTAGCCAGTCAACACCTTCAAGAGGCAAGCATAGTCATAATGGTAACTGACGCTTCTTCCAGGGCCAACAAGGTGGCTAGAGCTCAGGTACCATAGGTGGGAAGGGTTGTGACTACCCCCATGGTAAACAATCACAATAAAGTCGCTCTACTCAGAAGGGCCAGCAAAATCCCAGCCAAGGGAGTGCCCAACAATCTAGTGCTCCTCAGGCTAGATTAGGGTCTAGATATGGTTATGGCAATGGGGCATGTTTCTGTTGTGGTCAGCTTGGCCATAGGGCTGCAGGATGTCTTTAGAAGACATCATCAGAACCGAGCGGAGGTGTGGCCATGTCAGAGCCTACAGTGAGGGATGCAGGTATATCCCATAGTCTTCGTGGCAATTGAAAATCATCAAACTGAGCATAAGGGTACCGTATTCGAGACTATAGATATGTTACTAGGCTTTTCCACCACAATACTTTTTTATTTCGGTGCTTCAAATTCTTTTATTTCACCATCCCTTGTCCAACGATGTGGGATAGTGATAAAACAATAGGTACATAGGTGGCAAGTTCTGTTAGCCACAAGATCCAGAGTGTCTGCAGGTTCCTTGGCTAGTGGTTGTGTGTTGGACTTGGACCTTCACCACAACAGTTGGTCTTCATATCCTACCCTTAGGATCTTACAACATCGTGTTGGGTATGGATTGGTTAGCCTCCCATCAGATGAGTATTGATTGCTGACGAAAGATGGTATAGTGTGTTGACAACACGAGTGCGCAAGTTGAACTTGTAAGGGTCTAGAGACCAATCTCACTTCGGTTGATCTCAGCTAAAGAGCTGAAATGAAGTGTGCGACATGCATGTCAAATGTTTGCGATCTCTGTCAGAGACCTACAAGAGGTTAAGAGTCAAGAGGTGTCACTTGACGATCACCCACTTCTCTGTGAGTATGCAGATGTGTTTCCGATCAAGATACCGGGTATGCCACTGCAGCACGACATTGACTTTCGCATTGATCTCATAGTAGGAGCGGAGCCTATTTCTCGAGCACCTTAACGCATGACTACTCAAGAGTTGAGAGAGATTCAATTGCAATTAGATAAGTTATTGGCCAAGGGCCATATTAGTCCCAGTGTATCCCCGTGGGGTGCACAGTCATCTTTGTTAAGAAGGATGGATCATTGCAGTTATGCATTAACTACCAACAGTTGAATAAGGTGACAATGAAGAACTGATATCCCTTGCCAAGAATAGATGACTAGTTTGATCAGATGGAGGGAATGAGAGTATTCTCAAAAATTAACCTTAGGTTGGGATACCATCAGCTTTGGATCCATGAAGTTGATATTCATCGGACACCTTTTCATACATGCTATGAGCATTAAGATTTCACGGCTGTACCCTTTGGGTTGACCAACGCACCATCGGCGTTCATGAGTTTGATGAACGGTGTGTTCCGCACTTACCTCAATCCATTTGTCCTTGTGTTCCTAGATGACATATTGATCTACTCAGAGATTGTGGAGGAGCATGACGTTCATTTGTGCCAAGTATTTCAGTTCTTACGTAATCGTCAGTCGTATGGCAACTTGGGCAAGTGCGAGTTCTTCTAGTCAGAGGAGAAGTATTTGGGGCACATCATTACAAGTTATGGTATTGTAGTGGATCCAACTAAAATCCAATCCATCATGGATTGGCCAACACCCACTAGTGTCCCTGAGGTTCGTAGTTTCAAGGGATTGGTGAGCTACTACCATTAATTCGTGAAGTATTTCTCACATGTGGCTCACCCTATCACTTCTCTTCAATGGAAAGGGAAGAAGTATTTCTAGACTGATTTTTGTGAGTCAGTGTTTGAGGCTCTTAAAGAGTGATTGACCAGTGTGCTAATCCTTACAGTACCTAATCTTACAGGTGATTTCATAGTGTGCACCGATGCGTCATTAGATGGTGTGGATGATGCAGGATGGTGGAGTGATTGCATATGAATCTATGAAGCTTAGGGACCATAACCTGAACTACCCCACTCACGATTTGGAGTTAGCGACAATTGTGCATGCGCTTATGCTAGAGACATTTCCTTTTGGGGCACATATTTGAGCTACATAGCAATCATCATAGCTTGCATTATATCTTTACTCAGCCAAACCTAAATGCACGACAACATCCCTAGATGGAATTTTTGTGTGAGTACAATTTTGATGCTCATTACATTGAGTAAAGAGAATGTTGTCGTTGATGCCTTGAGTAGGACAAGGCATGAGATATCAGTTTTGTCGTTGGGAGTGGATTTGCACATCCATATTTAAGAGGCTTTTCCTAGTGACACATGGTATAAGGAAGTTAGAGCGGAGATTGAATCCGCACGTACCCTTCAAGGGCGATTTTCTGGCCATTCTTTAGAGTCCAATGGGCTATTGCGGCACATAGAGCACATTTATGTGTCACTGTCAGGAGATCTTCACTCCATAGTTTTGTCAAAGGCACATTGTACACCGTATTCCACACATCCTAGCGTCAAAAAGATGCATGCGGACCTTAGACAGTTGTACTTTTGGGCAGGGATGAGGCGTGATGTTTAAAGGCAGATTGCATTCAAGAAGAATACAGATTGGAAGCGAGAGGAAGTGGTCGAAGAAGTCATAATAAAGATAATCACATTCTTGCAGCTCATACCTCAAACGGCAATGAAAAGAAAGGAAATTTTGAAAGATTCAGACATAAAAAATTTGAATCAGCTCCTGATTTCAAGAAAAAGAAAAGAGATCTCTTCATGTTCAATGCTTTAGGTGTGATAAATTTATCCATTTTGCAAGAGATTGCAATATAAGACGGTAACCTCATCATGCTGCCTCTGCAAAAGTGGAGAATTCCTTTCCTCTAAAGGAGTATACCAATAATTCTGAAGGCTTTCTCTTTATTTCTGCACTTTCCAGTAATGTTTTCACAAATAGCAATATATAGTAGATTGATACCGGTGCATCTCGTCACATTAACTCGAAACAAAAATTACTAAATCTGATTTGAAGAAAAAGCACTCCCATTTACAAGTAATCATTGGTGATGATGCTAGTTATTCAGTGAAAGGTGTTGGCTCTACTTCCTTCGAACTAGATTCTAGTATTCCTCTTCATTTAAGTGATGTGTTATTTGTTTTGGGTATAAAAAGAAATCTGATTTCTATATCAGCCTTAGAAGATAAAGGATATCATGTGGCTTTTGTTGATGATAAAGTATTAGCATAGAAAAAGAATTCTAATTTTAAATCAGCTAGTGAAATTGGAATAAGTCATGATAGCCTCTACAAACTTTCAGCTCACCCACTTCATGCACTTGCTCATAATACATCAGATTGAAGAATTATGGCACAAGAGATTGCTGTTGACTTGGTGGTCAGTACCTCCTTGGAGATTTGAGACATGGCCTAACTGCCTCTTGAGGGTCCCAGGTCTAACATTTGTTATGACTTATCTTATTTGCTTTCTAGTTCACCATCTAGGAGTAGCTATGGTGAATATTGTTATGATGTGTTAGATCCCCTATTTTGTTAAATTCAAATATTCTATTTAGCCATCGAGACATCAAGCAAATCGGAAATGATTGGTTAAATTGGTTACTCATTTTCATAGATGAAAAAATCGGCAATATTTCACCAAAAACACGATATATCGCACATCAACACCCACAATGATTTAAATGCACCAAAAATTGCCACCAAATATTTGAGAAAAATGCAATGATATTTTCAGAAATAAACCACCTTATCACGAGATATACATGGGAAAATAGTGTTCAATAGTCAATCATAAATATGTAAAAAAATAGAACTCGTGGGCTCATGGCAAAGTTAAGGATTTTGTTTTGGTAAAAGTCACAACAAGATTTGAGTTGACAAAAAACACAGGGCGATGGGCTGTGAAAACAGGATTTGTTGCTTCCACATTAAGCAATTTTATTTAACTTCATCCCTAAAATTTCTTTTTCATAAGCAACTGGAGAGATTGCAATGGATTGGGCTTGCTCCATTTTTTAAAGTGGTATCAGTAACTATTATGGAATATAATGAGGAATTTCAATATTTATTTTTGTTCCATTCTACTTTTAGCCAATATTATATGTTAAAAAGGATTTTATAATGGTGATTGAGTTAATAATAGTTTTATATTTATTATTATATTTGTTTCAGGCAATATATTATTGTATTCAGGTATGTAGAATTAGTGAATTTGTTTTCCACTAATGACAAATAACTATTATTTGTAATTTGAATATTTAGTCTCTATTATCATAGGTATGTAGAATTAGTGAACTCTTTTCCACTAATGAAAAATAACTATTTCTTTTAATTTGAATATTTAGTCTCTATTATCATAGGTATGTAGAATTACTTAATTGTTTTCCACTAATCAAAAATAACTTTTTTTTTGTAATTTGAATATTTAGTCTCAATTATTGTAGCAAAATTTATAAATCACTTGTTTAATCACTTATGTCTTGGTATATGAAATATTAATCTACTATGTTTTAATTACTACAGTATGTACTATGAATTACTATTTAACTCAAAACTTTGATTAATATATGGTAGATATCTCAAACTTATATGTTCTACATATTTAGTGTGTATGTGTGTGATTTTAAGAATATTTTAATAAATTGTATATTTTCAAATATCTAATAAAAGTGCCAAATTTTTTGTCGAGTTTTAGGTGATTCTGAGGTTTTCAAAAATTTTGGGTTAGACAAGATACTGTCAAAAATGAATTTTTATACTATGCTCATTTTGATTTCATGTGAATTAGAAATATTGGTTATTTGTTATGTTCCATGTGAAATTGAAGATATTGGTTAATCGTTATGTTATTACATGAATTAGAAATGGTTAGTTAATATAGTTATTAGTATAGCAACTAAATTGTATTTGAATGATGTGGAAATATGCTTTCACCATGTTTTTTTTCTTGGAGGAGCGCGGCGAAGGGGGGAAGCATTGGCAGAGAGGGAATAGGGTACAAGTACCCACCTGCCACTGAGTTATCAGCTAATTCATTATTACACCTTGGTCAGGGAAAAGCAGACTGGTACAGACTAGATAATGCCATGTGTCAACCATAAGTTGAATAGGTTGTCTAATCTAAAAAGATACATTAAATAAATTCTTGAGAACATTACGGGAAATGAAATTGTTACCTCTAAATTGGAATTTGGATCCTTTGCATTTTTCTTGTGTAGTTAGTTACGAATTATTATAGCAATAATACCCATAATACTCATGTACATTTGTACTTGTTACATGTATGTATGTATGTGCATATTCAAATATAACGTACATGTATGTATACATAAAACTGAAAATACACTATATGTATATCTATGTATATTTGAAGTATGATGAAAACGTATGTATAGGTAACACGTATAGATATACGTAACTAGTGTGAGTATTATTAATCTAATAATAATTTATAGGCAAGGATTTTATTCTGCCTTCTCATCAATTTAGCCTTATGCATGAAGGTCGATCGGTCCCTGATAAAATCCTTTAATATTTCGGAATTATGATTCTTTGTAAATTCTGGCCTTGCATATTTCATAATTTATCAAGAATTCAAGCACATGACTCACCACCTTGCATTCCTCATGCGTGTAACTCTTTCTTGAGCCATACATTCATATCATAGTCAAGCGTCTTGTTATATAATAGAAAATCGCAGATTGCATCATATAAGTTCCTTCATTCTCGACAGTCTACAATAATTGATATTCATACATGTTCCTTTGATTCGGCTAGCATTCATTAGAGGTTAATACCATTCGAACAAATTGTTTTTTTGAAGATCATAGTTGGCAGGAGAAGCAAGTGTGTTCAAATACATCATAGCCTTTTATCAAGTCGATTCATCATAAATTTTTCCATGCTATTTTACATTAAAAATCATTAGCTTTTGTGCGTACATTCTCCTATATCATTTGATCGGACCCCATGCAAGTCAATGCATCTAGTCCAAAGTGGTGAAAGATTGTTGTACCAGTCATGCCAAGAGCCACGGACATATAAGGAACATTGTATTGTATTGTCATGTGATAAATGCTTATGCACTAATTAAGATGAATTCTATGTTTGTCGTACACTACCCAATACAAGGGTATCAAATTGTATATGCCTCTAAGTTTGAGAAGTCTACCTACGGTTGAAAGATGATCAATACTTAGGTTCATGAACTCTGTCTTAAATTGCAATTTCAATCAGACATCTCTTGAAAGCAAGTAATGGTATTGTATATACTATAATGAAAGCTGAATACACACACACACACACACCAAGAATCATCAAGGAAAGCCAAGTATGGCAGAGATGAATGGTGTCTTCAAAGTAAATTAAACTTTATGGATAACATGCAAGAACCAAAGAGATGCATCAGAATCAATATGTCTGTATTACAAACTAAATTTAGAAAGTTAGTCATCTCATGGTGGGAAAGGGGTATGTACCAATCTATCAAGTTGAGCTATGGGTGATCGAGCACATAGTGTCCTTGAAAAATCCTTGGCTAGGGTAGGTTAGTGGCGAATGGTGCTACTATGATCACTAGAGGTCGGGAGAAGTCACCATTGGATGGATTGTTAGGAGAGTTTTGAAGTCACCATTGGATGGATGGTTCACTGAAGACCTCTTTTTGAAGTTGTAGCTTCAAAAAAGAGCTTCAGCTTGGATTTCATTCTTCTGCAAATTCTATGGTCCAATGATTAGTGACTTAGTATATTCTATTCTGCGTCGTCGTGGTTCACCTGTTCGCTGCTAAGTAGTTAGGTGGTGTCATGTGTGTCGCTGACTCGAATTACACATAATCAATATTGATTGCTCTGTCTGGTTCAAAAGCAATAATTTCCTCTGACAACCATTTGAAGTGTTAATGTCATCAATGCTCTTGTATAATGAAGACATCAATTTCTTTTGTAGTAACCAGTTCCCAGCTTACTTGTCTTCATTCAATACGCAGGACTCATGTTCTAAAGGAATTGTTTTGATTTGTAACTGTTGTCTTTATGGTTTGTGGCATTGATTCATATCTCAATGGTTGCCAGTTTGTTCTCTGTCTGGTGTGTTTTCCTTACTCATCAGGTCAATTCATATCATTCAAGTTCATATGCAAAAAAACGTTTTGAAATAAATGTCACAGAGAATTTTCTTTATGTTTTTGTACTTCCAGATATTACCGTGACTGTGCATGAAGCGTCTATATTATTGGGAGTGTGCAGATTATAATATGAATGTATTTTATTATTGGGTCTAATTGTTATTCTATGATAAATAAAGGAGTGCAGATTACTACTGAGTCTGTGATTCTGTTCTAGCATATTATGAACTTTGATCTTATTTAGCGTGTGTGGAAGTTTTGATATATCTATCTATCTCTGATCATATTCAGATCATTGAGCATTAAAAGGTTCATTTACAACAACAGAGATTTTGTAATAGATTTTCGAGATCATAATAAAAGGGTTTGTTTGGTGGGCTGGGTTGTTTCCCTCAGTGAAGGTTTTCCCAGGATTAAAAAAACCCTTTGTGTTATTTTGTTTTGAATTTTTGCATTTCATTTTTGCTCAAATTATTTCTGGTTCCAAATTTAACAATGATCAACCTTCCTTTCGGTGCAAATCCTCTCTCTATTTCATTTTATTTTTCTTCCTCTCTTTTCCTCTTCGTATCTTTACACTTTCCTTTGTTGTTATAGATAGAAAATCAAATGTGCTGAGCTTAAGGTTTTGTCGCAGTGGAGAGCCTTGCTTCAAACCCCTTAATGTGTCTTCTTAATTAAATTGGAGTAATTACTGGGGATGTCCTGAAATCTCCATGGTGTTTCCTGAAAAGTAATATGTCTCAGATTTTTGCAGGAGTAAGGAGGTAAAGGAAAATTCCATGACAAATCCCAGATGCTAAGGTCACAGCCCCAAAATTCTCTGATATTTAACATTAGTAAGTTGGGATAATTTGTTAGATAACATGTCATGTGCTTACCACATGCCTGACGAAAATGTAGTATTTGCCATATGGAATTTACAAGAAGAAAAGGAAGTAAATATTTAAAATGAATTAATAAATTGGTAGGTTTTACTTATTTATATGTTGCCCAAGGAGCATGCTCAAAAGGATGTGTCCTTGCAAGGGTGATACGTCCATCTCTAGGTAGCAATAATTAGTAAGTAATCAAGCCTAATTAGGTCTATAACATAGAAAACTCATAGCAATAAAAGTAAGGTATTATTAGGCATTCCAGATACTTGTTATAACAGTTAAGTCCCTTAGTCTCAAATATTAGCATCTGTTGATTTTTCAGGTTGACTATGAAAAATTGCAAATTAGCAAACAAGTCACAAACATGAACTACACAAGAACTTTCAAATTGTAATACAAATTAAAAGAATCTTAAATCAAAAGAGATTATTTCAGATGTTGCTAACCTGTTCTCAAAATGTTCTTGCTTACTTTTGAAAGAATTGACCAGGATAAGTAATATGCAGAAAAATAATAGATTGCTCAATACTGTATTTGCCGTCATCTGCAATAAATCAATTAAGAAATTTTATCATATCAATTCTCTTATATGAAAGAAAAAGCCTTTTCTCCAAAAGCAAAAAGTTACATACAAAATACTCAGTGAAACAGAAAAATACATGCAAAAGGTAAAGGTGATCTTTCCATGAAACATCCCCTAGTTGTAACTATCCTAAAATGTGGGTACAACTGCTACAGTTTATTATTCTTTCGTTGTCTAATATTACAATTGAATTGAATGATGGAAGATTATACCCATTTTGTCTTGCTATTTTGAATCTCTTATATATATTCCTTTCTTAATTCCTTTTGTATACCAAATATACCTTGTCCTTTCATTCCTTCTCTCTTGAATTCATATTGTGGATAGTCAGCCTCTTCTTAATATGTTCTCTTTGACTAGGTATATGATACCATGCTCAACTATGCAGGGATATGGAGGTTATTTTTAGATTTACATAATGGTATAATGATTGCCGTGTATACTCATCTTGTGTAACCTCATGTAGTAACTTTCCATTAATGTACTTGCCCATATATTTCTTTGTTGCATCGATGATTCACTCACTATGAAAGACTGATTGGTGAATGCCTTTCTAGGTCCATTGTTTGTTATTGGTGATCACTGTTAGTGATCAAGGACACTATTTCAATATGGAGTGTTGAATGTTCTCCCTCTATTGTTGTCGGATGGGATTTTTGATGATGATTCTTTATATTTAATCTGCATATGCTTCATCCTGTACACCTTTTTGGCTGGCTTTGATACACACTGACTTATATTACTATCCATGTGTATTTATCTTCTTTGTTGTAAATTCTGGAGTAGGTGTCAATGCTTCTTTGATGTCTTTTGTGATATATTGTCTTTGATTCAAAATCACCAAATACATGTTTGACTGGTGTGAGTAGATATGATCGTTCCATAATGTTCCTCTATATTTAATTTATATCTGCTATTATCGTTCAGTAAATGTCATTGTTTTCTATTCTCCATGTTCACTGTCGACTTGACTTCAATGAGTTTATTTGAATGCTTAATTAATGGAATTATTTATCTATGATCGAATAATATTGTTACCAAGACTGAATGAATCCCAAACCGCGTAACTTCATCTTGGGCATATGAATTATTTCTGTGTTATATTCGTGTAATTCATATAACCCAATTACATTACATCTTGTTAATGACTCTGTCCATATGTATTACTCCTTCGGTTTCTTCCATATCTTCTTCACAGTAGTTACCAAAGCAGATATCTAACTACGGTCTGTCAAACTATCTTGATGAATCCACTGTCAGTGATTGTATTGGATGCCCTGTGCCTAACATAGTTGCATAGGTATTCACTGATGACGATTCTACTCAAATTATATATTCCTATTTGGATCTCCATTCTCTATGTTCTCTGAATTTTATTTCAAACTGTATTTGAAGTGTGGTTCCCTTCTGATGGTGCTGAAATAGTATAATAAATATGGTAGTCACTTTATTGATAATTAGACTTCTTGATTTAATCATTCCTATTCAAGCGGCATTCCTCCCTCCTCGACTTGAGTTGCTTCAATGGCCAAAAATACACTAGAGCGGATGAGATTATTTGAGCCGGAAATCTTCCTTTTGTCACTTTTTGGATGCTTTGACTCATTTCCTCTCCTATGTAGTTCGCTATTCTTTGTCCTCTGATGCCCGAATACTATCATACTTCCTTATCCAGTTATCCCCCCCTTCCTTCCTACCATCGATTATCACATAATATATACAAAGGTCAATTGGTAACGTATTTTTGGAAAAGGCGTGCCCATCTATACAATTTGGTTTATTAATTAACATTTTCTCCTTAATCGTTGTTCTTAGTTTATATAATGTTGTTGAGTTTATTATTTAACTATTGATATATTTATTATATATCTCAATATTTCACATATATGCGTTAATATCATATTTTATACAATTATTATTATTTTCATATTGTCAATATATCAATTGATATAATATATGATTATATCAATTAGATATCTTGTTGAAATAGCATATATGATAATAAATTATGTGATAATATTTATTTATTGTTGTTTAATATTACTTTATTAAATTTAGTCTTTGACAATTATTTTTTATACTATTATTATATTAATTAGTGTTTTGAAATGATAAATTATATTATCATTTATTCATTCATTCATTATTATTATTTCATTATAAACTATTATTCTATTAAAGGAAAGTAGGGGACATGACATTCCAAGACAACAAACAAAAAATTGCTGCACAAATTCATAACACAAACAATTGCTTCTATGAGTCCCCCAACAAACACTAAAAACTTTCTAGTATTTAAACGAGTTTCCTATCAGAAAAAAGCTTTTAACCCTCATAAAAATTAGCAGACAAATATCTAGTTTGTATATAGAAAATTGGTAATAAATGAAGAAGTGTTAACAAAAATCTTAGAATCCTAGAGGAAACACTCATGAGGGAAAAGGGGATGGCTCCTTTTCTAGGCATGGTATCATCCATTTCAGCCCCAGCTAATCCAAAATACAAAATTATTCTACTATGATCAGAGATGTCTTGCACTTTATCTTTGAGAGGCCACTACGCTCCGTGATAGCGCAATCTAGTCACTACTTCCACACCGGCACTCATGTAAGCTCATTACTGCCTTCTTCACACCATTATCTCCTTTGCGTGGTGTGAAAAGACCTTCTAGCTCCACTAGATCTACCAGACATTCTAAATATGTCAAATCCCATACCGGCTATTTGCACCAGTGACACTCCTCTGCGAGTGGCCAAAGATAGAGCAAAGCCTCTACACATCGGCAAGCATATCATTTCGTGACTGATTTCTTTTCACCTAGAAAGGACTCCTAGACTCTCTCTTGGCCTTCTCTCTGTCTCTTTGTTTACTTTTCTTCTTGTTTGTATTTATTTTCGGACTCCTTTGTGTGCTCTTGCCACTGTCAGCCTCGTTGTAATCTTCCAGTCCCATAGACCTTTTCATAGTCTTTTGTTGGACATTAATATCATTATCTTATCTTATCTTAACTACTAAGTTGATCATCACCTAAAGCCACCACAAATCTTTTATGGGTCTAGAAGTGTTGGATCATTGTCATCAACGTCAAAGTAGGTAGTTATTATTGTCATTGATGTCAAAGTAGGTAGTTATTATTGTCATTGATATCAAAGTAGATTTTTGGATTATTATCATTGATGTCAAAGGAAACTATTTGATTAATTGTCATTAAAGTCAAGATTGAAAACAATATTCCAGAAGGACATTGCTATTAAGAATTGAGAGAACAAAGGCCACTAATTGTCATCAAAGAAAGAATTTAATCATGGCAAACTACTGTAAGAAAATGAAGGTGATGATGAAATGAAATGAATTAGTTTGATAATGCTGGCCAATCCATGTCTAGCACCCAAGGAAGGCAATAATTTTTATTAACAAAAGAAATTTTTTATGTATTTTAAGGGCCAACCCTCCTTACAGAACTGTCCCTCTCAAGAATTACATATAAATAAACTAATTGTAATTCAAGTGTAAACAACCTCTTTGGAAGAATCGCCTCACTTGGGAGAAGAGGTATTTGATGGGGTATAAAAGAGGGTAAGTTTTTGGGGTAAGGTGTAATGTGTAAACAATTAACGAAATATCTTTCAATTTTAAACCAGAATTATATTCTCTATCAACACATTTATATCAAAGCTTTCAAGAAGATTTATAGCATAATTTCGGTGGTGACCTTCATCAGATATGGACTAGACCTATGAAAAGATTTGAAGAAGACCTAAGAGAAGATTATAGTAGACCTAAGAGCACATTTTAATAGGTTTACAAAAGATTTTATGAACCAAGTTTTCATTCTTTGAAGAAGCAATATAAGGAAGACAAAAGTTTTTTTGTGTTAGATATTGGTGCCTTTCTATAAAAAAGATTAGTCTCTCACTGGATTTGTGCTTAGTACCGAGGATTGCTGTCTCCTATAGAGTGGTACCAACAAAAACAGATTTAGAGAAGACCTAAGAGCAGAATTAGAAAAGACCTAAGAGCAGAATTGTAATGAATTTATGGAAGCTTTAATGAAGTATACTCCCTTGCTTTGAAGAAGCAATATCAAGAAGTGATATTTTCTTGATATTGCTATCAGGATTTAATTTTGTAGTTTATTTAGTCAAACTCACTAACCTATGTTTCATGAGTAGTGATTCACATGAATCCATCTCTCATGAGAATAAATGAAACACTTAGCACTCATTGGATCTAGGTGATGCTCACAGAGGTGAAGCACCAGGAGTTCCTGGGAGGTCACCCATCCTAGTACTACTCCAGCTTGAGCGTACTTAACTATGGAGCTTCCTCTCTGGTTAAACCCACTATGCCTGCAACCCCATTTGACTCATGAAACATGGGTCAATGAGTTTGATTCAAAAAAACTACACAATTAAATCTTGATAGCAATATCACAATTTGACTTGCCATGGAAAATATCTCCTACTTATCAATATCAAGAAGACAAAAGTTAAGTTGTGTTAGAGGTTGGTGCCTCTCTAAAGAAGAGATTGGTGTCTCTTGCTGGTTTAGTACATAGTCAAACAAGGATTGGTGTCTCTAGTGGGTTGGTGCCTATAAAGATAATGAAGATTGATCTCTTCGGTAGGTTCCTACCCACAAAGTTTGTAACTATATATAACTATTATATAAGCAATATTTCACTATGGTCTTCTCTCAAAAGGGTTTCCACCAGTGAAACATGAGGGCATGCACCCAACCCAAAACCTTGGAGGACCAGGTTTTGGGACATCCTTGGGATAGGTACTCCCGGGTCTTAGGACATCCTTGGGATAGGTACTCTGTGTACTTGAGTACCCGCGCCATTGCTGGAGCTTCGTCATACCGCAACACCCCTGTCACCACACTGTGTGGGTGCTATAAAATTCGAGTGATGTGGAACAGTAACGGGGTACTTCTAGAAGTCCCTCAACCACACCTAGGGTGTGATGGCATGTAGACAGTCGCAGGCAGAAAAAAGTCATTTTTTTAAAGTTATTTTATTTTTTATTTTTCTTTAATTGGTTCCTAAGAAACCTTAAAATGATGTAGGTCTCATATAGGGCTGTCTTAGCCTTCATAATGCCCATATACTTCATTTGGTATTCATATTTTTGCAATAGTTGAGAGGAAGGAGAGAAAAAGAGTTTGAAAGAGTGATTGGAGAGTGATTTTGCAAGTGATTACAAGATCAAGACGAGCAAGAAGATCAAGATTCATCAAGCACAAGGTAGGGTTTTTATAGATTTTTGTGTTTAATTTTCAGTTTTTCAATTTTTTTCTAAAACTAAATATTGAAAGACTTGTTTGAGTTTCAGATTCTTGTTGAAAGTAATTTATTTTTGTAATTTGTTCTTTGAATGCATTGATGTTTTTTTTTTTTAAATCTACATGTTTGAATTTTGAAATTCTAAATGCATTGTTATATTATTATTTTTTGTTATTAAGTTAGGCTGAAACATAGTTCAATTTCTAAACTAGGCTGAAACTTCAAACTAGTTATTTCATAATTTATTTTAGTTTTTTTACAGTCTATAGGTTAGTTAAAGTCTCTAGTTATCAAATCTAGTCCTGGAATTCATCTGTCAATTCACAGATTCTTGTGCATGCAGTGAACCATCATTTCTTCCTATTTAACCCTAGATCTTGCATTTCCCAATTACATTTGCATACTCATAGTTCCCAGTAATGAAGGACCAATGGATCCACCTAGAGCTTCTTCTTGAGGCCTAGTGTATCATCTTTTTTCCAACATAATAAGTGGTGAAATAAGTGTGAGATAGATTCCGTTCTTGTTTGCAAGCATAAACTTGTGGATCCTATTGCAACCTTGTTCACTAAAACCCTTGATTACAACATTGTTATCCTTGAGAATATGTTAAAAGAGTTCTATCATGTTTCTCCCTAGTCATATATCTGTCCATTGTTTACTGTACAGGGTAAACAATTTATTTATGCATTCAGACAATAGACAAGAACACGTAACACAGAAGTATTCCTTTTATTATTCGCATGTATGCAGAAGATACTACAATATTCAATATGATTGATTCCATTGATGATTACAATTTCCATTCTGGATGGTATACATATACCTTTCCGAAGGGGTGACTCAACCGTCACGTGCCCGTTCAGATACTATTCTATCCGTCAGCTACAATATAGATTTTACCGACAACATCCATTTTGCTCAAACATTTAAGTTGACAGCCAAACTTCTATATTATTTCTTTGTTTATGATTTTTTTTAGAACAGTTGGAGACCATGGCTAAAATTTCCAAAAGACTTAAATCTTTGGCCAGTACCTGGTCTGAACCATGCTAAATTTTGTTTACTTTAGTTTTCCACTGCTTTATTTTAGATGTATTAGTCTGAGAATATTTATATCTGGACTGCAAGCAAATCTTGAATCTTACACTGTTATAGTATTCATGTATTGTTAGGAAATCCAGGTTTTCATTTCATAGCAATTTCTGAGCTTTCCTGGTTAAACGGTCTGTTTACATTTTGAACTTGACCATATTTCCAGCCTTGTCACAATGTTTCTGGTGCAAGTATTGCATTATGTAATATGTGAATAAGAATACCTCTTCGAATTCATTTGTTTAAAATTGCAGAGAATATTAAAACTGAGGAAAAATAACTCGTAGAAGTGAATACTGTAACCCTATGCTGGAAAAAAATTTCCTATTCATAAAAAGAGAATTTCTATTCGTTAGAAAAATGAGGATAAGCATTGATTTCCTTGGTGTTATAAAAAGTACCTTGCCAATTACAATACACATGGAGAGATCGCTTCTAGACAATTCAGAGTGCACTTTGTTTGGATTCAAAACCGCCTGCCTGCCTTAAAATGTTCAGGTTCACTTACCATAGAGAGTCTTTGTAATATGGTACCTAAATAATTTTAAAATTCACATAAGAATTTACGGATACAAGTATCCAATAATAAGAAAATCATTGCTGTCTTCCAAACAAGACCCTGCAAAAACCAAATGAGAATGAAATAAACTACAGAGATTCAGCAAATTAATCATAAACTCAAAAACAAGTGGTTGATTCCAGTATAGATTTATTAATGCCCCAACACTTCATCTAAGAACATGAAAACTTCATTTCATGTTAATTTACTTTATGAAATAAGCAACCATTAATAAGTTTCAAACTAAAACTAGAAATATGAATAATTTGAAAACAGAGAAAAAAACCAATAAAAACCAAATGATAGTTATTTCCGAGAGTGAAAACAGATGCAATACTCCAGGATCCTATGATCATAGTCATGGGCCAATTAAGAGTCCATTACTCAGCACAGCAAAAGTATAGTGAAGCATGAAAATAGAGACAGAAAAACTTCTAAGATTATGAGGACAACAGATATAAGGTCTGATCTGTTACAAGCTAGGCTTGTCATTGCACCAAAAGACCGACCTGTCAATACCCAATACAACCACTAGACTTACAGAGCACGAGAGGTGGTTAAACCATGTCACAAATCCCAAAGGTAACGTTGGCAATCAGTCCAACAATCCCTCCTCAATGTATTATTGTTACCCGAGGAGATTTGAACTTGTGACCAAGCTCTACAACCACTTGTTATAAGCTAGGGTTGTCGTTGCATCAAAAGATCAACCTATCAATGCCCAATACAACCACTAGACTTATAGAACACATGAGACAGTTAAGCCATGTCACAAATCCCGAACGGAAATTCTGGCAGTTAGTACAACATGATCGACCTTTGCAATTACCTATTGATACAACACAACTTAAGAACCTAGATGACTTCATGAATCAGCAAAAAGAGCTAAGGCAAGGAATCCTCTCGAAAGGGAAGATAGAAAGCCTCACAGTCCACCTAGGCAATGCAATCAACCTATGGAGTACAAAGATGCCTTGAAAAAAATAACAATACCAACCTCAGTAAAACCGAAGGAATATTAGCAAGGTCATGAGTTCACAAGTTGGATACAATTTTTAACATTCAAGCCCCTAGAAGAGGAATAAGTGATACAGATTGCTACCATAAACCTGGAAGTAGTAGGATACAATTGGTGGCATCATGGGCTAGTTACCCAGGATCGTGCCATGATACACTCATATGAGGAATTTGTTAAAAGTCTGGTCACCTGTTTTCATAGCAGTTATACAGAAATTTATTACCGGGAATTAGCCCAACAAAAACATGTTGGATGATTGCAAACTCGTGCTAATAAGTTTCAAAAGATTTTTGAAATGGTTCAGGATGTGCCACAGAAAAGAGTCAAAATTGTCAAAGGTTAAAGTGACAAATTAAAAAGTTTCTAGTTCACTGGCTATTAAGTTAGCCAATCACTTAGATATTATACCCTCTACTCAGATCCAGAATAAAGATTCCAGCCCTTGGAAATCTGATAAAGGAGTGCCCAATTAGCAAAGAAAAACTACTTTCAATCAACCAAGAAATTCACCTTCAAAAGCTGATCAAGAAACAAAAAATGAACTTAGAAAGAAATTGTGCTTCTCTTATAAAGAACCATGGGAACCAAACACTGCTGCCTTGGTAAAGGCGAGTTACACTTGATTAAAGTACATCTAGAAGAGGAAGATCAAGATGAGTCACAAGCAAGCCTTCAAGAAGACAACACACAAGAAAATTGGCCTCAACAAATAGAACTCGAGGATACAATCATCAAAGAGAACCCACACATTGCTACTTTATATATAATTCCACGAGGCAGACCAATCTGGTTGAAAGGTGTGTTCAAGGCACAGCGAATGGTATGTTTATTGGATAAAGGGGCTATGCTGTAATGTCCCTTCGCTGGCTAACTTGGAAAGCTAGGACAATTATCTAATTCTGATTTTTTACTTTGTCAAATGATTCCAATTAAACCCAAATCAAGGTGTTATACAAAGATATCAACTGCTATTTCTTAAATATATGTAAGAATCTATGTAAAATCGATGCAAAATGGATAGCAATATTTAATATTTAATGATTGAATATGCTATGAGATTATCATTTTATCACTTGTAATGATAAAAGAATGTTTCTGTCTAATATATGGTATCCTTGTGCAAGCAATATATATTTCTTTTAGCAACTGGATTGCTATGTTTCATATATCAATCTGAGTATGCAATCTATGTAGATATTGCTTTGACAGCAATGGGCTTCTGTTTCTAATTTGTACTTTCAGTCATGCAACTTTTACGCTGAATAATATATCTGATTTGCATGTCACTGATGTGGCCAGAGGCAACTTTCTCAAGAATACAATTCTGGATAATAAATAGAAGAAGAACTGTCCCTGAGTTAGTATAATTTGCAAGCAGAAATTCCTTATAATTCTTTCTTCTATAATTGTGCAGATAAAAATCCCCATTTTTTTTGGAGTATATATGCGATTGAATCTTCTCCCTAAATACCTTTGTCATGTGCAACTATCGTTACTTGAATAGTCACATCCTTTTCTAATGAATTTCTTAATTGCTGACTTAGGGAAAACCTGTTATCTTTTTATCGCTACTCTTGGTCTATACGTAATTTGCACTATTACCAATAGTGGCTTCAGCATAAATATTTTGGAGAACACTGATTCCACTGTCACCAAATTTTTAATATATAGTCTCAATGTTATTGATGAGAATCGACAGATCTATTATTTTCATTTGGCAACTATATCATTTTTTATACTTCTTATTTATGTATAGTTGATGCTCAAACATAGTCCATGTTGATAATGCTTCTCAAATCCTTGTTGAAATTGCTTAAGTGTTGATTTGCCATGGTCAATGGCTATCTATCGCTGAGATTTAATTTGTGATAACCCCTTCATCTAACTTGGCACATTCTCCCCTTTCTTTCATCGATGATTCGAGGTTTCCCTCGTTATCCATTCATCGTAGCATCCTGAAATAATTTTTCACGATATTGATCTTCCATTTCATACACTATTTGCGTAAGGCCCTAGTCCATTGATATGATGCGGATTTAATCGTTTCCCCATTTTTGGCAAACTATTGGTTCAGTTCATTGTTGCAACCCTTGTGAGCTGACAGGATGATTTGGGGATCTTGGTTATGAACTAACTATTTTTAGTAAGTTTATTTCTAGCAGTTGCCATATTTGGCAGTGCAGATGGTGGCACTATCAGGCAGTCATCACCTGCAGTGGATGGATTATTTACTTTGTGAGCTTATATTTATTAAATTAATTATTAAAGTCACATTATCATAATAATAATAATATTTTATTATAATAATGACATTAAGAGATATTATTAAGAGTTGTGTTGCAAGTTTTTGGAGTTGAGTTCTTTTTAGAAACTCTTGCAGTTTTTGGAATTGAGTTCTTTCCGGAAACTTTTGCCAATAGGGAATTATAAGTATGAGCTCATTTCAATAGAAAAGCACGCTTGGATAATTTATTTGCTTTTGTTGTCTTTGTGGCTCTTACTGAGTTTTATGAATTGTGTGCCTCTATTGAAGCATAAGGGTTTTTGAGTTTCTGAAGATTGTTTGGAGTCACTACTGAGGTATAGTGGTACCATTGGTTAAATCTCCTTACTGTAATTATCTGTAACTGGGAGATTGGAATTATAATTCTGAGATTTCTAAGTTGGTGTATCCAAAATTATGCTTTAGTAAATAATTTGCCTTCATTCTCCTACCATATTTACTATGCCTTGGAGATTTGTCATGTCCCCTTTCTAGTGACATGATTCCTATAGTAGATTTGCCTATCATTGACTCTCGTAGGCAAATGATTTTGGAGAGAGAGTCATCCTGTTGCCAGATGATTGCATATTGCTCTCAGAGAGTTATAATTGAGCCTACATCCAGTAAGTGGGGCCTACATGTTCTAATTTTGAATTGAGATTGCACTTTTAATTTTATAAAGTTATTTATTTAATTTTATAAAGTTATTTAATAATAAAGTGCATTACAATAAGATTTTATAAAAGATGTTTCTAGAAGCTCCTAGTGACTTCTTAAAAAGGTGAATAAATAGAGGGCGGGAGGCACCCATTTAGACAAGCGATTTTGTGGATTCAACTTCTAATTATATTGGAGCAATTTGTGGTCTTTGGTCTGCAAATTTCCATTAGGTCTTTGGGAACGAAAACTCCCTTGGATCTGCATAACTGAGGAAGTGAGATATCTTCTGAAGGGTTGCTCATTGGAGATGGTATTCAGCCATTCCATGGAGGATCATTCTGAGAATCGATTTTGAGGATTTAAGCTATTTGCAAGAGTCTGGAAATTATCATCTCTTTGCAGAATCAGCTTGGAAAAGTTCGGAGGTCTTTCAGTATATTTCCTGATAAGTTGATAACCGGGACTGGACTCACATTTTTACTCATAACTTCATATTGCTTGGGAGTTTGAATTTATGGTTTGGAGGGGTTATATATTTACCCTAGGCGTTCCAGATCATACAAATTTCGGCCTCCAATACCCAGCAGATTATTTAATAACAGGGCCATACATATCAAAGCCGAACTAGGGCTTGGGCCATAAAATTGTTTATATTTCACAAACTGTTCAGAGTTGCATTTAATGCTTTTATGGGACTACCAAGCATCCCTAGGTGTCCCTGTTTGGGGTAATTTCGGCTGCCATCACTGAGCATATATTTCAGTACAGGTTCTGCACTGTATGGCCAGTAACAGGAAGCTGTACGGCAGGAAACAGAGGTAAAGATTCAGGGTGCAGAATTGTCATCTGTATATCAGACTTTGGCAACGAACAGTGGCAGCAAATCTCCAGGTTTTTGTGTTTGATTTGGATAGTAGAACTTGCAAATATTCAGTTTTTTGTAATGCTTTAAATCAGTCAAATCAGTCACTGTTTCTAGTCAACGAATATTGCAGCAACAGCCCATTGTACTCTCAGAATTAAGTCTTTAATAACATTTTGTAATCAGACTTCCTGAATACTGTTATTGGTATTGTTATTGTTAATTGTATTGCATATCTTGTGAATTTGTTGCTATACTTCATTGCATGCCAAGTGTTTGACGGATTGTCACAGTTCAGTATTGAGGTTTTAGTAGCCTTTATAGTAAGGGTCATTTCAAGATTGAATTGCTGAAGGTAATTGTGAGAAGATGATCCGTAAATTTGGGTCATGAATTTAATTGCAAATGTACATTTGGTTATAGAGGCCATGATTTCAATACTAGAAGCTGCTGATTCATTGTTTGAGGCAGCGACACCATCATTCTAGGCGCCAATTGATAAATTACAGTACCAATTTGTGTTGGGAGGCTGAGTGGCATAATTACTGGGCTCAGCGATTTACATTTCTGAGAGTTAGCATCAAACTATGGGCTGTGTCGGCCTTTGGAAGGGCCTGTGTCTGATCCTATTAGGGCTGTGATTCATATTTGGGTCTGCAGATTCATTTTAGAGACCAGCAGATTCCACTAAGGGCCTGCGATTTGGTGCACTGGGCTGCTTTCTGCATTAAGGCAGACATCTGGCATTTTCCAAGAGTCACGTCCAGCTATTGCATACAGTTAGGCATTACTTCTTGCAGCAATTCTAGTTAGGGGTGGCTCACAGCGACCCATACTGGATGCAACAAATAATAATCAGGTTCCAGCATTATTGCAAATTGAATTTAGTTGTATGCAAGTATTGTCAAATTTAGTTATTTTTCCATTGGCAAATAAAATTCTAGAAATTCTGAGAGTTGTGTTATTTTGCAATAGTTATAACTTCTAAATTAATTCCAATATTCTGAAAATTCAGTCTATGGGTTAATGCAAAGCAATAAATTCAATTACATGGAATACTTTTCATTAGAGATTGCTTGCCAACTGTTTGACAAAATGTCAAACCTAGTTTAGTTTTGAATTGGAGTTTGTTTGAGCCATAACCAGCAGGGGTTATTATAGTGGTATCAAAGTTGTTTCCTGCCAGCCTACAAGAACTGAGCTCAGTTATTATTTTGATCAATGCTTACTTCTGAGATATCAGATTGATTTTGTGATTGGTATTCAGTGACAAGGAAGGTGACAGGAGATTCATTCCAAGTAGATATTATACTCGCAGAGGGCATACCTCTCCACTAAGGGATGGAGAATCTGAGATACAGGGTATTGTGAAACAATTGGACGTGCTAGTGAATGAGCTAAATCAAAATCACAAACCCAATTGATTTCAAATCCAAGATTTGAGCAGAGTGCGATATTGCTTTTTTGAAGAGCAAAATGTGATGATACAGTTGCGACTACATATGTGTGGGACATTTCTTATGAGACACTGCATGGGTTGGGCACAGTGGAGGTGGAATGTGATGAGAATTCAAGTCCGGTTGAATCAAATGATGCAGTTGTTGGCATGAGTTCCCAGGATCACTTATTTAACGACTATGCAACAATTGTGGAAGTAGGAGCATGTGATGATATAATCATATCGGCAACTACTTCTGCACCAATTGAGTCATCTATTGAGAAGTTTAGTTATATGCATGCGGTTGTTGATGTGTGTTCTAATGATAGTGCACATGTTGATGATTATGAGGTTAGTGATGCTTGAGACAGAGTCATGTTGTACATGTTGATGATTATGAGGTTAGTGATGCTTGAGACAGAGTCATGTTATACTACAGATCAACTTGATCTTGAGATTCACTTTATGGACAATCCTATGTTTCAGATGGATTTGGCATTGTCTTACGACAATCCATTTATTGAGATTGATCTTGATTGCTCACCCGAGTGGAGTTGGGCTCAATTTTCACCATTTGCAAATTTGTTTCAATTTTTTGTTGTGGCAGTTGGTGAAGTTCCTATGTCCACAGATTTTGGCATGGCTACACCTCTTGTCAATACAATTGGCATGAGTGCATATGATTCTCCTATAGCTACGCCTTTTTCAGGGATTGTTGGTGATGATCAAGATTCTAGTCCAGTATATATTATGTGGGTGGATACAAGGAGGAAAAGAATGTTTAGATCTTCTTTGGAGTTGTCATTTGGAGATATCCTGAATTCCACATCATCAACACAAGTTTTGGGTGCTATGTTGCAAGACATGTTGTTGGTCCTAATGATGCTAGTACGCAATTGCTTCAATGTCGACAGAATGCCACGTACTTCTTCATTTGGGAGTGTGCTGACGGATTGCTTGAATCTATTGCAATCCTCATGAGCTAACAGGACGTTTTGGGGGTCTTGGTTGCGAACTTAATATTTTTGGTAATTTTATTTCTGGTGGTTGTCATATTTGGCAGTGCAGATGGTGGCAATAGTAGGTGGTCATCACCTGCAGCAGATGGATTATTTATTTTGTGAGCTAATATTTATTAAATTAATTAATAAAGTCGCATTATTATAATAATAATAATATTTTATTATAAGAATGTCATTAAGAGATATTATTTTGAGTTGTGTTGGAAAGTTTCTGGAATTGAGTTCTTTTTGGAAACTCTTGCAGTTTCTGGTGTTGAGTTCTTTTCAGAAACTTTTGCCAACAGGGGATTATAAATATGAGCTCATTTCATTGGAAAAGCACTCTTGGATAATTTATTTTCTTTTGTTGCCTTTGTGACTTTTTCTGAGTTTTCTGAATTTTGTGTCCTTGCTGAAGTATAAGGATTTCTAAGTTTCTAAAGATTGTTTGAAGTCACTGCTGAGGCATAGAGGTTTCATTGGTTAAATCTCCTTACTGTAATAATCTGTGACTGGGAGATTGGAATTATAATTCTGAGAATTCTGAGTTGTGTTGATGCGAGTTTTGTATCACTTACATAACATATTAGGATTTGAATATTCAATATGGGATATCAAACATGCAACTCCTCTCTTGAAAAGTTATTACTTATGAAGACATAAGCAATAGCTCCAATGTTCCTTACACCGTTGGATACTCGCTCAGTTTTATCGATGTGATTTGCTGGTAATCACGTAGGCGGCCTTACACTATTCATTCGAGGATGACTTGGACTTTGGTGGAATGATGGAAATGATGATGGGTTTGTGAAATATGCGAGTGGCAGATAATGTTGATGGTGGTGGTGATGAAGGATGTGTCTGCCAGGGATGATGTTGATGGGAAAGCGATGGTTATGGGAGGTGAATGGATGTGTTCTAATACTCGACCTACTCTAACTTCTTTCCCTAAACTTCGACTACCCAGCTACTCACTATTCTACTCCTACTCCTATGAATGGAAGGTTAGCAAATGGACGGGGATCGAACCTAATGAGAGCTGACCAGCGGCCTCACTTCCACAGGTGCAATGATTCAAAGGAATGATAAACTAATTTACCACACAAAGCTTCCCAACCAGCCGCTAAGATGCTAGTGGCCTAGTATTGATCCCTATCAAACATTTACCAATGCTACCATACAACTATCCATCTACTTCACTCCTACTTAGCAACTTGAAATGAAACCAACTTTAACAACTTGAAAGGAAATCTAACTAAGTGGGAGTAGAAAACATGCAATAATACCCAATGTTCTTAATCAACATGCAAATCGCAACAATGAAAAAGAGAACAATTTTGGTATTATCTTCGCAACAATTTCTCCAACCACTTTACAAATGAGAGCAAATGGCCTTATATAGGGGCCAGAAATACAATGGACGGTGGAGATCAAAACAAGATCAACGATCCAGATTGGATCCTAAAAACCCTAATTAGGGTTGTCACCCCATTGGCCAATGAGAAGCTGCCACCTCATTAATGGACCAATGAAAAAAGTGCAAAAAGTGGCAACCAATGAGAAGGCACCAAAATGGTGGCCTATCAGAAATAGACACTTGTCCTATTTTAGAAGAAAGGGGAAATTTGCCACTTGGGCTTACATCAAATGATCTTCTAATATAAATCTTCCCTTTTCTTTCATTTTCTTAGCTAAGGCAATGAACTTAGCTAGCCTTTCGTTAACTTCTTCCATAGGAGGACAAAGTGTGTGCTTCGCCCTGAGTTCCGCTGACTTCGCCACGCCACTTGCTGCTTGTAGTATCCTTTCGTGATACTTCTCATGTTCTTTTTCAAATCCAATAAAAGCATTGAGAGAGGAAAGGGTGCCCAAATGCTTCTTCCTGATGGCAACCTTTCCTAGCTCATCCAATCTCGATCCAAAATCTGTCTCATTGATATCCTCTTTGCCAAGGGGGATTGTCCTTCCTTTAGTCTGTCCCTCATCCGTATCATGTCCACTGTACCGATATTGGTGTCGGTTATTCTCTTCACTTTCGAGAAAAAGGAAGTTTTGGGCATCATATCCTCTTTGTCTTTCTTAGTGTTCGCCCACTGGGGATTCCTACTTGCACTACCATCCTCCATGCTCGTTGCCCTATTACGGGATGGTAGAGTGGTGGACCAGAAGGCAAGAAGAACAAAGAGGAGCAATCCTTAGACTAGAACGAAAGATGGATGTCAGCGTAAACACCCCTTGCAACTCTAGATGATGAAAATTCACCTTAACCAATAATCTTACAGCGACTTTTCGGAACCTAGGATATGACTTCAAGAATTTCAAATCCGTTGCAATCAAAAATTTATCATGCAATTCACCTCCAAATAAAATTACCCAACCTAGGGCAAAAATAGCAGCCTCTTAAAAAAATCAGAATTTTATCTTCCACAAATTTCGGCTCCCACAAAATTCGGCTTCCACAAATTTTGGCTCCCACAAATTTTGGCCTCCACAAAATTCGCCTTCCACAAAATTCGGCCCCCACAAATTTCGGCTCCCACAAAATTCGCCAAGCAAGAAGAGTGCAGATCTGCTCTTGCAAAATCACCAACACCTTAAGAAGGAGAGCTGAGAAGTGAGGAAGAAATGGGAGAGAGGCCTCCTCTTATACCCAACTTTCTTCTTGGACCCTGGAAGAAAGAAAAACAAATAATTAATGCAAAATTATGGCCCAAAATTAAATACTTAACCAAAATTAATTTTGCCGTGATAAAAATTAACTTTCTAAATTGCAAAAAGAAATTAAATAATGCCTTGAGGGTGTTAAATATTTCCATTTAATGGGGGTTTAGTAATTAATACATCATTAAATTTGGATTTTGGCTAACCAAAAGCCATATTTTCAATATTAAATTACCAATTTCATTAAAGGCAAAAAGTTTTCAAGGCAACTTTAATCTATTAAAACCAATTTTTTTGCAATTTCTCTCCAAATCGATTTAGCTATGCCAATAAAAAAAAAATTGACAAAAATAAAATAAAATTTCTTCTAGAGCCAAAAATCGATTTTGCAATTGTATTTCACCATCACAAAAATTAATTTTCTTCACCAAAAAAAAATAATTAAAATTTTTCAAAATACCAAATTTAACAAAAATTTCATTTTTTGAAAATTATCCAAATTTATACAATTATATCCAAATTTTCAAAAGAAAATGTCTAAGTGCAAAATTTACAATTTTATCCTGCCAAGTTGGAATGAACTTTGAAATTTGTTCGGCCTAAGGATAGAATTGGTGGCTCTGGAAAAACAAGTTGAAACAAGGTGAAAATAAATCTAACCCTCTCCCCACTGGCCCTAAAGGTGTCCAAGACATGAAATCTTCAAATTTGAAACCTCTGGACCGAAAATTGCTAAGGCAATCGAAAAAAAAGTGGATCTCCAAAATTTTGGGGTGATGGTGTGAAAACCTCACAAGAAGTCGGTGTATGCAAAATTATGCTGAAGTAAATAGTTTGCCTTCATTTTCCTACTATATGTATTGTGCCTTGGAGATTGAATTGCTCAAGGTGATTGTGAGAAGTTGATCAATAAATTTGGGTTGTCACTTTAATTGCAAATGTGCACTTGGTTCTAGAGGTCACGATTTCAATACTACAAGCTGTTGATTCATTGTTTTAGGCAGAGACACCATCATTCTAGATGCCAATTGATAAATTACAGTACCAATTTGTGTTGGGAGGCTAGGCAGCATAATTAACGGGATCTGTGATTTACAATTCTGAGAATTGGCATCAAACTACAGGCTGTGTGGGCATTTGGAAGGGCCTGCATCTGATCCTATTAGGGCTGATATTCATATTTGGGCCTGCAGATTCATTTTAGAGACCAATGGATTCTAATAAGGGCTTGCGATTTGGTGCATTGAATTGTGTTTTGCATTAAGGCAGACATCTGGCATTTTCCAAGAGTCACGTCCAACTATTGCATACACTTAGGCATTACTTCTTGCAGCAATTTTATTAAGAGGTGGCTCACAGCGCCCCATACTGGATTCAACAAATAATAATCAGGTTCCAGTGTTATTGCAAATCGAATTTAGTTGTATGCAAGTATTATCAAATTTAATTATTTTTCCATTGGCAAATAAAATTCTGGAAATTCTGAGAGTTGTGTTATTTTGCAAAAGTTATCACTTCTAAATTAATTCCAATATTTTGAAAATTCAGTCTATGGGTTTAAAATGCAAAGCAATAAATTCAATTACATGGAAAACTTATCATTAGAGATTGTTTGCCAAGTGTTTGACAAAATTCAAACCTAGTTTAGTTTTAAATTGGAGATTTTTTGAGCCATAACCGACAGGGATAATTATAGTGGTATCAAAGCGATTTCCTGCCAGCCTACAAAAATTGAGCTCAATTATTATTTTGATCCATGCTTACTTTTGAGATGTCAAATTGATTTTGTGATTGGTATTTAGTGGCAAGGAAGGTGACAGGAGATTAATTCCGGGTAGATATTATACTCATAGAGAGCATACCTCTCCACTAAGGGATGGAGAATCTGAGTGTTGAGTTTTCTAGATTTGCTGCAAATGTAATGGCATTGCCTATTGAGGTATATGTTTTCCATATGCAACATCCACTCATTTATATTGAGCATAGGTTATTGAATAGACATGTCTATTCAATAATCAAATAATTAATTTATATAAACTTAATTATTGTTATAAATAAACAAATATATATATATATATATTTCTCACATATAATAAGTTTATATCTCATATATAATGACATGTCTATCCATAGAGTTATCCGATAGAAGCTACCAAACATTAACTGTCCCTCTTAGCAAGGGAGGATAAACACAAGACAAATATTACACTATTGGTAATATTAAGGATATCTCAGAAATTTTCCACAATTTAGTATAGCATACGATATCAAGAGTATTGATCTCTAGAATATCAACATATGATATTTATCAATTTCTCAAACTAGGGTAAGATATCACATTTGATATCAAGAGTCTTGATCTCCTAGAATATCGACATCTGATATTCATCAATTACTCAAAAAACAAGGTTTGATATCACATTTCATATCAAGAGTATTGGTGATATCACATTTCATATCAAGAGTATTGGTCTCCCTGGAATATCAATGATATTCACCACTTACTCAAAATGTTAAAATATCACATTTGATATCAAGACTATTGGCCTTCCAGAATATCAATGACATTCACAAAGTACTCTAAGAGTAATCGCCTCCCAGAATGTTGAGATACAAAACATTCACCATTTACTCAATTTATTTTATCTCATAATAGAAGTTTATTGTAAGATCGTCACCTTACAACAACTTCTCCAAATACAAGTGATGATCATTTAGAAGTCGTCACTTCCTCATGATGTACACAGGGGATAGGCCCATATAAAATTCATATGGTCACAGTCCTCTTGACGAGAAAACTTATAGATCATTATAGAAACCATCTCAGCATGGTTTACTCCCTCTTAATCAATAAAATCAGGTTCATTGAAGGTTAACCAAATAGCATCCTAAGTTTTCTCTCTTTGAATCTTAATCTCCCTCTTTTTCCTGCAAGAACATTCTCGGAGGAAAAGATCAAGGCAAATAGCTCATATAGAGATATAAAATAAGAATGATAACATTAGTTTGATGTTTAGTAATTTAACTCATGCATATTACTAACAACAACATAACTGATTATAACATAACTCTTTATTTTATATTAAGATAACATGATACTTAATTTTATTCATAATATAATATTTAATAATAATCAATTCATTTGATATCACATATCATATATATATATATATATATATATATATATATATATATATATATATATATATATATATATATATATATATATATATAATGAATTAATTCATAACATATAACATATAGCATATCAAATATATATATAGTATGAATTGATTGAATTTTAACATTAGAATAAAACATAAAATATATCATACCTTCACCAAGAATTATTTGGTACTTTTCCTCTTTCCATTCAACCATATTACTTAGAGAATTGATTAAAATATATTATTCCCATTTTAGGTCATCTAAAGCTGCATGGACACAATGAGATATTGCATGCCTAAAATTTCTTCCAAGAACAGTCCCCTGCTTTGCTTTTCTTTATAAGATATCAAAGAACTCATCGGTCGCCTGGCTGGTGGTTCCATCGGCTTCTGTATTTGTCTCTTCAATGAAAACTTTTTCGTATGTATATGATATTCTCTCATGTAAAAAGTATCTTCCTAATCTTCAACCTCTTAGGAAACAAGAATGTCTGACGTGGAATTCTTCCAAAAGATTTTCCCATCTAGTGTAGATCTTGCAAGCTGAACGAAGATCCCGTTTTGAAGCTATACAAATTCACATACATCAAATCTCTAGATTTTCTTTGGAGATCTTGGAGTGCCTTTTTGTTGACCTATTGCGGTGAATTGTAAGACCAATGGAAGCATTTTTTTTATAATCAAATTCATACATAACCAAAGTAAAATATTAAAACTCATGCTTCTAGCAAAATATTAAAACTTATGCTTCCGAGGGATACATCGAATATTTTATGACCAAATCACATTCGGACTCGTATAAGTTCACAAAGTTTAACATCTGAAACAGGAAGGCATTCCTCCCTCACATCCACATTTTGAATTAATATAACTTGATTGACTAGGCGTATTAAAATAGCCATGTTCGCGTCTTCATGTAATATGAAATTATCTTCACTTTCACCCATTTACTCTGTATCGCTGGTCTAAATTTTGACCAAATTGGTCTACATCACTATTAAATTTTCTGTATCAACTTCTCTAATTTGAATCATCCAAATATGACACTTGTTGATGCGCACATTATTCTCCAGTAGTTCATTGTTTTGTCATTTACTTTCCTTTCATGTGTCATAAATTATTTCAATGACAAATGCCAATAATCATTTCTTACACTTGCAACCTGGCTCTAATACCATGTTGAGTTTTCTAGATCTGTTGCAAATGTAATGGCATTGCCTATTGAGGTATATGTTTTCCATATGCAACATCCTCTCATTTACATTGAGCATAGGTTATTGAATAGACATGTCTATTCAATTATCAAATAATTAATTTGTAAAAACTTAATTATTGTTATATATAAGTATATATATATATAAATATATTTCTCACATATAATAAGTTTATATCTCACATAGAATTATATCTCATATATAATGACATGTATATACATAGAGTTATCCAACAGAAGCTACCAAACATTAACACTGAGATACAGGGTATTGTGAAACAATTGGACGTCCTAGTGAATGAGCTCAATCAAAATCACAAACGGATGACCCAATTGATTTCAAATCCAAGATTTGAGTAGAGTATGATATCGCTTTTCCGAAGAGCAAAATGTGATCATACAGTTGCGGCTGCAAATGTGCAAGACATTTCTTATAAGACAACGCATGGGTTGGGCACAGTGGAGGTGGAATGTAATGAGAGTTCATGTCAAGTTGAGTCAAATGATGCAGTAGTTGGCATGAGTTTCCAAGATCATGAAAGTTCATGGCAATGCAGCAATAGTGAGAATAAAAGCATGCAATGATACAGTCATATCGACAACTACTTTTGCGCCAATTGAGATATCTATCGAGGAGTTTAGTGATATGCATGCGGTTGTTGATGTGTGTTCTGATGATAGTGAACATGTTGATGATTATGAGGAGAGTGATGCTAAGATAGAGTCATCTTATACTACAGATCAACTCAATCTTGAGATTCATTTTATTGACAATCCTATGTTTGAGATGGATTCGGCAGTCTTACAACAATCCGTTTTTTGAGATTGATGTTGATTGCTCACCCAAGTGGAATTGGGCTTAGTTTTCACCATCTACAGATTCGGTTCAGTTTAATGTTGCGACAATTGGTGATGTTCTTGTGTCCACAGATTTTGGCGTGGCTACACCTCGTGTTGATACAGTTGGTGTTTACCGCATAGGGTAAGAAGTTCAACACAAGTATAACACGATTCAATTCCGAACAGGTACTTTATTCATGTATGCACTTGCAGGTTACAATGACTACCATGATCTCCGATTACAATGATGCTTCCAAAGTCCATCTCGAACGTGTACATATATCTTTCCGAAGGGGTGACTCAAGCGTCACGCGCCCGTTCGGATACTACTCTACCCGTCAGCTACACTATACATTTTACCAACAACATCATCCCCCCCCAAAAGAAAGGTCGTCTCCGGACAACAATTACAAAATATCTGAGACAAATTAACAACAAAATACATTAATTGACTAACTACAACAAGATAGATCTGTTTTTGTCGCATCACTTTCACATTCATCCTATGCCTGCACCAAACTGGTCTCCAACCCACGTTGCATCTGTAGCCTCTACTAACACAATACTATCTCCTTAGCTGACCTTGATAGCCACCTGTGCTACTTTCTCTGTTTTCAATTCCTCGGTACCCTGAGCCAAGTGTCGCTGCACTGCCTCCAACTGGATGATCAGCTCCTCCCGAGCTCTCTACACATCCACCAAGACAACCTCACAGCCAACACCTGCTCCCATTGCCTCTGGTACACAGAAAGTCCATGCCTGCAGCAACTTCAACTCTTCTCAACTGGTCAAACTCCCACAACTGATATCCGCAACGACTGGGGGTCTAGGGGGCAACGCCCCCAGCGGGGTTGAGGGGCAGCGCCCCTCGCTGCCAAGACCAAATTAGCACTTCGCAACTCATACAGAAATGCACGGAACACACCATTCCTGTCATTTTCTATCGATTCCAGACTCTTTCTGGCAACCACTAATGCTTGCCCTTCCTTTTGGCATCATCTGCTACTCATTCCGAACAATTTGAATCTGTTGTCGGTTTTTTTTTTTTTTTTTTTTTATAGCTATTCCACTTTCTCTTTCCTGCAAACTTACTTTGTGAATCGGCTATAGCAATTCCTCTTCCTTTCCTGATACCCTTCATCTCTGGCTATTCTTTTCCTTGCGGCTTTATTCTTGTCACTACTTAGTATGATGGCGTTTTCGTGTCTTGAGACCGTACGGTCTTTTTCACTTTGCCCTCAATCCATACGGACAGGCCGCATGGTCTTCTTACGCTATCCCTTATGTGTTGGGTTGTACGAACATCGATGATTCTCTGTATTTTGACTTGCCTTATGCCCGTACGGTCTTCTTTTGCACCCTTCGCTATTCCACCGTACGGTATGGTCTTTTCCACTTGGGGTCGTACTGTAAGAAGTTCACCGCATAGGGTAAGAAGTTCAACACAAGTATAACACGATTCAATTCCGAACAGGTAAGAAGTTCAACACAAGTATAACATGTTTACCGCATAGGGTAAGAAGTTCAACACAAGTATAACACGATTCAATTCCGAACAGGTACTTTATTCATGTATGCACTTGCAGGTTACAATGACTACCATGATCTCCGATTACAATGATGCTTCCAAAGTCCATCTCGGACATTTGCATATACCTTTCCGAAGGGGTGACTCAAGCGTCACGCGCCCGTTCGGATACTACTCTACCCGTCGGCTACACTATACATTTTACTGACAACAGTTGGCATGAGTGCATATTATTCTCCTATAGCTACGTCTTTTTCAAGGATTGTTGGTGATGATCAAGATTCCAATCAAGTATATATTATGTGGGCGGATACAAAGAGAAAAAGGATGTTGAGATCTTCTCTGGAGTTGTCGTTTGTTGATATCCTGACTTCCACATCATCAGCACAAGTTTTGGGTGCTATGTTGCAGGACATGTTGGTCACGATGATGCTAGTATGTAGTTGGTTTAGTGTCAACAATGCTTCTTCATTTGGGATCCAGGTGGAGGTCAGAGTTCACTATGTTGCCGGATTACTTCAGGACAAGCAATCTCGGGAAGGGAGGACTGTATTGTCCCCACTTTTGGCAAACTTCTACAGATGATTGAGTTAGTTCATTATTGCGACCCCTATGAGCTGACAAGATGATTTGGGGGTCTCAGTTGCGAACTTACTATTTTTAGTAAGTTTATTTCTAGTAGTTGTCATATTTGGCAGTCCAGATGGTGGCACTGGTAGGTGGTCATTACCTACAGCGAATGGATTATTTATTGTGTGATCTTATATTTATTAAATTAATTATTAAAGTCACATTATTATAATAATAATAATATTTTATTATAATAATGTCATTAAGAGATATTTTTAAAAGAGTTCTCTTGAAAAGTTTCTAGAGTTGAGTTCTTTTGTTGAGTTCTTTTCGGAAACTTTTGCCAATAGGGGATTATAAATATGAGCTTGTTTCATTTGAAAAGCACGCTTAGATAATTTATTTGCTTTTGTTGCCTTTGTGGCTTTTTTGAGTTTTTTGAATTGTGTGCCCTTGCTGAAGTATATGGGTTTCTGAAGATTGTTTGAAGTCACTACTGAGGTATAGAGGTTCCAATGGTTAAATCTCCTTACTATAATTATCTGTGACTGGGAGATTGGAATTATAATTCTGAGAATTCTAAGTTGGTGTATGCAAAATTATGTTGAAGTAAATAATTTGTCTTCATTCTCCTATCATATTTACTTTGCCTTGGAGATCGAATTGCTGAAGGTAATTGAGAGAAGTTGATCAGTAAATTTGGGTTGCGAATTTAATTGCAAATGTGCATTTGGTTCTAGAGGCTACGATTTCAATACTATAGGCTACTGATTCATTGTTTGAGGCAGCGACACCATCATTCAAGGCGCCAATTGATAGATTACAGTACAATTTAAGTTGGGAGGCTGGGCGGCATAATTATTGGGATCTGTGATTTACATTTCTCAGAATTGGCATCAAACTATGGGTTGTGTGGGCATTTGGAAGGGCCTGCATCTGATCCTATTAGGGCTGTGATTCATATTTGGTCTAGAGGATTCATTTTAGAGACCAGCAGATTCCACTAAGGGCCTACAATTTGGTGCATTGGGCTGCGTTCTGCATTAAGGAAGACATGTAGCATTTTCCAAGAGTCGTGTCCAGCTATTGCATACACTTAGGAATTACTTCTTGCGGCAATTCTTACTGGATGCAACAAATAATAATCAGGTTCCAGTGTTATTGCAAATTGAATTTACTTGTATGCAAGTATTGTCAAATTTGGTTATTTTTCCATTGGCAAATAAACTACTGGAAATTCTGAGAGTTGTGTTATTTTGCAAAAGTTATCACTTCTAAAATTAATTCCAATATTCTGAAAATTCAGTCTATGGGTTTAAAATGCAAAGCAATAAATTCAATTACATGGAAAACTTATCATTAGAGATTGTTTGTCAAGAGTTTGACAAAATGTCAAACCTAGTTTAGTTTTCAATTGAAGTTCGTTTGAGCCATAACCAACAAGGAATATTACATCAAATGTCGACCATCCATGGTTTGGTTCGATAAATGCTTCTTCAGAATGATACACTCCTTAATATTGGTATGGGATTCTATGTTGGATTACATGCAACCATGAAAGTACTGTTGTTAGTCCACTCCATGGATTGCCCGAGTCAATCTTATTGACGCCATACATTGTGAGCTGCTCCATATAATCATTGTATCTACTCCTGTGGTGTCTATCGATGACCCCATTAACATCACCTTTTGAGTGGTCTTCTTTCTAATTTGTCAATATCTCTATTAACTCATTGAGGAATAATATTGTTAAGCATATTTTGTATGAGTACCGGTTGTTGATTAGGATCTTTATTCAAATCATAAACTTTATTCTTCTTTACTTATCTTTGTCATTTGTATTTGATTGAAATATTATTTTGTTTGTAATTAAAATTTATTTTTATCATAGATCTTACAATTTGGGAAAATAATGATATTAAATTTTTTTTTATTTTTTTTAATTATTGAAGCTCTATTTAAGAAGGGGACATTATAGTCCACCCTTCCCGAAATTGCTTGTCCTCAAGCAATGTGAACCTTTGGTGAGAGTGGAGTCCATTATGTAACTTTGATATCCAGTCCAAAGACCCTGTACTGATAATTTCAAATTAAGCTTAAAACTATCATATAAAAATATAAGCTCATTTTATTTTAAGATCATAAAATTAAGGTTAGAACTATCATATAAAAATATAAGCTCATTTAATTTGAAAACCATAATACTAACTTTAAAATAGTAAAAATAATTCAAAGATCTAACTTATCTTGATATGTAGTTTTTTTTTTCCCACTCCTGGAGATGCATTTACCTGTGCCATAATGACTCCTCATGAGTAATCCTTATAATCTATGGTAGAGACTTTTTCCCTTCCCAAATATTACGCTATCCTTATTGTATGCATCTATAATCCTTAGGAAAAAAATTATCCTGCCCTAGGCCTCTATGGAGACCCTAAGGACTATCTATCTAATAAGCCTTAGGGCAGACTTTTTCTCGTCCCAAGCCTTTATAGATGTGCCTATAGGATTATTCATATTTATAATCTTTAGGAGAGACTTTATCTCATCCTAGGCCTCTATGGATATCTTTTTAGGATTATCCCTCTTTATAATCCTTAGGAATGACTTTATCTCGTCCTAGGCCTCTATGGATATCTCTTTAGGATTACCGCTCTTTAGAATCCTTTGGAGAGACTTTATCTCGTCCTAGGCCTCTATGGATATCTATAGGATAATCCCTCTTTTTAATCCTTAGAAAAGACTTTATCTCATCCTAGACCTCTATGGATATCCCTTTACGATTATCCATCTCTATTGAATCCTTTGGATAGACTTTATCTCATCCTAAGGCCCCTATAGATATCCCTTTAAGACTATCCATCTCTATTGAATACTTAGGATAAACTTTATCTCATCCCAAGACCTCTATGGATATCCCTTTAGGATTATCCATCTCTATAATCCTTGGGAGAGAATTTATCCCTTTAGGCCTCTAAAAGCGCATGATCTCTTTTGAGTTTCATACAAGAATTTTAAGTGTGAATAAATACAACTAAACATTTGCATTAATATGTTTGTAATTGCTTATTTCATTATAGATTCTCATTATGATTTGGTTTACTTGCTCACATATCTTACTTGTTGATCTTGATAAAATAGGTATGGATAGTTTTAACTAATTTGAAGTGAATAAATTCCTAATTTTTTATTAGATTTTGTTTCCTTACTTTTCTAGCATTGGTTGCTAATTTTATTCTCAAATTTGTGCATCAGTTTGACTTTGACTTTCTTCGAAAGTCCATTGCTTTTCCCCTTCATTTTGTGATTGGATGCTATTGAGATCTCTTGTATCATCCCTTGTTTTCTTATGCGACTCTTCTATTCCCTGTCAGATATTGCTTCCATTCTATGAATTTGGCTCCTTTTGCCACACTTGTGCCCTGATGCCCATGGTTCTTTGCACCTAAAACATAAGTCTCTCTTCATTATGTCCTTTTTTTGCTTGAGAGTGTCTTTGCCTTGGCATTGATGCCCAAGACTCTCTTCATTCTGTCCTTTGCAAAAATAACACTCTTTGCCTTTATAATCTCTTTTCTCGAGTCTTCATGTCTATGTTTTGTCTTGGCTAAAAAGTTCATAGACCTTTCTTTTGAAGGATTTGATTCAACCTTCCCTGATTTTCTGATGGCTCCTTCCAAGTTTTGAGGTTCAAGTCACATTACTAGGCTTTTGGTGGAGTCTTTAAGTCCTCCTATGAACATATGAGTAACTCTCTTTTGGGAAAAATCAGCGACTGATCCAAGTGGATCTTGAAGACCTCAAAAATTCAACCCACTCAAAATCCCTCCAAAATTGGCATCAATGTATAAAGCATGGCAAAATGTTCCTAACACAATTTGAAGTGTGTCAAAAGGAGTCTGTTAGTTAGAGATATGCCCAGTCAAAGGTTTGATCAAACAAGTGAAATCGGGGTTGACCAAAAAGGTGTAATTTGACCATTTCAAAAGTGGTCAACAATGGGTTTCAAATTAATGATCTCGTCGATAGCTTTCTAATGGCATTCATTTTGTCAAAAATGGAGTCCATATGTGGAAGTTACGACAATTTGAATTTTGAGGTAAAAGTGTGGTCCTGATGATGTCATCACGCTGACATGGTAGATAATGATGACATGGCACCTTGGAAGTCGATTAAAATCAAAGTCTACTCATGGGTTTTGAACCCATGACAACCCCTCAACAAAACACCCTCTTTAACCGCTAAACCACACAACTATTTTACTATTTATGGTGGTGCATTTAATCAAAACTTCAAACCCGCCATTTACCACATTGAAAAGAGAGTGCACGTTGGGAGTTGAACTCCTGACTATCCATCTCCTAAAGTGGCAGGTGGTTATTGTGCTATACATAGCATATGAGATATTTTTGGACGAATTGCAAAACAACCTTTATTTCATGTCAGCTATCCTTAGTTATATAAGGATTATTTGTTAAAAATAGCCCTTAAAATTAAAATAAGGCCAAATTCATAAAATGGCAAAGGGGATAATTTTGGGATTATTTTCTCGAGGATTTTTTTTGGTTGTGCTGGTTAAAGCCTAATTATGGTTAATTTTATGTATAGAGGGGGAGTTATTCTTCTTTGGAAGACAATTCATCTGGAAAGAGAAATTAACCTGGGAGGAAAAATGAGACCTAGAGAAGTCTTTGAATCCCAAAGAGGAGAATTTGGGAGAATGCTCTAGAGAATCAAGTGGTCTCATAATATGAGATAAAAACTTAGAATTTTCTTGAGAGTATTAGTTACAACCTTTTGTCGTTATTGTAAAGGCTTAATGCCCACTATATTCATATGGTCTTATTGATAGAGAGAGTTGCAATATCATTGCTTAGCATTGTAAACGTGACGAAGGAGCTAGGCACGAACATGTTGCTAGCAAGTTCTTGTCATCGCAGTGTGGAAGCGGGAAGCAAATTGTAACTCCATGGAAGCCAATGGTGATGTAAGAGTTTTGCATCATAATAATGGCATTGATCTTGCGAGTTTGCAGATCTGGAGACGTAGCCAAAGTCTGGTGAACTTTGAAATCAAATCCTTGTCTCTTGTTCTTTTTGATGCATGTTTCTGTCTACTTAGTTATTTTCTGCATTTCTAAGTATTATTTGCTCAGTTCACAAGCAAAGTTAGTTACAATCTTTATGTTAAATGTGTATCCTAGTGAATCTTAAAATTGTAAGTGATTCATAACAAGGAGTTTACACATCGGCAACCATAATTGATAACCCTTGGAATTTGCGAGTGAATTCTTTCATTGTTCCGGTTTGTTTGAGTTGAGTTAGCTATTGGAAATACCATTCAAGGTCCTTATCATCAAATCTGTTCATGAGTTATTGGGAGAATTCTCCATAGGAGTTTATATTCTAATGTCCTAATGAGATACATCCATAGTGCCCCCAATCATGTGTTGCTCCTTCTAGATGGAATATCACAAATTGGAGGGCATCTTCTTTTGCCATGGGACTTGAAATAAAGAATGTGTTTAACTTTTCTAACCATGCGTGGGCTGTAATCTTCCCCGATCCATCAAAATTTGGAATTGTTACCTTGCTCACTTCGTGATTGAGTTATTCATTTATATGCCTCTTGGATGTCTCTCTTCTTTTATCTTCGCAAAATTCCCTAAATGATAACACTTCCCTAATGTGAGGTTCTAGAGCTGCATAAGCTCTTGCAATGTCTTTAATTCTAGTCATTGGTTGTTCTATTCCTTCTTCTCTTGGTATCTCTCCTCTAGGCAAGAATGGGGGTTGGGGTATCCTAGCTGTAGAGGATACATTATTATTTTGTGTCTGGTTTGAGCAACTATCTCTTGCAGTAGTAGGATGACCTTTCAAATTATTAATTGAATTTCCCATATTTTGTAGAGCTTGGAGAAGGGCCTGATTTGACTTCTCCATTTGACTCGTTAAAGTTTGGTTGGTTTTCTCCATATAGGATTTCATCGCATTGGCTAGTTTGTTTATGGTGGTTCTCTTTGTTCTTCTCTCACAAGTTTGCATAAGCTTCTACTCACAAGATGGCAGGATTATGCTCTAATACCATTGTAATGTCCCTTGGTTGGCTAACTTGGAAAGCTAGGACAATTATCTAATTCTGATTTTTTACTTTGTCAAATGATTCCAATTAAACCCAAATCAAGATATTATACAAAGATATCAATTGGTATTTCTTAAATATATGCATGAATCTATGTAAAATCGATGTAAAATGGATAACGATATTTAATATTCAATGATTGAATATGACTATTTTATCACTTGTAATGATAATAGAATGTTTCTGTCTAATATATGGTATCCTTGTGCAAGCAATATGTATTGCTTGCAGCAACTGGATTGCTATGTTTCATATATCAATTTGAATAAGCAATCTATGTAGTTATTGCTTTGACACTGATGGGCTTTTGTTTCTAATTTGTACTTACAATCTTGCAACTTCTATGCTAGATGATATGTCTGATTAGCAATTTTTCTGTTACATGTCACTGATGTAGCCAGAGGCAATTTTCTCAAGAATACAAGGCTGGAAAATACGTAGAACTGTCCCTGAGTTAGTATAATTTGCAGACATTAATTCTTTATATTCTTTCTTCTATAATTGTGCAGATAAAAATTCATTTTATTTGTGTATTTTTATGCGATTGAATCTTCTCCCTATATACCTTTGTCCTGTGCAACCATCGTTAGTTGAAAAGTCACATCCTTTTCTAATGAATTTCTTAATTGCTGACTGAGGGAAAACCTAGTATCTTTTTAGCGCTATTCTTGGTCTATACACAATTTGCATTATTACCAATAAAGGCTTCAACGTAAATGTTTTGGAGAACACTGATTCCACTGTGGTTGGATTTTTTATATATGATCTCAATGTTATTGATGAGAATTGACTGATCTATTATATTCATCTGGCAACTATATCATTGTTTTATACTTCTTATTTATGCATAGCTGATGCTCGAACATAATCCATTTTGATAATGATTCTCACATCCTTGTTGAAATTGCTTAGTGTTAGTTTGCCATGGTCAATGGCTATCTATCGCTGGGATTTAATTTGTGAAAATCCCTTCCTCAAACTTCACAGATTTTCCCCTTTCTTTCATCAATGATTTGAGGTTCCCCTCGTTATCCATTCATAGTTGCATCTTGAAATTATTGTTCATAATATTGATCTTCCATTTCATACACTATTTGTGTAAGGCCCTAGTTCATTGATACAGTGCGGGTTTAATCATTCCCCCATGATTTTCAAATCTCAACTATCTAGGGTTTGGTTCGATAAATGCTTCTTCTGAATGATACACTCCTTAATATTATTACGAGGAGGCTCTACTCTTGTCGGAAGTCTCATGAAGACCTTTGAGATGTGTCCAGATTTCGGCGGCTGTCTTGCCAGATGGAATCTGAAAAAGCTGATCATCAGCCACGGATAATTTGAGAAGCATTACTGCCTCTGGATTATTCAGATCCCATGTATCTTGATCAGGACCCGAAGAAGTCGGACGCTTCGTAACACCCAGAACAAGTTGATCGGTGTTCCGATATTCAAAAATTGCTATGATGCGCTACTTCCGGGTTCCATAATTGCGACCATTGAATTTGGAGTTATGCTCAAGCAGAATATTCGTCAGAGATGCCATAGCACGTTTTTCAATGAAAAACCATTAAAATCTATGAAGGCACATTCTTCGAGGCAAAAATGCAGAAGACCCAGAAGAATTAGAGAGTGACACAAAAGAGAGCTCGAAAAACCCAAAAGGAATTTGTTGTCAATTTCTGGATCTGCTAGCTCGAAAATCAAGGCATGAAAAATGAGGCACCCAGAAAAACGAATGACAACCCAATTGAGCTCTCGAAAAACCCACCAAGAATCTACAATCAAAAAAAAATTTGACCCCAAAAAATAGGGTTTCAGGCAAAACCCTAGCCGTTAGATTGGAGAGTCGAATTTGCAAAAAAATGGCAATTTCTTGGAAAGAAATGGCCGATTTTTGTCTCTTTTTTTTTTGCAGAAATCGGGATTTGCAAGTAGAGATTAGTTTGGCCTCCGAAATCCTTCAAAATCCGTTAAAATGGACACACGAATGGTGGGCAAAACGGCTACAAAAACTGACCCGCTTGGCAAATGCGTTTTGCGATTTTATGCCAAACACGAGCTGCACCAAATATTACACACAAGTTGCAGAGCGAAGACACGTGTTCGACCAATCGTGAGTCGTAGTAGAATTCTAGATTCTAGATGCTAAGATTCCAAACGCGATTTGCAGCAAATACGTCCAGAAGTTGTGATTTTCAGATGATTTGTAGAGGATTTGCGTCAACCCTAGTTCAGGAATTTTCTCCAGACAGAAAACCCTAGGCGGGTTTTAGAGAATATTAGCTGAAATTATTTTTGAAAAAATTTAAACAAATAATTTCAAGAAGAAATTATAAATTTTTCCAAAAAAATTTAAGTATTAGCTCTGATACCATATTACGAGGTAATTGGTAAATACTTGCTTGATATTAACAGAGACCGAAAGGTCAATATATACAAAAGAATGAGACAATGTTTCCTTAGGAAACAATCGTAAAGAATAGAAACATTCTATTCTAGGGAAAGCAAAAAACGAAAGCAAACTAAAGCTTAAGATATTTACAAGAGATAACCATTAACTAATAATAGACGACTTTATCTATTATTGTAATAAATATTGGTGTGAGATCGTAATTTGTTGGATTACATGCAACCACGAAAGTAATCTTGTCAGTTGACTCCATGGTTCTACATTGATGTTATTTAACATGCAAACATTCAGGTTTGGCCCGAGTCAATGTTATTGACAGCAATTGTGAGCTGCCCCATATAATCATTGTATGTACTCTTCTGGCATCTATTGATGACCCTATTAACATCACCTTTGATTCATCTAGCAACTATATCATTGTTTTATACTTCTTATTTATGCATAGTTGATGCTCGAGCATAATCCATTTTGATAATGATTCTCACGTCCTTGTTGAAATTGCTTAGTGTTAGTTTGCCACAGTCAATGGCTATCTATTGCTGGGATTTAATTTGTGAAAATCCCTTCCTCTAACTTCACAGATTTTCCCCTTTTTCTTTCATCAATGATTTGAGGTTCCCCTCATTATCCATTCATAGTTGCATCTTGAAATTATTGTTCACAATATTGATCTTCCATTTCATACACTATTTGTGTAAGGCTCTAGTCCATTGATAAGGTGCGGGTTTAATCGTTCCCCCATAATTTTCAGATCTTGACCATTCAAGGTTTGGTTCGATAAAAATGCTTCTTCTAAATGATACACTCCTTAATATTGGTGTGAGATTGTAATTTGTTGGATTACATGCAACCACAAAAGTACTCTTGTCAGTTGACTCCATGGTTCTACGTTGATGTTATTTAACACGCAAACATTCAAGTTTGGCCCGGGTCAATGTTATTGACAGCATACATTGTGAGCTGCCTCATATGATTATTGTATCTGCTCTTCTAGTGTCTATTGATGACCCTAATAACATCACCTTTGACTAGTCTTCTTTCTAATTTGTCGATATCCGTATTAACTCATTGATGAATTATATTGCTAAGGATATTTTGGATGAGTATCAGTTGCTGAAGATAGCCTAGGATCTTTATTCAAATCATAGACTTTCTTCTTTATTTATATTTGTCATTTGTATTTGATTAAAAAAAAATTAGTCTTAAATTAAAATTTATTTTTATCATAGATCTTACAAATCGAAAAAATAATAATATTGAATTATTATTTAGTTTTAGCCATAGTAACACAAGGACACGTCCCTCATCTTTTTGCCCCACGTCTCGAAGACTTGGATGCACCGGTTACCTAGGGACTCTGTTCCCCTATCCCCAACGGCACCACCTAGATTCCCCCACCTCCGCTGAGGATGGGGGACATCTCAATGTTGGCTATTTATGTCTAATGTTTGATGTTCCAATTCAATGCAATGTTCAAGTATTTACTCTTTTACATCTTTATATCTTATATTGCAATACATCTTTTAATAACTAGCATTTTAAATACCATATGTATAGTATACACAACCCCCTCCCGATCCCCTGCCACCGTTCCCCCGTCATCCTTCAACCATCTCCAAATTAAGGCCCCTTTGTCCTCCAATCTCGGAAACTAGTTCCTTCGTTCTATTGTCCCTATTATGGTAAAATAATGAGTGTATTATTAAACAAAGATCATGAATAATCTATATATACAAGTTACAAGAAAATGTTTCTACAATGAACAAGAGAGAGGAAATAGAAATTCTTGTAGAGTGAAAAAGAAAGTTTCCATAACGAACAAAAGGAATTTATGGAAACATTACAAAGAGAGTGCCCATTACAAAAAGACGGAAGAGAGCAAAAATAGAAACTATCGTAATTGCCTCCCTTAATGGTCAATCTATCTTCAAAAAACAAAAATTTGAATGTCCTCAAAAAGCATAAAAGGAAGCCTCGGGTTGATCAAAGAGGTTTAAATGTTCTGCAATGTTGGTCTTTGGCAGCATTGACTCTGGTAGGACAAGTCTTGGTACCCAAAACAAGCATCTCAAGGCGACAGTACTCGAAGATCATCATCATCATTCTCTACTTCCAAGTGTTGTAGTTCTTTCTGTTAAATCGTTGACTATCTTCTAGCATGAGACTGGTGAGAGATGTCATTGCACATTTTTCAATGAAAAACATGAAAATTTTGAGATGGCACGAATTTTGAGATAGATTGACGGAAGACCCAAAAATTTTGAAGAGACACTCAGATAAGAGCTCAAAAAACCCACAAAGAATCACAAATTATATTTTTATTCCGCAGGCTTAAAAATTGAGGCAAGAAAAACAATGCACCCAGGAAAAATAGAGACCGAGCCAGTTGAGATCTGCAAAAAGCCATCAAGAATCTTTAAAAAGTTTTTAAAACTAGCACAGAAAAAGAGAGTTTCAAAAGAAACCCTAGTCATTTTTAAAAAACCAAAAAAAGGCAGATTTGACTATTAAAAAATGGTGGAAAACAGAACTATTGGATGAAAATCAAAGACAAAGGGTTTAAACACCCTATGCAGAAGATGTGCAGAAAAAGTTAGCTCGAAAATGTCCAAAAAGAAGGCCACGAATTTGCAGAAAAAAATTGGATGCCGAATACCTTGTTGAGTTTGGAGGAATATAAGGATGAAAATTTTGAACACACTGGCAAATATTTCAAAAATTTTGAACTAATAATTTCAAAATGAAATTGAAAAAATTTACAGAGGCCAGGAATTTGCTTTGATACCATATTATGGTAAAATAATGAATGTGTTATTAAACAAAGATCATGAATGATCTATATATACAAGATACAAGATGTTACATCCCAATTTTTGACCTAACTTGAAATATAGCCATTGAGGTTCGCATAAAGTCAGTTGGCAGTTTAATTTGTTATAATCTAGCGAAATGGTAAGATAGTTAGTCGTTATGATTTCAAGTGAAGATGATATGTTAGTTGATCGTTAATCGCGAATTCATGGAATTGAGATGAAAGGTTAACTGTTATGATTATTTATGATTAAATAAATTATAATTTAATTACGGAGAAATTCCTTGCAAGAAGCATGACGAAGGGGTGGAAGCATTGTCAGAAAAGAATTAGGCAGGGCATAACCATCATTGGGCAGACAGGTAGAGGACCTAGCGATTTGAAACAGGACACATCTGTGGAACCAAATGAGTTATTTAAATAATTAAGTTAAAATATAAAACGTGTCTTAAAGGATTTTAATATATCTTTCATCATATTATTTTAATTAATATTTATAAACGTTCATATATGTATAAATGATTTGGCAACACTATAATTTAATAATTAATAAAGTAATGTTGATTGTACATATAAAATTTTAATAATGTTCAAATTATAATAACATTTCAATTATTATAATTCTCGAATTATAACTTTCCAACTCTATTCTTTCCAATTTAATATTCTTTGATTTTTAACAATAACACTTGGCATGGAAATCAATTTAATTTTTGACAATTTGAATTGTATAATTAGTTTCAACTTAATTTCTTTTAAAAATTTGATTTGATTGGCAATCGGATGGTATCTTGTAACTGTAGGAAGTCGTAGAGACAGGCTTATTCTATTTAATGGATTTTCTTAATCGTCTATCAGCATTCTTTCCTTCTCTCAACCTTCAAGTTCCTTAGGTTTTTCAAAACTCCCTGTTAGAATCCTTTGATTTGCAGAGACAATCCGTATATGCATACCGTGCTAGCCGATTGAGTTCACTTGCCATGGGTCTCAATATAAGTTGGCAGATTCATCCAATACGCAAGGCTTTATTCAGACAATCGACAGAGACACGTAAGGGTTTTTATATATAATCTGTAACATCATTATCACTTCTTCCTGTTTAGTATTGAATACAAGTTTATACCTTTAGCTGACATTGCTATTCGCCGATTTCCTTAAGCATAAGATGCTACATCCCTAACTTAAGCAATAAGGTTGTCGTATCTCTCTTTAATCTGTCCTTTTTTATTGAAATAATATAGCACTAATAAATAAAGTCTGAAGATTTCCTTTGTACTGAACTAAGCATTTAATGTTGTTGTCTTCTTTATAAAAGAGATGATAATTTCTCTAAACTCATTATGGCTCCAATAGAGATTGTTTTCTTTCCAGTATAAAACAAATACGACCTAATATATATATATATATATTTCAAATGAGTGAACACCAAGGAATTCACCAAGCGAAATGCCCAAATATGGTGAAGAAGGTGTGAAGTATCACAATGAATATAATTTGATAGCACTAGGGAGTCACCAGCTTGATGGCTTGAGAAAGCTGAGGAGGTGCAGAGAATCTACAATAAACAAGAATGTCATCAGAATAAGATAATAACATGATAAATAATAACATTAGCTCATGCATGTTTCACTCATGAAGAATGTTGTCAATTTTGAGATCTTTAAAGAACATAATTTATGTAAACATAGGATGTGAAATGATGCTTGTATGTAATCTTCTTGAATAATTAATAGAGTCGTCTGCTCTGAGAATTCCAAATACCTGGGACTCACCCGGCTGTGTAGCCAAGAAGATGGGTGATGAGGTGTGAGAAAGGAATCACCAATAATATGAATTAGTATTAGTTATGACAGTTCAATATTTATTATTTAATATGAATTAATTAATAGCTCATGCATATTCCTGTTAATGCGATCTCTTGCTGCCAAGTCGTATGGTGAGTTAATTACCAAGAAGCCTAGTAGATGGCAAAGTGAATCCTGCCAATTCCGGGTAGGGAGGGCCTTTCTCGTTAGAGATCGTGTGGGGACAAGTTGTGGTCCGAGATTGGGTGGTTAAGCCCCTAGCAATGTTTCACCTCTCCCCAAGATGTCAGTAGTGCGTCAGACAAAGATAAGCTTTGTAGTCAATTGTTTATCAAAAACAGGTATTATCATTTTTATTTATGAGGTAAGATTGAATTGAGTTAATTTCATTGTTATCATTATTTTACACCTAGAAAGATTTTTTAATTGTTTTCATTTATATGAATATCGAATATAAGTATTTATCTAATCTTTTGAAACTGTCACAGTTAAGCAATTCGGATGGAATGGAATCTGAAGCCCTAATTGATTGAGGATGACTGGAACCCTAAATAATATAGTGGTATCAGAAGCTCTAATTGAATCCATGGTATCGAAAGCCCTAATTAAATCCGTGGTATCGAAAGTCCTATTTGAATCTGTGGTATCGGAAGCCCTAATTGAATCTGTGGTATCGAAAGCCCTATTTCAATCAGTGATATCGGAAGCCCTAGTTGAATCTATGGTATTGGAAGCCCTAAGTGAGATAACAGAAATAGAAGCCCTAAATGAATCGAAGGTAAACATTGCCCTAATTGATACAATAGTATGTGATGCCCTAATTTTACATAATGTTATTAAATGATAATTGTCATTTGATATTGGTTAAACAATATTGGATAGAAGTCGTTTTTGTGGTATTGTTATAGAGGTATTTGTGGACTAACCCGAGTGGTTACAGAAGCATCCCTAGTTGATTTCAATCTCAATTTTCCAAGGTATGTAGTTTTCAATTTCTGTAATAATTTCATTTGATGGTACTTCAAGTTTTTAAGTTAAGAAATTTTGTCTAACTATTTTTAACGGCAAATCTTATTCACATGAACATGAATGATAAAACTGTCTTCCGATGAAATGAAGTAATAACTGTATTCTTTGATATGTTAGATGTTATTTTAAACCCAGAAAATTTGGATGTTACACAAGAGAATGTTTCTATAATGAACAAAAGAGGAAATAGAAACATTATTGTAGAGTGTAAAAGAAAGTTTCCATAACGAATGGAAGGTGTTTATGGAAATATTACAAAAAGAGTGACCATTAGAAAAAGACGGAAGAGAGAGAGAGAGAGAGAAAATATAAACTATCTAATATCGTGATACTCCCACCTTCCCCCAAGGTGGTGTAATGATGGTTTTAGCCGTTAGGCTATAATATCAAAGACTTTAGACAACAAATGTGATGTCTCATACCGTTTTTTATATCACAATGCCAAAAAATCAAAAAAGGGTATTCGCCGACCCAAGCAATTACTGCCGCCTAGATAATAACGACGTTTGTTCTCAAAAATTGAACTTCTCTGTAATCCATAAATGATATAGGTCGTTGTCCATGGGACATTCAAATATTTCTGTGCAGTTTTCTAGCGGTGCATGTAGAGAAACAAGTTGTGGTGATGGCGGCCACGATTTTTTGGGTATTTTGTTGTAAAGTTTCTTCTATTTTTTTCAGTTCTTTAAGCAGCGCTGACAAATTTGTGGTAGTGGGGAAGTGGAAATCAATGCTTTGTGTTTTGACTTTAGTGAGCTCAATAGTGCAAGTTATGTTTCTCACTTTGAAGTTCCAACACTTTCTTCGAGTTTGGTCATGTAAAACACAATGACGGTTCTGTAGTGATATTAAGAATTTTGTGCACCTTACTACTTTGGCAAACCAAATTTATGTTACTTTTCTCAGCAACCAAGTTGAAGGGATGAATTGATGCTACAAACGATAGTTGTGGCAATCATTTGTCTGTTTTATATCATTACCATCGAAGGTATTTGAGAAATTCTTATTCCTTGTTTGAGAGCTTTCGAAGGTCATTTTTCAACTTCCAATGCCTAGAGGAAGAAACAAGGGAGCCTTGCCATTTTTTACCATTTTACTGTATCCAATTGTATGTACACATTCTTATTTGTTCTCATTCAATTAGTTTTCTTAACAAAGAAATGAAGGCCATTAAACTGGAATTTGTTTCAAGTCTATCAAATATGTGTTGTTTGTGCTTTATATCATTCAAGTGAATTATTTTGGGTGCTATTCAAAGTTTTAGAGCCTTTTCAAATGCTTTTTTAAATTATTCTTAATGGAAATCTCTACTGCACATTGCTTGGAAAACGAGTTGGAGATTCACTACTTATGTATTATGAACTTAGCTACGCATCTTTTCCACATTACTTCGATGTTGAGCTTGAGATTCACTAGCTATGTCATTAACTTAGCTACACATCTTCCCCATTTAGCTCTGAAATTAAAAGAAAACTTCCATTTGCCAACTCTTGGCATCTGTTGTTTAGACAAATAGAGGGATATTTTGTTTCATTGTGAAATGGTGATGGAATGGTCGCATGTTCGATCCCCAATCTGACGCTTTGAAACCACAAATAAAGAAGTGTTGGAATCAGATTTGTTGTAATGATTCCAATCTGGATGGATAAAAATAATATCCAAACATTGTAGAATACTTGGTGGAAGTAGAAAAGAGCCAGAGACAACTAAGATGGATTGTTCTGGAGGGGCAATGTTAAGAACAAGTGTCTCATGTAAGACTGTTTATCTTTATTATCACCACTTCCCACTTATTCACACCATGAAAAATGGAAAAATGGGGGTGACGGAGACCCCAATTTCATAAATTAAAGCGAACATTTATGTCACGTTTGTCTTGGAAAAGACAGCTGCCAGAGTGCACAGTCCACCTTTTTAAATGTTTTCTTCATGCAACCCAATGAAATTGAACATTTGGGTTTGCCCAATATGAACGAAATTTATTATTTTGACATGTGAAAATAATATGTGATTCATGAATTGTCACATCATCAATAGCCTTTCTGAACAGTACATCTCGTGAATGTAAATCATATGCCCTTAGCTCACTGATTATGGTATTCAAAATAAATTTTGCAGTCTAAATTGATTGTTGTAGTGTACAAAATAAATTTAAAAAATTTAAAACAAATTGTGAAGGGGGAAGATTAAGTCTTTCTTTGCCACCACAACATGTCATTTTCATTTCCCGTTATAGCCTCGCACAATTCGATGCTTGTATTTACACATTTTTCTTCTTATCAAATAAGCTTTTAAATATTTTTTTAAAAACTGTGATTATGATAAAAAATAATAATGATAGAAATTCATAATTATGAAAAATACGACAGTTGGTTTTTCATTATCAAGAAAACAATTATAGATTATGATACTGTGACCACAAGAATTTATTTTTACAATGTTCCATTATTTATCTTAATAATGAATTACCGTATTTTCTTAGTTTTTAATAACATCGTGAAAATTCATTATACATTACCATAAACTATGCATTATCAAAAGTAAAATAATTTGTGGATATCATCAACCCTAATTATAAATGAAGCAAGAAAATTGTTTAGGGAAAGCTATTATTAAACTTAACTCTTGGTTATGGATGTCCTTTAATTTACAAAATTAGGATTTAAAATTGATGTCTATTGGTGTAAATAAGTATTTACTATTTACACTTACTTAAGTTTACTTAGGTTAACGCATCATTTTATTATTTATTTAGGTGAGACACTTAGGAGTTTGTGTACTCTCACAGAAGTACGCAACTCTAATTATGCACATGGTGTCTACAACACTGGAGTATGCATCATTCACTGAGTTGTCATGTTGACAACACAGTTATTCACACTCCTAATTTAGCACATGTTGTCTACACCACTGATTTGCGTGCTATACCATTGTAGGCTTATCCTCACATCATCGCACTTATTTTTGTGCTTAATAGAGGATAACCCATATCTGGTGGACATGTGCCTGGTTGTATAACTTATCATAGTGTTGACTTCTATGCATTCTAGAAGCTCTCCTAACGCCTTTATATATAGGCACTCGTTTTGTACTCTCATATGATATATGGCATATTGAATGAATATCGTCATTCTAATCATACTCTCTCTATTGGTCTACTGTTGTGCTTGTGTTTGAGTTCCTTAGTCTTGGGTGAATTTTGGCCTAAGCCAAATTCTTACATGGTATCAGAGCTGAGGGAGATTCTCTACACATAGCCATTCGAGACTGTTCATACTTCAGCACCTCGACCCGAATCCGGAGAATCCACAGAAATTGGGAGCGTCTAGAGCCAAATCTAACCTCAATGTTGCGTCCGGAGCATCGATTCGATGAAGATCGACTATAAATTTGCCTATGCTGGGTGAAAGTTGATCGTGAGGAAAAAAAAAATTGCAAATCGGAACCCAAAGGCCCCGCTTTGTAGTTCCGATATGGTCATTTTTGGATCTATTAAATTATTTTTCCAAGATCTGAATTTTTTTCATCTCTGCAATTTTGAAATTTTTGTATTAATTTCACAGGGAAATTTTAATCTAGTGGACATCTGCAATTATTTATTTTGCGGGCTTCATTACTAAATTTGGATTTCATCAAATTCTGCCGACCACATAAATCCCAGCCCACACTTCAGGCAAGAGGCTCGCATCTCCGGCGGCATATTCCGCATACCCACTGGCACCCTTGGCTTTAGCAAATCCAACACAAGTTTCAACATTTAAACACCCACAAGGTTTAAAATCCCACAAATGTGGGACTATTCCCTTTAAACTGGCAACGAAATTGCATACTCCAGCCCACAGAGAGGAAACCCAGCAATGGCTTTTGGACCTTCCGATGTCGTCAACGTCAAATTCGGCAGTCTTATAAAAATTTCCTCCCTCTTGCGCAGCGATCTCCGGCCGGCAAGTCTAAGGTTTACGGCGGATGCAAAAGTTTGTTTCCAGCGTAGCCCTTCGTCATTCTCCTCTCGGCGGCATGTCATTTGCTCACTGTGACACGCTACATCTGCACCCACGCCGCCACGCAACATCTTTCAATTTGCCCATGTAGTTCCCTGCGGCCTAGTTGGCATCTGACACATAGTCCTAGTCAGCAAATCCAAGTCATAGGCACACATCAGCACCTGCAAAACCGTACTTGCACATGCAGCAAAGTCCATGTTATCGCCACATAGGCTCTACCACGTTGGCAGACGTAAATCCGACAGCCAACGTCAACAAATTTGTACCCGACTCGGCAAGCCATGTCATCCGCCACCTCGACCGTCTATACAGCACCGTATAGTACCGTACAATTCTATACCGCCATGTCGGTTGCTGATGTCATCATTCGTACAGCTGACATCATCAGAGGCTTGAAGGTGTGCTGACGTCATTAGGTTCACGAGCCTAAATTTGACAACCGTCTGACCGTCATTCCTGGCCAAATTTGAACTTCTACGACGGTCGTATGTCCGTCAAATTTAACCCGTCTTTTGCTGATGCAACCCCTCTCCAGATTGATTCTCAATTTTGCAGTCCGACTTCGGGAGGCCATAACTCGCACATCCGGACTCCAAATCAGGCGCGATTTTTTTTTTAATTGGGTAGAATTTCCTAAACTTTTCAATGGTGCAGCTTGTTTCAAGTTTTGGTGCACGGATTTGTTAGAATTTGTGTTTTTTGGCGACTTTACCTGCATAATCCTACATTTTGGAACTTCAAACGCTCCGTACAGGCACATCTGGAGTCGAAAACAAGATCCTGTTTTTTGAAAGTGCATTATTTTTCTACTTTCCAGATTTGCAGTCAGATTCTAGGGTTGTTTGGAAAAAAGTGTCACTTTCAGAAATAGGGTCATTCTTTGCTTTGTATTGCTTTAGAATTGTAGCACATTGTAAAATTCCAGATTTGTAATTCATTAAGAAGTTGTAACAAGCAAAATCAAAAGTCCACGAAGGCCAAAATTGGCAAGTGGCCCATTGTAAACGCACTACTGATAAAGTGCCAAAAGCATCTATTTTGGGAGGGGATTCTTCATTTAGTGAAAAGGGGGGGTGTTTTTGGTGTTGTGTTCTCTCTTTTCTACACTTTTCTTTCATTTTTTGCATTATGAGCAACTTTAAGTTTCCTAAATTAACTCCTCATAACTATGCTACATGGTCCATCAAAATGTAGTATCACTTAATGCATAATGGAGTTTCACAATATGTAGATGGTACTCTTCCTAAACCAGCAGGTGATAAAGTATCAAAAAGTGATATTTCAACTTGGGTAGCAATGGATAGGAAAGCCCTAGGTGATATTTGTTTGGAGGTTGATGATAAGATTATGTATCAAATTAAGAAGTGTTCTACATCCAAGGAAGCTTGGGATACCCTCGAAAACCTTTATGGTAAAGTGTCTAAAGAGGATGTTTTCAAAATTGAAGATGAGTTTGTTACCTTAGATCCTAAGTCATATGATTCAATACAGAATTTCATCATCAAGGTAAATGAACTAAGGACAAAGCTTAATGATTGTGGGAGTTCTATCAAAGATGACAGACTGATCTATATCATTCATAACAAGCTGCCATCAGAATATTCCACATTTGTATCTTCTTTTAACACCTCAAAGACTACCTTAGGGTCTGCCTATAAGAAAGTCACTTTTGATTAATATGCTGATCTGTTGGATACTGAAGAAAAGTTGAAATCAATGGGAATTCTCAAATCACCTAAGTCTAAAGCATTGGTGGCCAACAATGAGGGTTCTCAAAATTCAGTTGGACAGTCTTCAAATCAAGAAAAAGGTAAGAAGAAGAAATGGAAGAACAAATCTGAGGATGCAGAAAAGACAACACCACAATCCAATCAACAAGGCAAGTCCTCGAATTCCCACAAGAAGGGGGACAACAATAAGGAGAAGAAAAAGTGTGCCTATTGCAAGAAATCGGGTCATGAAGAGCATGAGTGTTATCTTAAGAAGATTGATGAGTTGACCAACATCATGAAGAAACATAATGTTCCATTGCCTAATGCTTACAAGGATAAAGGGTCTTCTTCAAATTCAAAGGGCAAAGGGCAAGCACTCATGGTAAATTCAAATTCTTCAAAGGAATGGATATTTGACTCAGGTGCCTCATATCATATAAGTTCTTCAAAGGAGAATTTTTCTTCAATAAAGCAATCAAAGGTACCGCACATCTTCATGGGAGATGATACAAAAATAGAAGTTGAAGGGAAAGGAAACGTGAAGATGGAAAATGGAGAGTTTCAAGATGTTCTCTATGTTCCAAACCTAAGTTCAAATCTCCTATCAATCTACCAAATCACTCACCTTGGAGATGGACATAGAGTTGAGTTCCTTCCAGACTCAATACATGTGCACAGTCTTAAAGATAACTCCTTGGTTGCAGTGAGGAAAGTGAATCATAACAAAAGGTTGTACTCTTTCTCCCATTTTGTACCCAAGTCTCCTTCCAAGGCCTTGTTATCTCAATCCAATTCAACAATGCAATTATGGCATGAGCCGTATGGTCATCTTGACTTCCATTATCTTTAGCAACTTTGCACAAACAGAATGGTCAAAGGTCTACCCCAAATCAACTTTTCTAAGGGTGAATGTTCAACAGATTCAGTGGATATGCATCCAAAGGGGAAGTTACAGAAAGGGAAGTCTTCAAGAGCACTAGGTGTTCTACAGATGGTTCACATGGTATTAGCAAGTCCTTTTGCATTCAGCCAAGGTCGCTACATACTTATCTTCGTTGATGACTTTTCAAGATACACTTGGGTCTAGTTTCTTCATAACAAGAATGAAGTGTTGGACAAGTTTCTAGCCTCCAAGACTCATGTAGAACAGAAATCCAGGAAAGCCATCAAAGTTCTAAGAATGGATAATGGAAGCATGTATGTGAACAAAAGACTTATAGACTTTTGCAGACTCAAGGACATTTATCTTCAGACTCCACCAGCATTCAGTCCACATAAGACAGATGTTGCAACATTGAGGATTCGCACTCTCAAATCTATGGCAAGTTGCATGATAAAAGCCAAGTCTCTAGCTCCATCATTAGAAGTCAAAGCAATCAGTAGTGCCACTCACATTCTTAATCGATCTCCTCATCCAGCCTTAGATGGCAAAACTCCTTTTGAGGCATGGTGCGGCAAAAAACCTATTGTAACACACTTCAGAGTCTTCAGTTGTCCTACATGGGCAAACAGATCTTCCAGGGGATGCAAGGCACAATCGCCTCAGCGTTGTACTTTTATTGGTTATGAAGACAATGTGAAGGCATACAGACTTCTAGATCTTGAGACACATTAGATTTTTGTGGAGAAGGATTTAAAATTGATGTTTGTTGGTGTAAATAAGTATTTACTATTTACACTAACTTAAGTTTACTTAGGTTAATGCATTATTTAATTATTTTGCATTATTTTATTATTTATTTAGGTGAGACACTTAGGAGTTTGTGTACTCTCACAGAAGTACGCAACTCTAATTATGCACATGGTGTCTACAACACTGGAGTATGCATCATTCACTGAGTTGTCATGTTAACAACACAGTTATTCGCACTCCTAATTTAGCACATGTTGTCTACACCACTGATTTGCGTGCTACACCATTGTAGGCTTATCCTCACATCATCGCACTTATTTTCGTGCTTAATGGAGGATAACCCATATCTGGTGGACATGTGCCTGGTTGTATGACTTATCATAGTGTTGACTTCTATGCATTCTAGAAGCTCTCCTGAGGCCTTTATATACAAGCACTCCTAGTGTACTCTCATATGATATATGGCATATTGAATTAATATTGTCATTCTGATCATACTCTCTCTATTGGTCTACTGTTGTGCTTGTGTTTGAGTTCCTTGGTCTTCGGTGAATTCTGGCCTAAGCCAAATTCTTACAATGTCAAAATATAAATAAGATGTCACTTGATTATATTTAAGTATTTTTATTATAAAATATAATTAAAACTTAGAGAAGATCACATCATTAAAGACAATAGCAATATAAATTTTTAGTTATAGAAAATTGAGTAGAATGCTTTTAATTTCCATTAATTCAAAGATATTTTATAAGATATTGATTTTCACTATTTATTTTTCCAACATTAATTGCTTATCTTATAATAACCACTTGTATTTCTCAACTTGTGCCACTTTAAAAAAACATTTTAGAAAAAAAATTAGTTTTAAAATATTTCAATTAAAAACAATGACAATAATAATGTATTGATTGAAATTGTCAAAGAAAGTCAAGGGAAAAAAGGGGTAGATTACATTTTGATGATTTGAATTATGACCCTCAATTTAATCTAAATCCTTTGTGGTAAGTGGTTTCTTCATTAGCTTCAAAAAGCTACTAATGTGAAAAGAATGAGTTCAAGAGTGTGATACTAGACTCAAACAAACATGTGGATGATATTAAGAGGGAGCATGAGGTTAAAATTGGAGTTGGATTAGAAAATTTATATATATAAGCATGAGTTGGAGAAAAACAAAATTGACAAATGAAAAGAATATTATAAGGGAGATAACTCCAACACGAGCAAATGCAACTTTTTATGGGAAAAGAATTCCTAACTGTTCAATATTATATAATTCCTAAATGTTCAATATTATATACTTCATAAAAGATTAGTCTATACTTGAGCAAGTTCAGCTTTAGTACTTCAAGAGTGGCCAAAACAAATGACTATTATTTGAAGGACATGCCAAACCTAATTAATATCATGAAAATGTATAAAACTCACTAGTTAGTTAGTATCTGTAAGTCATATGTTATTACGCTATTTAACTTATATTTTACCATAGGTGTAACCATTGCACCTCCTTTTGGTGCAAGTGATAGTATTATTATTATTGAATCTCTATTTAAGAAGGGGACATTACATTTGCATATTTTCATTAATGAGAGTGTGGTTGACAAATGGGACCGTCAGACTGAAGGGTTTCTAGAATTTGTTGTCTTTGTGGCAGATGATTTTCCTTTGATTTGCAATTGTATTTTACCTCAGCTGAATATTGATATGGGGGATTACACCTTGACAGGTGATTTCTTTGTTCTTGGACATAGTAATGTTGATCTTATTCTGGAACTTCAATGGTTGGAATAATTGGAACGATATGTTCAGGACTTCAAACAAATTAAGCTAGAATTTATGGTTGAGGGCAAGATAACAATATTGAAAGCTATGCTAAAACATGGACCAAGGGTAGTTTCTACAGGAGAATGGAAGCTTTCTTCCAAGGTGATGATATAGAATGTGTGGCCATTGATTTGTTTCCAACAAGTCTATCGTGAGTCATTCTACCGTGTAGATATTCAAATAGTGTTGGATAAACATAGTACAGTATTTGGAGATATTCCTCCTGGTCATCCACCTAAAAGAGGATTAGAACATATGATAGAGCTTGAAGAAGGCTCAAAACAAGTTATTGCCACTCCTTATAGGCATCCTCGTCATTTCAAAGAAGAAATTCAAAAGACAATTAAGGAACTGTTGAAAATGGGTCACATTTGCCCAAGCTCTAGCCCGTTTGCTTCTTCAACAGTGCTAGCCAAGAAGAAAGATGGGACATTACGTATGTGTATTGACTAAGGGGCATTGAATAAAAGAACTATAAAGAATAGATGTTCCATAACCAAGAGAGACGAATTTTTTGATGAGATGCACAGTTCAGTTTTCTTTTCTAAGATTGACTTACAGAAGAAGGCATTCAGAAAACAGCATTTTGTTGTCACTTTGGGCACTTTGAATTCCTCATTATGCTCTTTGGTCTCACAAATGCACCAACAATTTTTCAATCTTGCATGAATCATATCTTTTTGTTGACAATTGGCTAATGAAGATATGTAATTGTTGTCACTTATGGCAACACATGATGTAATCCTTACAGGAAACCTCGGAAATAAAGATACTTAGCTTTTGGTACTCAGAAAATTGTCTAAGTACGAATTTGGTATACAATGTATTGTTTTGTTTGTAACTTGTTGCTGATGTCATATTATGACTAGCGAAGTTAGATGGAGATAGTATACATGTTAATGATGACGTGTATAACCTTGGAAGTTTGTACGGACCGTACGGAAAAGTGATATTCGTGTTTTACCAATGTAACAGGACAGCGGAATCAAGGGAAAAGAATTATTTTGTTTACAAAATAATTATTTGTCCAATTAGGGCCGACATCCTAGATGTTTACTCTAAGTTGGAAAAGTGTATTGTGGTCTTAGCCGACCTAGTAGCAATTTTTGTAAAGGCATAGTATTTATGCAAAGGATATCTTGTGAATTCAAGCATGCTATCTTAGAGAAATTGTGTTGAGCAATTGTATGCGAACTTTTATGAACACGATATATGTGAAATTTTGTAAAAGCTATTTTGTGATCCCAGATCGAGTTGAAGATTAGAGAGTAGTCGAGAAAGAAATTACAGCACCTATTCTAGAAGTCTGATTACTTGTTTGGGCAGTGAGCTCTTCTTGTAATTGGAAGTGCATGTTTGGGCAGTGGGCTCATCTTGCATCTATTGTACTACAACTCCTAATAGGGTTGGAATCTCCAAACAGGGATTCAAAATCTCCTAACAAGGACTCTCTATACTGAATTTGCTCATTGACTCCTAACAAGGTCCATCCTCTAACAAGGAACTTATATATCAGTATATTATCTAGTGGGTATCATCCACACTGGGGTTTTCCCTTGGCTAGGGTTTCCCTAGTTAACAAAATATGGTGTTATGAGTTATCTTTGTGTATAGTTACTGTTACTGTTCAGCATTACTTTATTACTTTATTAGGTATTGTTTAAAGTAAGAAGTAATATCTAGTTGGCGACTAAAGTTTGTAGATTACCGATTCACCTCCCCCCCCCTCAGTAATCCCTATTTCTAACAATTGGTATCAGAGCACAATTACTAAGAAGAGGCTTAACACCTCGAGTAAAATCCCTATGGATATGGAGCAGTTGATGAAGAACCTTGAAGAGGCACTTGAACAAATTGATCTCCTTACTGAAGAAAGAGACAAGCTGAAGGACAGATATGAAGACTCCAAAGTATACATTGGACAATTGAAGGAAAAGATTGAACATCTCAACTCCAAGCCTGAATCTATTTAATCTAAAACTAGTGATGATGATTATTCAAAGCTGAAGACAAAGTACAAGATCTTGAAGTATGAATTGAAGATTACGAATCTAAAGTTGACTTTGAGGAATGATCCTAACAAAGTTGAAACTGATTTGAAGACTGAGAATACAAATCTTAGAGCAAGTATGGCAAAAAAGACATCTAAGCTTGAAACATTGAAAGAACATCATGAAGAACTTTAGAAATACAATACTATTGTGAAAGGTGAATTAACTTAGTGCGAGCAACTACTTGAGAAGCTCTATTCTAGCAGAGAAAAGCTTGATGATTCAATGTTAATACAGAGACATACTTATGATAAGACTGGTCTTGGTTATCTAATTAACATTTCTAAAAAGAAACCTGAGATTAGATCAGATCCGAAAGAAAAAGATAAATCTGATGATAAGATTGAATCCAGTCAATATTCTAATAAACCTAAAGAAGACAAGGAAGTTGAAATATTGGATGAACCAAAGCAAGTGGAATCTCCTAAGGAAATCAGGTATGAATTGAGAGGCAAATGTTTTTCACGTAATGAAATAGGTCATATGAAAAGAGATTGTACAAATAAGTCATTTAATCATGTTAAGGACTTTTATTGTCATAATTGGCATGGTATGGGTCATAAAGCAATTGATTATAGGAAATCTAAATACGATAATGATAGAAGGAATAGTAGAATGTCTAGAAATACTAACCTACAGATAGAAGAAGATCTAATGAAAGACATCAAGAGAAGGAAGACCTTATGAAGATAGAAGACAGATCGTGTGTTATAAGTGTAACAACTTTGGACACATTGCTCAAAATTGTCATGCACCTGATGATCAGCAGAATCCTAGAAGTAGAACACCAGTATCTCAATTATGCAACAACTTCGGACATACAGCAAAGTATTGCAGAATGGACAGAAACTTTCGGAGATAGAAGGAACAATGGAAGAAACTTTGGAAACAGAAGGAATGATGGAAGAAACATTGGAAATGACAGAAGGAACCATAAGAGGAACTCTGGAACTAACAAAGACAGTGAGGAACAAAGAAATGTAGTTAGTGAACTTCGAGAAGAACTCAATGAGGCATTTGTAAAAGGATTAAACATCTCAAAAGAAAAGCTAGAAGATGATGAGACAGGAAGTCGAAGTCAGTTATCGAGTTTGATTCAATTAAGTTGATTTAAGCTTCTTTACAGCACCAGAATTTGAAAACTTCATCTAGAGATCGAACTAGAGGTAGCGAAGTTGGGAAAAGGTGTATCAAGATAAGTTTAGATGGTACCTAAGCTCGCCTATAATTTGAAGCTTATCTAAACTAGTTATGAAGGAATTAAGAGTTACTATTATTACAGAGAAAGTTAATTATGTAACAGAAGATGAAAACTATGTTCTTACTAAGAATTTCATGGAGCGAAGTTTTGTGGAGCATCATCATGATGAAATGAGCCTATGGTAAACCTCAGGTGGCATCTGAAGACCGGATAGATGATCTTGAGCAGTTATTTGATCTCAAAATGCAATTGACGGCTTTTTCGTATTTGCAAAGTACGCGATTGATGCAAGTTCAAGTTGAAGGAATAAATGGAGTACAAATTTGATTACCACTCCATTACAAATACATCAGAAGCATAGAGCACTCAGAAGCAACTTGACAAGGTGATTTTGAAGCAAACCTTATTTTCGAAAGAGGTATTTTATTGTTTTTCCACAGAATTTATTTTGATAAAAGGTTTATATTTGATAAAAGCATGGATATGTCAGTAGTTCACAATGTTGAGAATGAGGAGAGACCGAAATTGAAGGTTGTTTCCGTGAAACCCATAGAAGGAAACCCTAACTCAAAATTATCTATTACTCCGAACAATGTAGTATATTTGGAAGATATAGGAAGTTATCTTACCAGTAAGTTTGAATCTATTGGGAGTGAATATATAAACAGTCTTTAGTCACGATATGACTATGAAACCCGGATTTGAACCCCTGAAGGAACTAGACCTGTTCAAATATCATTTTTACCAAGAATTGGACACAAATGAATGGACATAGATCATACTAAGCAGAATACATGATGGAAAACTATGGATGGAAGATAGTGTAGTTGATATCTCAGCTGACCTTATTCATGAGATAACTAGTCTTTGTAAACAAGGCAGTGTACCTATAGGTGAGAAAATGGTTAAGAAGAAAGTTGAGAGCTACACAAAGCCAGTATATAATGGAAAGGCCATGGTGATCAGCACCATTAAACAAGATGATGTAAGATTCCTGAGTAGAATCATTGTCTACTCTTTATGTGCAATTTTAGAGATTGATGAATTGTCAGTCGGATTCATCTATGCAGCCTACAAGATATGTGTTGAGAATGAACAAGTTAATCTTAATGAAATTCTAAGGATGCAACTTCTTGAAAACCTAGAATAGATCAAGAGGACTAAGAATGGTGTGTTTAGACTTCAGTCACTGATTAATCACATATTCTTTCATGTGCTCAAAAGATTTCCATATTTGTCAGTCATAGAGATTATGAGTAGTAAGAGGTGTACAATGGAGAAGATCACAGAAGTGTGTAGAAGACATCCAGCAGATAAGATATTCGATAGTGGGAATTTGATTATGAAAACATTTCAGAATGAAATGAGGCAAAGATTCAGAATTGCACCTACAATTGTAGATAGATTTAAGGAAGATATTTGTGTTATGGTTGATATAGATTTTACTTATATTCAAGCAGTAGAACCTCAGGAAACATTTCTTGATCCCTTAGGTTATGAATTGAGTAATGAAACAACAATTGGATACATTGATTTATCACTGAAATCAAAGAAAGACCTAAATACAGATTTGGAACTTATGATGAGATTACCCAGTCAGCTCATCAAGCATCCTTGGAGAAGGCATCTCACAAGAAGATTGAAACAATAATGAAGAAAGCTTTATCAGAGGCCAGTATGACCAAGAGTGAGTCACAGGCAGTCAGGCAAGCTATGAAGCAAGGTATACTGAATGTGCAACCTGTGTCAGTGTCTATTGCAGAGACATCTTCGGAACAAAGAATTATGTATACAGCAATGTCAGATATTCAGACAAGTGAGCCGAACAGAAAATCTGAGAGGTTAGTAGAAGTTGTGACCACAAAGACAAAGGGTCAAACAACAAGCCACTGGACCAGGAAAGAGACAAAAGACATTGACAATTGTTGAGTCTAGCGAAGAAGAAGAAGAAGAACAGGAGGTCAAACAAACAAAGAAGGTAACAACTTCTAAGCAGTCAGCAGGAAAAGCTCGGCAACCTTGGAAGCCGAAGATAGAGAAGATAAACTCAGCTATTGCTAATTAAGGCAAATTTGTTCAGATGAACAAATTTTATGATTTGTATAACAACTTTGAGAAAGATCATATTGATATCTCTATTGTGAGATACATTATAGCTAATAATCTGAAACTGAAGGATATTGAAGGCATAGTAAACCAAAAGGTCTATAACAAATTCATAGAAAAGAAGGCACCAGCTAGAGAAGAGAACATAGAACTTCGGAAGTCTATGTTAAGAACAATATGCAAGACTGATGGCGAAGAAGAAATCAAGAGATTATTAAACAATCTTGCAACTTTCTTGAGAAACAAAGTAAGACCATTGTTGTTTATGGTGGGTGAGAAAGACAAGATAAGAAGTGAGACTGTGGCAGCTATAAGTCAGATGATGACAAAGTCCAAGGCAGCATCTTCACAACACCCAGAACCTCGGAAGTGTCAGTGAGCGGTGACACAATGTAGATAGATTAGACCAATGTTACTATTAACATTGATGATACAAATCCATTTGAAGGTTCCGAACAGAATGAACCTCGTACCGAGAATATTGAAGATAAATTGAGACAAATTGAAGAGGAGAAAAGGCTACTACAAGAAGAGAAAAGGAAAATAGAAGAGGCCAAGCAGAAATTGCTTGAGGATGAGATGAAAAGAAAAGTAGAGGAAGAAAAAAAAAAATTAACTGAAGAAGAAATAAAAAAGAAAACAGAAGAAGATGAGAAGAAGAGATTAGAAGAGGAAGAGAAGAAAGAAAGGAAAAAGAAAAGAAAGAGGAAGAAGAAAGAAGAGTCAAAGAGGCAACTAAGAAGAAGCAAAGGGAAGATGACACTAAACCTTCTAGTTCATCTACTCTGCTTTCGCTTGTTAGCCTGGCAACTGATGATGATGATCAAACTGACTTGATCTCATCTTTATCAAAACTTATACAGAAGAACAAGACAATGAAGAGCTTGCAGAGAACCTTGATGGAGGTTACTGATAGATTACATAGACACTGACAGTGCAGCACACAAAAGCAGATCCAAAACAGAGGGCACAGACAGTGCTAAAGTCTTTTGATGAAGAATTCACAAATTTGTCGAATGTTGCAGGATCTAAGGCACAAATCTCACATGATGCTAACTTGTTTAGCACCATTTGTCAAAATATTAAGAATGATTTGATAAGTCTTGATCTACTTGTACCAAGGAACTTCCGAAGTGTCAACAAGATGGAAAGATACTGTACATTAAGTTTACTCTATCTCACAAGCTGACTAAGGATATTGACAGTCAGATTGGAAGAAAAATGAGTGAGCTAGAAGCTCTATCTAGCCAAATACAGCATCCAGCTAGTAAAATTGATGATTTTGAAGGACAAGTGGCCAGTATTCAGAGTGATATCAAAATACTGGAACTTTGGAAGGAACAAATTTTGAAGAGAATATCAGATTTCTGAGAGTCTATTACTCTAAAAAATTCTTTTGTTCAAAAACAGTTGGAGGAATGTGTCAAGGCCAAGGACACTTATTATAACATTTTATACTCCGACCTTAATGCAGTTGAGATTGCATCATATGCCTTATGTGCAATTCTCACCTCTGCTGAATCTACCAAGGAGACATGGACTAAAGGTATGAATAATCTTAAGGCAAATTTTAATGATTACATGAAGATACTGTCAGTTTAAGGCAGATGTTTATAGAAATTTTGACAGCAAATGAACAATTTTTGGACAATTTTTGACATCTTAACCTTTGTCATTGATGTCAAAGGGGGAGAAGATACAATAGAAAATTGTCAAAGGGGGAGAAGATACAATAGAAAATTGTAAGTAAATCAGGTAAAGAGGAGAAAATAATATTGTAAAGTATAAATGTAATGTGTTATTTATTTTAAGTTTTTGATACTTAGCCAATTTTCCTTATTTTGTTGTCATCAATGCCAAAGGAGGAGATTGCTGACAATTGGCTAGTGGAGATATGTAATTCTTGTCATTTATGGCAATACATGATGTACATGCTTACAGGAAACCTCGGAAATAAAGATACTTAGCTTTTGGTAGAAAATTGTCTAAATATAAATTTGGTATATGGTAGTGTATTGTTTTGTTTGTAACTTGTTGCTGATGTCATATTATGACTAGAGAAGTTAGATGGAGACAGTATACATGTTGACGATGACATGTATAACCTCGAAAGTCAGTATGGACTATACGGAAAAGTGATCTTCGTGTTTTACCAATGTAACAGGACAGCAGAATTAAAGGAAAGGAATTATTTTGTTTACTTGTTCAATTAGGGCCGACATCCTAGATGTTTACTCTAACTTGGAAAAGCGTATTGTGGTCTTAGCCAACCTAGCAGCATTTTGTGTAAAGGCATGGTATTTATGCAAAGGACATCTTGCGAATTCAAGCGTGCTATCTTGAAAAAATTGTATTGAGCAATTGTATACAAACTTTTATGAAGGCGATATATGTGAAGTTTTGTAAAAGCTATTTTGTGATCCAAGATCGAGCTAAAGATCAGAGATCCGTCAAGAAAGAAGTTACAATACCTATTCCAGAAGTCTGATTACTTGTTTTGGCAGTGAGCTCTTCTTCTAATTGGAAGTGCATGTTTGGGCAATGGGCTCATCTTGCATCTACTGTACTACAACTCCTAACAAGGTTGGCACAACTCCTAATAGGATTGGAATCTCCTAACAAGGATTCAAAGTCTCCTAATAGGGACTCTCTATACTGAATTTGCTCATTGACTCCTAACAGGGTCCATCCTCTAACAAAGAACTCATATATCAGTATATTATCTAGTGAGTATCATCCCCACCAAGGTTTTCCCTTGGTCAGGGTTTCCCTAGTTAACAAAATATGGTGTTATTAGTTATCTTTGTGCATGGTTACTATTACTGCTCAGCATTACTTTATTACTTTGTTATGTATGGTTTAAAGTAAGAAATAATATCCAATTGGCAACTAAAGTTTGTAGATTACTGATAGTTTGATTCAACTCCCCCCCCCAGTAATCCCTATTTCTAACACTTTCGTAACCAGTTGAGGAAGTTTATCTTAGTATCCTTTGACGATGTATTAATCTATAGTAAGACTTGGAATGAACATTTGCAGCACTTAGACATGGTTTTAAGTATCATGGAGAAGATATCATTGTTTGTAAAAGCTTCAAAGTGTGAATTCACGATGACTAAGATTATATACTTGGCATAAGTGATCGGAATTGAAGGGGTAAAAGTTCATCGGGAGAAGATATAGGCAATCATGGATTGGCCGCCTCCCAAGAACATATCTGATTTGAGAGGCTTCTTGGGTTTACGCTACTATGACCAAAGGTTTGTGATATATTACCAAAAACAAAATCTATGCTAATCAATGTAATTATAATTATATTTTTATTTATTGTTATTCACTCTGAAAGGGGATATTACAATTTTTTGCTGATTAGAAATCTCAATTGTTGTCTGAGTCTGCTAATCATTCCTATGCTTGTGATTTAGTGGATGGAAGAGTATAGAATGATAGATATTATGTGAATGAGGATGTGATATATTACAAAAATAGAATCTATCCAGTGCCTGGATCTAAGTTGAAGCACAATATTATGAGGGCATTAAATGAGACTCCTAGTGTTGGACATCCAGGTTTCTTCAAAACTTACTGGCGGGCAAGGGAGAGATTTTCCTAGAAGGGACTTAAGGATGATGTGCTGCAACATGTTCTTGAATGTTTGATATGCCAACAAAACAAATCAGAACACACCTTTCCTACAAGTCTTTTACAACCACTACCCATTTTAGAACAAAAGTGGCAAAGCATTTCATCACAAGACTTCCACAAGTGCATGAAAATGATTGTATATTTGTGGTGGTGGACAAGTTGACTAATTATTCTCATTTTTTGCCATTGAGAGATTACTCAAGTTAGTGATTTAATTTTTTGACTAATGTTTAGATTGCACGATCTTCCTAAGACCACTATTAGTGATAGGGACAATAGCTTTATCAGCATATTTTTGGAAAGAATTGTTTCATCTAGCAGGGACAAAGATGACACCCATTACCTACTACTAACTACAATCCCCAGACAGATGGGCAAACTGAAATTGTGAACAAAAGGAATGAAGGCTACCTTAGAAACAATGTGTTACGGCAGCAACATGCTTAGATCAAATGGTTGTAGTGAGGTAAATATTATTATAATACTACCTATCATTTGACTTTTGGGATGCCCTTATTTAAAGCATTGTATGGATATGAAGTTTTGTCTTTTATAGACTTAGCCTTTGATGATAGCAAGGATCCTCGTGCAAGAGAAACTATACAAAGTTAATAAGATATTCTCAAAGCATTAAATGACAATATCCTATAGGCACAAAACCAACTAAAATGTATGCAGACATGCATAGAATTGAGAAAACCTTTTAGGTGGGAGACTTAGTTTTCCTAAGCCAGCAGCCTTACAAGCAATCTTCTTTGAAAAGCAGTGGCGCAAAAAAGTTGAAACCAATATTTTATGGACCTTACAAGGTGCTTAAAAAGATTGGAGAAGTTGCATATGAACTTGAACTTCCAACAGGAAGTAGGATTCATAATGTTTTCAATGTCTCTTGCCTAAAGAAGGCTTTTGGACATCAAATAATTGTTTTTCTTGAATTGCCACCATTACATGAATAGCAAAAGTTGATTCTAGAACATGAAGGTATTGCAGATTAAAGGCAAAAGAAACTAAGGAATAATATTGTTTGAAATTTTTGACAAAGTGGAAGGGATTGTCTATTGATGATGCTTTTACTCCAGCATCCTAAGTTACAATTGCTAGTGGACCGGCAAATCTTGGGAAGGGAGGATTGTAATGTCCCCCCTCAACTGATACGTCAAATTTGCTAGAATCACTTTACTAAGTTTGTTTTAGTTATATGTCTCCCAGAGTTAGTCAGTTTTATGAAATAAAAGGAGACGAGTGTGTGGTGTGGGGTCAGATTCACTTAAGTTGTCCCCATTTTTCCATCATGAGTGGGGCCTTTTTGTTATTTCCTTAATACAAGACCCCAACCAGTCCTAACTCTAACAAACATTGGATTAATACAATTTTAGATGTCTGACATTTTGTCAAGCACTTTACATGCAAAATAATACAGTTGGTTTCACCAATAATCTAATTTTATATCTCTTAACTTGATTCATACATTAAACAGACATTAAGACAAACATTTGGCAGATATATCATTCTGAAAATGAACCAAACTATTCAGGACACTTTGACATACAGTTTGCATACAAATTAATTGCTATAAGTTATAACTATTCACAAGAATTCTTCCTTATTCAGTTACAAGAAATAAATTATTTTCAATAATGAGCAATATATGGGAATATATGTTATTTGCAATAACAAAAACCTAGAGATTATCATAATTTGCAATTAAGACCCCAAAAAGTATTGCAGTGTATCCTAAAATAATTCTGAACCTTGGCACCAAATATTGATGTCTATCAATGCACAAAAACCCTTCAACGTGCCTCTGAATCAACCCATTATGTAGCTTCTTATTAACTGTGGCTGTCTTTAAAATTTATTAATGCTGCTATTATAAGCTGTGTTCTGTATTCTTGGAAGACCTACAGCCTCTACAGTTAATTCTGGAAATATCTGAAACCACTAACCACCAATTCTTCAACCAATTAACTCCATCTTGGCTCTAAATAAGACCAACATCTATGCACAATTTGGCTGGATATCTAACTAGTTCAGAGTGCAAATAACTGGAGAAATTCACAATTTCTCACAATTTCGCAAGCCCAATATGGCTGGATATCTAACTAGTTCAGATTGTGAATAACTGGAGATATTCACAATTTCTCAAGCCCAATACAGTTGCAAACCCTTGCACAACTCTCTTCACAGAAAATAACAATGTCATAGAATTAATGGATTTGCACTACCGAGCTATCCAGATGTGTTAGATCCGTTCTGATTATTTGCACCAGCGACAGTACAGTGCCTCTACATATCAGCATGTGTATCATTCAGTGACTGATTTCTTTTCGCCTAAGAATGACTCCTAGTCTCTCTTAGCATTTTCTCTGTCTCTCTCTCTTTATTTGCTGTTGTTGCTTTGGTTTTAATCATTTATTTTCGGACACCTTTGTGTGTTCCTACTGGTGTTTGCCTCACTTTTGTAATCTTTCAGTCCCATAGACCTATTTTGGTCTCTTGTTGGACATTAATATCATTACCTTATCTTATCTTGCTCTGGCTTTTATAGTTCCCCAAGAGAAATTAATTTGTATCTTCACAAATACTCTTCTCATAACTTAAACATCACTTAGCTTTTGAAACACATTCTTTTGTTTTTAATTCATTAACTGTATTTCCCTTTTTTCTATGTGTTCATATTGACTTCGGAAAACATTTAAATGGCTTCCCTTAATAAATGTTATAAGACATAAATTTAAGTCATATGGCCCCTTTCCTTAAAATGTCTTTTATAATTGCTCTTGTTATCAACCATGGGTTATAATGTGATATAAGAGTAACTTTCAGTAATATATAATGGCCCACATTTAAAAGTCAATTTATAAAGTTAAATAATACCTTTATAACTAAGTTGTCGGTTTGGATTCATGTACTGATTCGGGTTTGAGACTCAGGTCCGAAATTCATTCAAATTATTTTTGGGTTGAATTTGGATTCATTTTGGGTTTGTCCATACAATAACATACGTATATATATATATATATAATGTGCAGCAGCAAATAAGTTCATACACCATTATGCTAATATTAAAGTAACATAGCAAAATACACCACCGTATCAATGTTTCAAATCAAAAACAATAATGTCAACATTAATAATCAGCCATCATTGATCAATTATCATAAAAAACCATCAAGTAAATCATCATAATTCTGCTGTTGCAAATTACAAGCACAAGAAGTAATGCTATAGGCCCATTTAAGGTCAAGGTTGTGACTTTTGCCACATTGTATGCTTCACACATTAACTATCATATGGATGATTCAAAGAAAGCAGCTTTGGATGAAGCCAAGAGAGCAAGCTTTGGATCCAGAATTATCCATGGTAAAGATCTCTTTAGGTTTTGTTCAATCCATAGATTTCTATACATGTTAGGCTATATGCACGAATTGTGATATTACATACATTCCATAATCAATGTTGTTGATGTCAGTTTTGTACCACTACATAACATATAGCAATTGAACACTTGATATGGGATATCAAACACTCAATTCCTCTCTTGAAAAGTTAATACTCATTAAGACATGAGGAAAACTCCAATGTTCCTTACACCTGTGGACACTAACTCAGTTATATCGATGTGATTTGCTGGTAATCATGTAGGCGGCCTTACGTTGTTCATTCAAAGATGACTTGGGTTTTTGGATGATGGCAATGATTTTGTATGAGTGCCAGATGATGTTAATGGTGGTGACAATGGGGACAATAATGTTCTAATGACTTTTACCTTCCTAACTTTCTTAGAATGAAATCCGATTACTCAACTACTTGCTATTTTACTCTTACTCCTACGAATGGAAAGATTAGCAAATGGACGAGGATCGAATCTAATGAAAGCTAACCAATGGCTCTACCTCCATAGATGCAATGATTCAAAGGAAAAGGACTAGTTTGCCACACAAGGCTTCCTAACAAGCCGCTAGGATGCTAGTGGCCTAGTTTATAAATCTCTATCAAACATCCACTAATATGACCATGCAATTATCCATCTACTCTTACTCTTACTTAACAACTTTTGAAATGAAATCTACTATAACAGCATCAAAGGAAATCTAATTTTAACTATTGGAAGTAGAAACCATGCAATAACACCAAATGTTCTTAATCACCATGCAAGTCACAACAATGATAAAGAGAGGCAATTTTGGTATTATCTTAGCAACAATTTTCTCCGACCCTTTACAAATGAGAGCAAATGGCCTTATATAGAGGCCAAAATTACAACCAACAGTAGAGATTAAGAGGCAAAACCAACGATCCAGATTGGATCCTAGAAATCCTAATTATGGTTGCCACCCCATTGGCCAATGAGAAGATGCCACCTCATCAATGGACCAATGAAAAAAAGGAAAAGTGGCAACCAATGCGAAGGCACCAAAATGGTAGCCAATCAAAATCAGACACCTATCCTACTCAAGAAGAACGAGAATTTGCCACTTGGGCTTACATCAAATGATCTTTTAATATAGTTCTACCCCTTTCTTTCATCTTTAAGCCAAAGCAATGAACTTGGCTAGCTTGTCGTTGACTTCCTTCATGGGAGGGCAAAGTGTATGTTACATCTTGAGCTCAGCTAAATTCATCATGTTGCTCGTTGCTTGCAATGTTTTCTCATGATTCTTATCATACTCTTTCGTGTATCCAATAAAGGCATTGAGGGAGGCAAGGGTGCCCAAATGTTTCTTCTTGATGGCAACCTTCCCCAACTCATCCAATCTTGATCCACTTGACATTCTCCTCTTGTCCACTTGAATTATCCCTTTGGTCTCTAGCCTCAAATATTTTCAAATCACTTTCTCCAAATTTGCTCTTCCTTGAAATTCACTCTTCCTTGAGATTCACTTTCCGATTTTCACCGCCTCTAAATCAAATAAAAGGGGTAGGACCCCCATATAGAATTGCTTTTGATTTTGCATGATCCTAAGTTGCAATTCTAAATTCTCGCTTATAATCGTAGCCCAATCAAATCTTCTCTTTCCATTTTCAATTTCATCAATAAAATAATGCATCCAGTTTTCGAATTGCATACCTTAAGCTAAACCCATGATCAAGCTGAGAAGCACAATGTGATCGCCATATTCTGATTTGAAATCTGACACGATGAGCCTTGATGATTTGGTAACTCCCTTCTTGCCTTTGTGCAACCAATTTTTCTTGAGGTGAATGAAGAAAGCCTCTTGATTATCCTGAAATGACTTGGCTGCCTGATCCATCATTACCACTATCATGCCTTTGTACTGGGGGATATTAAATGCTTTTTCAACCACTTGTCCGCCAATGTTGGCCAACATTGTCCTCCCTTCATCAAAAATAATGGATTTGGTAACAATATCAAACCAGGATGCACACTTCATTACCAATTCTGGACAAGGCAAAGTAGGAGGGAAAGCTGCCGCGTGTACAATTCTACTCTTGTAGATCTTCTTTGCCATGGGGGATTGTCCTTCCTTCAATCTGTCATTTAACTGTACCATGTTCACTATACCGATATTGGTATCACTTATTCGCCTCACTTTCGAGAAGAAGGTGGTCTTAGGCATGATGCCTTCCCTGCCTTTTCTGGTATTTGTTCCCTTTGGGTTCTTGCTTGCACTAACATCTACCATCTTAAACACTTATTTCTGCCCCTTTGTTCTAAATGATATGGACCACACTTATCGATCTCCAACCTTCTTTTTATCGATGGAATCTAGCTTATTTCTGCCTCGCCAAGTCCTATCTCTACACATATCAATCTCCAACCTTCAACCTACGGGTGGGACTACCACTTATTTCTACTTGCTTAGGATGGACTACACTTATATCTCTCAACTTCAACCTAGGGTGGTCTAGCTTATTTTTGCCTTGCCAAGTGTCCTATCATGAAATCTACACTTATCTCTCCAAACTTCGACCTATTAATGGGATGATGAATGCAAGAAGAGAATAAGGGAAACAAAACTAAGAAAGAACAAGGAGTGGAATCCACCTTTAAACCAATCTTCACCTCTAAAATGAGTAGAATTTTACCTTAATTTTGTCTTTTACCAATAACTAGGCCTTCTTCAAGTTCAGATCAGACCTTAGAAAATTCAAGCCTCCTTGCAAATAGTGATGCCATAGCAAAATCAGAACTTTGACCTCTTTGAAACTGCCCAACTTTGCCAAAAAATCAGACTTTGGACCATGTGTCTCCTTCTCCAAATAGAATCGCCCAAATTTAGGGCAGAAATTCATAGCTTTTAGCAAGAAGAATGTCTTTGAAAAATCGCCAAACAAGAAGAAGTTTCAGATCTGCTACAAGTCGCCTAGGGCAGAAAGCGCAGCCCTAATGGAAGAAGGAAAATGATGCCAAACAATGAAAATCTGCTCCAAGGAAAATCACCAAGGCTGAAAGCTGCCTCTCCAAGAAAAAATCGCCTAACATAGAAGAAGGGATGAGATTGGAATGAGGAGGTGAGAGAAGGGGGAGCCCTCTTATACCACAATCTCTTTGCTCCCTTAAGCTGGCCGACGAGCCCTGTAGGAGAGGAAAATTAAATTAGTGCTTCATTAACGGTCCAACTTTAAATGCCATGCTAAAATTAATTTTGCCCATAGTGCAATTTGCTCATTTAATTGTCGGTTGTGACCAAAAATTGCAAAATAAAATTAGGAAAGCCTTGGAGATGTTAAAATTTTCATTTAATAACATTTTGGTAGTTAAAATATCATTAAAATTGGATTTAGCAAGCTAAAATCGATTTTTAATTTTAAACTACCAATCTCTTTTAATATTTTTAAAATCTTCAAGGCAATTTTAACCAATTTAATGCAAAAAATTTTGTAATTAAGCCCACTTTCAATTTTGCAACGCAATTTTAATTTTTTAACAAAATAAATCCTTTCTCTGGCATTCAAAATCGATTTTTCCAATTTAATTTCACTATCGCAAAAAAATTCTCTTTTCACCAAGAAAAATCAAGATTTTCCAAAACAATTAGATCTAAAAAAATTTCATTTTGAAAATGCTCAAGTCTATACAATTATATCCAATTTTCAAAATTCGTCTAAGTCCCAAAATTTGCCATTTTATCCTGCCAAATATTGTTGTAATCATCGAAAAAAAAAAAAAAAACAAATGTTGTCTTTGAAATTTGCTTGGCCTAAGGATAAAATTACAAGTTCCGGAAAATCAAGTTAAGACCGAGTGAAAAAAGAAATCCAACCACATCCCTCCTGGCCCGAAGGCGTCCAAAGTGTAAAATTTTCAAATCGAAAACTTTTGGACAACTTCGAAAAAAACTTGCCAAGGCAACCAAAAATCCGCAAAAATTGCCAAGGCTTGCCCAAAAAAGGGGGTCCCCAAAAATTGTGGGGCGATGGTGTGAAAACCTCACAACATATGTGTGGCACTTTTATACATCTCAATTCCTCTTCTCAAGTAACTTGCATTCAAATTAAATATGATTAGCAATTTGAGTCTATTTTGGCAAAAAAAACTTTTTGAAAAAGTAAACAAAAGGGTGTATTTCGACCAAATTCTCTCAAAGTTACCCCAAATTCTATGTGGATTCCTTTGCTGGGAACCAAAGTCGCCCAAAAGTTGTCTAAATTTTCCCAGGGTTCCTCTCAAAGAATACCTAGCAACATTTGGTCTCCACAGCAAACTTTTGACAAAATCTAACAAGGACCGAACTTTTGAGAGAATTGAACCAAGAATTCCTAGGTCCATGAGAGAATCTGGTAATATAACCATCAATCATTAATACCATTAATGCCATAAACTTTAATATCTCCTTAATAACTCCGATCTCTTTGTCCCATCTAAACCTGGAGGTCAACCATGATTCTCACCACACATCCAACTGCCTTACTAAAAATAGTAAGGGTCCCTCTCAAACAAGCATTGACTTACCATAAATAGCAAGTACCTCAAAACATTGCAAGAAATCTTTGAATAACCTAGCCTCAAAATATAAGAAAGATCTGGATGCATAAAAGGCTGAAAACTACCAAAAATAACATGAGCATAAGTAACTTCCTATAAACAGTAAGTCCCTTTGAGCCAACTGATAAATGAGTCAATCACTGTGCATACCATGAGTTCAGGTGCTCCCACCAAATATAGCAACTCCTCAGCAATGACTTACCATATATATTAATAGTAAGTCTCTGAATAACTACTCTAGTCTACGATATTGAATTTCAACATTGCCACCAAGCTGTTTGGATGCCCTACTAAAGATAGAAACCCTGACTTTTCCAAAATAGAGACATAATGTACATAGTAAGTGTGCCAATCTGACTCGAACAAAGAGCAATCCTGAACATCCCTGACCTCTAGAGTGGGAATTGGCCTCTGGCTCTACCAACTAGACCCTTTGATCAACTCCATCAAACTATGAGGGTCGAGAAATAGGCTAATTCTTTGAAAGATGACGCTTACGAAAATGGGGGCATTACACTTATCCTAGGGCAATTTAATGAGATTAAGGCAGCATTATCCTTCCAATCAAGTGGCAAACTCATCTATTAGAAAAATCGCCTAAAATCTAGGCTTTGTGGTTGTTTGGACTGTGAAGTCTTTTAAGTCAATAGTGAGGATGAATGGTCTATTCTATCATCTTGATTTATCTTTTTTCTCTCTGGTATAAAACCCTAATTATTTTTTGATGTTTTGTTGTGTGACTGATTACAGGAAAGCTCTAGGATACTACTTAACCAAAAGGCACATAGATGTGGAGCTACGTCCAACATTTCCAAACGCCATCTCATATACAACCAAATACTAGGGTTCCTTCTAATCCCTACCACAAAAATTACAAGACAGCGAATACCTCTCCTAAGATTTTGTCGGAGTTGTTACCTAGTCAATAAGGATTTCACTCTTAAGGAAGTAATTGAACTAAGGGCATCATAGATCCCTAAACGACTATATGAGGTGTCATATGCAAAAAATGACTCATATGTGATGAAGAAAATGACTCATATGTGGCAACATAACAAAGCCCCCTAAAGACCCACAAGTTGAAAGGTTTTCAACCTACCATGAGCCTATGGGCACATAGCAAAGAAGATATCAAAGGAGCACATGGATAAAAACAAAGAGAAACTCGAGAAGAAATTGGGCATTCTAGAGGAGACCAAGGAACAACGCATTATCACTCCGAGGAGGTCTAGATGCTTACATTTGACGACATCACAAACAAAATCTACACAATCCGAGGGAAGGCTCTAAACTAGCTAACAAAAAATCACCTACTACACCCCAATGGAAACCATTGACAAGGGAAACATCAAAAGCATCATTGCAAATGAGTGTAGGCAAGAAGATAAGAAAGAAAGAAAAAGGCCTTTCAAGAAGCGTCATTTGAGGAAGAGGCCAGCCTACTAGAGAAAACTTTTGCCGAGGCAAAACCAGACAAAAAGTTCAACTTTACAATGGCCTCTTGCACAATTAGGTTTTGGAGAAGACCCTTGATATTTACAAGGATATGGCAGCACCTAATAAGGTGATTGCAAAAACAAAACGTTGATACGGTCAAAATAATAGAACACAGAGAATGATTAGAAGATTCAATGTTAAACTAAGGAGCAAAAGTCTTCTTAAATAAGAGATTAAAAATATCTTTCCATAACAGATAAGATAGACAACTCAAAAAGAAAAGGATAAGAGCTTAACTGTAAAACAAAAAAGGGTGACTAAGAATAATCCTGATATCATAATTAACCATAATGAGCTAAATATAACAGTATTGTTTTAATACCCTCCCTCAACAACCAATCTACTAACTAAACAAGTTTGTCCTACAATTTTACAAATTTGAAAGGACTCAAGGACTTGTTAAGAATGTCTATAGTTTGATCCTCTATTGAAACATATTGCAACATCATCGATCCATCTTCTACAAGATGTACAAGTTGTTGAATAAACTGACAATGAAGCTCTACATGTCTTGTTCACTGATGGAAGATTGGCTTTATGCAAGCTTTAACACCCCTTAGTTGTCACCAAACATATGAAGACCCTACTTGAGATATTTTTGTGTCATAAAGCATCCTTCAAAGCCAAAGTGCCTCACATGCTACTTTGATAGTTCCTTGATACATAGCTTGTGTCGAGAAAAGAGTTATTGCCTGCTATTTCATACTGGTCCATGTGACTGCACCTGTACAAAGGCTGATAACATATCCAAAAGTAAACTTCTTGTCAATATTAATCTATGAACCCAAGCGACCTAGGACCATTTATGTTGCTATACTGAATGCCAAAGTTAAGTGTCCCTTTCACAAATCACAATACCCACTTCATTGCAAACCAATGTTATGCCTTTGAAGCTGTCATGAAATGAGAGATGTAACTCACAGCATAACTCAAATCAGGTCTTGTAGCTATAAGATAGATAAGGCTGCCCACTAGTTGTCTGCAAGCTGACTCATTCACCACCTTTGAGTCTGATTTAGCTGAAAGTTTCAACTCTTTCTCCATGAATGTTGATGAGATTTTGCAATTTGTCACTTTGAACTTGTCTAGCAGACTCCTGGCAAATTTAGATTGAAAAATGGAAATAACACCACATCTCTACCAAACTTCTAAACCTAAACAATAATGCAGAAGGCCTAAATTTGTCAGATCAAAAGCCTGACATAAATTGTGTTTCGTTGTTCAAGCAATTGTGCCTCACTACTTGTAATGATAATATCATCCACAAAAATGTCAAGAAGAAATGATACCACAATAGTCTGACTTTTTCAAATTGAAAACCTTTATACCTTGAGTCAGGTGGACTATTCTGCAGGTCTTCTTTTACATGATTGTAGTATTCATCCCCTTCTTTTAGTTGGATGGTCACGACTACGAACTGTTGTGACCATCCAAATACCAGCCCGAAATACCTATCCCTTTGGACACACTAATCAAATGTTAACAACTAGTTTTACCAACAACACTTCGTGGTTGTTCCTGCCCATGTTTCCTCTTCTCATAGACAAGGACCGTAAAGATGAATATTAGATGTGAATCAGAGATGGAAGTTCTTCTTGGGCTTCTGAAAGTGGGAAGGGTGAACCTGGCAAAGTGAGGGAAGTTTGCAAGGAAGTAAGTGGTAGCATGCAAGAGAGATCATTCAAAAGTCCATCAGTCAATATAGGTGGAGAGTTGTTTTTGGAAATCCAAATTGGTGACAAAGTGTATAAGACCGGCATGAGTACATACATCTGTCAAATACTTTTGAGTATTCAATCTTTCTGATAATTAAGGAAGAATGTCATATCTTCCAAATTATAAAGTATTTTTTTCTGGCTCTCATGTAGTGTTAGTGTACTCTGATCAACTGTGTGCTTGATGGTTGTTCACTCAATCCTCAACTAGTGCCATTATAAATCTCACTGACAATTTATTTTCCCACAGGAATGAGAGCGTGATGATCTCTAACTGTTCTTTACTTTAATTTTTCATTGCGGATCACCAAATAGCACCTATTCAGTGTAATTTGTATATATTAATTCATTTTGTACCCGCATAACAAAATCAGATGTTTGGACCATACCTGCAAGCCATACTTATTTAGATGCGGCAAGTTGAAGAACAAATGTCGAAAGGCCTTAGTCTTATGCAAGATCAAATCAATCAAAAGTATCTACAAAACAAAAGTATGGTCATTAGTTGAACATATATAAGAATGTTACAGAAAGAAGAACCAAGAAATGTAGGCTTGAAAATTTCAATCTTGATATAACCGTAAAACTTTGCAAATTTATTATCTTGAATTTCAAATTTAACCAACAATAAAATTCAAAATACTTTGAAAATTCAACTTTCATAACAGTAAGTTTAAGTGTAGTCTACTAACTCTATCGTATATGCAGATTGTATTTGGATGTTCACATTATTTGTTTTTCTGTTATAAGGGAGTTTACCTTTCTAATATGAAGATTGGTTTATCTTTAGATGCTGGTCTGCTTTGTGTTGGATGGAAAGGTGCTTTTTAAAAAGGTGGGGAATTTAATGAGAATTAAAAATTGATGGTCTTATTGGACCCATATGAAACTCATCTTTTGTACACCCTTTTGTTTCAATTTTGCATCAATCAATCCCTGGTCTTGTGTCAAACCAATCAATTGTGATCTCCAAAACCAGTTTCCTAGGTATCCCATCAAGGTCTGTAATTCAACTAACAAGTTTTTCAGGGTGAAGATTATCACGTCAAGATTGATAACAAGCAAGTGATTGATTGGAGAAAGTAATGATGAATATCATGGAGCCATTGAGGATCGGGGAATGATGGAATAGATCCAAGGAGGTATAACTATGAAATGGCTATGGCATGAAGGTTTTGAAGGGCAATGTCAACAGCAATGGCAAGTTCTGTCAAATCTCTTCCTAGATTTGATTATAAAGGCTGATGCAAATTTTCAATTGCCAAACCATTGGTAAACTCCATTCAAAAAGGCATAGGTGGCAAGACCATGGAATCCACACCAAAAGCATTCAAAGGGCTTTAATTCGAACATGTTGCAATTTTTGGTGGGTTGTCCCACCTAATTTCTCTGCCAGGTCATGAAAAAAGATGGCTCATACTTGAGTGAGATGTGCCAATATTTGTGGGAAAGCATTTGAGTCCCAAGGATAGCACACTTTTGAGGGGCTGAAACCAGAAAAGTTCATTCTGGAACAAGGAAACTCATAGACGTGTCTATTTGCACATTTTTTATAGCTTTTCATCCAAATATTCCTCCAGTACACTTTAAGTGGCTAAACCCTTAATGATTTTCTTCAAGCCTCAAACGTAAATTAAAGTCAATCATTTGGCACATGTTTTCGGATGTCAAACAATTTTTTCTCCACTTAGAAAGGCTGAAAACCAGCAAGTGTTTGAGTGATTCCTCCATGGCTTTAAAGAAAAAAGAAATAAGGATAAAACATGGGACAAATCACACAAGGCAAAACTCAAAAGCCTATATATGCATATTTGTAATATCTCCAAATGGGATACTTAAAAAACAATAAAATATGCAAACTAGGGTGCACGTCTGTTAACAAAAAAAAAAAATTCAACTAGGATATAAATCTGGAAACAAATTTTGTATCAGATTATTTTCATTACATTACAGATTTCAGAACAGATATAGAACCATAAACAAAAATTCCTGATTGTTATTATAATCAGAAGTGATTACAAAATAACCTAGATTTCAGAAACACGTCTGATTTGCTCTATTTCTTCTGAGATATAGACAGGGAAAATAGAGAGATTCAGGCATAAGAATACCTCAGATTTTATTTCTGCACTTCATCAAACCTTAGCTGTCCAAAATGGTTAACACTAGACTCCCAAAATTATTGTCAAACAGTTTGTTCTAGCTACTCCTTGCAGCAGTCCCTCAAAAAACTTAGTAATGGATGATCAGCAACAGTGAATGTCTCCAGATCTGAGCCTCCAGCACTGATGGTCAATTTGGCATCCAAACTTGATCAATACTTGCAGCCCAGGATTAACAATGTGTTTGGGTTTCACAAACTGGAGTTCTTCCACCAAAACACACTTCTCTGACTAGGGAGAGCCCTTGTGCCTCACCAAAATTACAGATACTTGAGGGTTTCAATCCTCGAGCCAAGATGTTGTAGCAATACTCAGTAAACTTCATCACATAATGAGCTCTAAATGAGCCCTTAGGGTGTTTTATAGCACCTTCTAAAAAGATGAATCAATCTCCACCCTTGATATTCCACTTCTTAATCCAACGCTCCAAATAAAAACCTAAAGTGTGCACCAATAAAATTCTTTGAAGGTGGGGGCCCACCTTGTTTTTTTGTCAAATGTTTTTATTAAGTCGCTTAAGTGCATAAACGAGCTGATAGCTTAAGTCCCTTGGCTATTCATCACTTAAGTTGCCTAAAAAGACGTACTTAAAATAACTTAAGTTCATTTATATGTTCACCTAAATTGCATCAAAAGACATGCACTCAACATAAGATTAGAATTTAGAACAAGCCAAGGACTTTCTTTCTTACAGAAGGATGCTCTACATCCTCTTCCTCTTGGGTTATCTAAAGAAAGGACAACCAATTGTTGTTAATTGTCTTGCTTTGAGCTGGGGACGTTACAATATTATATAATATACACTATTCCAACTCAAGACTGTTTGTATCTGGTATTCATAGCAGAAAGAGGATGAATTATTCCGATTTATGCAGGCATTTCAGGTGGTTTTCAGAACTATTTTGGAAGGTTTTTATGGGAGGAGTCTTCAGCAGCACCTTTCTTCGTATTTTTATCCTTGTCTGTGACCTGCTGTAACTCATTCTCACGTCAGATTTTTCATTTTTTCTCTCAAGTAATATTTTTTATTCCACAAGGATAGCTATTCAGATTGTGTATTTCAGAACACTAATATGGTGAGGAGGAGATATGTATCAGCAAAAGTTGCATGAGCTAACTTATTTGGTCACATGATTAGAGATCCCCTGATGAAGAACATGTGTAACATGTCAAAGGAAGCCTTTCTAGTGCTTCTAAGATTGAGCATTTCAAATTCAAAGTGTTTGGCTTATTATCATTTTGCAAAAGCAATGGTTTTGCCATGCCAATCAGAGTTTCATATCTTCCAAATAGATGAAGGCTTTCATGCTCTTCAAAAGATCCAGACTCCAGAGGATTCACAAGTTTCAATGCAAAAAGTGTTTCAGAATCTCAAAGGTCACCCATATGCAAGATATTATTTTAAGTAGTCACCTTATGTGGCAGCTGTCACTCTCAGGATTCAACTCCAAGTAGTGCACAAGAACCTATTTAGGCCTTTTCTAATTGAATAATTGTGTAATGTCCCCACTTTAGCAATTGTGCAGTTGTGCAACCGATAACCTTTTCTTTAATTTTATTTTATTTTATTTATCCCACATTGCTTGTGTAAAGTGGTCAACCCTCTGAAGTAGGAATAAAAGAAGAGATTGTAGCTATTGTTAGGCACGGTGGAATATGAGAAGAACATGGATGTGTGAGTTACAAATCTGTTCTTGGCATTAGAGGACGTCTATTCTCTCTTGTGACATTCTAGACGTCATTCCCTTGGGGTTTGGCCTTTGGAATTCATTGCTATCAACTTCATTAACAAGCAACTTGGGCTTATTTCCAGCTACAGGCGGATTGGGTGTTTGCTCAAACCATTCTCATTCCTTGTCCGATACTTATGTCATTGTGGAGGAATGTTTTAATGAGGGTCTTGGACTGATTGAAGGCAGTTTTTACTGTACCAGCACTGTAGCATGGCACTATTCATATTACTGTAGCAGCAAGTTGGGAAATCATGACTACAATAACATGTTATAATGCTGGAGTAATTAGTGAGTTGGAAAGTTTGCTATGTATTTAATTTTATTAGCTCGAAAACTAATATTATTTCAATAGTAGTTCAATCTTCAGTTTTGCATAAATTCCTTCTTGTTCATGTTATGTGGCTTTCAAATCTATGCAAAGACATTAAAATCTTTATCAGCAGTTGGTTCAGTCCTTGGGCATTTCCAGGGTGCCCATTACAGTGGTATCAAAGCTATAAGTCCTATCGTCCTGTGGAGGTCTTATAGGGAATTTGGAACAGACGGATAGAGGGAAAAGTGTTTGACAAAATGTTAAAACACTAAAACTAGAAATTAAAAAGGCTAAGTATTTATGTTTGAGCATGTGACAAGGGCTTTATAATTTCCGCAATACCAGAGCAAGACAAAGTAGGAGTTCAGACTTGCAGAGCGAATAGTGTAGTTCATCCGTGCAAAGGGACATATGATCCAATCATACAAACACAGAGGAGATATTCTTTGAACAAGACAGCAGTATGAATGACCGAGATGATAGGAATATAGGATTAGGTGGAGGCAGGAATACTGGTCCAAATCAGGAGGATGTAATGTTCAGATGGTTACTGGGTACCTTAGAGGAGGGGCAACGTATGCAACAGGAGCAGAATAAGCAAATGGATATGATGTTGCAGCTTATGGCTAGATAGATGGGCATCAATATTAATCCAACCAATGTCAACAATGGAAACAATAACAATCGGGGAAACAACAACAATAGGGGCAATAATAATGGAGGCCGAGGCAGCAACAACAGTCCTGAGAATAACATTAATGGTAATAATGGACATAGCAACAACGGGAATGAGGCTGATAACTTTAGACATGTTGCACACCCAGCTTGAACAGCGAGCTCGAGACCTCGTCTACCCACCTTCCCACCTAGAGATCCAGTTCAACCAGTGAATGAACCACAAATTACAGAGTTACAGGATTAGTTCAAGAGGGGCTGGGAGGCTAGTGGACCGAAGTTTCAGGCAGATATTTTCCTCAAAGATTATATGGACTTGAGACACATGCCCAAATCAGGAGGGAGAAATCAAAACTTTGAGCTAAGAAAGAAAGTTGGGAAACTTTCTTTACCTTATTATGATGCTTCAGGGAAGATGACTGCACGAGCTTGGGTTCAAAAGGTAGATACATACTTCCAACTGAATCCTATGACTGAGGAGGAGGCTATCAAGTATGCAGCTATTCATTTGTATGGTCCAGCACATGAGTGCTGGCACCATAGCATGGTAACCCTGGGACATAATCAGATCACATCTTACGAGGAGTTCACTGAGAGACTCATAGAGAGATTTAATACCAAAGATCCCGAGTTAAAATTTAAGGAGTTGGCACAACTCAAGCAATGGGGATCAATTGAGATGTATATCAGTGAATTTCAGCGGTTAGTTGTGTTTGTACAGATATTTCAGAGAGGAGGTTAGTAGTGTTGTTTATGGATGGACTTTCAAATCCCTTGACGGGTTGGGTCAAGGGGCATGACCTAGCTACATTACAGGAGGCAACTAAGAAGGCTCGTGACTTAGCACCTTCTTCTTAGGAGCAGATTTCAGCATAGCGATTCATATATGAAAAAGGACAAGGAGAAGGACAAAAAATCTTTTCACAAGGATGCTCAGCCAAAAAAGGATAATAAGTTGGATAATGACACCCTGAATGAGTTGAGGAAGAAGAAGCTATATTTTCATTGCAGAGAGCCTTGGGACTTATCTCATAAGTGTACTCTCAAGGCTAAGGCAAATCAAATGGAGTATTTCTCAGCAGAGGAGTCATAATCAGAGAGGGAGGATCAGCACTCTGATTCAGACGAGGATAGCACTACAGAGGAGAGCAACATTCCTGAGGATGAGAAGTCATTGGCATGAATAACGGGAGCTCAAAAGGCGATCACATTTAAGGTTAGGGGTACTATCCAGGGGCAGAAAGTGATCTCACTTGTTATCACTGGGGCTACACATAATTTCATAGATGCACAATTGGTAGCCAAGAGAGGTTTACAGACCGAGGAGCACGCCGGATTTAGAGTCATGGTAGCTAATGGTGACAAATTATTATGCACTCAAAAGAGACCTAATCTTCACATCAAGTTTGGAGATGGCTATGAGTTGGAGGATGAGTTATATGTAGTAGACATGGGAGACTATGATGTCATCCTCGGCATGACATGGATGGCCTCGCTAGTCGAGTTCACACACTCAACCTAGCAAAATTGGAGATGAGGTTTCAGCATGAGGGCAGAACTATTGTACTTATAGGACTTTCAGATGGGAGTTGCAGAGTAATCTCCTTGAGGAGGATGCAGAAACTATTTCAGCATGATGATGTAGAGTTGGCAACAAAACGTTTTACTATGCCAACCTCATAGGAACCACAGGTGAAGAGTCATCCAATAGATATCCAAGAGATACTTGATAGGCATGCTAAAGTTTTTGGTAAGATTCTGCATGGGGTTCGTTCTGGCAGAGGGATGCAACATGTTATTGAACTCGAGGAGGGAGCCTCCAGTTATGATTACTCCCTATCATCATCCTAAGAAACACAAGGATGAGATAGAAAAGGCGATTAAGGATTTGTTGGAGATGGGGCATATTAGGCCTAGTAAGAGCCCCTTTGCTTCAGCAGTAGTGTTGGTAAAGAAGAAGGATGGGACGATGCGCATGTGCATCAATTACAAGGCATTAAATAAGAAGACCATTAAGAACAAATATCCCATCCCATAGATAGATGAGCTGATTAATGAACTGCATGGTGCATGCTTTTTTACAAAGATTGATTTACAATCAGAGTATCATCAGATCAAGATAAGGGAGGAGGACATTGAGAAGACAACTTTTCGATGTCACTATGGCCACTTCGAGTTTTTGGTTATGGTATTTGGGCTAACCAATGCCCCTGCTACATTCCAGAGTTGCATGAATCAGGTATTCAAGGAGCAGCTTAGGAGATTTGTCCTGATTTTCTTTGATGACATTTTAGTCTTCAATAAGACTTGGGAGGAGCATTTACAGCATCTTGAGATGGTGTTGTCCATTTTTGGAGAAAGAGTCACTATATGCCAAGGAATCTAAGTGTGAGTTTGGGTTAACTGAGCTATTATACCTTGGGCATATCATCAGCACAGATAGAGTTCGGATAGATCTCGAAAAGGTTAGAGCTATTATTGATTGGCCTACTCCTACGAACCTCACACAACTTAAGGGGTTCTTTGGTCTTTGCGGATTTTATAGGAGATTTGTTAAGGGATTTTCACAAACCGTTGCACCCTTGACAGACCTTAACAAGAAAGGAGCCTTCGTATGGACAGGGGAAGCTCAGAGATGCTTCGACCATTCCAAGAAAGTGATGTCATCATGTTCAATATTAGCTCTACCGGACTTCACGAAACCATTTGAGCTTCATTGTGATGCATCAGGTGATGGGAATGGGGCAGTTTTGATGTAGGAGAAGCATCCCATTGCTTTTGAGAGTAGGAAGCTCCGTGGAGTGGAAAGGAGCTATTCCATCTACAATCAGGAGATGTTGGCTATTATGCATGCATTGGCCAAGTTCCGGTCCTACCTAGTTGGGAGGAAGTTTGTTATCAAGACTGATCACAACAACATCAAATACTTCATGAGTCAACGTGATTTGAATGATAGACAACAAAAGTGGATTAAGAAGTTGCAAGCTTATGACTTTGACATTGAGTTTGTCAAAGGTAAGAAAAATGTGGTGGCAGATGCTTTATCCAGGTGACCTCATATTTGTGCTCTAGCTGAGATTACAAGAAATTGGAGAAATAAGATTATGGCAGAGTATGCAAGGGATACTTGGGCTTCTGGAGTGATTGCAAGCACCATATAGGATGATCGTTATATGGTGATCGACAGATTGATCAAGTTCCAGGGTAGGATATATTTGATTCCTTCATCATAGTTTAGGGAGGTAATACTGAAGGCATTTCATGATGCACCTACAGCTGGACATCCAGGGGTCTTTAAGACCTGCAGGCAGATCCATGAGCGGTTCACATGGAAAGGGCTCAAGGATGATGTTCAGAAGCATGTCAGGGAGTGTGTAGTTTGTCAGCAAAATAAGGGAGAGCACACATATCCTGCAAAGTTGTTACAGCCTTCACCATTTTGGATAGGAAATGGGAAAGTATTTCTATGGACTTCATCACCGGGTTGCCACGAGTATAGGGGAGAGATTGCATCTATATGGTAGTTAATTGGTTAAGGAAGTTTGCTCACTTCTTTGCTATTCCATCCACCTACATAGCAGCACAGGTGGTCGATCTTTTCTTTAAAGAGATATTCAAGTTACATGAACTACTTAGTTTCATTGTCAGAGATCAGGATAGTAAATTTATGAGTGGTTTTTAGCAAGAATTGTTTAGGTTGTGTGGCACAGATCTTACACCTAGCACTAGTTATCATCCACAGACAGATGGGCAAAAAAAGATTGTGAATAAATGGGTGGAAGGATATCTGAGGAACTACGTGACTGCAAAACAGAGAGCTTAGGTCAAATGGCTACATATGGGAGAGTATTGTTATAGCACCACTTATCATATGTCCATCAAGATGACTCCATTCATGGCACTGTATGGTTATGAAGCACCTAGCTTCCTAGATTTGGTTTTGGGAGATAGTAGAGTGCCCAGAGCAAAAGACTTCTTGCAGGATAGAATATTTTGAGGGTGCTCAAGGAGAATATACAGCAAGCCCAAAATCAACAGAAATTGTATGTTGAACAGCACCGGATAGAGCACAGCTTTGAGGTTGGCGATATGGTTTACTTGAGGTTACAACCATACAGACAGTCATCACTCAAGAAGAGCGGAGCAGAGAAGTTGAAGCCTAGGCTTTATGGCCCCTACAAAGTGATTCGCAAGGTGGGCGAGGTTGCCTATGAGATTGAGCTTCCGGAGGGCAATCAGATGCATAATGTGTTTCATATGTCGAGGTTCAAGAAAGCCATTGGTCAGAGAGTTGTGCCTTCTGTAGATTTGCCACCATTAGATGAGGAGGGGAAGCTCGTATATTTCCTAAGGCTATTCTAGATACCAGGGAAAGAACTATGTGGAACAACGTGATTAAAGAATATTTAGTCAGATGGAGAGACCTGTCAGAGGAAGATACTACTTGGGAGAGTGAGCAGGTGTTACAACAAACAAGACTAAGATTGCTTGAGGACAAGCAATTTCAAGGGGGACAGACTGTAATGTCCCCACTTTAGTAGTTGTCCAGTTGTGCGACCATTAGCCTTTTCTTTTATTTTATTTTATTTTATTTATCCCACATTGCTTGTGTAAAGTGATTGACCCTATGAAGTGGGAATAAAAGGAGAGCTTGTAGCTATTGTTAGGCTCGGTGGAATATGAGAAGAACATGGATGTGTGAGTTACAGATCTGTTCTTGGCATTAGAAGACGTTTATCCTCTCTTGTGACATTCTAGAGGTCATTCCCTTTGGGTTTGGCCTTTGGAATTCATTGCTATCAACTTCATTAGCAGGCAGCTTGGGCGCATTTTCAGCTACAGGAAAATTGGGTGTAATTAATGAGTTGAAGAGTTTGTTATGTATTTGATTTTATGATGCTGGAGTAATTATTGAGTTTGCTTTGTATTTAATTTTATTAGTTTGAAAACTAGTATTATTTCAGCAGTAGTTCAATCTTCAGTTTGCATAGATTCCTTCTTGTTCATGTTATGTGGTTTCAAAATCTATGGAAAAAACATTAAAATATTTATCAATGGTTGGTTCAGTCCTTGGGCATTTCCAAAGTACCCATTACAAATTGTTTGAGTCTTTAGAACTAGTTCTCTATAAAGAAAGCTTTCCATTGTTCATACAACATGTGAGCAAGTTTACTTTAAAGCAGTTCTTTTTGTGATATCATAATCTTGAATCCTTATAAGCTCTTCAATGTACCATATAAATAAGTTCTTTGGGCACATAATCTCTTAATGGTAGTTTGAACCTAAGTTTGTGTTGGTGAAACTGTTATTCAGCTGAAGTGATTGTCAGACTTATTATTACAAAGTAATTGGTAAATATTTGCTTGTTATTAACAGAGACGGAGAGGTCTATATATACAAAAGAATAGAACAATGTTTCCTTAGGAAACGATCGTAAAGAATAGAAACATTCTATTTTAGCTAAAAGAAAGCTAAAAAAGTTAACAGATAACTACAACTAACTAAAAATTAAAAACATTCTAATATTTACAATAGATTACAAATAGATTACCATTAACTAATAATAGACATTTATCTATTGTCATAATGCCCTCCCTTATTGGTTAATCTATCCACAACACCAAGTTGTCCTCTGAATTTGACAAATTTATCAGGACCAAGAGGCTTGGTGAGAATGTTTGTAGTCCGATCTGTGGTAGGACCATACTACAAATCTATTGTCCCGTCTTCAACCAATTGTCGTATGTAGTGACAGTGAACATCCACATGCTTGGTTTGTTCATGGAAGACTAGATTTCGGACTAACCTGATAACACCTTTGTTATCAACAAACAGATTAGTCAAGACTGCTAGTGACATCTGTATATCCCTAAGCATCCGATGAAGCCAAACAGCTTCACATCCTGCCTTAACAGTCCCTCTATAGAGGAGAGAGGAATTGCATGTTGCTTCTTACCCTTCCATGTGAGGGCACTGGATCCCACACTGAACACATATCCAGAAGTTGACTTTTTATCATCAATAGAGCTTGCCCAATCTAAATTTGTGAACCCACTAAGTCTAGGATTAGAACTTCAAGAGTAAACAAGTCCATAATCTGAAGTGACCTTCACATAACGAAGCACACGCTTTGCAGTCATCCAATGATCAACCTTGGGAGCTGTCATAAAGCATGAGATGTAGCTGACTGCGAAGCTAATGTCAAGCCTAGTAGCAGAGAGGTAGATGAGGTTGCCTACTAGTTCCCTGTGTGTAGTATCATTAACGAGAGGAAAATCAGACTTGTTTGGTAACTTGAGGCTTTTCTCCATGGGTGTAGATGCAGGCTTGCAATCTTGCATATGGAATTTGTCTAACAGAGCCCTGGCATATTTGGACTACGAGATGAATATACCAGAAGACTGTTGCCAAACCTCAACACCTAGGCAATAATGCATGAGCCCAAGGTCAGTCATATCAAAAGACTGGCATAAATTTTGTTTGATTCCCTGAATCAAAGATGTCAAACTACCAGTGATGATCAAATATCCACATAAATAACCAGAAGGATGATGTCACTATCAGTAGTCTTGATGTACAAATTTGAGTCTGAAAAACTCCTCTTAAAGCCTTGATCACTGAGATACTTATCAATTTTTATGTACCATGCCCGAGGGGCCTACTTCAAGCCATAAAGAGCTTTCACCAATTTGAGAACTTGAAGGTCTTTACCAACAACCTTGAAACCAAAAGGCTGAATCACGTAGACCTCTTCATGGAGATCACCATTCAGAAAAGCACTCTTGACGTCCATCTGATGGACCTTCCAGCGAAACTATGCTGCCATGGCTAAGACTAATCTGATGGTGCTCATCTTTGCAGTAGGAGAAAAGGTCTCCTCATGATCAATGCCCTGACACTGAGAAAAGTCCTTCAAAACAAAACAAGCTTTGTACTTATCCAAAATAACATCAAGTTTGTATTTGATTTTGTAAACCCATTTGCAGCTAATGGTTTTCTTCCCTCATGGAAGAGCATAAAGGACCCAAGTGTTATTCTTCAGCAAGCTCTAGTGTTCAGATGTCATGCCCTATTCCCACTCTAGAATTCCTTTAGCCTCGTATTATGTTTGAAGTTCAAACATACTATGAATGTTGGCCATGAGAGCAAAGTTAACAAACTAGTCCGTTGGATCAGGAATAGAAAAAACAGGCATGAATGGTCCTAATTGCCCATCAAAGATTACATCATGACTGTACGGGAGACGAGATGTCTCAGTGTCAATCAAGCGATAGGCTTTGTGAAGACTACTGTATCCAGAAAGCATGAGTTTTTGATTCTTGGCATTCAACATGGTGTGTGACACATCAAGGATCCAAACAAAAGCAAGGGGGCCAAAAACCTTCAAGCGACTGATTCTAGGCTTGCGACTTGACCAAGCCTCTTCTAGAATTTTACCTTTGACCGCCACTGTGTGTGACCGGTTCAACAGATAAACTGTAGTGTTGACTGCTTCTGCCCAAAACCTCTTCTATACATGTCAATGTTCAAACATGGATTGAGACATCTCAGTGATTGTTTTGTTCCGACATTCAACTACATTGTTATGTTGTGGTGTGTGGAGTGTGGTTAACTGGCGTTTGATGCCATGAGTATCCAAGAAGCTAGAGAATTCATTAGAACAAAATTCCCCCCCTTCCATTGTCTAATCTAAGAGTAATAATAGATTTCCCAGGCTCTTTTTCAACTTAAGGTCTAAACTTTTGAAATACAAGAAATGCATCTGATTTCTTTTTAAGAAAATACAGCCACATTTTTCTACTGAAATTGTCAACAAACAATAGAAAATAGCTAGACCCAAGAACAGAAAGAGTGGCCATAGGGCCACAGATATCGACATGAACAAGCTGATGTAGAAACTGGCCATGAATCGCCACTGGTGAAAGAGGTGTGATGTTGCTTCCCAGCCTGGCATTCATCACAAACCCCAAGCTGTTGAGTTTGAATCTCTAGTAAATTGAGGACAAGCTCTTCCCGAGCAAGCTGAGAGAGATAATGCACATTTAAGTGCCCATACAGTTGATGCCAAAGTGTGTTAACATAAGACAGCCGAGCAGCCATAGCTAAGTCCCGAGAATCACCAGAATCCATAAGTTGAAAAAGACCATGATCCTCAAGACCCACTGCAACAATTGACTATGTCGCCCTATCAGTGATGGTACACTAATGTGAACTGAAGGTGACATCCAAGAGTGGAGAATGTCATAGTAACTAACTGATTGAGAGTAGATTTAGTTCCATCCCTAGAACATAGTACACATCAGGGAAAATAAGATTCCTCCCAGCTGATTGAATTTGAATGTTGCCTTTGTGAACAACGGTGTACTCTTCTCCAACACCAAAAATAACAGAACTTGAATAAGGCTAGTAGTTAGTAAACCAATCTCTGCAGTGGGTGAAATGACGAGAGGCACTTGAATCAATGTACCAAGCAGACGACTTTACATGATCTGCTGATCTTTTAGCCATAAAGGCGTAGAAGGCAAATTTCGTATGCTCAGTGACCTCTGCATTGTTCGCTTTGAGTTATGAACCTAATTGCTTAGATTGGACAGCTAAGCATTTCTGACATTCAACCTTCATGTGACCAAACTTGTGGCATTAGTTGCATTGAATGTTCTTCTTCCGAGAGTCGTCTAAAGCTGGAGCAGAAGACTTCTTTTGAGACAACTATTGAAACTTGCCTTTATCCTTCTGAAAAGATTTAATAGCAAAGGCTTGCTCTATGGAGGTGGAGCTGGAGCTTCTACAGAACTGTTGTTTCCACCAATCTTGCTGAAGCATAAGTGTGTAGAGATCAGTAAACTTCAGATCAACACCAGAAGACGTGATGTTGAGAGTCTGAATAAAATGCTCGTAGGACTTTGGTAAACTCCGAAGAATGATAACCACAATGTCCTCTTCCTCCATCTGGCAACAAATGGCAAGCAACTAATCATGGATTTCCTGAATCCTATTCAGGTGAGCCTAGAGCGAGGTTTGTTCATTCATGATAATAGAAAACAAAGTGTTCTTCAAGAAGAAAGCTTTGTTTTTGTCAAAAGTCCCATGAAGACCTTTGAGATGTGCCCATATATCAGGAACTGTCTTGCCGAAAGGAATCTAAGAGAGTTGATCATTAGCTACGAATAATTTGGGAAGCATCACCGCCTCTCTATCATTTAGATCCCATGTATCCTGATCAATACCAAGAGCAATCAGACGCTTCAAACACCCAGAACAATTTGATTAGTATTCAGGTATTCAAAAATTGCTATGCTCCGCTGCTTCCAAGTGCCATAATTTTGACCATTGAATTTTGAGTTGTTCTCAAGCAGAATGCTTGTTAGAGATGCCACAATACATTTTTCAATGAAAAACATGAAAATCTATGAAGGCACGTTCTTCAAGGCAAAAAATGGAAGACTTAGAAAATTTGAAGGATGACACAGAAGAGAGCTCGGAAAACCCAAAAAGAATATGTTGTCAGATTTTGGATTCGTTGTCTTGAAAGTTGAGGCACAAAAATAGAGGCACTCAAAAAAAGGACGATAACCCAGTTGAGTTCTCGAAAAACCCACCAAGAATCTTAAATCAAAAAAAAATCGCGCTCAAAAATTAGGGTTTCAAAGAAAACCCTAGTCAGCAGCCATGAAAGGTCAAAGTTGCAATAAATTGTTCAATCTTTGTCATAGAGAGGGTCTCTTAGGTAGAGATAGCACTAGAGGTTGAAGATTGAACATCAGAAACGAAGTAATTTTGCATTCGCAAGCGTTTGAATGAGGGAAGGAACAACTGCAAACAAAAATGATGTTCGACCATGTGCTTGGTGTGCGTTTTGCAAAGAAAATTGCAAGTTTTTCTTGAAAAACCCTAGACACAATGTTCAACTCGCAAAGTGTAGAAGATCTGACAGAAAAAACGCAATTTGCAGATAACAAAGAAACCCTAGCCGAGCAATATATCAAACGCGATTTGGAGCAGAAAAATAGTCGCATTTTTCTAGTTTAGAAAATTGAATTTTCAGATGGAAAATACTTATACGAACTAGGGCTGTTTGAAGCAAAAAATGATGGAAAATAATTACGATAATAAGAATCTGATCATTTTGACAAAGAAATTCTGATTTTCGAAAAGATTTGATGCATTGGCTCTAATACCATATTACAAAGTACTTGATAAATATTTGCTTGTTATTAAAAGACTGAGAGGTCTATACATACAAAAGAATAAAACGATGTTTCCTTAGGAAACGATTGTAAAGAATAGAAACATTCTATTCTACCTAAAAGAAAGCTAAAAAAGTTAACAGATAACTACAGCTAACTAAATATTAGAAACATTCTAATATTTACAATAGATTACAAATAGATTACCATTAACTAATAATAGACATTTATCTATTATCGTAATACTTATGCTTGTGATTTCATCAAGTAAATGGAGAGGATTGGTGAGATGTATATCTAAATATTAGTTTTGAATGCAATTTAGTTGTTCACATCATAAAACTGTGTGATGTTCTATTTGTTTAATCTGCTCCTGTTAGTGTGCATCTGTTGGTCTCTGCTTTAACCAGTAGAAAGGTTCATCTTTCAATTTATTTGCTTTGGTTGCAAGTCTTAAATATCAATAACCTCACTTGTGAGATAAGTACCTTCAAGTCTTGTGCTCATCCTCCGAAATCAAAAAGACAGGTCTGACTTATTTTTCAGTCATTAGCTTTCATGCAAATCCCAGATGGTAATCTTGTAAAATGTGCAGAACTTTAAAGTTGTCCAAAATGTGGAGTTTAAGAAGTCTGATATCATGAAGCGTCCCTACTAATTGAAGAAAGGTTTTAGCTTGTGTGTTGTTGCATTTGTGTTTCCTCACAAAAGACAAATTAAAACGCTAACAAGCATACCCTCCAATACAAATCTGTGACACTACAAAATTGACGCTTGATTCACTCCTGCACTCAGATGCTACATCAGATTCTCATGGACTGTTTTGATCTCAATAAAAGCATTTTAATTCATTTCAAATAAAGCAAATCAACAAGAAATTGCTCAAAATACACCCGAATTAACTTAGACCTTGTACGAGAGTAGCCAATAACACCAAGGTGACGTGTGACAATTAGAGGGAACTCGTGTTTAAAAATCTTAAGAAAATGTTTTTATAATCTCCCACAGGTGTGACCCCATGAGGAAACTGCTCAATTAACAACTACAGTGATGCAGAGTAACTGAAAATGGTTCAGGTCTCGCTGCTCACAATACATACGCCCACGTAGGTTTTCAATGGAAGAAGCAAATCGGTAAATTCTTTATAACAACCACTAGCAGGAAATGATTCAAGTCTCACAGCTCACGCCGAATATACTCAGATGGAATTGCAATGGTGGACACAAATGGATGAAGTCTAAATAATAATCACTTGCAGCAAGCAAATAGAATTTCATTTTTAGAAGGCGCGATTAATGCATTCAAGACCTAAAAATTCGTATCCAAATGGATTTCCTTAAAAAGTCATAAGAAACCAAAAAGCTGTGCATACCATCATCTCACATTCAATGTACTCGTCTGCTACTGCCTTGCATTTTGCCTGCGGGAATAAGCATACTAGAACTTTAGACAAGTGAAACTTACATTACCGAGTATATAATTCAAAATCATATAACATGAACATTTTTACTTACACATTTGCTGAGCCTGATGTTACCAGCGGAGTACTGAATGAAGAGGGTATTCACTGGCGAGCCACAGTTGATACAGAGAAAACCCATCCTAACATAGCCACAGACCATTAAAGGAAGAGGCCAGTGTTATATGTATGGTGGTTTGAAATGAGCCAACATACAGTCGCAGCCTAGCTAGAGCTTGGGTGGAATCCTATATCACTATATAAGAGCCCTCCGATTTAGCGGAAGGGCTTATGCAGCCAACTAAAAAGCAATTCATACAGAGAAAATGGATATAAGTACATATTTTACCTATTAGCTCTCCTAATTTTCATTTTCAGAATCATAGCTAAAAAGCAATTCATACAGAGAAAATTTAAGAAAATCATTCTTTCTTTTCAAGTTTCTTTTGGTCATTTCCAACACACTGTTTTAAGTATAGTTGAATTTTGATGATAGTTTGTCCATAATTGAGCACTTCCAAACTTTTGGCTCAATCCCAAGATTCTTTTGGCCTTTCCCATAATAATAATTTTAACTCTCAGTAAAAGTCCTTATGTTCACTTTTTGTGGATGATAAAAAAACAAAATTGAATTGATTAATATAATTATTATTATTAGTGTGGCATCTTCTATTGAAAAAATACTTGTAGAACTTATCCATGACAAAAGTTTATTATTTTGTTACAACAAGTCTTCTTTCTTCTTTACAATGTCATTGGAAAAAAAAGCCTTAGATCATCTACCTTCTTTCATTTGCTTTTATATGACTTATGAAATGCATTATAGCAATTGCTTCAAAAGGAGAGTCCTAGTCTCACTCGACATGATACAATAAGGAACTTCACATTTAATTTTCAACTTGTTTGCGATCAATAGTTTTTTGGTTTTTTTTTTGTTTGTTTTTTTCAACTTTCTTTTACTGTGAATTTGAGGTATTGTTGGTACACAATTCACACCCTGTACAACCAAAAATCACTAAAAGACCAAAAAGAGAGGTATTGTTGGTACACAATTCACATCCATAATGTACAACCAAAAAGAGCTTGGAGTTTCAAGTTCATAGAATTTAAGCTCAAATTAATATGTGTGTGTGTACATATATGTGTGTGTGTGTGTGTGTGTGTGTGTGTATGTGTGTATTTGTAATCTTATATTTTCTTATATGTTAATTTACATTAAATATATTAGTAATCTAGAGATATTAATTTATAAAGATATATATTCTTTATGTTGAATTAAACATTATGGTTACATTTGTATGATGTTATTTTTTAATTAAAAATACCATATTCCTAAAGTGGATAATTCTTAAAATGGTTCGTAGTGGAGAATTTCTACTATAACATAATTTAATGTGGAAAAAGGAATTATGTAAAATAGAAAAATTAGAATCACAGTCAACTGAGATTGGACCTAGTTATGGTCTAAAATCCCTAAAATCATAAACCTCCAAGTTTGGTATTTTGTTTAGGAAGTTTTAAACCCTATATATTCTAGTTTTTATTGATTTGATCTAGTCAATTGTTGGGTTTTAAGTTATATATTTATATTTTTTATGATGTGCTTCATTGGGGCCTCTTCCTATTCACCTACATGTTTGATTCATAATATTCCCTAAGTTCAACCAAGATTAATATTTTCTAAGTCCAAGCATTTTTTTTTATTAAATAAGATCAATTATCGATCTTCTTTGATGCTCTAAACACTTGTCAAAATATCAATTCTCTAGTGCAATGTGACTTGCTAGATTGAAGAGGGGTATATATTGGTATCTTCTTTGTTACACTTGAATGAGATAAACAGACAATGTTCTTTTATGTCCTAAAACTTTTTCAAATATGTTACACCTCCAACGCAATGTGAGCCATTATATCAAAATGGGGTCATTGTCAACTAAGATGTGTCATAGTGCTTTGTCTTGTTCCTATCGGATTGTGTCCCTACATCATGAGAGATGTCAAATCCTAGTCATGTCCCAAGTGTCATAATGTTGTGTCACATATCTAAGCACAACCCACTTTCTAAAAATTAATTCGAATGTAGTTTTGAAAAAGCAACATCAATTAATTTAAAATTCATATCATTTAGTCTACACTATCTAATTATGTGTGATTGTATACTATTAATGGATCACATACAAACTATGGAAATAGCTAGTTGTAGACAATGCTCATGCATTAAATGCAGTAATGGTGAAGTGACTAAAGTAGTCAATTTTTAACTAGTTTAAACAATTAAAATGCACATGTAGGATTGATTCCTTTACCATAATTGTATAAATTTGACATTTCTTTATTTTGAGCTCTCAAGAAAGTCATAGGGAAAAACAAGGTTTTGGAGAAAAATGGAAGGATGTACATTATGAACAATAAGCTTGGAATTTGGGATTCTCAATTGTTATGTTCATAAATGTATGCTACTCTAAGTCATATGTAGTAACAAGGATTGAATTGTGTTCAATGTTAGTTATATAAAAATCTATCTTACAAAGTTGTAAACACTAGCCTGTGAATAAAATAACTACAAAGATCAATAAGAAATTTCCTTGTAATGTTTATGAAGACCTAATCAAATAATTAGATGGAAAGGAGTTATGTCGTCAATTCACGGTCCTAAAGGTATAAATAACTAATTATTAGATAACTAATTTGGGGTTAGGTATGCCAAAGTGCTAGAAATTGGGTGGAAAATATTTGAATAGTTCTATAAGAGTTGGGAGAAAAGTAATCAATGAGGAATGGATGGAAGCTTTGTGTAGAAAATTTTGTACTCCTTTATATTTTTATTCATTCTGATTTTATCAAGAAAATATTGTAGAGATATGATTGCAAGGGAATAATTTTGACAATAGGTGGTCATAAAATTATTTATATTGTTTTACCAAAAATGGAGAAAATAAAAATAGTAGAGCATAGTAGTACACAAAACAAATTATTTAGTGAAAATGATTCTCATAGGTTTTTAATAATACCTATATTTTCCATGCAAGTAAATCAAATCCTTCTTGGCCAAAAATGTGTGGAAAGGAAATTAGGGTAACCTTCCTTAGCAAAGCATTTAGCAAACTTGGAAACAAAAGTAGAAACTAGAGCCTTCTAGTTGTAAAATATTATCAAAAAATAACTCATTCTATGATGAATCTATAAAACCTAGGTATGGGAGGAATCAGGAGCAAGGTTGTTGGTGTAAATAAGTATTTACTATTTACACTTACTTAAGTTTACTTAGGTTAATGCATTATTTTATTATTTTATTTTGTGGGACACTTAGGAGTTTGCACACCTTTTTGAGTTGTCATGTTGACAACATAGAAGTACACAACTCTAATTCAGCACATGGTGTCTACAACACTGGAGTTTGCATCATTCATTGAGTTGTCATGTTGACAACACAGTTATTCACACTCCTAATTTAGCACATGTTTTTGTGCTACACCATTGTAGGCTTATCCTCTCATCATCACACTTACTTTCGTGCTTAATGGAGGATAACCCATATATGGTGGACATGTGCCTGGTTGTATGACTTATCATGTTACTAACTTCTATGCATTTTAGAAGCTCTCTAGAGGCCTTTATATACAGGCACTCCTAGTGTATTTTAATATGGCTAATTGAATGAATATATTGTCATTCTGATCATACTCTCTCTTTGGTCTACTGTTGTGCTTGTGTTTGAGTTCCTTGGTCTTGGGTGAATTCTGGCCTAAGCCAAATTCTTACATGGTATCAGAGCTCGGGGAGATTCTCTTAGCAAGCCTTTTATTTTCTTACCTGCGGGTGCTTCAATTTAAATAGTTCAGTCTATGCTTTTCCATTGAATGTGGGACTAATCCACAAGCGCCAGCAACTGCAAACTCGAATTTCAATAGCATCTTACTAATATTTTGGTCGCGCAAAACAAAATCTAGCATCACCCTTCATTCGTCCCCGCCCATGCCATGCGGACTACTCCGCCCACTCTCTAATTGACACGCAACATCCATTATACCTACCACACGAAATTACAATCAGCAATGACTGTGTATCACAATGCAGCCTAGTCAACATTGACAGCATAGGACAACTCATTGCTCACACGTCAGCTCCTGTCACCACATGGACAAGTTCCCACGTTAGACTCTGCCAATTATACCACCTACGCAACATTCCACGTCAGTAGATCTATGCGTCGAATCAGCCAAAAATGTTTGCACTTTTCATATGATTTTTTACAATTTTGTACAGCCACGTCACCCCTGACCTCATGCTAACATCATCACAGGGACGGAGGATGCTGACATCATCATTTTACGAGCCTAAATTTGACAGCTGTCTGACTGTTATTCTAGGTTAATTTTGACTTGTTGCGATAGTCGTATGACCGTCAAATTTAACCCCATCTTTTGCTAATGCAACCCCTCTCCAGATTGATTTTTGATTTTGCAGTCTGAATTTGGGAGGCCATATCTCAGTCATTCGAACTCCAAATCAGGTGTGATTTTTTTGAAATTGGGTAGAATTCTCTAAATTTTTAGTGGTACAGCTCTTTTTTGGTTTTGGTGCACAAATTTGTTAGAATTTTCATTTTTTGGCGACTATACTTGCATAATCCTGCATTTTGCAACTTCAAACACTCCGTACAAGCACATTTAGAGTCGAAAACAGGTTTCATTTTTTTTGAAAGTGCGTTATTTTTTGTCTACTTTCCAGATCTATAATTAGATTATAGGGTTGTGGGGACAAAAGTGTCACTTTCAGAAATAGGGCCTTTTCTTGCTTTGTATTGCTTCAAAATTGTAGCACATTGTAAAGTTTCAGATTTTTAATCTATTAAGAGGTTGTAACAAGCAAAATCAGAAGTCCATGAAGGCCAAAATTGGCAAGTGTTCATTGTAATCGCACTACTAATAAAGTGCCCAAAGCATCTATTTTGGGGGGGTTTCTTGATTTAGTGAAAAGGGGGGGTGTTCTTGGTGTTGTGTTCTCTCTTTTCTGCACTTTTCTTTCATTTTCTGCATTATGGGAAATTTTAAGTTTCCAAAATTAACTCCACATAACTATGCTACATGGTCCATCAAAATGTGGTATCACTTAATGCATAATGGAGTTTCACAATATGTAGATGGTACTCTTCCTAAACCAATAGGTGATAAAGTATCAACAAGTGATATTTCAACTTGGGTAGCATTGGATAGGAAAGCCCTAGGTGATATATGTTTGGGGGTTGATGACAATATCATGTATCAAATTAAGAAGTGTTCTACATCCAAGGAAGCTTTGGATACCCTCGAAAACCTTTATGGTAAAGTGTCTGAAGAGGATGTTTTCAAAATTGAAGATGAGCTTGTCTCCTTAGATCCTAAGTCATTTGATTCAATATAGGATTTCATCATTAAGGTGAATGATCTAAGGACAAAGCTTACTGATTGTGGGAGTCCTATCAAAGATGACAGATTGATATATCTTATACATAACAAGCTGCCATCAGAGTATTCCACATTTGTTTCTTCTTTTAACACATCAAAGATAACCTTAGGGTCTACCTATAAGAAAGTCACTTTTGATGAATATGTTGATCTATTGGATACTGAAGAAAAGAAGTTGAAATCAATGGAGATTCTCAAATCACCTAAGTCTAAAGCATTGGTGGCCAATAATGAGGGTTCTCAAAATTTAGTTGGACAGTCTTCAAATAAAGGAAAGGATAAGAAGAAGTGGAAGAAAAAATTAGAGGATGCAGAAAAGACAACACCACAATCCACTCAACAAGGCAAGTCATCCTCAAATTCCAACAAGAAAGGGGACAACAATAAGGAGAAGAAGAAGTATACCTATTGCAAGAAAATGGGTCATGAAGAACATGAGTGTTATCTTAAAAAGATTGATGAGTTGCCCAGCATCATGAAAAAACATAATGTTCCATTGCTTAATGCTTACAAGGAGAGAGGGTCTTCTTCAGATTCAAAGGGCAAAGGGCAAGCACTCATGGCTAATTCAAATTCTTTAAAAGAATGGATACTTGGCTCAAGTGCCTACTATCACATGGGTTCTTCAAAGGAGGATTTTTCTTCAATGAAGCAGTCATAGGTACTGCACATCTTCGTAGGAAATGATACTAAAATGGAAGTTGAAGGGAAAGGAAATGTGGAAATGGAAAATGGAGAGTTTCAAGATGTTCTCTATGTTCCAAACCTAAGTTCAAATCTCCTATGAATCTACCAAATCACTCACTTTGGAGATGGACATAGAGTTGAGTTCCTTCCAGACTCAGTACAGGTGCATAGTCTAAAAGATGACTCATTGGTTGCAGTGGGGAAAGTGAATCATAACAAAAGGTTGTACTCTTTCTCCCATTTTGTGCCCAAGTCTCCTTCAAAGGCCTTGTTGTCTCAATCAAATTCAACAATGCAATTATGGCATGAGCGGTATGGACATCTTTCCTTCTGCTATCTTTAGCAACTTTACACATATAGAATGGTCAAAGGTCTACCTCAAATCAACTTTTCCCACGGTTAATGTTCAATAGATTATGTGGATATGCATCCAGAGGGGGAGTTATAGAAAGGGAAGTCTTCAAGAGCACCAGGTGTTCTACAGATGGTTCACATGGTATTAGCAGGACCTTTTGCAATTAGACAGGGTTGCTACATACTTACTTTCATTGATGACTTTTCAAGATACACTTGGGTCTATTTTCTTCATAAAAGGAATGAAGTGTTGGACAAGCTTCTAGCCTTCAAGACTCATGTTGAAAAGAAATTGAGGAAAGCCATCAAAGTTCTAAGAGTGGATAATGGAAGCATGTATGTGAATAGAAGACTTAAAGACTTTTGCAAACTTGAGGGAATTGATCTTCAGACTCCACCAGCATTCAGCATGCATAAGACAGATATTGTAGCATTGAGGATCCAAACTCTTAAGTCTATGGCAAGTTGCATGATACAAGCCAAGTCTCTAGATCCATCACTTGAAGTCAAAGCAATTAGTAGTGCCACTCACATTCTTAATCAATCTCCTCATCTATCCTTAGATGGAAAGACTCCTTTTGAGGCATGGTGCGGCAGAAAACCTATTGTGACACACTTCAGAGTCTTCGATTGTCTTGCATGGGCAAACATATCTTCTAGAGGATGTAAAGCACAGTCACCTCGGTCTTGTACTTTCATTGGTTATGAAGACGGTGTGAAGGCATACAAACTATTGAATGCAGAGACACATCTTTTTTTGTGGAGAAGGATGTACACTTTGAGGAAACTAATAGTGACACTTGTCCTCTAATCCTCTCTGCACATCATCTCACGTGGAAACTAATAGTGACACTAACGATAGTGCTTCAACATATTCAAACACGTGGGGTTCTATCGATAGTTGCGATAAGAGGTCACTATATCAGTTCAGTCCACATGCATATATCGCCACAGTGATAGGTTCAACATAGCAGGATACATCCAATCTTCTAGGTCCAACTTCAATGACAGATTTGGGGGACAGTATTGATGATCTGCCTCTTCTTCTTAATGCAGTAGCACCTTCTTCAATTGTCACGAGGGCTCCAACAAACTCTCTTGTTAATTCTTTACATGATCGATCATCATAGGTTGAAGTGATTGTGGATACTTATGATCAATAGTTACAGAAAGGTTCTTCATCAATTGAGCAGACAGACAGTTCTTTGAGACAGGTTCTTTAGCCAGTTGAGTAGGTTTCAGAGACAACACTTATCCATGGGATTCTTTCCATGCACCACAGAAGCATCTCATTTGTACCTTTGGCATTGTTTCTTCCTAAGGGGAGGAACACCATTATGCAGTCTTGGATCAGCTTCTTCATCGGAGCAATCACTGGCAGACATTCTTTTCTTTTCTTGTTTTTTGGGGTGGGGGGCTACGGGGGGAGGCTATCCTATCTCTCTTCCTCTTCTCATCATTCTCTTATGTATATATTAGATGTATGTTGTAATGGGGGGGTCTTGATTACTCCATCCATCCATACATCCTTTCATCTCTCTTTTTGGGGGAGGGTTTTTCTCATGAGGTTTTCCCTCTTTCTTTGCTTTATAAGAGATTACATTTCATTATGTACATGGGCACCTAACATGGCCTAGTAGTCGGGACCCATCATGCATTGCATCCTATATTTCATAAGCTTAAGGGCATCCCCCTAAGTTGCACTTAAGGGGGGGTGTTGGTGTAAATAAGTATTTACTATTTACACTTACTTAAGTTTACTTAGGTTAATGCATTATTTTATTATTTTATTTTGTGGGACACTTAGGAGTTTGCACACCTTTTTGAGTTGTCATGTTGACAACATAGAAGTACACAACTCTAATTCAACACATGGTGTCTACAACACTGGAGTTTGCATCATTCATTGAGTTGTCATGTTGACAACACAGTCATTCACACTCCTAATTTAGCACATGTTTTCGTGCTACACCATTGTAGGCTTATCCTCTCATCATCACACTTACTTCTGTGCTTAATGGAGGATAACCCATATATGGTGGACATGTGCCTGGTTGTATGACTTATCATGTTACTAACTTCTATGCATTCTAGAAGCTCTCCAGAGGCCTTTATATATAGGCACTCCTAGTGTATTTTAATATGGTTAATTAAATGAATATATTGTCATTCTTATCATACTCTCTCTTTGGTCTACTATTGTGCTTGTGTTTGAGTTCCTTGGTATTGGGTGAATTTTGTCCTAAGCCAAATTCTTACAAAGATAATGATCAACACTACATATTAGAGGAGAGGGAGAGAGTAGGGATACAAGCCTTTGTTAATTACTTTATAATCCTTAGCCCTATATGATATCATCTTCAAAGGTGTGCCCTAAGGTATGGGGAGAGCTCCCTAATGGAGATTGTAGACTCCAACACTATTGAACACACCACCTTCTATGTTAAAACTTCAATTGCTTATACACGCAAGGAACACTTGTAATAACAAAGCCTCCAAATGAGGGTTCGCACGTGTCAACTTGTCATGGTTCTAAGTGATCCATGGAGGATGCCTCTTGTCCAAGCTCCTCTAGCACACCACATGTCCCGTTAGACACCAATGCTCAAAGGGACCTACCAATGCACATTAAAGAAATATGCCTCCACATAAGAATTCTCATGACTAATGATATTTTAAAAGCTATCTCAAATGAACCTTTTAGATTTGTCTATGAAATCATGGTCATCCTTGATCAAGACACCATGATTTAATATTTTGATTAATCAATCAAAAGATTGATTCATAGTTGATTCTTTAGCATGTCAATCAATTATAAATAATTATAATCATTCTTGATTGTGTTGGCCAAGGGTTGTTCTATAAAACCTCACTAACCTATAAAATAAAACAGGTTGGAAACATTGTACTTCTATACAATGATGTTGAGAAATACTTTATAATATTCATAGAGGTGTTTGTTTCTAAGAACAAAACCATATGGCTTGTTAACCATGGGTGCATACTATAACTTGTACTTCTTAGGGTATACTATCTTGTTGTGGCATGTTTGCTCTTAATAAATTCACGGGGGTTTTTTTTTTTGTTTCCTTTTGCTTTTAATTAATTAGTGTATCATGTGTTGAAAATTTGTATATGTTTGATTCAGTTTGTTTATGTTGGTGCAATATTTTTCAAGTGTAGCTGTGATTATGATGGTTTCTTTCTCCACATAATGCATTTGGAATAGATAACGAATTATATCGCTTGCATCCTTCTTCTCAACAAGGTAAATTTAAAGAAGTGAGGTATTTTCATTTGTCCCTTAAAAGAACTATTTATGTATGTTTTTTTTTATAAGAAAGAGGTTGGAGTGATATATTAAATTGAAAGTAAATACAACCCAACTCAAGTGGCACTGAGAGGACGAAGTTGGGTGATAGTCCTTCAACATTCCCAATAACATTTAACAATACTATGATAAATTGAATATTGGATCTCGCTCCTTAGCAATATAATCATTCAACCTCTTTTAGATTGGTAGCTTTCCCTTTCAAGAGACCTAAAAAGGCATGGAAGCCACCATCCAAACATACATCTCTATATTACTTGTTAGAGTTAGAGAATCTTTATAAACGTTAAATAGTCCTAAAACCCAATTAGATTAAGAAAAACTTGTTAAAATAAAAGCATACAACATTCAGAAGTTGACACCATTCATCCATCAAAATTGTTTTTCCTTTTATAAGACGTACAGAAAACTCATATATGAAGAAAAAACACAGAAAATGAAAAAATTATCAAAGATTCTCAGCATTCATCCCAAGTTACTACTATTTCCAATCATACATACATCACGATCCAGAAAAGAGAATTGTTCTTGTTTGATAACAAGGGGAGAGAGAGAGAGAGAGAGAGAGAGAGAGAGAGAGAGAGAGAGAGAGAGAGAGAGAGAGAGAGAGAGAGAGAGAGAGAGAGAGAGAGAGATCAATTTAGTGAACTTGCATATGATATGAAGATAAGGGATCTTCCACCTTCAAGATCTCTTCCTCAACTAGGGGGGTTCTAAACATTCATACTTACTTCATTTTCAATTTTCTAGGCTCCAATACGTTCCTCAACCACATACTGTTCCAACCAATTGCTAACTCTAGTCCTCTTCACATGCAAAAAATAAAGGAGAAAAAAAACATTCTTATGAATGATTGGAAACCATTATATCACCCTAGCTAGGTCAAAAGAGGATAGGATCAGGTAAAGCGAGACTAGCTGTCTCCCATGTTGTGGTATGTCATAGTGACATAGTTTGCAAATTAGGAGATCTTCTCTTAAGTTGGCCATAACTTTCTCCAGATTATCCAAGTATTATGGTTTAAATAGATGTTTGACCATAGTGTTCATATTGCCTTTATCCATGTCAACCATACTTTCCATGGCAATGGACATCATTGGGATATCACTCGGGACTCAATACTAATCAATATTCATTATAAATTCCTTGCCCAATATTCTAAAGACAACCCAGACTACTTTAAAATGTGTATTAAGGAGAACTTCTTTAAGACAAATACCACAGATTGGTTCATCAAAGGCTACTTGGAAAGGAAGGCCTTTTAACTTGATAATGGTATTCACCTTGAGGCCTACAAAACAAGTCATAGGGTTTCTATCTTATAAATTCTTAAGCATGGCTCTTCAGATACCTATTGTAGTTAGGCTTTCTTTATGATGAGGCTATTCATCTCCTCATATATGTATGACTAGGCTGGTCATATTTTAACTTTCGTTTCATCTTCCAACTTCCTATTAGTATTATTGAGGTTAAATATAAAAACAAAAACATCTAGGAAGAAAGTTATTGTTAAAGGTGATTACAGAAGCCTAAAATTCTATGACTTTTGATATCCTTTCAAGGGAATACCAAAAGACTACTATTAGGGCCCAAAATTGAGTTAATCATGTTCCCATAATTTCTTTAATACATCTCACTTTCTAAGAATTGAAATTATTATATTGAAACAATACGCAATAAGTTCAACAAATAAAATATACATGTCGATTTCTTGGAACCAAAATAAGTTAGTCTTGACCAATAGTGGATTTATAAATACTTAAGAACACTTCCTAAAATTGAAAGATGCTAAAAATCCAAATCAGTATGAAGGATAGCAATAAGTCATGTCAACAAAATTAGATCAATCCCTGCTTTAAGGTCCTAGCAAAATTTTAACCTAAGCCCAATTATTTTAACAATACGTATTACTACTTGAGAATTCAAACCATGAAGTCAAGCCATTCCCAATTTGGGGTCTATTGTGATACTTAATAAAAGAAATTCATATCGAATTCATGAAATCTTCTCATTTTACCTCTCTTTTCTCACATCCATATAATAGTGAATTTGGAAAGAATAGAGAACAATTACTAAAATTAAAGAAGTTAAATATCCAATTCAAGATGATGAATAACATTGCTAATTAAAATTATCCATACCAAAAGACTTAGAGTACCATAATAGAGTATCTAATATTTATATTTGTAGAGTTTTGATTTGACTTTGATTATACTACTGGTCCATAAAATAAAATAGTAACCATCCTACTATCTCCTATAACAATTAGGGTAAAATTTAGTGGCTAATATTCGTAAATTGGCTAATTTAAGAATTTTTTGGCTTGTATTTTGGCTAATAATTTAAGATTTGATACAAGCTAAATTCCCATAGTTTTATAAAATTCAATTCTAGAATATTTAAAATCGCTCAATAATTTATTTTATTGAAAAATTTAAACTCAAATATTCGCCACAATATTTGTTACATGAATAGATTTGAGTAACCTAAATATAATATATTATTGGAGAAATTATATTGAACTGACCAATAATTATCATAATTATTAGTTAATTTAGGGATATATCACCAATATTTATTATTCACTATTGATTTAAAGTATATGTAATGATTCTCATAACATTCCACAAGGTAAAAAAATGTTCAATTTTGATTTGTAATATTCCATGGTGATTAATGAACTTCCTATTATTATTGAGATTCGTCAATATTTTATACAAAAAAAATTATGATTCAAAAATAATCGCCAAAATTAATCATATTTAGAATAAAAAATTGAGAGTTTCGCCAATATAAATAATTTTGTTTTTTCAAAATAATGAAATATTCGCCAATATTTTATATCTTTTTTTGGAGGTGGCTTTCTTAAAGTTTACCCTGATAACAATAGGTAAAAACCTTTTAAAACACCTTTTTAGTCCCATTCATAAATTTCTTGCTTACCTATCCTAGACTTAGCTATTTCTAAAATTTTTAGTATTTAACTTAAGAAACCTAGACACCAATTGGGAACTTCCCAGACGACCAAAGAGATTAAAAAATGGTACCAATCTCTATAAAAAAAAGGTGGTTGAGGATTCCAAGTTTAAACTTTTGTCAATTCTTTGCCCTTGTGGTCCCCTACGAAGCTTCGACCTGCCAACATCTCCCTTTCACATTTATTATCTCTAGCTTCCCTGGACATATATCTTCTTCAAAATCATCCACGTCATCCTCTGATTCCAAAAGAGTGACACTAGCATAGTTTGGGATGTCTTGGAAGCCTTCCACCCCTTCCTCCTTCAGATATTTGGCAAACCCATTTGGGTCTTCCACACGCATACCATGGAATACAACCAACTTCTTATTCTCATCTCTATCTCATCCCTAAAGGTTTCCCAATCATCCATAGTCAGAATTGAGAACTTGGGAACCAACTTTTGATTCACCTTCATTCTGTCATAGTTCTTTACCCTTGGAGCCATCAAGTTTGAGTCTATGTTCTACAAGAAAATCTCCATATTCACCAGATATTTCTTGTGAAACAAATTGCTACAAAGATTTTTTATCACCTCCTTGCCTCTTTCAAAAAACATTGTCAAGGCAAGGAACATAGACGAGATGTTGGAGTCTACTCTCATCCTATTAGTGTTCTCCAAGTATTCCTCCTCAAACATCCTTACCACACCATCCATCATCAAAGAATGAGGAAAAAAAGGAGCCCTCTTAGTCTCTCCTTTGTGATAAAATCATTTACCCCTATTTTTCACTTCTTACCTCATAGTCACAAAATGCTATCCATCTTCTCTACAATTAATAACAATGGCTTTTTCATTTCCTACTAAACATCCAAGTCTCGAAAATGGAATGATTTCTAGGTGAAATCTATTCTTAATAGAAACAAAGAATCCCTTACCTTTCTTTGAAATGATGATGAAGTACTCTTCACCCGAAATGAGATGACAGGTACCATAAAGGGAGTAATAAATGTCTCACTTGTGGGCATCAATTTTCTTACTTTGCAAAGATTTAGAGCGTGTAGAGAGGATGATGAATTGAAAAAAGATTTGTATTAATCCTTTGTTCTTTCACTTTTTATTTAAAAGTTTTATTTCACCTCTGAACTACCTCAAGTCATACAAAGTAATGATAATGAGGAAAATCAAGTAATGTTTAATCATTGGTTGCAAGAAAATCATGATCCGCAAGTTAGCTAATTCATCTGTGTGTTTATTTCCTTCTCAAAAGATATGGTTGAAAGGGTTATTTTAAGAAAATTACAAAGTTCTAGAGCTTTTGTTAGGTTTGCATTTACTCTCCAATTGGGAAGGGTCCCTTTTCTTAGAGAATTTATGATCATGGTGGAATCTCCTTCTATTTCCAAGTTATTAATGGTCATTAATTTATGTAACTTGAGGCCTTCTGCTAAAGCAGAGATTTTTGCCCAATTGTTTGTCATTGCCAACATGAGCTTGAGTAAGGATATTAAAGGAAGAGGTGGTGTGTGGGTTCCTCCTCATATTCACATAAAGAGCATCTACTAGGACCCTTAATACCAAACTTCCTAAGTCTATTTGTTGTTAGGGCTCTTTGATGAAGTAGTATCCAAGAGAAAAATCTAGCCTTGTGAAGGCAAAACTTCTCCCAACATAGTCTGAGAGGAAGGAGAGATTTAGAGAAACCTTGAAGAAATTCTAGATACTTATAGCCCATTTTTGAGTTGTATTCTCCATTATTACTCCCATCCTAGATGAGGTAGCATTCCCCTCCTTTGAAGGAGATTACCCTTGATCAAAGGATAGAATGAAGAAGAGATTTCTCTTCCATGGGAATCTCTTCAACATCAAAATCTCTCCATTTTTAGCTTGTCCCATTTTATTCAAAGACAACATAATCTCTTACCTTTGTTCCCCATTTCTCTTCCAAATGAGATTTAATGTTCAGAAGGGAAGGATAATAATCAAGGGGATTGTGCAACCTCCCCAGGATTCATTCCAAAACAAAACTTCCCCACCATCCCCAAGATTCCAAGAGAATTTATCTTGAATAATATTTCTACATTTCAAGAGGAAGTTCCAAAATCTCGAACCTGTGGGAGGATTGGCCTCCCTAGAGAGATTGATTGGATGAGAGAATGAGAGATATTTATGAGTTAGAATTCTAACCCATTTAAGGTTGGGGAATCAATCATTTTCCATAATAACCTCACTCCAAGGGCCATTCCTTAAAGTTTGATGTTCTTAATTGATGCTCCACCTAAACTTTTGGATCTGTAGAATTGATCCCATGAGAGAAGGGAAAAAAAAATTTCAACAGTGCCTTGACAAAAAATATTACAAGATAACCATTAAATTCATTAAGTTTGTTACTTGGGAGGTCCAAACATGAAAGTTGGTAAATAGGTTGGGCAACGGATACTGAAGAGACTATGGTTTTCCTAGCTGCTGGGGAAAGCCATTTACCTTTCCATCCATTCATTTTCACTTATTATTTCTCTACTAGGGGGTCCCATAATTTTGAAACATTTTGTCCCAAGTTTAGTGGAAGACCTAGGTATCTATAGGGAAAGGTTTCATTGTTAAAATCTAAAATGGTACAGATTTGAGCTTCTAGATCAGATGTAGTATTGAAGAAGAAGATATATGATTTGCCTTTATTAATCTACTGACTTGATGCTTTGGTATAGTCATTCAAAATATCTTTCAAGGCTAAAGCTTCTTTAATCAAGCTTTCTCCAAATAACATAGTATCATCTACAAAATGTTGATGTGTAGGGGTCCTCGACACTAGTTATAGGGATGCCTTTAATTTTTCTTTCTATTCTAGCCTATGAGATTGACATTCCCAACACATCATCCATCAGAATAAAGAGAAAGAGAGAGATGAGGTCCTCCCTATTTTAGACCATGAGAGATACTAAATAAACCAACATGCACTATTAATTAAAATAGACAATTTTAGAGCAGATACACATTCAAAAATTAGCTTTATCCATTGCTTAGAGAATCCATATGCTTCGAGACATTTACATAAAAATTGTCAATCTACCTTGTCATGTGATTTTTTAATATCTAATTTGATGAGCATACTAGGGGACTTATTATTTTGGACCAAGTGAATAGCTTCATGGGTTATTATGAAACCATCATATATTGATCTTCCTAGGACACAACCAGTTTGTTACTTGCTAATAAGATAAGCCAAAATCTTTTGAAATGTGCAAGCCAAAATTTTGGTAAAGAGCTTGTGGAGAGTACTACATAGAGATATGGGTCTAAAGTCATTAAAAGAGTCCATATTGTCCTTCTTTGGAATTAATATTATAAGGGTATTATTGAACTCTCATAGCAATTTTCCTGAGTTCCTAATTCCTTCGATGGATTTCATTATGTGATCTCCAATGAAATCCTATCACTTATGAAAGAATAAAGTAGGAAAACTATCTGGTCTAGGTGACTTATCCAGATTCATTAGTTTAAGGGTTAGTTTGGTAATCTTCTACATTAAGAGCTTATTATGTTCCTCATTGACTAATCTCATAATGTTAGAAAGAACACTTTGTTGGGTAGACAAGTTAAAACTAATACCATTATTATAGATACCTTCGAAAGAAAAAATTACTTCAAGGCTAATTTTCTTAGAGGAGTTCTTTGAATTCCCATCCATACCTTTGATGGAGGTGATTTGAATAATCGATCTTCTTTGTTTAGAACTATTGTGAAATTTTTTGTGTTATTATCCCCTATTTCTAACCATATCTCTCTCAATTTTTGTCTTTAGAAGAGCTCTACTTTGGCAAGAACTTATTCATATTGTTGCATTAGATTTTTTTCTTCTTCTAGGAATTGTGTCACTCCTATACCTTTTTCCATAACTTCCTTATTAAGGGATTCCAACTTATCCTCTAGAGTTAGCTTATCCTCAAAGATATTACCAAAGCATTATGAGTTCCACTCCTTTAACTTGTGTTTGACTAATTTCAATTTACTAATAACCTAGAATATCTTAGATCCTAAGACTTCTGTATCCTCCCACCATCACCTAATAAGGTTAATATAGTTCTCATTTTTTAGTCATATTTTCTCAAATTTGAAAGGGCATTGGTTGGGATGTTTATTCTCCACAATTTTTAGTTCCACGTAATAGTTATCCGATCCTAATATTAGTTTTACTTCTGACTAGAAGGTAATCTTTCTACAATATTACTAAACCCCTTCCTTAAATTGTTTTGTGTAAATGTATTGTTGGAGCTATCAAATTCCAATAAACCTAACCTGTTGATCCAATTAAAAAACTCTTTAGATGTTGTTGAAAGGGAATTGTTGCTCCCCCTTTTCTCTAAGGACTAGAGAATAGCATTAAAATCTCCTCCTAGATTGGACAGAGCTTCTTGTTCTAATTTTAACCAGTCCTCCAGCTATTCCCAAAGCCTAGATTTATCCCTATTATTAATTGGGTTGTAAACATTAAAAAGCCTATAGTAAAAATCAAATCGAATACCTTTCACCGTTCCACTTGTCCATTTTTTATATACTTTAATAGATGAGATTGAAACATTCATGGGGTCCCATATGAGAGAAATCCCTCCAGGGGCCCCTTCAGCAAGGGATTCTCTTATCTCCCTCCAACCTAAAGATTTCCTAAACTTTTTTTATTTCTTCATTATTTAGTTTCATTTCCTGAAGAAGAAGAATGTCAACTTTGGTGTCAGTCATGAAGTGTTTTAGGAGTTATTGCTTATTAGGGGTATTAAGGCCTCCAATATTTCCAAGTTATGATATTAATGACACCTTGGAAGGATCTTCACCTTCCCAACATTAAAAAAATCAATGAGTTTGACCTGACCTTTGGTGATCTCATCTTTTCAGCGCAACCATGCAAGAATTTATGTCCTCACTTTCTTGATACCTTCGCACAATCTAGACCTTCCTTATTAGGGAGGGTAGCTTTGAAACCTAAAGGACTTGAAAAATCCTTAGCTTTCTCTCCTAAACCCTCCTTAACAATGATGGGATTCTACTTTCTAAATTTTAGAGATCAAAATAGACTTTTACAACTTAAGCTCCTCCTCATCACCAATTTCATCAATAAACTGATTCATTAGATCCTTAACTACCAAATTATTCAAAGCTTCTATTAAGATATTGACTTTCACTTCCTTTCTTCTCAAGGTTTTACTTCAAGATTCTTGTGAATGAACTGAATTAATGGAGAATTCTTTACTTTCTATTGTGATCTGACCACTTTGACTGACTATCTCTAGGGGTGAAACCTTCAAAGGGAAAACTTCATTATCTTGATTCAATCTAACAATGACCAATTTGATGCTAGAAGGGAAGTCTCTAATTTCCACTTCCTCTACCTCATCCTCTTGGTGGATCCCGAATCTTCCACCCTTATTATTCAAGATAATTTAAATATTCTTTGTGATCACCTAATTGCCATTAATATGAGATCGCCTAGAAGCTTGATCTAGATTTATTCTAAAGAGGCCTTCACCTAATTTTGGTTTAATGAAAATGGTTTTACTGTTTACATTAATATATATTATTTTGGAATCTACTATATTTACATATGCTTTCACTATAACTATCGGGCTAGAGATAGCCAAATCTAAATCTAACAATCCTATATATGTTCCTAATCTAGAACCAATTATTCTAATTATGTCTTTAACCAAAAATTCAATAGGAAGATTGGGAAGAGCTTTTTCTACTTCAAATTTTGTAGACTTTTTTGGATAAAAAGGAGGTCAAATCTAGGAATTTTAAAGGATAGTCATTAAAAACTAAAGTATTGCCATACAAAAGCTTATCCTTTAGATCTAAACAATCACAAGCTAAATAAATGAATTCATTTTCCATTACTATAATATTTACATGCTTACCCAGGAAAATTTTCAACCAATTCATGATATTACTAAGCTCCAATCCAGGGCCTGTCCATTGGGAAACAAGGCCTCAATCCTGGCATCTTGTTTGAACATTTCCAACTAGATTATTAGACATATGTATTTCCTCTTGATCTTGATGTAATTCTTCCATGTTGCATTTAACAATTTCTGGAGGTCCCTAGCTTAGGGCATCCTTCCTTTGTTCTAACCGAAGAGGCATTTTTGGGCAATTCTTCCTTCCTACCTCCTCTTTGACTTGTAAAGGGTCGAAGAAATTTGAAATTGTTGTTTCCCCTAAATGTTTTGGAAATTTGCTAGGTAAAAACTCCTCTGCCCTTCAATAGATCTACTCTTATTCTTCCTTGACTTACGAATAGGAATCGTAATCCAACCTTCATTTGATTCATCATTATCTTGAGGCTTTAACAATGATTATAAAATGGTCATATTTTGTTCTCCAAAATTGGTTGCATTGTATGTGGATTCAATGTGAGATCCAGCAAAAATTACCCCAATTCATAGGGGAAGGAGCAAAGCACATTTTAGTGTACGGTCAGATAACTATTTATGTATGTTAGTAAATAGTATCTTATACCATTTATTGGGGTAAACATCATTGTATGCATGTTAGGATTTGTAAGAGTAAAGTATTAATTTAATTTTTCTAATTAAATTAACTTTAGTTCCTTCTTAAGATTTCCTTTTATGCACATGTGTTCCCATTTATGAATTAAATATTAATTATTAAATGTCATTTACCTCTTAGGGTTTTGCTTTTAGGTTTTACAATCTCTTCTATAAGGATTGATCCATTATATATTTTTACTCATTCTCTTAGTCTAAAATATATTCTTGCATATTTTTAGAACCAAACCCTTGTCTTCTCTTGTTTTTTCTTCTCTATGACAAGTTTTTGCATGTAAGTGTCCTACTGGATTTGTGGATTTGTTCCCATCAAATATTTCACGGTATCAGACCTAGATTTTTTGTGGTTGATTCAGGAAAATTCACAGCACTTTGATTCCAAATGAACCTCCTAGTTGGATTTAAAGGACATCAAAACCCTTATTTCTTTATAAAATAGGCCTATTTTGGAGTCTAGGCAATACTAGACCAATTTTTTTTGCCTACCAAGGTCGTATGACCCTTAGAGCACAAACTAAGGCAAAAAATCAAAAAATAGAAAGAAGACTTTTTTTAATAACAAATCACATTTTAAAAATGTGACAAAAACACGCCACCTCTACCATGCCACTGCCTGTGCCACTCCAGCGCTCTTGCACATCATTGTTGTCAGCAGTTGCCACCCATGTGCCACTGTGCACCTCCAGCCCCCTAACAACCCACCTACAGTCACATGGTTGACCAGGGGGCTTTTTTTTTGCTCAAAGGGTTATTTATTTATTTTCTTGCCTTCTAGAGTACCCTATGGTTTGTTTGTGATATCTTGAGCATACAATATTAAAATTGGGCAAACGAGATACCGTTGGAAAGTTGATTTTGAGATAGATGCACTAGTGTAATTTTGGGGGGCTTTTTTGTTTTCTCAAGGGGTTTGTTATTTTCTTGCCTTTCGGAGTAGCCTGTGGTTTATTTGCAATATTTTGAGCATACAATATTGAAATTGGGCAAATGATATATTGTTGGAAAGTTGATTTTGAGATGGATGCATTGGTATAGTTTTTACTAGTAAATGTTTCTAGAATGATACATTCTTTTATTAGTAAAGTCTGATGATCATTTTTCTTTTTGGGGGCATAACTTGCTCATTTTTGCTCTATTTTTAATTCAAAAGAAGCATCAAAAAGGTCTCTTTGAGCTCTTTCCATATTCTCTATTGTTTTCATTAGAATGTTTTAAAGCTACACATAATACTAATTTGATTTTTTTTTCTCTTCTCATTGTATAAGCTTTCTTTCTAGCATCTAAGATTTGGTTTTTTGTATTGTGGTGGGTGTTTTCCATTCTTGTTTCTATAATTTACTTAAGTAAACTCAAAATTATACCAAAAAAAAACCCCTTCTCAAAAATATGCCTGACCCGTCATAACTATCACACATGGAAATCCCTGATGACATGGTTTTTTCAATCGAAAGGGTTGTGGTCTTGTTTAGACACAATGCAACCAGTTTTATAGAGGCCTTTCGAGGTCATGCATCATAGGAACAAGATGGATAAGGCAATGGGATTGATTGCTTTATAGGTATCAGACAGTCTATAGTTTCATCTTAATGGGTGTAAAACCCGTCTAGCTATGTGGACCAAGCTTAACGACTTGTTTGGTATAGTGAATGAGTTCATGGTACTTCAAATTGAGGCAAATATTACCTCTCTTATACTAGATTATTTTCCTTCAATTAAGGACTTCTTGATGAAGTTCAAATATTATAGATCTTTATTGCTGGGTTGTGGGAAGATCAAGACTGACATTGAGTGCATTTACTTGATCCTTTCTAAGCTTCGTGGAAAATTTCAAATTATTGCTTCTACCTTCTATTCTACCATGGATGTCTTGGGTACTAGATTTACAATGCCATCTTTTTAGGTTTTTTTTTTTATCGTTTGACTTGAGAGAAAGCTAATCACTCTTAGTTGGATTCTCTCACAGGCTCACAAACTCATACATTGGTAGCTTAGAAATCTTCTGGAAAGAAGGAGAAGAAATAGAAGTCACATCCTATAGAGTGTCAGATTGATTCTAGTCATCCCCTTTCATCAGGCGCACCTCCGCATAAGGGAGATAAATCAAATCCAAATAGACCGAAGTGTGCTTATTGTAATAAGTCCAATCATGATGAATCACATTGCTATGAGAAGAAGTTAGATGGATATGGCAAAGAGGTTTCAAATTTGATGACTCTCCTTCGGAAGAGAAATATTGATATTCCTTCTACTTCTCATAGATCTTCTTCTTTTTTATCAATTTATTCAAATGGTAGAGACATAGGAAATGGTCATGCATTGTGTGCAACTACTACTCCACATTATTCTACATCGTTACTAGATTCAAGTGCTTCACACCATATGACATCTTCTCAGGATTTGTTCTCTTCTTTTGATGCTTCTCCTACTCCACATATTTTGACAAGGAACAACATTGTTATGACTATATGTGGGAAAGGTTGTATTGACATTGATGATTGCACATTTCATGTACTATGTGTTTCATCCTTCTCCTCTAACCTTCTCTATATTTATCATATTACTCGCATTGGGATAGGGAGGATAGTTGTCTTCACATGAGATTCAATGTACATTAGAGATAGTGAGACAAGCAATATTATTACTACAGGGATTGTTGCTCATTCTTCCCGCTTGTACTCATAGCTCTCTATTAATAGAGTGTAAGGGTTTGTAATGGAGGCCCTCAGTTTGACCTATTTTATGCCAATGCAAGCACACCATAAAACAAGATATTCAGAGATCAAAATATGCATGCAAATGAATATGCAAGTTAATCTAAATGATAACAATGCAAGAAATGAAATCTAATCTATGAAAGTAAGTAACAATGCAAGATTAATTTATGAAGCAAATATGACTCTAAGCTAATATGAAAATGCAAGGATGAATCATGATGATGTAAGCCATGGATGCATGAGAGAAGAAGACAAGAAGAGAGAAGTTGCAATAAAGCTCCAATTTCCAACTTCTCCAAAATCGCTCTTCAAACCTGTAGCATAACAATACTATAGCAACTGACATCTATCCAAATGAGAAGGAAAGGGAAAATAAAGGGACATAAGGACCCAAGATGGAAGGAAGACATGAAGCCCTTGGTAGTGGTGGAGGAAGTCCAAGGATGGATGTGGAAGATGAGAAAGGATAATCAATAAGTCCATCAACATCTATATGACATCCAAGGATATCATCATCTTTAGAGTGAGCATTATGATTTTCAATAGGATCATGAGCATCTTAAATAGGAGAAACTTCTTTGATAGGATTGTTTGAAGCTTTAAAATTCTTGGGAAGAGTAGAAAGTGGAAGCAAAAATGGAGTGGTAGAACAAGAAGATGGAATACTTTGATCTTGACAAGTTTCTTTGGATAGAATAGGCATAGAACTTTGATTACAATTTTTAGTAAGCTCTAGATAAATAGTGGAAGTAGTGTCTTCATCATACTTAGGAGGTGGATAAGACATAGGATATGGAAGAGTGACATCTCAAAGGAGATGAAGGGGTACTCGATCTTGATCTTTCTTGACATTTGTAGCTTTAGCTTTTTGAGAGTCCTCTTGACATGGAGCCACTTCTAAGGACAAGGGATAATATGAGGTTTGCATGATAGTATCTTGAGGATATAGTGAATGACTAGTTGAAGTGAGCATAGTAGGCATAGCATCACATGAAGGTTGGGGATCTTTAGTCTTACAAGCATAAAAAAGGTTTGCAACCAAGTATAGATAAGCTTGAGTTTCTTTTAGAGGTAGCCCTTGAGGATACACATAATCAGTGCGGAAAGCATTAGGCTCTTTGTTTGATGGAAGAATGTTGGATAGTTTTGAAGTTTTAGGAGATGCATAAGTATTAGAAGAAGTGGAAATGCCAATGAGACCATCACTAGACATAGGTTCATCAACATGATCTTTCTCGAGAGAAGCATCCTCATTACATAAGTCAATGGGAATTTCAACATCAATAAGATCTTGAATTATACATTTCAATGCAATGAAATCTTCAGATTTATGACCTTTTCTTGTATGGTAGCTGCAATAATGATCATCTCTCCACCATGAATGTTTTACTTCAGGTTCATAAGATGTAGAATATTTGTATGGTAAAATAATGATCTTGTTTGTAACTAAGGTCTCAAGCACCATGTCATATGAAAATCCCAAAGGAGTAAAATTTCTCTCAAAATTATGTCTAGGACCATTTTTATCATTCTAATTTTGGTCAAAGATAGGTCCATCATGAAATATTGACATATGCTCAACAGAGTTATTACTTGCTTTCTCTCTTAAGAGGTCTTTGGACCTAGAATATGAAGACAATTGATGTCTTGGAGTAGAAGATGTAGACCTTAAAGAAGATGATTCATGTAATGATGTAATCTTCTCCTCTAATAATTTTTCAAATTCAGATTGCATTCCCATTATGCACTTAGTGAGATAAGGTAAGTAGGATCATTTGTCTCTTCTATTTCCAACAAGGCTTGTCTCTCCAACTCTAGGAGTCTATATTTTCTCCACTTTGTCTCCATGAGATCCAGTTGAGGTGAAGTCAGGTCACTTAAACTTATGGGACGTTCCTAAGACTAGTGTTGTGACTTAGCCACCTCCTTGTCTTATCCAGATTCCATTTGTTACACATGAATCCTCTTTAGCATTGCCAGACATTCCAACTTCATTCATCGAGCCACCCAGTATAGTTGTTGAGGGAATGCCATAGGATATTCATCTTCTTTCTAATGACATATTCAACGCATCTATTATCCCACCTCCATTGGAAATTCCATTTCAAGATTCTCACATGTTCTCTTTTGAACATCAATTAGGACTTTTAGCTTCACCTCACATTGAGGGGTTCCATCTTCTTTGTCCACCACCTTTGTTTCTTCCATATTGGAGCCACATTGGTCTCATTAGTGACATAAGAGTTCTACCATTATGAGCTAGATATGGAGTCTTGATCCTTTATCATGGGGGTTTTATTGTTTATGGTAGTGAGTCTCTTGAGACTTTTTTTTTTCAACTTTCAACAATTTTCTATATATTTTTTGAAATAGGGTTTTTCCCATGTGATTTTCCTTGTTTCTCTATTTCATAGAGATTTGGTTGTTATTGGGTACCTCATTAAGCCATGTTGCTGGGACCCAAGTTTTCTTTTAGCATTGTAGTTTCTTTGCTTTCTTTTTTCATTATTTGTAGCTGCATTATTGCTCATCTTAAGGGGTGTGTTAGGGTAAAGTATTAATTTAATTATGTTAATTAAATTAACTTTACTTCCTTCTAAAGATTTCTCTTTATGCACATGCATTCCGATTTAATAATTAAATATTAATTATTAAATGTCATTTATCTCTTAGGGTTTCCCTTTTAGGTTTAAGATCTCCTTCTATAAAGGTTGATCCATTGTATAGTCTCTCTCTCTCTCTCTCTCTCTCTCTCTCTCTCTCTCTCTCTCTCTCTCTCATAATATATTCTTGCATATTCTCAGAGCCAAACCCTTGCCTTCTCTTGTCTTTTTCTTCTCTATGACAGGTTCTTGCATACAAGTGTTCTATAGGATATGTGGATTTGTTCGCATCAAATTCTTTAGGATTTTTAGGTCTTCATTCAAACCCTTACATATGCTTGCCATAGTCTAGATATGGATTTTTTTTTCTTGTGTCTGGTAGCTTGGGCTTCTTATTATCCTAACTAACAATTAAGGCTTTGGAGGGTACTGTGTCATTTTGATTAAAGATAAAGAACATTTGACTAGAAATGGTTAAAGCCCTGTGAATACCATCTAACACATTCTTATCCCATCCAAAAAATCTTTGATTTAGTGTTTCACCTCCCTTAACTTAGGTCATTTGTTAAAGGTTGTCCCTTTTCATTTCCCTGAAACACACAATATGAAGAACCAACTTATGAAATCTTGGAGGTTATTTCACATGACACACCCTATCCAACTCCTATGAAATTAATTTACTTCCCTTATTTAGGTATGAGCCTCTTAGAGATCAACAATAATTTTTCATAGACATGGTGGTGTAGAGATAAGTGTAGTCGCCAAAGTTAGTGTATGCTTTGGATCTCTTAGCTAGAATAAAAAAATCAAGTGTAAACAACAAGAAATACCTAAGGTACAATTAATCATGGATCCAAGTTACTATAATTTTGTTGATTTGGTTGATCTTTAACATTTTTAGGGCTTTATGATTTATAGTTCATGGGAGATGTTGCTTGATCCTAAGCACACATTGTGAATTCTTGAGCTTGAAGGAAAATAGAGTGTCCTTTGGCACCCCCTAAATATGGTTGAGACATCTCACAAGGAACCATATTTGTTGGAAGTGTTCATTCTTGGGGACCAATTTAGGCACATAGATGATCTAATGGAATCATGTCTAGTGGGAGGTGAATCTAATTGGAATGCATTTTTTGGAGTTCTATTTCTAACCCTTGACACCCAATATGATTTCCTTATTTGAGAATGAACTAGTGGTTTAGCATTCAAACTTTAAAATGGGTGAGGTTAGAAAGACCTAAAACTAATACAAGAAAGCATGATTCATGATGAAGAAATTATTCCCTTACCACATTTGAAGATAAACGATCCAAGTTTTCTCTTTTTTGAGCTCCCCTATTTTTTAAGTATGGTGATATTCCATCATATAAGTATTGGAGATTTTAGAAATCCTTTCCAATGACGTATTTCCTCAGGATCTCCCTCTTAAGATCCTTTCCAAGAAAGGAGAAGTAGAAACTGAGGATATACTTTTCTAGGACAAGCTTGATTATTTTTTCATAATGATTGATGAATGCACTCCAGTTTGTTCAATGAAATCCTCTCCTATGCCCCTATTAGAAGTATAACCAACTCTTGAGTTCAAGGAATACACAGATGTATCCCCTACTACAATTCACTTTAAGAAAGCATGTAGATTTCCAATAAGCTATTGCATGGAACCATCTACTTCTTAGTATTATTAAGTTATGCTTATGTTACTAAATGAAAAGACCTCTTTCAAAGACTTTGAGACATCATATAATGTGATGTTAGAGGAAATGCCTAAAATAAACCTTAACATTGTCATCTATGACATCTCAGGCATGAAAAGGGTAATACCCATATTACCTTTCTTTTATCAAAATGTTGTAGAGCAATTAATCAAAAGGAAAAGATTAGGTCATACGGGTAGCTCTTAATTCATTCCAAAAAATGGGCACTTGTTAAAAAAAAGAATTAGTGTAAATAGATAGGTTAGAATAGTTTTCTTCATCATCAATGTCATGTGCATAGTTATCACCCCATTGTGTTAGTTTGCAATGTGTTTCTCATAATTATCATCATCACCTTAAAAAGAAAATTTAAAGGAAGAAATGATTTAATTGTGTTGTACTAATCTCTTTTTTTGTCTAGAGAAAGTGTACCAATGCATTAAGTGTTCCCCATTGTTTCTCGCACATTTAGTAAGGTATTTTTTACCTTTTATCATTTGTTTTGTGATGAGTGAGGTAGCTTGTTATGATATTGTTGAAGTTGATGAAAGATCAACCCCATATCTCCCTAGATCAACCCCATATCTCCCAAGAATTGCCTGCATGCAAACACCTGTCATAAAAAGAGAGAAGCAAAAGCTATGGAGGTTGGAATTCCTAGATCCATAGATGAGACATTCTTGATGAGCAAAAATGATATTTCTATTATCAAAAGTGAATGAATTTTAAAATGAGATCAATCCTTATAAAGGAGATCAAAATCGTAAATGGTCAAACCTAGGTTACATGATAATATTTAATAAAAGAATTAATTATTATATGCCCAAAGTTTAGCTTAAGTAAACTAGAGATAATAAGTGACTTAATAATTAATTAAATATGATTTAATTAATAAAAAAGTAGTTTATTACTTTAACACACCCCCCCCCCCTAAGATAAATTTAGGGGGTAGCTAAAAACCTATAAACTACTACTAAAAGTAAATTTGGGTCTCGACAACAAGGCTTGATGAAGTACCCAAGCACAACCAAATCTCTAAAAAGAGGAGAAATAGAGAAAACCACATGGGAAAAACCCTACTTCAAAAAGAAATGGAAATAATACTGAAAATAACTAGTAAGTATTGAAGAAGCCTCCAAACTAGGGAATGCCCTAGAAGATAGGAACAAAAGATGATCATGAAGAACACCATTGAAGCATGAAGCTACAACCATTGCCAAACTACTTATCTGAAGAACCTCCACTATATAGAAGATGACCGAGTAGAGAAGACTAAGTATGAAGAGTTGATCAATTGAAGATGGAAGGTATCTTCATGGCCTCCAAAAATAGGAATGAAAGAATGTATATATGGTAAATGATCCATCTCACCAAAATGCATAGGTATTCGACCACTGCAATCGCCTAATACATAGGATCAAATTCTAAATACATAACTCACTCCATCAAACCAAGAAAGAAATAGAACCAACATAACCACCCCCCCCCCCCCCCCCAATGCTAAGAGGTAAGACATGAACACTACAACTAAATGCAATATCTCCTACAAAAAGAAGAACCAGGAACATTGAGAGTGCAAAAGAACTACAAACACCTATAATGGCACATGTCCTCGACACATCATGAGGCTAATATCATGGAAGGAATTCTCACTTGACAAAGGAAGATGGTAAATATGGCCAAAATGAAACCCCTAAGGCACTTTATAATGTAGTGCAAGTACAACAAAACACAAAGATGTGGAAGATCTTGAAATGCAATAGAGTAGCATTTTATCTCAGTGCATTTGCAAAAATACTAGAAAAGGATGTCAACAAAGATCAAAAGAGACATAAGGCTGATACAAGAGATAGTAAAACCCATGAAAAATCATCTGAAGAAATGAAATCTATCCCTAAACATGAAATAAGCAAGATATCCACTAGAGTGCAAAAAAGCAAAAAATTGTATGAGATATGCCCGAAACATAATCTGGAAAATAGAATGTCTCAAGATATGTCTCTTAAAGTGTAAAATAGAACCTCTAACTTTGAATACATAAACTGGCAATTCAACAACATCAAAAGTCCAAATAAAATTGCACCATCATGACAGGCTTAGAATTAACTTTCTGATGATATCTCGTTTGTGAAAAATAGACTTCGAATGAGCAACTTATGACAAAAAAACCACATGTGGGTCAAAAACTAGCTAGAAGGGCAAAATAAAAAATCATTGCATTGGTAAGTGTGCCACCTAGCACTATAAGTCACCTTGGGAAGCATGCTAATGTATACCATAAACTGTCTAGGGAAGTGTGTGGGTTTCGTACCAAAAATCATATTGGGATATGTACCAATCTATACCAAAATTGCCCAAAGAAGCATGTCTAAAAGTACCAAAAATCACCTCGAGATACATGTTGATCTGTACCAAAAATGACCTCAAGAAGTGTGACAATTTCGTACTAGAAACTATCTCTATTTTCGTGCAAAAAATTCTTGATTTTTGTGCTAGAAAACCTCTATTTTCATACAAAAAATATTGAATTTTGTGCCAAAAATATATCAATTTCCATTCCAAAAAATCTCAAATTTCATGCCAAAAAAATCTCAATTTTGAGCCAAAATCTTGATTTCCATGCCAAAAAATCTAAAAATCGCCACCTTAGGAAACATATCAAATCTAGGAGCAATATTTTTTCCCTCAAATTCTAACTGTGTCCAAATTGGACAAATTTTATATGAAAATAGGGGTTTTGGGGGGCTCTAAGCTCAACCGTGAGGTCCCTTTGGGCTCAAAGTGCATTAAAAAAAGGTAACCCCCAGATCCAATACAAAAAAAAAACTTTGAAAGAAAAAACACATATCTAAAAATCAAGCTAAACCTCTTATAAATAGAATAGGGGCATGAAGATTTGGAGCTATGATACCATGTTGAAGTTGGTAAAAGGTGACCCCATAGCTCCCAAGAATTACCTATATGCAAACACCTATCACAAAAAGAGAAAAGCAAAAGCTATGGAGGCTGGAATTCCTAGATCCACAAATGAGACATTCTTGATGAGGAAAAAAGAGATTGCTATTATCAAAAGTGAATAAATATTAAAATGAGATCAATCCTTATAAAGGAGAGCAAAACCCTAAAAGGTAAAACCTAGGTTGCATGATAATAATTAATAAAAGAATTAATTATTATATGTCCAAAGTTTAGCTTAAGTAAACTAGAGATAATAAGTGACTTAATAATTAAATAAATATGAGTTAATTAATAAGTAAACACTTTATTAGTCTAACATAAACTTTATTACTTTACAAGAAAACACTAATGTTCATTCTCTAAGATTTAAAGAAAGAAGTAGTTAAAAATGGTAAATGGCAGAAATCAAAATAGAATCACTAGTGTGTAGGGGGGAATGTGAATCAAGGAAACTATGCCTAAGTCCAATGCATAACCACAAACACCTCAAAAAGGATTGAGTCCAAGGAAAGAGATTCTTTCAAACCAACCTCAAAGGTGCCAAATCTTAGTAGGCTAATGCAATCCAATGGATAAAGGAGCATCAACACAACCCAAGATCTAACGATTATGATGGTAGGGAAAAGAATGTCACTTTCCCTTGAGATCTAAATTAATAGTTATAGATCTATGCAAGATACCAAATGTAAACTAAAACCATTTTTGAATTGAAATCTTGAATTTACAAAAAGAGAAAGGGGTACTTATATTAAAGATTGGAACCTTGATTTATGTGTTTTGTGTTGTTGTCAGAAATGAACAGAATTGGATCCAGGCTTAAAAGTGTGAGGCAAACAACACCCATAAATCTTCCAATGATCTATTAGGGATGAACTAGGACAACCAAGGGAAAAATATGTCATTGGGGATTTATTGTGCCCATGATGGACAATGTGCAACACTAATTCTGATTTCGTAGTTCTAGTAAATGATGAAAAGGGCACTCTGATCCACAACTATTTTTTTTCCTTTTGAGATATATTGATATTTGAATTTTGGGATGTTGGGTGGTTATGTAGGGGTTTGTCTTAGTCAACCCCCCATTTTGGTGATTTCTACCTCCCAGATAGACAATTTGTAAAATGTAATGTGTGTGATGCTCATGTATGATCTTTAAATGTGCAATGCAAGGATCCAAATATTTAGATCTAAAACCCTAGAATGAGGTTTTTCAATTGAATGTAGATGAAATAATACATAAACCCAAGGATAACCTAGAAATAATACTAAGCCCCCAAGGCTAATGTACTCTAAGCCATACTCATGATCCATATTTGTTATTGCATGATTGAATCTTAAATGCTTGAATGATAGAATATGAAGAGGAAGATGAAGAACTCTCTTGTTTCAAAGGATGTTTCTAAGCCTCCTTGCTCCTACCATGCAAATGTGCTAAGACAAATTCAGATGTCCACAATGGCCTGTCCACATGAGGAATGCTTTCTTGATCTTGCTAGAGCATAAGTATGATTACTAGATTAATTTTCTATGTACATTGTTCATGCCAAATGAAGCAACTAAGGGTGTTTATATAGGATTCTGGTTTAATTTCCTCCCACAGGCCAACCAGGCTCAAAACCTAACTCTGGACGAAACCCCAAGAAGTAACTAACTGTCGAGACCCAAAATGGGACCAAATCAAGGGTGCACTGCACTTCTGATAATTAGGTGTAAAAACCACTAGGATAGACTCGAGATGCTTGAATAGGTCCCAAAATCTATAAATTAGGTCCAAATTATGAGGAAATATCATTTTGGTGCAAAAATAAGTTATATTGGTTGATGTGAAAGAATGAGGGAGGACCTAAGTGAATAGATCCCACCTTGAGTTTTGCATTGTAAAATTGGAATACTGATGAGGCTAAGGAGGCCTTATTAGGTCCTACCTAGATTCCATTTAAGAGTAGGATAGGAGAGAGGTATGAATGCATCTTAAATTCAAATTTATCATTAAATTACATTGAATAGGTGCTAAATGGTCATAAATTGAAGTGCTTCCAATTTAGGAAGGTAAAACTAGGATAAAAATGAACAAAAAATATAAATCTTTTTTATTTATCTTCATTATCCATCTACAAGAATAAAATTTTCAAAAAAGGATATATTGTTTTTTGTCATTTACATTCATTTATATCATAGCAACTTTAATTTCATTTTGGAAAGAAAAACATTTATTAATGCTACAAGTCAAGCATATCTAGAGTTAGGTTCATCCTTATCTAAGTCATCCCCTTTTTCCTTTGAGCCTTCTTATGATTTGGAAGATTCTTTATCACTTGACTCAATAGTAGAATCTTGAGATTGATTGAATAAAACCTTTGGGAAGAATTCCTTGATCTACTTCTTGTCCATCTTCACATTCAAGTCTAGGTATTTCATTATAAATTGACCCCATGCATGTCAAGGGACCTAAAACCAAAGCTCAAAATAAAAGAAATCCTTGAAAATTCCACCCCTTTCTTGAGAAAAATCTTCAAGTTAGTTGCTAGTGAATCCAACACCATAGAAAGCCTTGACATATACATCCTCAAGCCCCCATAGTGAAATTTACCAAACATGCCCAATGAAATAAAATTTTCCACATCCCTAGGTTCCCCTAGGTCAAGTAGTAAGGACCAGTTGATCATTGATACCGATAAATATGGCTAGCCCACTTTCATCTATGAACCCCAAGAAAGGTTCCTAAGATAGTGGGTAGGTAAATCTCACTAGTGTATCCATGTCTCTAAGCTATAACTACATATTCTACCCTTATGGCTCTTAGTTTTAGTTAAATTCCTTGTGTAACCTTTCAAAATAATAATTCTTCTATCGAGAAATATTCCATCTCTTTAGGCATAATGCATATAATTTACTAAATTAGGAATGTCATCTTCCAAAAGTACCATAATCATTTCTCCAAGAATTTTCATTTTTGTATTTTTAAATATTCAAGCCCAATGTCGATAGTGTGGTTAGAGGAGATTTGTAGACCTTGAGTGTCGAGAAAAGGCACATTTATTCCTAGTTTAAAATAAAATATTATTTTTTATATCCTTTTGTACCAACATGAACTTATGGAAATCAACACTAATATATGTTATTTCATGTAAATTAGTGACATTTAGTTGGATTTTACATGCATCTCATTTTAACACCTATATTCATGAGGATGAGATGTCCTTCCTCAATTTCCTAGACAAAAGATCAGAGATTATTCTACTAACACCTTGGAAACCAACCTAGATGGATAATGCCATAATCATTAAAACATGCAAATCTAAAGAGGCAAATAAATGAAAAAGAAAAAGAAAACAACAAAAAGATAAAGTTTTGTTACAAAGCCTAAGGAAAATGGATTCACTTTCTCTCAACCTTGGTTAACTACTTTTCTTTTGGCTATTTGGTTTGTTGAATTGACCTTTGTTTGATTTTCAAACACAATTAATGGATATTTTTGGATAACATTTTTATTAGTTCTACTCTTTTTCTACCTTTGGTAGCTCTCTTTTTGCAACTCCATTAATGGCTCCATATTTGTAGTTGTATATGTGTTGCCTATTTTTGTTTTATTTTCCTTACATAAAAATCTCTAACCTCAATTTTGATTATAGGTGTTCCTAGCACAACGGCCATGCAACAAAAAAATCACCAAAGATAACCAATCTAAGAAATTTGAAGTGAGTAGAATATCCAACCCAATGAATAAGGCTCTAGTCTATGTGGCCAGATATTCAAGTTTCATTCTTAATAGGCCAAGATCCCTTGATAGTCACCACAAACTATAGACTCCTTCTACAATACTAGTTTTTTGGAAATAGACATTGCTCATTAGTCTTAGATGTTTTAAAACTAACATCATTCCTCATATTTGCATATTATATATTGTTTGATCAAATTTGAATTCAAAATGAAGATTTTGTTGAATCTAGCTATAAATAGAGTATCTGGTAGGTTACAATATTTGGTTTAGTATGGACACCATGTATGCTATTTTGTGATGCAAACCTAGAGCTTTCTTTTTGAAGATATATCCTATTCTAGATGTGAAAGGTCTAATTTTATGTTGTGTTTGAGATATGATGATTTACGTATTAGTTTTTGGTAACACAATGAACAATAGTAGTAGGGTGTAATATTTTCAAATGGGAATCTATTAGATTGATTGTAGTGATGAGTTTTTGTATTTGAGGATGATTTCCCAACCTACATGATAGCACTAGTGGAATTATTTTTGGTCTACATTAAGTTTTTCATATAGATCTAGCCAGTAATTATAATACATTTCAGTATTTTAAAAGTGTTCATGAGGTCAACTTGTAAATGATAAAATATCATGTAACAAATATATAAGATTGATATCTTAATTATTTTAGTATGCATGAGGTGTATCAGTATGTGAAGTATGATGAATTAACATATGAATAAGAGCATAATAGAGATATACAATGAAGTGTGTAAGATCATAATAATGTGCCTAATTGTTTTGGAATTTGTAGATTCTATGTACCAATTCAATCTCTCTTTGATTTTGTAATCATCATATGGGTAGGAAGCCTTTTTTATAAATGAGTAGTGAAATCTAGGCAATGTATCTTAATGCATATGCATTCTTTTTTAATACCTTTAAGAAAGTTAAATACTTATAGATATTTTTTATTTGTGGGTTTCATTCCTACCACAGTTTTACTATAACAGGGTTTCCACAAATAAAAAATCATGATGTTATGGTGTTGTGAATGTTTTCTTTATGCTTTAACACCTTCATTTTTATTGCATGTGCTATGTGGTGCAAGAATCATATTAACAAGGCTAAAAATTATAGGACATTAATTAACCCCCCTCCTCCCCCTTTTAGTGTTTCTTAATACCAACAACTGGCATTAGAGCCTCATCCCTTTAAGGAAGTCTAGAAGATTGAAGAAGATCCTAATAGGTGATTCAATGGATTTAGATAGTATTCAAAAATATCCTATTTGATCTTTGATCAATTCAAAGATGAAATTCTAGAATTGAAGAAGACTCTTAATAAAAATGAATTTTTCATTCAAACATTGAAAAGGTAGAACTGAATAAATCCATGAATAAGAGGAAGGAGCTTTCTCAATGGCTAAACTAGAAAGAGATCATGGGTGATGATAGTCATGCCTTGGAGGAGAAGATAAATGAATGTGAGTAGCTTAAAAAATATAAGGAAGTCCTAAAGAATGAGATAGAATATGTAGTGACATCGCTAACTAAGGAGATTGAAAAAAGAAAGAAGAATGAATAAAATCTTGATCAATTATTAAAAGTCAAATATGATGATTGTTTTAGACTAAATTGTGAGAATGAATAGCTACAATTTGATCTAAAAGACTCAATGATAATTAGGAATAACTTAAAAGGGAGAATGATATTTTGAAGAGCGAGTTTGCTACTACAAATGAAATTAATGAGAAGTTCATAATCAATTTAGCTAAGATTGATGTACTTCTTGAATGTCAAACGATGAAATATAATACAACAAGTCTTAGATTTGATAAAGTAGAAAGCTCAAGATCTAGTCAAATAAATCCCTTCTCAAACAATCAGAAGACAAACCTAAAGGTAAAAAGTAAGACAATCAAATGCTCACAATTTCAATGGTAGTTTATTTTTCTGCAACAAATTTGGGCATAAGGTTAAAAAATGTAGAAGTGAGAAGAATAATACATATTTTTATAGTCAATGCTTCAGATGTAACAACTATGGCCATGAATCAAGTGAATGCAAAATGAGCAATACTTTGAACGAAGGTATTTCTAGATGTTATGCATACAACTATTATGGACATATTTTTAAATAATGAAAATAAAGAGAAAATAAAATCAACTACAAGAATGGTCAATCCTCACTATGGTATGTTAAAAATGCACCAATCTTAGTCACAGTGCAAAGTTTTGTAGAAACATGAATATGATAGTTTTTGTGGATAGAAGTAACATGCAAAACAATAATATGGGAAAACAAAAGGTTGAAGTGGATGAGGTCAGACAATAAATGAATAAGACATGGATAAAGAAAGGTGATATCAATGCAAACCACAAGCCTATAACTAAATCTAGTGGGGAGATTTGTTTAGGGTTTTTTCCTAGAGGAAGCTTTCATGAAAAATCCATTAAACCCCCTTATGTAAGGTGATATATTGTATGCAAATAGTTTATTTGGATGTATCAAGATATTGCAGATATATTTGAGGAAACTCTAAAGGTACATAAATTAATATGCAAATTCTCATAAAGATGTTGGCATCACAGTTAGAAAACTCAATATCCAAGTGAGTTAAGGTGTGGTGCATTTATTACATCAAAAAGTAGATATGTGAAGGCTAAAAGGGCATTTTTTTTCTTTCATTCATCACTTTTCATTTGGATCAAAAAGTGATTATAGAGCCCTACAAGGTAGATTTATTGCATTCAAAGAGAGTAAAATAGATTCATTTTGCAAAACCCTAGTTTATTAGAAAGATATTTTATTGAGAGCTAAAATATTCACTTTCAATCAGGGATAAATTTTAATATTGTTGATGTTATTAAGTGACCTAGACCTTAATTTAAGAAACAAAAATAAAAATCATATGTTGTTCTGTGTCTACAACTAGGCAACAACTTTGTTTTTAAGATTTTTCAAAATTTCTATTTGTAAAGGATGGTTTCTGCTTAACTATACAATATTGTTCTCCCTTACATATACCTGGAGTACTACTCCCCCATACATGTATTCTTTACATATATATACATATACTTCTCCCTCTTTATACATACATACATTCATCTATACTTCTCCCTGTTTTTGACATAAATGCCAAAGGTGTATATTATATGTTAATACCAAAATGTGACAAGAATTCAGAGTGTACTTTTAGGATTAATGCTATTATCTTATCCCAATTTTCTTTTAATACCTTGCTTGCATGCAATGCAATCTGAACTTCTGCTGATAACTCCATCATGTGATCAGCTATGGAGAAGTTATTGTCATGGATGAGTGTCTTAGCATGTGCAATGTGTGTCTATAATGCATCCATGCTAGGAAGAATCATGCCTTGGATTTTGGCAAGTGTGATGATGACACAACCCAAGTACAAAATGGACACGACAAGAAAGGGAAAACTTTATTAACTTTGTAAATAAGCTAATACATTCAGTATAGAGGAAATAGACTTCAAAACATACCCTAAGGGCTTACACCAGTAATAATCTGGAGATAATTTCTCCTTTTAGTACCTCCTCTCAAACTCCACTCTGAACTGCCTTTTACAATGCCATAAATGTTCTTAAATAGACCCCAGAGGGTTAAGGATTAGGAATACATTCTAGAAAGTGCTAGTTGGCATCCACCGGCCAAATAGAAGGCTCTAGAAGTCACATTAGAAGTCAGCACAAAATTAGAAGAATCCAGAAACGGTAATCAAACTTTCGAAAGGCATAACTTTTGAATCGTAGCTCTGATTGACGAACCGTTTACATTTTCGGAAAGCTCTCAAAGCGCTCTATAGCCCTATGGATAGCTTCTCTTGTCCCTCATTTTTTGGCCCTATTTGAGGTCATTTATTGCCCCTAATTTGACTTTGAAGCATTCTTAGGATGTCTCCAGAAATTGAAAAAATTGCAATAACTTTCAAACCGTGGGGCCTTTCGACCTGATTCTTTTTCTGGAATGCTCTAAATTACAATTACAATCTTCTGACCAATTTACACCTTCTAGTTCACCAAAATGATGGCTCAATTACATACTCCTATTTTTTTGGCATTTACACATTTTCCAAGGTGTTCAAATACTCTATCTTAGAACATTGATAGTGGAACTATGAGAGTTGGAACCTTTATTTGACCCAAATGGGTATCCAGAAATGAGAACACATGAAATAGAAACTAAGTCTAAGTACATTTTTTTGCATGACACAGGATTGCCTGTATACCTCTGGATGCTCCTGCATCAGACACCCAGGGTAGATTGAAAAGTGACCCTGCCACTTTATGAATGGTAGAGGAAATCCCAAATGGGAAACCTTAGCTGCTAATATCCAAGTTGAGTCCTCTATCGGCCGTCCTTTCCACTTGACCAAATACTCTTCATACTACCTATTTCTGGTACTCCTACCCACATGATGATCTAGAATGTCTTCTATCTCCTCCTTCTTAGAAGAAGGAATTGGACATGGCTCTAACATCGGCTCCTCATCTGCACCATCATCATGATACTCTGTTAAGTCTGCAATGTTGAAAATAGGAGAAATGTGAATTCCATCTCGCAACTCCACTTCATATGCATTTCCTGAGTCATGTTTCTTCAGAATTTTGTAGGGATCAAATTTCTTCATTTTCAGCTTGTTGTAAGTGCTAGCTAGAAATCTTTCTTTCCGTAAGTGTACCATGACTAGATCCCCTACTTGGAATTCCTTATGTCTTCTCCTTTGATCAGCCCTAGCTTTATACTCTTGATTCATCTTGGTAATGTGTGCTTGAACCTCCTCATGTAGATGCTTGATATGTTCAGCAAATTCTTCAGCTTCAACACTTGTCCTCTCCCCTTGCTCTATCTTCCTCAATTCTGGTGTAGTCCTTGGGCTTCTTCCATATACAATTTGGAATGGTGATCTACCAGTACTCATATTTACAAAGTTATTGTAAGCAAACTCCGCTTGTGGTAGAATCAAATCCCATCCCTTGGGCTTATCCCCAACTAAACATCTCAGCAAATTGCCCAGACTTTTGTTTACCACTTCTGTTTGGCTGTCAGTCTGCGGGTGATGTGTGGAACTAAATTTCAAGTCTATTTTCAACTTTTTCCAAAATGTTCTCCAAAAATATGCCACAAATTTAGTATCTCTCTCAGAAAATATACTCCTTGGAAGACCATGTAGTCTTACCACCTCTCTGAAAAACAAGTCTGCAATATGGATAGCATCATGAGTTTTGTAGCACGGAATGAAATGTGCCATTTTGGAGAACCTATCAACGACCACAAATATTGAGTAATTACCCCTTTGTTTCCTTGGAAATCCAAGAACAAAATCCATACTTATGTCCTCCCATGGCTTTGATGGAACAGGCAATGGCTGATAAAGTCCAGTATTGTGACTAAATCCCTTAGCAACTTGACAAATCTGACAACTCTATACAAACTTCTTCACATCCTGTGAAATTTGAGGCCAAAAATAATGTTCTCTAAGAATGGAAATGGTCTTATCTCAACCAAAATGTCCTGCCATCCCTCCATTGTGTTTCTCTTTAATTAGATTTTCCCTCATGAAACTCCTTGGAATGCATAATTTATTGCCCTTGAATAACATACCATCCTGAATCAGATAGTCCAGCCACTTAGTTCTATCTACAACAACGGGTTCTTTACAAGCTTTCCATGCTTCAACAAAATCAGGATCCTCAGGGTATAGATTCTTGAGTTCATCAAACCCAACTACTTCAACTTGCATTACTGTAAGCAACAACTGTCTCCTACTTAGCGTATCTACAACCTTGTTAGATTTTCCACTTCTATGCTTCAACACAAATGTATAGCTCTGCAAGAACTCTACCCACTTCATATGCCTCTAATTCAATTTACCTTGGCTATTTAGGTATTGTAATGCCTGATGATCAGTATACAAAACAAACTCCTTTGGCAATAAATAATGCCTCCATTTCTTTAAGTCCTGAACTATTCCATAAAACTCTTGATCATAAACAAAATACTTCTTTCTCGCATCATTCAATTTTTCACTAAAATATGCAATAGGCTTACCTTCTTGGCTTAATACAACCCCAATAGCACTGCCACTAGCATCACAATCCACCTAGAACACATTTCTAAAATCTGGAAGTGCCAACACAGGTTGTTCTGTCACCTTCTTCTTCAGCATTTCAAAACTTCTCACAGCTGCCACAGTCCATTTGAACTCTTTTCTTATCCCCTCTTATTGTGTCAGTTAGGGGTGCACATATGCCACTGAAATTCTTAATAAACTTTCTATAAAAACTAACCAGACCATGGAACGATCTTACCTCAATAGCAAACCTTGGAGTAGGCCATTCCAAGATGGCTTTTACCTTCTTTGGATCCATTTTGAGACCTTTAGGTGATATAACAAACCCCAAGTAAACTAACTCCCTTTTTGCAAAGATACACTTCTTCAAATTAATTAACAGTTTCTCTTCCCTTAAATTTTCAAGGACACTACGAATATACAATAAATGTTCTTCCAAAGTCTTGCTGAAAATTAAAATATCATCCAAATAGACAATAACAAATTTTTCCAAGAACTTCTTAAGTACCTCATTCATAAGCCGCATGAAGGTGCTTGGGGCATTCGTCAATCCAAAGGGCATGACTAACCACTCATAAAGACCCTCCTTGGTCTTGAAGGCTATTTTCCACTCATCTCCTTCTTGTATCCCTATCTAATGATAGCCACTCTTGAGATTTATCTTTGTGAAGTACTAAGCTCCACTCAAGCAGTCCATAAGATCATCCATTCTTGGTAAAGGAAACTGATACTTGATGGTTATCCTATTTATAGCTCGAGAGTCTGTACACATCCTCCACTCTCCATCCTTCTTTGGTGCTAGTACTGCAGGTACTACACATGGACTCAGGCTCTCCCGAATTAAGCTCTTCCTCAATAGCTCCCGAACCTATCTATTTAGCTCCTCAGTTTCAGTAGGAGTCATCCTGTGAACAGCTTTGTTAGGAAAACTAGCTCCTAAAATTAAATCTATCTGATGACTGACTTGCCTTACTAGTGGCAATCCTTCTAGAACATTATCAGAGATGATATCTCCAAACTCACATAGTAAATCTGAAACTTCAAGTGGTATTTCACTACTACCTTCTTTATCTTTCCTAGGGATCAAAGCATAGCACATACGCTGATGTTTCATGCCATCTAAAAACTTCCTTCCATCAACAAGACAAATCCTAGCACTGCTACATACCTTTTCACCTTCCTTTTTCATGGTCTTTAGTTTGTGGCAAACTCCATCCTTTCTTAGGGAGTAGGTGTTTGCATGACCATCATGTACTGCATGCCTATCAAACTGCCATAGTCTTCCCAACAATAGATGGAAAACATCCATTGGAATAACATCATAGAGAACTTCATCATGGTAACTCCCAATTTTGAATTTCACTAAACATTGTTCACTTACTAGGACCTTATGATCATCTTTCACCCAAGAAATCTTATAGGGCTTGGGGTGTTTCTCCCTATTTAGCTTCAGCTTAGAGACCATCTCTTCTGATACCAAGTTATCAGTGCTACCAACATCAATGATCACATCACAACATTATCCTCACACTTGCACCTGGTATGGAATAAACTCCTCCTTTGTCCTGGTTCAATTTCACCACTTAGTAGGACCCTTTCATTCACTAAAGTCTCTCCTCTTTCTGCATCCTCTAAATGTGATGATTGTGCATCCTCATCCACATCAGGAACCCTAGCTTGACCCTCAGCTCTCCTATCTATCCTTCCTTATCGTTGAGGGCATTCAAAGGCACGATGACCTTCTTCATTGCAATGGAAATAGGTACCATGAAAGCATCCTCTTCCTTGTCCATGTCCTCTACCTCTTCCTCTTTGATTTCCAAAGTCTCGATCACGAGAGCGGTTGAAACCCTCGTTCCTCTAGTTCCTGCTAGTACCCACATCTTCATTTTTCTTTTGGATTTCATTTTGGCCTCCAAATGACCTACCACTACCTCTTCCTCCTTGACCACGCCCTCTTTGTCTCCCTTCAAACCTCTTATTTAGCTTCTCTTCAACTCGTAGGGAAAACTGGTATGCCTCTTCCACGCTGGTCATTCTTACCAGACTTAATTCCTCCTGGATGCTAGGTCGCAACCCACTGATATAACGAGAAACCTTCTCCTTATTTGCTTCTCCATGCCCTACTCTAATCAGAAGTTGATAAAACTCCTCTGTATATTCCTGGACTAATTTTCTAGCTTGCTTTAACCCATGCATCTTCTTAAACAAATCAAGCTCATAGTCAACAGGAATGAACTGCTTCTTTAGTTTGTCTACCATGCAATCCCACCTTGTAATCTTATCCTTTCCTCTTCTGTTTCTTTCCAATTGAACCTCTTGCCACCAAATTTTGGCATGTCCTTTCAGTTTGGCCTTTGCAAACTTAACCCTATCTAGGTCCCTGATATCCTCATACTCAAAGTATTCTTCCAGTTCATTGATCCAATCGATCAACTCATCTGGTTTCAAATTTCTTGAAAATACACCCACATCAATTGTAGGTCTTTTCCCAAACTTAGTAATGGAACTAAAAAGCCTTTTCTTTGCCTGATTCAGAACTTCCTCATCAAATTCTCCTTGTGGTCCAATTTCTTCTTCTTCATTGTCATCCTCACTTTCGTCACCTGTAGCAACATTTGTTCTTCTACGGAGCTCCTCTTGCAATGCTTGAACCTGCCTTTGGAGGGCTCTAACCTCCTCAGGATTAATAGCTCTGGCCCTTCCACCATGCTCTCTTTGTGGAGGCATCTTCTTAACTCAAACCCACAACCACACAGTCCTAGTGCAAACTGCCTCACAGTCGGTGCTCTGTTTACACACTCAGGAAAACAAGCTCTGATACCACTTGATGGGGACACAACCCAAGTACAGAATGGACACGACAAGAAATGGAAAAATTTATTAACTTTGTAAATAAACTAATACATTCAGTACAGAGGAAATAGACTTCAAAACATGCCCTAAGGGCTTACAATAGTAATAATCTAGAGATAATTTATCCTTTTAGTACCTCCTCTCAAACTCCACTCTGAACTGCCTTTTACAATGCCAAAAATGTTCTTAAATAGACCCCAGAGGGTTAAGGATTAGGAATACATTCTAGAAAGTGCTAGTTGGCATCCATTGACCAAATAGAAGGCTCTAGAAGTCACATTAGAAGTCGACGCAAAATTAGAAGAATCCAGAAATGATAACCGAACTTTCGGGAGGCATAACTTTTGAACCGTAGCTCCGATTGACGAACCGTTTACATTTTCAGAAAGCTCTCGAAGTGCTCTATAGCCCTATGGACCAACTTCACTCATCCCCCATTTTTTGGCCCTATTCAAGGCCAATTATTGCCCCTAATCTGACTTTGAAGCATTCTTAGGATGTCTCCAAAAACTAAAAAACTGCAATAACTTTCAAACTCTGGGGCCTTTCGACCTGATTCTTTTTCTGGAATGCTCTAAATTACAATTACAATCTTTTGACCAATTTACACCTTCTAGTTCACCAAAATGATGGCTCAATTACATACTCCTATTTTTTTGGCATTTACACGTATCCCAAGGTGTTCAAATACTCTATCCTAGAACACTGATAGTGGAACTATGAGAGTTGGAACCTTTATTTGACCCAAATGGGTATCCAGAAATGAAAACACATGAAACATAAACTAAGTCTAAGTACATTTTTTTGGGTGACACAGGATTGCCCATATACCTCTGGATGCTCCTGCATCAAAGTGTGGCCCTGATCCCAGCTTCTTCCTTTAGTAATTTTTCTTGAAAATTTGTCAGAAATATGATCTTTGAATAACGAGTAGAACTATAGCTTGGGTCAAGTGACAACTGGTGTGCACTTGCCTTCATGTCTTCATCTATCTTTGATAGTTTATTTTTAATGTCTTGTGAGAAGATAGACGTGTCACACAACTTAACAAATTATGAAGTGACATTATTTATAAATGTCTCCAATGAAACAAGAGTAGTAGAGAACTCTACTTGGTTTATTGTAATTTTCTGTGCTATTTGTTCCAATACCTTATTCTCAAATTTTCTTTTTGCTCTATGTAGCAACTTATCCTATCCATTGAATTCTTCATTGAATTTCTTGACAACTTTTGCTAATTGATCCAAAATAGGCCATTTACTCTCAACCTCAATACTTAGTGTATTTAAAAATATGTCTTTTAGATCTTCAAGCATTTGGGGTTTCTTTCACTTCTTTTCTCTAAGCTTCTATTGCTTAGCTCTCTTTTGCAGTAATTCACCAATGGTTTTCATTTGATTAGGATTGAGAGTAGAGATATCCCAATTCAGAATAACTATATCCTCATCTAGATCAATATCTTCTTCTTTATCTTTACTCTTATTTGAAACTTCAGTACTCAGTTCAGACTTGTTCTCAACTATCATTGTACTAGTTATATGTGGAATAGAAACAATAATAGAAACATAGGGGCTAGCAACAAATTTAGTTATGGCACTGACAATAGAAGTACCTTGTTGTTGTATGATAAAACTTGATGATGGAGGCACTTGTTGCTTGGTAAATGAAGCGTTGGCCACTTCAGTTGATGGAATACCCATCTAAATAGGTCCAAAGCTTGGTTGGGTGCTTGGTATTGTAGTGGTAGTCACAACCAACTCGGTAGAAGCTTTCTCGGAGACAGATTGCACTGAGGCTTTGGTTGGAGAATGACAAAATGAGGCCATTACCATTGTTGTGATCTTCTCTACATTAGTTTCCTCAATGCTTTGAATCTCTAGAAGACTTCCTCCAATAGCTTCCTATTCTTCCTCCTCATCATCCAAATTTACATCATCTACTTCATCATCTTTTGTTTCCACATCCTCTGCCTCATCATCATCATCATCATCATCTTTGTCACTAACATGAACAAAAAAATCACAAGGTTGATGTAGGTTGTAAATGTTTTTCCATGTAGTTGTGGTTGCCTTCACTACATATTCAATGTCTTTTATCAATATCATACATGTGTTGAATTTAAGAGCGAACTTTTCTTCATTTTTCTTCAAAGGTTATTTCACCTCCTTTTCACTGAGACTTGACATGAGTTGCCTCAAAGTCTGTTCAAAGATGCCTTTTGCAGTCTTCTTTGCATGCTTCCATCTAGGCTTGATTACTTGCATAAGCTCATTAGGAATTTGTTGTACAATCTAATTTGGTGAGTACTTCCATTTTACCAATTTTGACATAAGCATGTCCTTAATCTACATTTTATCATTTGCATTCCTAGTCTCATATCTAAGAGATTTGAAAATTTTCATGCAAGCTCCTTCTTCCAATTCCTTTAACTTTTCTTGAAGTGTAGGTGGAGGCTTTTTGAAGATAATTTGCTTGGTATCTCCTCACCTAACTTTAATTTCTTCCTAGACTTTGGTGCCCTTCTTGCAAATACAATAGTGGATGACTTAGTAGGTTTTGTTATGATAACCTTACCTTTCATTCTTATAGGTTCTTCTTTATCAAATTTGGATTCCTCATCTTCATCCTCTGCATTGTCTTCTTCCACATCATCACCTTTTCCTTCTATTACCAAGAGAGTAGAACTTGCTTGTTTCAATTTTTCTATCCTCTTTCTCCCTTTGACAATTGCTTGAGGAAGCTTAATTTCAAGTTCTATTCTTGCCTTAGCTTCTTCATAAGTCCCAAAAAATGGTACCTTGGGATCCACATGCTCATTCAATAGAGCCTCAATGATATCTTTGGTCTCATCTATGTTAACCTCATACTCCATAGGCTTAACACATGCTAATCTAGGCCTGACTGCCTGAATATATACCTTGTCACAATCTACCATAAAATAGATATCATCCTTGTAGTCTTCTACAAGCTTCATAGGTATTCTATATCTATTCTACGTCTTCTCTTTGGATGTTTCAAAGTAGCTATCCATTATGCTATCAATGGTTTCACCTATTTCTACTATATACTCATTTATTTGATATAAAATAGGGACATTTGTTCTTCATACTGCTGATCCTTTAGAAGGGAAGAATTTTTCCACAAAGAAAAATAAACAAGTCAATATTGAACCAAACATACACAGATTATTCTTGGAACCTCTGATGCTCTCCATGTTCTTATTGAATTAATTCAATAACAACACAACAAGGTCAAATGACATGTTATTCTTCACTACTTTGAGAGCCAGATCAACTACTTTATATGACACATTGTTGAGACGACTAGAGTTGTAGATCTTATGAGAAATGATATAGATGCCAAATTTCTATTCCATGTTAGTTACATTGTTGATCTTCATTCCTCTACCATCCCACTCGGTAAGAGTTTTCTTTTCCAGTTGCACCCGACCTAGGGTTTTGGTCACTTTCGCTTTGTCCAACATTGGAAGACCAATAATTATATGAATCATTTTCCTTGTCATCAAAATGGGTTGGTCTAACCATAACTTTCCATTGTGAACTTGGCTCAAAATAAATCTTATCCACTTTGACTAAAATTTTCTTAGCATATGTGAAATATGCATTAAGCCCTTAGCTTCCAAATGTTGATGCTCAAGTTTTAGAACACCATTCACACATAACTTGTTCAATGTTTCATTCATCTCATGAGTGCCTAGCTCTTGGATAGAACATTTATAATATGAACAAATATCATGTATGAGCAATATCTTGGGGTGGAATGTGTGATTGCGCACCAGTTGGGTCAAGTGCTTCTATAATTAGCAAACTCAATTTGAAATTTGGTGCCTTGTAATTGACTTCTTGAACCAACATTTCAGTAGGGTTTTGGAAAACCTGAAATTTCTTCAACAACAAACACTCAATTTTTTCTAAAGCTTTGAAGTCTCTCTTCTCAACTAGCTCTGGAAATTCGCAGTGAAACAATGCTTTCACTTTCTTCCTTTTTATGAATTTGCTCTTTACAATCACCATTAATGCTTGGTATGTTTGTTCACTTGGTGACAAGTTGTTTTCCAATCGGTTCAACTTTTAATTCTTTGTAGACATTCATAGCATGAAAAAATCATTATCTCTCAGTAGAGTCTTTATCAACTCGGTTCCATATACAATACTTTAGTGTATCTTGATCTTGCTTAGTAGGGTCTTGAGATCTGACCTAGCTTAGTAGCATCTATTATTTTCATGACTACTAGGTAATCCTTGTGCATCTTAAATGTTGATATGGATCTCTTCTTCTTTTTGGTTGGAATTGATGAGAGATGTTTGCTTCAAAGTCTCAGTTCCAGTTATTCCTATAGGGATTTAAGTTGAGATGCTTGAGTCACCCAACTCAAGTGACATCTACTTCATGACTTAGACTTGCATTATTAGGAGATTTTGGTATCCATTGCCACTTCATCTACTTTCTGATATTGTCAACTTTGGCTTTCTTTTCATCTTCAATTATTCTTGTGTTCATACAGTTCTTGGCAAGATGTCCAAGTTCTAGTGGTGTCTCTTTTCCTCATATGATGTTTTACACAATTTTCTCCAATGTTCCCAAATTTACCACAGTAGTGACATCTACACCATGTGTTGTAGTCCCATCCAAATATTTATTTCACAATTTATTTTGCTAGATTCCATATCTTGGTTTTGCATTTAGAAGATTTGTGTCCTTATTTCTTGCAATTATAACATTTACCTTCAAACTTAGGTTTCTCCTTGCATTCACTTGCTCTATGACCATGCTTATTGCAGCTGTAACACTTTCCACTAAATTTTTCTTTACCATTACTCCAACAACTGTTTGATGTATGACCTATCTTACCACAATGATTGCAAGTAGGCCTTTGATTCTTTAGAGCTCCTTGTCTAGATGATTCGCCTTCTTCTATATAACCTAATCTTGCTTTGTCTTTGTGTCTATATTGATTTTTCTCATTTAACTGATTCACGCTTCTTGAGATTTCAACGTCCTTTCATTGGTTTTCTTTTCATTGTTTAGATCATTTTTCAATCTTTCATTTTCTGACCTAAGATTCATAAGTTCTTTATTTGCATTTGTGAGCTAATAAATGAAGTTTGTTTGCTGAAGGGATAGACATTGAATTTCATTGTTCTTTTCTTCTATCTCTTCTTTGGCTTTGTCTTTTTCTTCCATGACTTCACATAATCTTACTGATTGGATTTCTTGTTATCTTTTTAGCTTTCTAACTTCTTCTTGAAGATTGGAATTATTTTCTAATAGGTCTTTGATTGCTTCATCAACTTTATTTGAGTTTCTTTCTAGATAGATATCTTCAATTCTTTCTTCAATGTAGATATTGTCATTCATTTGTATTGTGTTAAGGTTAACCTCATATAGAAATAACAATTACATGCAAATGTAAACAATATCAAAAAATAATAGATCACATAGAAGAGAACACAAGACACCAAGATTTAACATGGTTCACCCAAACCTTGGGTTACATCCACCAAACAACAAGTCCAATATTATTACGGTCTAGTGATTACAATCTGATTAAAATTTGTAATCCCTTATAGCTTAATATTGCCACAAGAAGCAATTTTCACATCACACATAATGAAAACCCCTAACCCTAAGCTCTTTTATACAAGCATTTTTACCACTTTAGAGTTATAATTAATTATTACATGTTGGCCCAAAATCATGATAAAATAGGGCCCAAAATTAGAATTATGAAGTATGTACATTGCTTCCCTAATCAATCACCACAAACTAACATACTACAAGATCTTTCCTTCTTTTTAATGATTGAGAGAGTTGCTCCTTTGCTTTCTTTAGTTGCCCAATGGCTAATTCAAGATCCAACTTTTTATTGTCAATAGCCTTATCTAGCATGTATACTTCCATTGCCTCTGATCTTTACTCAAGTTGTTAAACTTCTTCTCTGAGAACCATAAAGCTCTAATACCAATTGTTGGAAATATGAGGTAGGAAAGGTTACTAAGAGGGGAGGGGTGAATCGAGAACCTATAAAACTTAATCTTATTTCACCAATTAATCCTTCATATAATATTCTAATCTAATTGCATGCATGAAAGAATGAAGGCAAATAAACGTTCATAGAAATTTGACACAAGATATGGTGACCTAGAAACCTTCCAAATAGAAAGTAAAATTGGGGTGGGGATGATACCCATAAACTTTAGTACTACAGTATAAAGTTGTCCTAATAAAGCTTATAATTGGTCACTTTTAATGATCTTCCCTATTAGGAGCAATAAGGACTGTGAGGTCCACCTAGTCAAAGGATTTGCAAAACATACAATGAAGTATGCACTCAGTAAAGATATTCATCAAAGATGATTAAGTATACCCTATTAAAGGATTTGATTGATGCACCTATTAGGATGAACTAATGGCTGATCTCTAATCTACAACTCTAATTTGCTAGTTGAGATTCCTTGAATTGTAATGATCACCTTGTTGTGATAGATAATACTTTATTGTCCCTTACACTACTTGTAGCCTTCTTTAATTCACACTTCTTCTCATCATATTCTTAATACCTCATTTGGATATGATACAATGCATTACATATATACCAATACAAATCACAACTTACTGGAGTTGGCTACAATACAAGTTTCACCAAAATCCACAAAGTCAACCCAACTGTTGTAACTCAGGTTCTAAAGACAAACTCGATGATGTTATGATACTTAGGAACCACTATCAACACTCGACATCATCTGGAACTTGGTTTACAAAGAGGCTTAGTTCATACCGATCACTTCCAAGTAGCTTGAACTCGGTTAACACTGTGTGACTCAGTGAATACTACAAAACTCAACATATATTGAATCACTCAGTTGACACTCCATGGCTTGGTCAACACTCGATTCACATCACTAATACTATTGGCTTGATATACACTGGAGAACATGGTTAATACTATAAAACTAGGTTAACACTATGGATCTCGGTTAACACTAGAGTTTCCATTACTTGCACTAAACAACTCTGTAAATACTACTACACTTGGCATAAACTATACATAGGTTCTGAAGCTTGGTAGCAATTGTATATTGACTAAGTGTGGGTCACTAATAGACAAATTGACCTTAATATCAACAATAGATTGGTACAACCTTGTGGTTTTTAACTTTTGGCTATGAAATAATTTGAAAACCTATAACAATTGTACTTGAAATACTTGGAGGAAGTAATAACTCAAACTTTTGTGCAATGCACTTTTTGACAAAAACCTAAAGACCTCAAAAACAATACTTTATGTGAATCCTCTTGAATGGGATTACCTCAACATCTTCTTACGTAGAAAAATGTAATGAATTATGTTCCTTTCATTCTATAGAAGTCTAATGACCAGCCCAAAATGCTTCAAATTTAGAGTGCTTACCCAACCTATCTTGAGTTCATCCCATTTCAGCCTTATGTCTCCTTCTTTAGACTTCACAGGAGAATCCTTTTTTTTTTATTGTACCCTTTATTGATCTTGATGATGATTAATCATCTTCATAGCTTCTCTTATCTCTTATAATTTCATCAACTCAACTAGCCTTGATGTTAAAGGTTCTTTATCTAGCATATCTAATTACTTAACTAGATCTAGGACTGACAATTCTATTGATATAGGGAGCCTTGTTTCTTTTCCATAGACTAACACATAGGGCGATAAACTATTTTCCTCTTAGGTGTGATTCTCTCACCCAAAGTGTCACTTTTGACTTAGAGTGTCAAACCCTCTTATTACCTTCCATCAATCTTTTGATAATTCTAATCACGTTCTTATTGGTCAATGCGGCCTGACCATTACCCTATGGGTAATAGTTGGAAGATTTATTCAAATAAACTATGTTTATCATCATCTGGTTAGATATGCAATCTCCACCAAATAGAAGTACATTATCTAATATGATATACTTAGGGAATTCAAATTTGACTACCAAATCTGCATAAAAATAAAGAACAATGGATCCATTAGTCTCTTTTAATGCAACAACCTCAGTCAATTTAGTAAAATAATCTTATGTTGTAAATACATACCTATGACCTACACTAGAAAGTGGGATGATGATGCTTATGAAATCTACCCCCCATCTCATGAATAAATTTTGAGTTTGTATTGGTTGTAAAGGCATGGTTGTTAGCTTCTCTTTTCCTTAAAAAATAACACATTCTCTACACTTCATAACCCAAATATGAACATCCTTAAAAATGTTTGGCATGTAATAATCCCCTTTCATAATCTCTAGAGTTGTTATCCTTGCTAAAAAGTGACCACCAATTGATCCTTCATGAAAATAAATTAGAAATTTATCAACCTAATCTAGATCAATGCTTAACAAACACCATTGACATTTCACTAACATAAAACCCCATCTAGAAATAAACAAGGAATTGTCTACAATCCACAATGTCTTTTTATAGATTTATCAAAATTAGTTAGGCACTCATCAAAAATAAAAAAATGTGTTATATCACATACCCAACTTGATGTGATTGCTATAATAGTAGTTAAAACTTGGTCTTGTCCAACCAAAACAACACAGTCCTTCATTTCCTTTGTTATTGCCATTCTAAGCAAGGTGATCACAATGACCTTTTCCACAAACTAGCTTAGTGACTTTTATGTCTACATCACATTCCATGACCTAAGTCACCTAGCCAACTCTTTTACTATTAAAGTCCTTATTCAATAAGAAATCCTTAATTGAAGAATGTGAAACCATTAATTTTACCTTTTTGTTAGACAACACATACTTGAACTTATTAAGGACTCTTATAACAATAAGAACATGTTTTTCCACAAATGATTACTTGAACTCATAACTCTTCAAGCTTTGACTAAATAAAGCAAAAAGTTGTTCTACACCTTCTGCATTTTCCTACACCATAGCTATAATGTTATCAATGTTTCCATAGGCATAAAAAATAAAATATTTTGAGAAATATGGATTAAGCAATAATTTAAATTAGCTTGTCTGACTCTTGAACCATTAATGGTTGTAACTTACAATTAAGGTGGTCTTTTCCACTATCTCATAGATTTAGCATTAGCTTCTAACTCAATGGTATGCTAAGCAATACTGGGATCAAAACCCTTAAGGTATGAATACCCCCATGCAAAAATGTATTAAATTCTTGACAAAGGGAAATTTTTTTTTTTAATGATAATCAACAATACATACATTTTCAAGCTTCAATAACTTACCCCTAAAAATTTATACACCCTAGTAGTGATAGTTTTTACTATGCATTCTTCTAGACTTCTCCTTTTTGATTTAATCATCAGTATTGAAAATGGACCCACAGTCACCAAATTCCTTGGAAGTTTGTTTGTTTCAAGCTATACAATCTAATCTTCATACTCCTCAAGATTTTTCTAATTTTTATGTGCAACTTCTCCTTCCTCCTTGATAAAATTCACTATCTTCTAGTCATTTTCAAAAAAAATCCTATGTTCATGATTACTTTCACATAACACTACTAATTAACATTACTAATCTCAATGGGAATGTCGTATTAGACACCAATTTTTGCCAACCTATAAGTGTGTTTATTTTTATTTATAGGTCTAGACAATAGATTTAAAGCATGCAAATTTTCTATTAAATCCAAATCTTATGTTTATAAGGCTTCAAAAATCATTTTTAGTGGTATGAATACCCCAAACCTAATTGAAAATCAACTCAGAATCGTCCAAAACTTGTAAACATAAAATACCTCACTTCCTAGTCCATTGCAATCCATAAAACAATGATTCATACTTAGCAATGTTTTTTGTATAGCTAAATGTGAACCTAAATGCTAAATACTACCTATCACCTAAAGGGCATTCCAACATATAAGCACCTCCAACACTATTCCTATTTTTTGCTCCATCAAAGAATGACTTAAAAACTTCATTACAACATTACCATGCTTGTTGTTCACCATTGATCAATTTTGGAATGAAATCATATTCATGAATCAAATAGTTTCCCAAACTTGGTTCCTCATATTAAGGAAAATATATGGTATTCCTTCAATTTGTGTCATTGTTTCCTTGGTTGGAGACAAGTCAGATTGGTCAAAAGTTGTACAATTCATGGTAACTTTAGTACTAATAGCACTTGGGTTATAAAGTTATGTTTGATCTTTAGAAATAATCTCAGACTAAATAGTGACATTTGTTCCATACCTAGTTTTAAACAACATATGAGACCAATTGGATGATAGGTAACCACCTATTTTTGTTGTAAAACATGAAGATAAAAAAATAGAAAAATATGGAGGCAATTCAATGATATAAATACATCTTGGGATATGGTAAATTTAGATAGGTATGCAATTTTAGGTTTAAATTCTTAATGAATCCAATAGTATTTACAATGGTCTTATCAAGCTAAACTACCCCTTTTTCCAATGGTTCATACTATAAACGAAACTTGTCAACAATTTGTTTAAGCATTATAAAATTATTGGCCCCTGCATCAACCATGAGGTTGTGTACTAGGTGTATACCAATAATTAGAGTCAATTAAAAATGAGGTGTCTTGATTGTATTAGATTGACGACCTTCAAAATTTACTAGTGTATTATCTAAAACAACCCTTGCGAGTTGCTAATTAGATCTATCAGAGAAAATTGAAAAAGCTTCATGTAGTAAATCTTTTTGACCAAGAATAGTTAAAGAATCTTAGATACTCATAGTAATGTGAGCTTTCTTCATTTTCTCTATGATATTCAGGTTCAATAGGCTTATCTTTGGCTAAAACCTTTATAACAAAAAAATCCTTATGAATATGTTCTAATTGAATAGGTAACTTTAATTGATCCTTAATAGCAACATGTTTTTTCTTTTTGTAGAATAAAGAAATCTTGATAACTTGATGATCCAACATTTTGTTGGCTACTTGAAGCTTGCTGCAATTTTCTTTTATCAACTTGTTGTTGATCCTTTTCAATTTTTTGTTTTGTTTTAGCAACACACTTTTTAGGCCTTGCGTTGGCTAAAATTGGCACCCATTCCTGATTTTGCACCAAGGAGAATTAATCTCATTGTGAATTCATTAGTTTCACATTAGGACCCCCATTTTCTTTCTAAGAACATATCCGATCAAATGTACGTTGAGGAACTTATTGTTGTACTAAAATGCTATTTTTCTCTATGAAAGCTTAATTCAATAATACTTTTCTACATGTGATCTAGTTATGCTTCTCATTTCAAGCATAAAACTAATCATACTCCTAAGCTATATTATTTTGTATTGGTACCAGTTCCATTGAAGAACTATTTATATTTCGATTATAGGGCTTATTAGGCCTATAATTATAGTTCCTTCTCTAGGATCATTCTGTACAAAAGGTATTTTTTGGATATGGTGGACAATGTTCTTGGCTTTGCAACTTAAGATTGACCACTTCATTTCCTAGTGTTTGCAATGTCTTAAACATATGCTCATCTTGATCTTTTATTTCTTTGAACTCTTATGAGGAACTTGTTACAATGCTTTGTTCAAATGTGATGTGTGGTTGATAGGATACAAATTTAGGGACAATGGAAATAGCAGGTGGGAATGTAGGTATAAATAGTTGTATATCTGCAAATATTGATGTTGGTGGTCTAAGCACTATCTTACCATCCTATATTAGACTACTCTCAGCTCTAACTACAATATCATATGCAACTAGAAGAGAATGACCTCTCATTAACTGTACTTTCATATATGTCACTTTTGAATGCTTTTAGATAAAGCAAAAAGGCAAAATCTTATGAAGGTTTTAATGAAGTTGGAATCCTATCACAAGGTTTTTGAAATTAGAAATTAGAAATAATAATATTCTCTTGAGGGGTCCTTTATATTGTTGTTAATTGTTCAACTAAAGATAGGTGGCTACATTTATCCTCAAATTGTCGGTTTAACCTAGTCCCTAACTCATCCACATGGCTATAGAATTGATTAGTAAACCAATAAACCATACCTTGGCCTTTTCCTTAAAATATGTAGCTCAAAGCTTTAGGGTGACATCTTGCTTAGTAACCTAGCAAAGACCATAAAGAGATGCAATGTCTCAAATATGTTCTATAGGCATCACATGGTCTTCACTAGTAAAATAAGGTAGACCTTTTAAATTTGTTGGAGTTATGTCATGGTGATTTGAAATATTAAGAGAACTTCCTAAGTTAAAAGTAACAACTAAAATATTTAGAAGTTGATTATGTCCCATTAAAGGTGGATTGTGAATTGCCTAATTTACAATAGGTTGTTGGACTTGAAATAATATTTGAACTAAGTTTGTCATAGATGCAAACAAATTGATATTAGCTAGAATCTTTGAAATTGATAAACTTGGAGCTACAAGAGTCCTTGGTAATGTTATAACTTTAGGTACTTGATAGTCAAATCTTCAAAACTTTCATAAACTGGGTTATCAAATACTACCACAATACATTCTAATTCAACAAATTATGATATGTCATGTATGTTTGATAATCTAGCTCCTATTCTTGATACTCTGCCTCTCATGCTTATAGATGAAACTCTTGATAAACAAAATGATCTTTATCCTAATGTGTATGAGCTCCTTTCATATGCTAAAATCATTATATCTACTGGAACCAAAACTCAAAGTCACAAAGGTTTAAAATAATACTTTTTAAAGGTCATAAAACATGTTACTCACACCTACACAAAAAGTAATGAAAGTACCAAAAGATCTAATAATCAATTCGACGTCCCATTGGGCATGCCAAAAATTTTTATCAATGGGAATTATACCCTTGAGCTGAATGTGAAATCAACAATTATGAGATACATGGAAAGGTACTCTACTTGTGGGTCAATCCTCGATGAGGACCACTCTCTACACAAGAGTCAATTATCTTGTAGAATAAAACATGGTGAGGGAAAGAGAAAAGGATAAACTAAATTAAAACTATGACTAACAGGTGAAACATCATAAATAATAATGATTATGTAGGTTGGACTATCAAGAAATTAATTGAGTCAATTTCAACTCTTCCAAATCATATGTATGATCCTTCTTTGACATCTTCGATGCCTAGTCAACATTAATACATGGTACACTATCCAATCTACTTGATTGATAAAATTTATGAGCAATTACCCTTACCCTAAATTCAATTTTTGGATCACTAATGGTAGAAATAGTCATTCCATGTTTTTTCCATATGAACAACATGTTTACCTCAATTACCCCCTTACTCTAGCATCACATAGTTATCTTCCCTTCAAGACTAGGGTATTTTCTTACTCAGTAGATGATCTCTTTGGCTAATTTTATTGGCCCATTCTCTAACCATAATTGAGTGTATTAAACTTGGCTTAAAACTATCTTGATCCATTTAATTTTGAAGTCACGAGGGAAGTCTAGGGCACACACTAACCCTTTATTGGCAACATTCTTATGCTCAACCTTAAATGCTCCATTTTTGCACAAGTTGTTATATGCCTACCTTAGCTCATAGTCTCTAATCTCACTAATTTTGCACATAAAGCATGACATTACATCCTTAATCATTATGACCTCTGGTGGAATCAATGAAAGGGCACTTGAGGGATCTCCCTTCATCATAATCTTTAGCACAACCTCAAAAATTCAAAGGTGGACAAACATCATTTCTAACCAATTGAACATTCCTTACCTCCTTGTTTTGCTTCTTCATTTCAATAGTTGAGCTTGTCGCCATTTCTTTAGGTTAAGGTTCAAAGATACAAATTCTAAGTAACTTGGTAAAAAAAATCTTTTCAACACTTTACTATATTGTCGATGACACTCTATTAAATCTTCACAAATTTTGCACAAATTGTTCACTCAATTGCCTTGATTCGCTCTACAAATTTTTTGATTGCTTGGTGAGTGAAAATGAATGATAAAATTCACTATATAGACTCAAATGGTCAAATTAGGTATTTAATAAATGTTTTTTACACTGATGGGTGTAATACAATTGTCTTAGTCTTAACATGAGAACTTGGCTAACTACATTCCTTCCTTCCATCACTCAGTCAAGACCATAACTCAATCACTATCAACACTCCCACACTTAACTCAGTCAATATAGGAGATCGATCTATGTTGTACAACTAGGTCATTACAAGGCATCAACTTTGGTGTTTGGCGCCAATTGTGTATATGAACTCTTTTCTTGATTCTTTCCTCAAATATGTCATAATGCATCTTAGCTTATGAAGACATGGACTTTAATACATATTATGTTAGGAACTAGTGTATAATATAACATTCAAATGTATAGTTCCTTGCATACCTCCTTTGCTTAGTTAGAAGTAGTGTGGTCACTTGATCCATTGGATTGGGTGATCTCAGCTTCACTAGTTCCACTATTGCCTACTTCAACCTACTTTTTCCAAGTATGACTTCTCTAGTTCCTTATTATCTTAACAATCTTTTCACCTTTGTTTTGTTCACTTTTAGGTGTCGGTGATTTGGTTTGACAATTTTTTCTCAAGTGACCAATCTTATGATAACTATAGCAAACCAAAATTCCATTCATCCAACTCTTGGATTATCCTTTGAAATGTGTCCTAATACAATTTTCTGCAACATGTCCATATTCACCAGAATAATGACAACTATACCATGTGTTGCAATCCCAATTATAAAAGTTACCTTGTTTGGATGTATTTCCTTGCCTTTTGGTTGTCTAATTAGGTTTTACCTTAGATATGCATTCTTGAGCTTTATGACCATACTTATGACAATTGTGGAAGTATCCTTCAAATCTAGGTACAACAGGTGTATTGCTAGTCTTTGATCTGCATTCGTGTGCCTAATTTCCATGCTTGTTATAGTTAAATCAATATCCATTAAATTTAGGCTTGGGATTGGACTTACCAGTCTTGCTCCTATAGATATTTGTTGTATGTCCAAGTTTCCCACAATGATAGCATGTAGGTTTTTTGTTATTTTCTTTACATTCCTCTATTCTCCATTCTTTGATGATTCTCCTTCTTCAATAGATGATAGGTGCTTGGTATAGCCTAGTCTAGAGGTGTCACTGGATCTTCTTGGTGTTCTCATTAGTTCTTCAAGGTATCTAACAACTTCATTATGTTTTTTCATCCTTTCAATGAGTTCCTTCTCAGATCTTAAATCATTCCCTAGTTGATCATTTTGTGATCTCAAATTTGTAATTTCCATGTCTTTCCTATTCAACTCTTGAGTTGCAAGTAATAGTTGATTTACCATGTCCAACTGATTGTTTGTGAGCTTCTACGCATCATATGTCCTTTCATCAAGTCTAGTGACCATTTGTCTCTTGTCTTCTTTTTCCATTATCTTGTCTTTCTCAACTTTCTTTTTCAATCCAGTCACTTCACATAGTCTTAGTGATTAGATTTCATGATCTCTTTTCTGTCCTCTAATCTCTTCATTCAATATGTTTCTCCGCTTCAATAGGTTTGCTATTGTTGTATCACTTTAACTAGAATTTCCATTGTCAACTAGTCTTTCAATGTTTTATTCTTGATATTGAGTGTCATTCTATTGAATAACCAATTATTTCCTCCTTTTTAAGGATTTATTCAATTCCTCTCTTGCTACTTCAAGTTGTTGCAATACAATCTATATGTCAAGCTTCTGATTCTCAATGATCTTTCCCAAATTGTAGGCCTCCATCTCCAAGATCTTAACTCTCAATTGGTTATACTTCTTCTAAGAGAACTTAGATATGATACCAATTGTTGGAAGTATCTTGGGAAAGTAAGATACTGAGAGGGGAGTGAATTGGGATATTTAAACTTTTGTCCTTAAAAAAAAATCTCAAACCATCACTATTAATCTTTCCTCAACAATATCACAAATCACATTAACAAGTTCTACAATGATTTGTTAGATCTAAACTACCTATCACAATGATAACCTTGAAATTAAGTGAAAAACACATAACACAAATATTTGGTTACCCAGAAACCCTCCAAGGTGAAGGTAAAACTAGGGTGGGGATGACACCCACAAATCTTCACTACTACAACAATAAAGTGTGTTTGTTAAGGCTGCAATATTTGATCATTTATGTTGATCTATCTTGTGAGGGATCTTCCCTTCTAAGAGCTTACAAGACTTATTCAGTCTACCTTGATTAAAGGATTTAAACTTACAACAAAGTAAGCACTTTGTTAAGAGATTTAATTGGCCTATTAAGACCACTCTGTTAAGAGATTTACCTTGATTCACTTTCTAGAATGTATCAGTGCTCGATCCTTTAGTTAGCACTCTGATGCTAGATTACGAATCTCCTCTTTCTAGTTCTTGGTCCTCTCTCTGATATGATAAACTATGTTTTGCACTTTATTGCTTGGTTTCTCTGCCTATTTTTTGCCTTAAACATCCAAACATAGCCTCTTTCACATACACAATTCTCTCCTTCATTCACTCCCTAATTTAGGGTTTTGATCCTCCTTAAATAGGCAATTAGTGAAGCTTCTAGATCAATATTAATGATCTTTAGTCAACACTTTTTCTAATTATGCATTCCCTTTTTCTGACTGGTTGCATGTCTTGCATAGGGATTAATGATAAAAATAAAATGCATAGTTATCTCCTTGAATTAATCCTTGACTATTAAAACAAACATAAAAGTTGGTCAAAATGGTTTACCTAAGTGTTTGTTCCATTTCAAACACATATACAAAAACTAGCTTACTCGACATAAATAATCATGGTGCTTAGTCATAACTACTATCTATATGTTGTCACTCAATATTCACATTGATTTGTATAAACTGTCACTCGGTATACTTGCTTAGCTCGACACATAATAGAGTACTCAAAAACCATTGATTTTCTCAATAGTAACTACTGCTTGGTCTATACATGATATTTACACAAATCATATACATTGCTCAACCTTAGTAAAATGGCTCGGTCACAGTGATGACCGACCAAATTTTTCTTAAAATTGACTAAGTGTTTGACAATAATTGGCAACATGACTTGTAGATCAACAATCTCCCCCTTTAACATTAGTGGAAAAAACTCTTTGTCATGACTTTAACATTACATTCAAAATTACAAAATAGTACTCCCCTTAGATTGTGACTCAGTCTACACAAACACTTCACAATATACATCATATATACATGACTTCTAACATACTTTGAGTTCAAAAATGACTAGTCATTACATTCAAAATTAGTCAAAAATTATGACATACCTTCTTGGTTATTATTCATCTTGTGACTCTTATTCCGCCTTGTGTTCTTATTCCTCCTTGTGACATTCATCCATCTCCCTTGTTTTTGTCACTCATGTTTGCTGGGTTGCTGAGGTTAAATTGTGTTTGTCCAAAAAGGGTTTTTGAATATGTAGATTCACGGCTAATGCACTATCCCAAGTAGATCTGATAGATTCCAAAAATTTAATTTTGATTTCTAGTTGAGAACCTAGATCAACCAAACTGCCTATAATAGAGAAATGATGATCTCTCTATACTAAATCCTTGGTAGCTATTAGTTCCCTTCGTATGACCTCTAAATGAGGTAATAACATTATCCAGATGGAGATCAATTTAACCCTTATGTTACCATTCTTAGCCATCAATTTGGCTAATCTCCCTTGAGAAAAAGTCAACATGTTAAAATGAATGGAGCTTGAACTTGCATCCATGCTCAAACAATGTCATGTTGACTTTAAATCTAATTGAAGCTTCTCAATAAGTTGTTGGTTGGCCTTAGTAAAGAATTCTACATCACAAAGCTTTTTATACAAAGAATGAATATTTTGTATAACTCCTAAATTATTTGCAAGGTTAGAAAGTTCAACCTATTTTATTACAATCCTTGTTGAAACTTTCTCTAATAATTTGGTCTCAAACTTCTTCTCAAACCACCTCACCAGTTTCTCATTAGCCTCTATATCATCATTGTTAACCTTTTCAACAATGTGAACTAACTGATCTATTAGAGGTGTCTACTCATTAATACCTTGAACATTAAATGCATCAACAAAAGTATATTTGATTTCATGTAATACTTGCCTCTATTTATGTTCTATTTTTATTTCTTCTTGTTTGGTCTTCCTTGTCAACACATCTTGCAAAATTTACATCTGATCAAGAGTTATATTGTAAGGAACAACCTTTGCAATCACTATGACCTTATCAAGTGTCTCTGGCTTTCCACATGAATTGATCTTCTTCTTCATCTTTTTCACTTTGGGTGTGTTGGTACTCAACAAGGTTATCTGTAATGATGATACTTCAACACTCGAGTTTGACCTCTCTTTTCTTTTAGTGTCAATACTAATTGTAATTGTCTCTTGCTAAGTAGATACCACCTGTTAATAAGGTGTAGCAGTCATCTTTATTTCAGTCAATGTAGAGGGTTCTACACTAGGCATTTGAACCAATGCTTGAATAACACATTTCTCTTTTGGCTCTTGTGTCTCCTTGGTCCTTAGTGGCCCAGCCTCCTTTGTCCACTCAACATGAGGTCCCGAAGCATTAGTTGTAGACTGATCTAATTGAGCTTGGATGCTCTCATATTCTTTCTCTTTATCAATTACAAGGTTGGCCTCAAGAGGTGGATGAAAAGTGTAATTATTGTTTTGCACTGTCCCTCGGCACTATCACCTTGTATACTTTTCTCTTCAACTATGATTGTAGTTATGATGAACTGTTAGGTACAAATCCATAGTTGGTGTGCTCTTTATCCTTAGACAATCATGAACTTGGATCAAAACTAGATTTATGCATCGTAGAGGCATGTCTTAGGTTGCCTTAGTGATTTCTTCACTTTTAAGCTCTTCCTCGTTCAAGGCATTAACATTCAACTGTGTATCCTCAATTACATCCTCAATAGTAACATCATCTTGATGCTCACTTTCCTCTACCTTCTTCTTTATTTCCTCTTCCTAGTTATCAGGCTCATCAAAATCTTCTTTATTATCTAGTTCAAAATGACCTGATGTCCCTTCATCCTTCTCCTTTTTATCGAGGATCATGCCAAAAATCATTTTCCAAATCAATTTTCTTTGTTGAACTGCATCTTCAATTTTATTCTTTAATGTGGAAACCACTTTGTATTTGGGAACAAAATGGTTCCTATATTTCTCCATGAATTTGACAATCTATTTCTTACTGACATTAGACATTATTTTTGCCAGTGTAGCCTCTTGGTTGATATGGAAAATTGCCATCTCTCTTAAATTTTACTATACAATTCTTCAGGTATGAGATTTCCAATCTCTAGTGGTATCATCTTAAAAGTTCCCATCATTTCTATTATGGTGTCCTCTATTTTTTCCTTATCATTTTTACTCAAGTTTTGAAATTTAATGAACTTAAATTTTGATAAACCTATGCTTCTTTTGATGTTTTTTTTTATTTCAGCTATATTGGGTGGATGCTTATGTACAACTACCTTGAAATGATTAAGGTCATCAAATTTGGTCTTCTTTTCATCTTCTTCATCTTCTTTCTGCAAAACCAATCTCCTCCTTGACTTCTTTCTTGGATGGCTTGGTTATGTCTTGGCTGACATTTTCTCTGTCTTACCAAAGCTCACCCCTATGCCCTATTCAAATTTATTCTCCATGGCCTTATTTTTTGACCCAACCAATGTTGTTGTGGTAGTAGCCCTTGTCCTTGGTTTGTTTTTGCTAGGAGGAGAAGGCTTCTTCAAACTCTTCTTTATAGAGGGATTGACAAAAATGACTTACTTTCCTTTCTTGTCCTTTTCCCCAGCTACCACTAACTCTTTACCTTTCTTTTCTACATCCTTTGCTTCCTCTTCACTTTCTTCCTCATCACTAGATTGGTCCTCACCCTAACTTTGTGTGATCTATAGTGGTTGATTTTCTCTCCACTTTGGCCCAATGTCTTCTCAAGTTTTTTCATCATTTTCTTTATCTTTCCTTCCAAGGTTGTACTTTTCAAGCCAATAGTTATCGTTGTTTTGGCTTCCGCATGCTTCCCAAATACTTGTGCATTATTGTCAAACTTCTATGCTAGTAGTGTTGTTATAGTTGCATATGTTTCATCTATATTTACCTCGTAGGGAAATGGCCTTAGCCATGCTACCCTTGGTATAACAAATTTCACATAGGTATAATCAATATCCACAAGAAAACAAACATTATCATAATATTGTTCAACTAAAGACACATGAATTCTACTACTCTTTCTCATATTGTACTTGAGTTCATCAAAATAACTATCCATAACATTATCAAAATTTGCTCCAAGTTGCTAAACAAAATCACTTATTTATTGTGTCACTAGTTGGTCTTGACTCTAGACAACATTTCCAAAAGTACAAAAAGTATTTTCAACATAAAAGAATGTGCAAACAATTAGGCAACTGAACTTACACATTGTGTTTTTGGCCTTACTAATTGATTTTAAAAATGTATGCTAATTGAGTCAATTGCAACTCATCCAAATCATATGTATGATCCTTCTTCAATATATTCTATCTAGTTAACAAAAACATAGGGTACACTATCGAATCTACATAATTAATAACATTTGTGTACAATTACCCTTACCGCAAATTTTATTTATGGATCAATGATAGTAGAAATAGTCATTACACATTTATTTACATATACAACATGTTTGCCTCAATTACCTCCTTACTCTGGCATCACATATTGTAGAACCAGAATCAGTATGCAAAGAACATTAACAAATAAAGTAAACATTCACAAACCAAAAACTAAATTCACATATATCAGATAATAAAATTTCTTTATGTCGTTTATAATACATTTGAGTCCTTTGAGTAAAGATGTAAAAGTTAGAGAAGCCATTTGTAATAAGTTGTCAAAATTGTGCAAGGAGGTCTTAAAGTGGTCAAGAAAGCCAAAATATGAAAGAATGACTTATAAAGGTTAAATTGATGTAAAATTTACATTTAATTCCATTTTAGGGTGATTAAAGTGTCCATGCAAAGATTTTTCAATTTTAGAGTTAAACTTGTAAAAGTTGTAATGCAAAATGCATAAAAGGCATAAAATGTTGTCTAAAATGCATAATGGTTAAAAGAATGTAAGGAAATGGTTTAAAATGTGATTTTGAAGTTATAATAAACCAAAAGCACAATAAAAACTGATGTATGGTCAAACCAAAGAAGAATGGAAGGAAAGAGATACATTTGAAATCAATTTGGAGTAATTCTAAGTTATTATTTTGATTAGTTTTAATGTTTTTGTGGTGATTCTAGGTCTTGTATGACCATGTACATCTTGGAAAAAATGTATAATCTATTGATTTTTATATTTTAGTGAATAAAATTTTTTTTGGCTTTGGTTTGGGTTTATTTCATGGAAAAATGAATAAGTTACGAGAATTTTGGTAAAAGTTGTTATTTGCAGATTTGAGGATATCCGACTATAGTCAAATTGAAACATTTGGTATGGATTGAAACATTTGGTACTGACATATTTGGAGGAATAATAACATATAATTATACTCAATGGAAATATATGTTAATTAAATTTCTTTTCCCATTGGTTTGAGTTGTTTTGTTGAAAATGTGTTAAAGTTATGATAAGTTTGGTGAAAACTGTATTTTAAAGATATTCATTGAATTTACAATCAAAGATTTGTTCTTGTAGAATGATTTATGCATTGGAAAAATTAATGGATTACAGATTTGAAAACTAGATTCACAAATGGTAAATTTTGAATTTTTTTGGTTTCATTTGGATTGGTTTTGAGAAATATATTGGATGCCCTAGACAGGGTTTCAAGTTTTACTTCTAGTTTTTCACGGTAAAAGTGGGTCTCGATATAGAGATCATAACTTATAATTGGATTGTTGGATTGGGGTCAGATTTGGATATGATTTAGAAGGAATAATTTTAAATAATTCCTCCAAATTTTTTGGTAATAAAGTTTTGGGAAAAAATGTTATGAATAATAGAATCAGGTATAGAAATCAGGATGTGCAAATTGAGAAAGGTTGATGTATTTGTGTTGAAAAGTGTTATGTTTTGCCTCATGAGATGCCTCTAAGAATGGAATTTATTTAATGGATGTTGAAGTATCAGTATATATACCACTTATTAATTTCTTTGTAAGTATTCTCTATGTCAAACTTTGAGTTTAGTTCTATGTTGAATGTTTAATGTTAGTGATATGTAGATTTGGGTTTGTTTGAAATCTTATTTACATCAAATTGGTACCAGAGCCTAGCAAAAGATCTGGGTTGTTAAAGTTGTTTGTGGATTGTTATTATTTTGGTTTTAGGGTTCCTATCCATCAATTTTTTCGTAAGAAATTTTATGAAGGTGTGTGTTTGGAAGACCTAAGAAGGGATCTTAATATTGTCTCCACCAAGATGAAGTTGGGTAGAAGGTACAAAGAGAGAAACCACTAAGCGAGAGTGGTAGTGCATCTTCTAAGGTCTTGGATGGGTAAGATGGTAGTATGTGGATAGTTGAATAGAAACAATAGGATTGGTGTATTTATGGAACCTTTTTTTAGCAACCCTTTTAACTCTATTCATGAGAGTCACTTGTAAGATAAAGTGTGCATCAGAAGCATGGGGCAAAGCTTGTTTGCAGATTATTCATGAAGGCATTTCCATGGGACATGAAATTTTTTCAAAGTTGGGAGTATTGTGCAGGAGAACCTAAATTACAAGAACACAAGGAGGTTAAGATTCCTTATATCATATATTAAAATGTCTTTATGTCATTTATAATATATTTGAGTCCTTTGAGTAGAGATGTAAAAGCTAGAGAAGCCATTTGTAATAAGTTGTCAAAATTGTACAAGGAGGTCTTAAAGTGGCCAAGAAGGTCAAAATATGAAATAATTCCTTATAAGGGGTAAAATTTATGTAAAATTTCCATTTAAGTCCATTTCAGGGTGATTGCAGTGTCCATGCAAATATTTGTCAATTTTAGAGTTAAACTTGTAATGCAAAATGCATAAATGGCATAAAATGTTGTCTAAAATGTATAATGGTTAAAAGAATGTAAAGAGATGGTTTAAAAGGTGGTTTGTAAGCTATAACTAACCAAAAACACTATTAAAACTGATTTATGGTTGAACCAAAGAAGAATGGAAGGAAAGAGGTACATTTGAAATCAATTTGGAGTAATTCTAAGTTGTTATTTTGATTAGTTTTTCAATTTTTGTAATGGTTCAAGGTCTTGTACGACCATGTACAACCTATAAACCATATATAATTTGTAGATTTTGTTATTTTAGTGGATAAAATTTGTTTTGGATTTGTTTTGGGTTTATTTCATGGAGAAATGAATAAGTTATGAGCATTTTGGTAAAAGTTGTTATTTGCAGATCTGAGGATATCTAACTACAGTCAAATTGAAATATTTGGTACAGATACATTTGGATGAATCAGAACATCTAATTATAATCAATGGAAAGATATGTGAACTAAATTTATTTTCCTATTGGTTTGAGTCATTTTGATAAAAATGTGTGAAATTTATGATAAGTTTGGTGACAACTATCTTTTAAAGATATTTATTGAAGTTACAGTCAAAGATTTGTTCTTGTAGAACGATTCATGCATTAGAAAAATCAATGTCTTACAAGTTTGGAAATTAGACTCACAAATGGTCAATTTTAAATTTGGTTTTGTTTCATTTGGATTGGTTTTGAGAAAGACATCAGATTCCCTAAGCAAGGTTTTGGGTTTTACTTCTAACTTTTTATAGTAAAATTGGGTCTCACTACAGAGACCATAACTTGTGATTGGGTTGTTGGATTGGACTTAGATTTGGATATTATTTAGAAGGACTAATTTTAAATCATTTATCTAAAAGGTTTTCCACAAAATTTTTGGGAACAAACATTATGAATAATGGAATTTATTTAATGGATGTTGAAGGGATCACTATATATCCCACTTATTGATTTCTTTGTAAGGATTATTTGCATCAAAGTTTTAGTTTGCCTCTATATTGAATGTTTAATTTTAGTGATATATAGATTTGGGTTTGTTCAAAATCCTATTTACATCAGTGTATATGAACTCTTTTCTCGATTCTTGCCTCAAATCTATCATAATACATCTTAGCTTATGCAAACATGGAATTTAATACATCTTATGTTAAGAAATGGTGTATAATATAACATTCAAATGTACGGTTCTTTAAATACCTTCTTTTCTTAGTTAGATGGAGTTTTATCACTTGATTCATTGGATTGGGTTGTCTGATCTTCACTGGTTCCACTAATACTTGCTTCTACTTTCTATTTCTAGGTTTGGCTTTTCTGGTTCCTTGTCATCTCAACAATATTTTCACCTTTATTTTGTTCATTTTTAGGTGTTGGTGATTTGGTTTTACATTTTTTGCTAAAGTGACCAGTCTTATAACAACTATAGCAAACCAAACATCCATTCATCCAACTCTTGTATTTTCCTCTGAAATGTGTCCTAATACATTTTTTTGCAATATGTCCATATTCACCACAATAATGACAACTATACCATGTGTTGTAATTCCAATTTTAGGAGTTATCTTGTGTGGATGCATATCCTTGCCTTTTGTTTGTCCAATTAGGTTTTTCCTTAGATCATCATTCTTGAGGTTTATGATCATACTTATGATAATTATGGTAGTATCCTTCAAATCTAGCTACCATAGATGTGTTATTGGTCTTTGATTTGCATTCTTGTCCTTGATGTCCATGCTTGGTATAGTTAAAATAATATCCATTGAATTTAGGCTTGGGATTGGACTTACCAGTCTTTCTCCTACAGATATATGTTGTATTTCCTAGTTTCCCACAATGATAGCATGTAGGCTTATTTTTCTTCATCTTTGCATTCCTCTATTCTCCATTCTTTGATAATTCCCCTTCTTTAGTAAATGATAGGTGCTTGGTATAGCCTAGTCCAGAGGTGTCAGTAGATCTTCTTAGTGTTCTCATCAGTTCTTTAAAGTATCTAATAACTTCATTAGGTTTGTTCATCCTCTCAATGAGTTCCTTCTCAGATCTTAACTCATTCTTTAGTTGATCATTCTATGATCTCAGATTTTCAATTTCCATGTCTTTCTTATTCAACTCTTGATTTGCAAGTAATAGTTAATTTACCATGTCGAGCTGATTGTTTGTGAGCTTCTACACATCAGATGTCCTTTTATCAAGTCTAGTGACCATTTGTCTCTTGTCTTCTTTTGTCATTATCTTGTTTTTCATAGCTTTCTTTTTTAGCTTAGTCACTTAACATGGTCTTACTGATTGAATTTCATGTTCTCTTTTTAGTCTTCTAATATCTTCATTCAATATATTGTTCCTCTCTAATAGGTTTGCTAGTGTTACATCACTTTCACTAGAATTTCCATTGTCAAGTAGTCCTTCAGTGTCTTCTTCTTGATGTTGTGATGCAGGAGAATCCTGGGTTGCCTTGTTATCTCGCTCTTTTGTTCATTTTGGTAGTTATCACCAAGTTTTTAGTATTAACCAACAATGTTAACTGAGTTCCAGTAGTGTTAATATTAACCGACAATGTTAACCAAGTTTTTGTGTTAATTGAGTTGTCCTGTGTTGATTGAGTCTTCCTTCATGTGCTGAGTGAACCTAATATTTTTTGATGCTAATTTTCCTTCTTTTACCGAGTTTGTCTATGATTGGTTCTTATTTTGAGCTAACTTGTGTATTTAATTTGGATTGTGAATTTAATGATACGATCTTGTCTTGGGATGAGTGCAAACAATTTTAAGGTTGACCTTTCTATTGTGTAATGATCTGGAATCTTCTATAAGCCATTTTTGAAAATATAAGTAGAGGTATTTGGTTTAGTTAGAGAGGACTTAGAGAGTTTAGAGAAGATGTTTCTAAATTATGAATTTGATGTTGGATTGTGGATCTTGAAGTTATATTTTATATCTGGTTGTAACCTAGAAGGCCTTATAGTTGGGTGTGTATGCTAATAATTTGATGAATCAATAAAAGTGTTTTGTTATCTCTTTGCTTAGTGTTGTTCTCTATGTGTTTGTGTCCATTGTGTTTACTCAACAAGGTGTTGGATAGTTAGGTGTTCCTCTGGCCCAAATTTTTCATTCCCTCCTTGCATCAGTTGGTATCAGAACTTTAGATTCATCCTTATGGAGATTGGATTATGTAGAATCCTAAATTGATTTGGTTTTAGGGTGGTAGATCAACGGATTTGACTTATAACATGCAGAGATTTACGATCTTGTAGGAACTTGTCTGTAAAGATGGTTCAAGGTAGAGGAGATGTTGACACTACTATTATGGACATGTTGAGAGAAATTACAACCAGATTAGATGATGTGGAGACAACCTAGAGGAGAGGAGCACATCTTGATGATGTGAATTATGATGAAGCAATGACACCAAACCCTAACTCAAAACCTAAGTAAGATGAAGATGAGGAAAGATTGTTGAGAGTGTTCTCTATGACACATTCAAAGCCTGATGTAGAAGTTATTCCTTATGATGGAAAATTGGACACAAATGTTGTGTTAGATTGGATCTTGGATATGGAGAAGTTCTTTGAGTTTGAAGGCACTCCTGATAATAGGAAGGCAAAAATTGCACTCACTAGGTTGAAAGGTCATGCCTCACTGGGGTGGGAGCATTTGCAAACTGATAGACAAAGGGGAGGAAAGGAGAAGATTAGGACTTCACTGACGATGGTGAACAAAGTGAAGAAGAAGTTCCTTCCTGCTAATTACCAAGTTAACTTGTTGATAAAGATGCAAAATTTGAGACAAAAGGACATGACTGTGAAGGAGTAAATTAAGGAATTCTATAGATCGGACATCATATTTGGACATGTAGATGATAAGGTTGAGAAAGTTGCAAGGTATCTAAATGGATTCAGATCTAAAATTCAAGATGAGATAAGCTTTATAAAATTGGAAAGTGTGGAAGAAGCATGCCAATATGCCTTGAAAGTTGAGGAGATCTTGACAAAGAAGCATGAACAAAGACACAGAGGTAGAGGTGGTAGATTCCAGAGAGGCAGAGGTAGATCTTATGGAGAAGGTGGAAGATCTAACAATCATGTGCAAGATAAGGGAAAATTTGAATGGAAAGGTGATGACAAAGGAAAGATTGAATTGAAAGCTGGTAATTCTTACCAAGGGAGATGTAATTCTGATTCTAGAGGTGGTTTTAATGGTAATTATTTTAGATGTGGTAAAGAAGGGCATAGATCCTTTGTGTAGACACCTAAAATCCTTTAGAAAATAAAGTATTTTTATTTTCTGAAAAATCTCTGATGACATCATCATTTATTAATTAATTATTTAATTAATTAATTAATTAATTTTTATGCCATTAAATCCCTTTATCTTAATTAAAAATATTTAATTAAGGAATCCCTCCCAAAAATGTTTAAATCTTATTTAAACATTATTTCCTTATTTATTAATTATTTAATTAATAAATTGACCAAAAATCCTAAAATAAATAAAAAATTTATTTTTTGCCCAAAACTTGGCCAATTTCCTTATGACCAATAACCTCTTCCAAAATCTTCTAATCCTTCTTTAATTTCGATTAAAGGCTAATCCCATCATTTCCTACCCCTAATCCCAACTCAAAATATTTAATCAAGATTAAATATTAATCCTCATGTTTATTAAAAATATTTTAATAAATATCTCCTCAACCCAAACCCTTGAAATAAATAAAACTTTATTTATTTCATAAAATCTTATCCTAGGAAGTTCTAGACTCTTCTAGAAAGTCTTCATCCTCATCCAAAGCCTAGACTCTTCTAGAAGATGTCTTTAACCCTAATCCTAATCCCCTCCTAACCTTGTCACATTCCCTAAACATGGGTTAAGACTTGCTAACTCAAGCCAAAGTTAACAAATATCTCCTCCTTCACCCACATTCATTAATTGCAATCCACTTGCCATCCACTTGCCTAGTCCTAAGCCATCTCTAACCCTTCCTCTAATCATTTTTACAACCCTAAGCAAGCTTAAAACCTCCCTAAACCCTCAAATTCAAATTTCATGGTATCTCTCACAAATATCTTCAACCACAAAACTTTATAAAGCCCACAAAGTCATAAATGTTCTTACAAAGCACTTATGAAATGTCTTTATGAAGATTTTATCCCTTGAGCCTCCTTTGTTGACTCATCCTTCCCCTTTCCTCCATCCTCTCACCATGTGACATGTGTCACTCCTTGATTGGTTGTAAGGAAGCACAATCCATGTGCTCTCCTCTCATGCAATCTAAGCCCTCCATGAGCTTTTTCCCATCCTTGCATCTTAGCCCTCAATCCCTCAAGCCTCTTGCCTATAAATTGGATCCTTCCCCTTTGTAAAATAACACAATCCATGAAGTAAAGTTATAATGCTATTTTGAGAGCCAAATCCATACTAAAGCCATCTATCCACACCAAAAATCCATAATCATCCATTGAAGCCTTTGGAAGCATATTGAGCATACATCCTATCCATTTAGATAAAGCCACTCAACAAGAGAGCTTCTCATTGAGAAAGCCCATTAATGGCTCATATTTTCAATTGAGAGCTCATCTTAGTCTATCTTGAAGTTTATGAATTTTGTTTAGTTTGTAGAAGCTTTATTTAAATTTGGTTTCTATTAGCATACTAACATTGCTCATATACACTTTGAGTGTAGATACTCTAGTGAGAATGAACAAGTTAACATAAATGTTGTGATTCAAAGAGACCTTGAGGGTTCACCAAGTGGACTTGAGGTAAGAGAAAATCTAATGGTGAGAAGGACTTTGTGTAACAAGGGAATTTATGAGGAACCTATCCTAAGGAGAAGTATTTTCAAGACCAGATGTAAGATGGCTAGAAAATGCTGCAAAGTGATCATTGATAGTGGAAGCTCATTAAACTTGGTATCAAAGGAGTTGGTTACAAAGTTGCAGTTACAGAGGCTAAAGCATCCTAAAGCCTATCATGTTTCATTGACTAGGGATGAACATAAGATATTGGTAAGTGAACAATGTGTTGTGAAGTTCAAGATTGGAAATTACTTTTATGAAGTTCTGTGTGATGTTATGCCTATGGATTGTTGTCATATTCTATTGGGTAGACCTTGGCAATATGATAGATATGATATACATGATGAAAGATTGAATCAATATACTTTTCAGGTGAATGAGAGAAGTTAAGGATTGTTTCCTTTTATTGAGAGTGTAGATGAGGTTAATGTACTACTATTTGAGTTTGTATGGTCAATGGGAAGCAATTTGAAAATGAAATGAAGAAGAATCATATCTATTTTTCTATAATTCCTAGAAGACCAACTTTTTCTACCAGTAACCAAGTGACAGAAAATAGTGATGACCGAGTGAAAGATAGTAATAATCGAGTGATAGAGGTTAGTAGTAACCGAGTAACAATAGAAACTAGCAGTATTACCCAAGTGCCAGTGGAAATTGGAAGGTTGTTGAATGAGTATAAAGAAATTGTTGTAGAGGATATACCTTATGGTTTACCCTAGTAAGAAGTATAAGTCATTGTATGGACCTAACTCCTAGAGCTAGTTTTCTGAATAAAGCACCATATAGATTGACACCTACAGAGAATTAAGAACTCAATAGAAAAGTGCAAGAGTTGTTATAGAAAGGTTTGATCAGAGAAAGATTGAGTCCATGTGTTGTACCTACTGTATTAGCACCTAAGAAGAATGGAGAATGGATAATGTGTATTGATTCTAGAGCTATTAATAAGATCACAGTGAAATATAGGTTTCCTATGTTGAAGATGGATGATATAATAGATTATTTGAGTGGAGCAAATTATTTTACCAAGATTGATTTGAAGAGTACTTATTATTAGATCAACATCAGAGAAGGTGATGAATGCAAGATTGCTTTCAAGACAAAAGATGGTTTGTATAAATGGTTGGTAGTGCCTTTTGGCTTGACTAATGCACCTAGTACTTTCATGAGGTTGATAAATGAAGTTCTCAAGAGATTTTTGGGTAAGTTTGTAATTTTATATTTGGATGATGTTCTGATATTCAATAAGACTAAGGAAGAACATCTTGAGCATGTTAGACAAGTATTGTAGAGATTGAAAGAGGAGAAGTTGTTGATTAACTTGAAAAAGTGTTCATTTATGCAAGAGGAGATTTTTTATTTGGGATTTTTGATTTCAACTAGTGTTCAAAGAATGAATCCTAAGAATCTTAAAAAAATTTTGGAATGGCCTACACCTAAGAATGTGGATGAGGTAAGATCATTTCATGGTTTGACTAGTTTCTAAAAAAAGTTTATAAAGAATTTTAGTTTTGTTTGTAATGCTATGATTGAGACAATGAGAAGAGATAAAAAGGATTTTATGTGGACACATGGAGTTGATAAGAGTTTTGAGACTTTGAAACAAAAGGTTGCTAAGTTACATATATTGGCTTTGTCTGATTTCAAGTTGAATGTGATGCAAGTGGTAATGCAATAGGAGTTGTGTTGAGTCAAGAAGGTAAACATGTTGCTTTCTTTACTAAAAAGTTGAATGATACTAAAAGGAAGTATTTGGTGCATGGTCAGTAGTTTTATGCTATTGTTCAAGCCTTGATGAAGTGGAGACATTATTTGATTCCTAAGGAGTTTGTGTTGTATAGTGATCATAAAGTTTTATAATATTTGGGAAGTCAACATAAGTTGAATCAGTGACATATGAAGCAGGTTGAATACTTGCAGAGTTTCATAGTTGTGATCAAGCATAAGAGTGGAGTTACTAATTGATTTGTTGATGCATTGAGCAGAAGATATTCTTTGTTAACCAAGATGAAGGTTGAATTTCTTTATTTTGATGAAATGAAGGAGTTTTATGATACTGTCCCTAATTTTTTTGAGGCATAAAGAGAGAGCAGAGCACCAAATCTATTAGATCACATGAGTAATTTTTATGAGTATTTCATTCAAGAAGGCATGTTTTTCAAAGGAATTCAATTATGTATACGAAGAAATTCTATGAGAGTAAAATTGATTTAGAAATAAACATTGTGGTGGTTTGGTTGGAGATTTTGGAATTGATAAGACATTGAGTTTGTTGAAGGATAAGTATTATTGGCCACAAATATGTAAGGATGTTCAAAAGTTTGTAAGAAGTTGTGAAATTTGTAAAGTTTCCAAAGGAGTAAGTTAGAATACTAGATTGTATCCACCTATTTCTACTCTTGAGAAACCTTGGAGTGAGATCAATATGGATTTTGTTCTTGGATTACCTAAGATAATAAGAGGGTATGATTCTATATTTACTATTGTGGATAGATTTTCTAAAATAGCGCATTTCATACCCTATAAGAAGCCATTAGATCTTGTGCATGTTGCTAAGATTTTCTTCAAAGAGATTGTTAGATTGTATGGATTACCAAAAAGTATTACTTCAGGCAGAGACAATAAGTTTGTTGGCTATTTTGGAGGACTTTGTGGAAGAAGATGGATACTAAGTTGAAGTTCATTTCTACATTCCATCCATAGGGAGATGGACAAACAGGGGTTCTGAATAGAAGCTTGAGTAATTTTTTGAGATGTTTAGTTGGCAATAAGTTGAGTAATTTGGATATGATATTGGCATAAGGTGAGTTTGCATATAATAATTTCGTGAATAGGAGTATAGAGAAAACAAATTTTGAAATGATTACTAGAACACAAGCTAGAGGAATATCAAATTTGAGGGATGTTGCTGGTGAAGAGAAGAGAAGTGTTAAAGGGGAAGAATTTACTGGTTTTATGAAGTCTTTGCATGAGGAAGTGAAGTTGAAGTTGGAACAAAGTAGTTAGAAGTATAAGGAGAATGCTGATAAGTCTAGAAGACATCATGTTTTTGAAGTTGGTGATGGTTCATTTGAAGAAAGGTAGATTTCAAATTGGAACATAGAGTAAGATGAAGATGAAGAAGTTTGGACCTTGTAAGATCTTGAGGAAGTTTGATAGTGGTAATGCTTATGAAGTTGATTTACCTAGTGACATGGATATATCTCCTATATTAATTATTGCTGATTTGTATAAGTATCAAAAATCATATGATGAATTTGTTATATCAAATGATTATCCTAAGAAGCAAATTGAAGAGGTTGAATTGATATTGGATCAAAGAGTTGGTCAGAGAATAAGAGGAAAAGATTACTATGAATATTTGGTAAAGTGAAAGAATAGACTAGTTGAAGATGCTACATGGATTTCTCAATCTTAGTTGGATTCAACTCAGGTTGTGACACTTGCATGATTTAGGAGAATCATTTCTTTCAACCCTAGTTGTCTAATGCAGGAGCATCCTGGGTTGCCTTGTTATCTTTCTCTTTTGTTCATTTTGACAATTATCACCAAGTTTGCAGTATTAACTAATAGTTTTAACCAATTTCCAACAGTGTTAATATTAACCAATAGTGTTAATTGAGTTTTCATGTGTTGACCAAGTGTTCCTTCATGTGTCAAGTGAACTTGATATTTGTTGATGCTTAGTTCCTTCTTTGATCGACTTTGTTTGTGATTGGTTCTTAGTTTGAGCCGACTTATGTATTTAATTTGGATAATGAATGTAAGAATGGGATCTTATCTTGGGATGAGTGTAGACCATTTTAAGGTCATCCTTTCTATTGTATAATGATCTAGAATCTTTTGTAAGCTATTTTGGCAAGTATAAACATAGGTATTTGATTTAGTTTAGAGAGTAATTAGAGAGTTTAGAGCATATGTTTTTGGAATTGTGAATTTGATGCTGGATCATGGATCTTGAAGTTATATTTTGTATCTGGTCGTAACCCAGAAGGCCTTGTAGTTGGACAAGTATGCTGATAATTTGATGAGTCAATAAAAGTTTTTTGTTCTCTCTCTCCTTGCTGTTGTTCTCTGTGTATTTTCTTCCATTGTGTTTACTCGATAAGGTGTTTAGATAGTTAGGTGTACCTCTGGCCCTAGCTATTCATTCCCTCCTTACATCATACTTAGTGCCATTCTATTGAATAGCTAATTATTTCCTTCTTTTTAAGTATTTTATAAATTTTTCTCTTGCTATTGTAGTACAATTTGTATGTCGAGCTTTTGATTCTCAATGATCTTTCCCAACTTGTAGGCCTCCATCTCCAAGATCTTAACTCTTAAGTGGTTAGACTTATTATAAGAGAACTTAACTTTGATACCAACTATTGGAAGTCTATTGAGAAAGAAAGATAGGGAGAGGGGGCCCAGTGAATCAGGATCTTTAAAACTCTTGTCCTTAAAAACAAATCTCAAACTATCACCATTAACCCTTTCCTCAACAATATCACAAATCACATTAACAAGTTTTGCAATGATTTGTTAGATCTAAACTACTAATCACAATGATAAGCTTGAAAGTAAATGACAAACATATAACACAAAAAATTGGTTACCCAAAAACCCTCCAAGGTGAAGGTGGAACTAGGGTGGGGATGACACCCACAAATCTTCACTATTGTTGCAATAAAGTGTGTCTATTAAGGCTACAATATTTGATCACTTCTGGTGATCTACCCTGTGAGGGGTGTTGGTGTTTGAAAATGCTGGAGGGTTTTCAATTACCCCGATGAGAACAAAACATATCTAGGGGCAGCTAACTCCCATTTTTGACATATCTTTTCAGACACTGGGCCAACTATAAGGCATCACCCTTCTACTTCACTCTCTGCAAGACCTAGGCAAGTAGACCTTAGATTCAATTGATATCATACCAGTGCAAAACTTATCCCTGAATCTATTTACTATAGATGAAAACCCCTTACATCTCCTAATAACTCATGAAATGACATAGATCTACAGTAGCTAAATGCAAATCTATGAATCTCATAAGTTGAGTGAGGGTTAATTCTTTTCAGCCCACTACACAACATGAAGAACTAAATTTATTTGATTAAAAATATTTTGTGCAAACAACCTTCATATTAGCTTGCATCTGATTTAGTGATCAGTGCCTTATCCATTGAAACATAGAGTCATTACTAGTAGGACGACCTAACTAGATTGCATTGCAATCAAGTTTATCAACTAAAATCCCCTAATCCCATACTTATGCAATATCCCCTTCATGCACCCAAAAATCCTATCAGAATGATGAAGCATTTACTTGACTGCTTGAGTCAAAAGCAACAAAGATCTGACATACAACTCATCCAAGCTGCCTTAAATCAAATGAACATTATCCATTTAATCTCAAAGTTAATAACACATGAAGAATTAGGAGACAGAACAAGAGAAATCAGATAAATCATGTAAATTCCCCTTTTGTATTTATCCTTTGAAAGACCAAATACATTAATTGGTAACACAAAATATAACTCAAGATATTTCACATAATCTAGCATCAATTTGCAGTATCTCAGAACAACAATACATAATATGAAATGAAAATCTGCATAGGGTAGATGTGTGGCCTTCACTGCTAGAGCTCAACTCAATAGTCAGGAAGTAAAACCATCTACAATCTTGGTTTCAACAGTAGAACACTAGAACCCTGCTGGTATTACCCAGAGCAAACTGCCAACCCCTCAAATGAAAAAGAGAAAGAATGATATAGGAAAGAAAGAATTCTCGGATCTGATCTCAAAGTGACAGGTGTCGACTTGGAAATCAATCTTTTCCAGTTGCAAAACCTCCTTCCTCTTTCCACAAATTGATTTGATTTGGTTTCATCATTTCTTTGTAACTGACTTGCAAAATATCTCTTGATGAATGATGAAAACCTTTGTTTCACCAAAATATCTGATCTGCCTCATGAAATGCTAGTGAAATCACAGTTTTTACTTAATGAATGTGATCAGAATTTGACCCAAACTGTATTTTCACTGCCTTTTAACCACATTCAGGTCATTACCATGTTAGAAATTAGTTTTGAACTTCCTCACCTGAATACAGTTGCAAATTGGGAATCTGATAGAAAACCTCTTATAGCTCGAACAAGCTACTTTTTGTGTAAAAACTAACCTCAGAATTGGAAAATTCAGTTTCTCCTGATTTTAACGATATATAATATTGCATATTTTTCCTTCCATAAACTCCTAGGAAGTCAATTAGAAAAATGCCCCTCTACTAGAAATGCTTGATCTGCAACTCATTGTTTTTAATTTTTTGAAAAATTTAAAATAACCTAAAGTTAAAACTTTAGATTATTAATCTTTTGAATTTCAAAGGTCTAAACGTCAGACAATTTGAAAGACATTTTAAATTTAGCATTTAAAATATTTTATTCTTTTTTCCTCTGCCTTCAAATTTGGGTTCAACCCTCTGTTGACCAACTGCCACGTGGCAGTTTTTGATTGGTCGAGCCTTCCATCAAGCACCACATCACCATCTGCCCTAACACGGTGCCATGTGTTAGTCACTCTCTATCCCACATTATTTAATTAGTGATCATCTTTGTAATGCGAGGACACGTTGATCATTGGATCGTGACATGTGTCACAATCCTATGCTTCGCATTTGAACCTGCACATCTCTGCCACATCACCGCTAGCTGGGACCCTCTTGCCACTTATCATGTGCCCACTTTCTAGCAATATTTATCCTCTGAGAAACTTGATTTTGCGGGCGTACACCAGCCCTCTGATGTGGACACATGTCATCACCCAGAGCAGGAGCATGTATAAAACGTGCGCTTTGACAACATGAACTTACAGGTAAATATATGCATTTTTTAAATGTACATGTTTAATACTCTAATAGCATATATTTTAAATTTTATATATACATGCATATTTTATGTACATACAGGGAATAGGATAGAGAGCGCAAATCAAATTGTTGAATGGTGCAAAGTTCATTTTGCTACTCGAGATAATGAATACAATAAGCGTTACTTTTGGGAGGTGAAAGGTGAACTAAGTTATATTTATTTTTAATGTCTTTTTCAAATCAAGTTGAGTTTTTAATTAAATATTTATTTTGAAATATGACAATTAGTTTTTGTATTTGTAACAGATATAGATCGATCTAATCCTTACAATTGTCAAACGATTCTTGGAATTAGAAGTTTACATCAAGTGATGACTACAGGAAACCATAAACCTCCAGTACTTAAAGTAAGAGAGAAAACATGTTTTTGTGATGACTGCATTAAGGACAATGTAGTGAGTGCATGTGAAAATATTGAGAATGGATATGTTTCACATTGGGATTTGAAGGAGATAGTTAGAAAGCCTCCTTTTGAAGATGTTGACATTGACATTGACATTCATGATCCTGTATATTCAGCTGATTATGAGTGCATTTCTGATTTAGTTGTGGCAGGTTTATGTGCATATATACATATATATAAATTAATATACATGTATATTTGTTTTAAAATTAATTTATATTTCTCTTTTTATATACATGCAGGAGATATTTTTGCAGTTCAAGCCTTACCAGATAATGCAAAAAATGTGGACTATTATCTTTTAAGATGCACAAAAACAAAACACAAGTTGCTAGAAGGAACTATAGATGCTGATGAATAGTCATATCCAATTGGATCAGTTGTTATTGAAGGAACATATTATCAACAAACAAGGGTAATTGGTAGTGGTATTGAATTTATTGAATACAAGCTTGGAGAAAAGGTTTTACACTATAGTAACCATGTTATAGCAACCAAATTACAATTTGAAGCAGTACAAAGAAAAGGACGTCGTGGAAATCAAAAGTGGAAATTGTCTATTGAAGAACATGAAAAACTTCTAGAGATAATAAAAAGTAGAGAGGATCCTAACAATACATTGTTTGTGGAGCTCTAGTTTACCTATGTACTTATTGTGGAGCTCTAGTTGAGTTATGCATGTATAGCTCTTATACTTTCATATTCAATATTGATAGGATATTTGTTTTATATAAATTTTTGTACATTGGATCATTTATCTTGCATATGCAAAATTAGACATGTATTGTTATTTTTATTTAAATTCGACATGGATATCTCATTTAAGACCAGGTCTCTTAGGACCTCCCCTTAAGACAACCTTTTTAGTATTTGTATGTATTTGTATGTACATATAATCTTTATATGTTCTTATATGATACATTCTTTATGTTTGTATATAATCGTTCTGTTAAGATTACATGTATCTGTTATATGAACTATGTTACATATAATTACATGTACATTATATTTTATTAATTAAATGTTGTTAATTATAGTTAATTAAGAATGTATGTCATTAAATACAGTTAATTAAGTCATTAAATAGAGTTAATTATTAAGACATTAAATATAATTAGATTAAATATAGTTAATTTAAAGGTTAAATATAGTTAATTATAGTTAATTAAGGCATGTCATTAAATAGAGTAACTAATTAAGTCATTAAATAGAGTTAATTAGTAAGACATTAAATATAATTAGATTAAATATAGTTAATAGGATTAAATATAGTTAGTTATAGTTAATTAGGTTAAATATAGTTAATTATAGTTAATTAATGCATGTCATTAAATAGAGTTAATTAAGTCATTAAATAGACTTAATTATTAAGACATTAAATATAATTAGATTAAATATAGTTAATTATAGTTAATTAAGGCATGTCATTAAATATAGTTAATACATGATCTACATTAAATATAATTAGACTAAATATAGTTAATTATACAGTTAATTAAGACATGTCATTAAATATATGTTATATTGTTATGTACATTGACCATTAAAATTATATAGTTAATTACACTTAGATTAAGGCATTAAGATGAATAACTATACATATACATGTAAACTTGAATATTGAAAATATGAATAACATATAGAAACATGTGCATAACACATACATAAGTTACATAAAAGATGAAGACATCAAAAGATCAATAAAATAGACGTCTACATTAAAAGATCAATAACATACATGTGCATATATCTGGAGACTATAATGTACCCATATTAAATGTATAAAAATAGATCATGTAGATCAAATCTCTGGAAATAACATATATAAAACATCAAAATCTCCATATAAGCATGTATCTCGAAATAACATATAAAACATCATTTAGTGTCCATGATATAAACACGTATCTAGAAATAACATATAAAACATCAAAGTGTCCATATAAACCATGTATCTGAAAATAACATATAAGACATCAAAGTGTCTGGATATAAAATGTATGCATATGGAAATAATATATAAAACATCAAACTATCCATATAAATATGTATCTAAACATAACATGTGTGTAATAAAATAAAAGGCCACATATGATCTAATCAGCTACATCCCCCCTCCTGATCCTAGGCCTTGTCCCCAAAAGGGTCTATCAGCTGCATCTGAACCCTGTGTCAAATGATAACAAGTGAGCCATTTAATTATGTGTATAGACAAATTATATCAAGATCTACATGTATATAAATCAAATATATATATATATATATATATATATATAAATTGTAACATACCTGGGACTCACGACGTGTAGGATCTGTCGGTGTCTGCAGATCAGCAAAACGTAACATACTATCACTCAAACCATATAACACATACACAAACACACACATATACATTAATTTAAACATATAGACATATTATTTACTATAATAAAAATAAATCTAAACATATAGAGATATTTACCGTAGCATTACGTAATGCTCTGCCGATCTGACTGATATCTGAATCATGTAATGAAAAAATAGTATCAGCATCCAAGTCAATAGTGCGGCCCTAATCTGAAAGCATGGAAGTAAATAGACCAGGATATATGGTGCCACTGAGATCCTGAGTAGGGGGGGTGCTGTAGGGTCTTGACTAGCTGGGGCTGGTGCTGTAGCCTAGGCCTGTGTAGCAGTAGGAGTAGTAGAAGGTGCAGGAATGTCCTCCTGCCTCTGTGAATCCTCTGGGACTGTTGTACGTGACAAAATATGTCTAATCTAAGAGCTCATGTCATGAAGTGGAATCCCTAAGAGTGTAGATAATTCTCAATATGCATCTAAAAGATCAGATGCTAAATATGATGCCAAACGATGCAATGCATCCACCTCTAAGACTGCAAAAATGTCTACATGAGAAGGTATGTATGTAACTCCATAATCATCATCAACAGGTGTGCTAGATGATGCAGTTGTGGGAGCGGTGCCTCAAGACCGTAGCATATATCGACTACATCAATCAGAAGAAATCTTGGGTAACTGTGTGGCGACGGTGGAGATGCTCGAAAAAATCTGTCCTAATTGTGTCATCAGGAACACTCTCACCTGCAGTAGCCATCTGTGGACCTCTCGGCATAACCAAAAGGTTTGGACCCACCATTGCCCATTTGTTAACGGGCACAGGAGTGTCCGCGGGTCTAAATCTATCAGAAAGTCTCCCCTGACCCTGCCCAACATGCCTTGGATAATCTGTATAGTCAACATCATAGTGTAAATGAAATTCTGCAAACAATTGTTTGCAGAAATATAGGGGGAACTCATCCTTCTATGGCCATCTATGATGAGTAGCCAACCAACGAGGATACATCAATGGTGTGACGAGTGGATCAGTACACTTCGTCGCAGAGTAGCCTCTGACTCTGCGACGATCATGAGGTTGTTATGTGTCATATGGTAATGTAAGAATCATCATTACCTAATAAGACTTATTATATCCTAATAATACATATTAAGATTTATTAGAACCTATAAAAAATAGTATGACCTATTACGACTCCTATGTCCCCTTAAGACACACATGTATGGATAACGTATTGAAAAATGCAGTTGACATAAGTGATCAAGTAATGTGTTGTTTGGTAATGTAAGACTCATTATTACCTGACAATACCTATTATGTGCTAGTAAACATATGAATACCTATTACAACCTATAACAGATGTAATGACCTAGTAGGAGTCCCTAGGTCCCCTTAACATATATATGGATAAAAATACCTAAAAATGTATCATGAGGTCGTTATGTGTCATTTGGTAATGTAAGAATCATCATTACCTGATTAGACCTATTATATCCTAATAATACATATTAAGATTTATTAGAACCTATAAAAAATAGTATGACCTATTATGACTCCTATGTCCCCTTAAGACACACATGTATGGATAACGTATTGAAAAATGCAGTTGACATAAGTGATCAAGTAATGTGTTGTTTGGTAATGTAAGACTCATTATTACCTGACAATACCTATTATGTGCTAGTAAACATATGAATACCTATTACAAACTATAATAGACGTAATGACCTAGTAGGAATCCCTAGGTCCCCTTAACATATATATGGATAAAAATACCTAAAAATGTATCATGAGGTCATTATGTGTCATATGGTAATGTAAGAATCATCATTACCTAATAAGACTTATTATATCCTAATAATACATATTAAGATTTATTAGAACCTATAAAAAATAGTATGACCTATTACGACTCCTATGTCCCCTTAAGACACACATGTATGGATAACGTATTGAAAAATGCAGTTGACATAAGTGATCAAGTAATGTGTTGTTTGGTAATGTAAGACTCATTATTACCTGACAATACCTATTATGTGCTAGTAAACATATGAATACCTATTACAACCTATAACAGACGTAATGACCTAGTAGGATCCCTAGGTCCCCTTAACATATATATGGATAAAAATACCTAGAAATGTATCATGAGGTCATTATGTGTCATTTGATAATGTAAGAATTATTATTACCTAACAATAACTAGTTGTTAAAATGAACATCATCAATATCTAAGTGTGGTTCATTCGGTTAGTAGAGGGTCTATGTTATGGTTAGAATGTGATATGGGTTATGATTGTAGTTAATATAAGGTTATGTTAGAAGGTCTATTTAATGTCAAAATTAATTTCACCATAAGATATTATTGTTTCACCTCTAGATCCATCAAGTTATGTTAGAAACTGAATAATGTTCCCTAAAAGTTTGCTACATTTTTTACTAATATTTTTTTACATGTTTACCTCATAAGGTAATATTTTTCTATATTTTAACCTAATGTTTTTCCTAATGTTTTTCTAAATTTTAACCTAATGTTTTTTTATATTTTAACCTAATGTTTTTCTACACTTTTAACTAATGTTTTTCTATATTTTACCCTAATGTTTTTCCTAACATTTTTCTACACTTTTAATTAATGTTTTTCTACGTTTTTATCTCATGCTTAACTACATTTTTGCTAACAAATTAATTTAAATACCATTCTAAAATAATCTAAAATAATTAAAATAATTTAAACATATTAAAAAATAAATAATTTAAAGCATTTCACTCACAAAATACATAAAAAACAACTATTTTAAGTACGATTAACATCTATTAATCAAAAAATACGTTTAAAAACTATTAAAAAATAGGGAGGAAAAAACCACCAACCAGTTACGGCTGAAACTCTTAACCCGCTCTCCAAACATTCAGGAACCGCAACAGTAATAATGATAGCCGCTAGAGGTTTGCACCGAGCTTTATTCTGGCTCAAGGTTTCGGCCGGAACCCTTTCGGCCGAACTGGTTTCGGCCGAAACAGTACGCGCCACATAGGCGCGCGAAACTGCCATGTTTGTACGACCGGAGCCGTTACGGCCGAAAGGGTTCTGATCAAAATGATACAAGATATCATGAAGAATCACAGGGCACAAATGGCGATTAGTCAAAGTGGGCTACTCGAATTTTGCAAACTAGAAACACTGACAGAATTTTTTTTTTGCAAATGGAATTGACCTAGAAAAGTGTACAAATGGATTCATCATGACTTGCAAATTGACACACTTTGAGTATTTTTGGAGTACAACACAGTGGTAAAATCCATTTGATCTCTCCTATCACGGATCTCAAGTTATAGTTTCCCGAATAGGGGTCCCAAAAAATCTGCAAATGTTGACACCAATAAAAGATAAAAATTGTGTTTGGAATTGGGTTTGAAAACTAGTCAAACGTATTTGTCATGAGTTGAAACTTGAAACATAACAAGTCTCTGACATCTACAATACAACACAATAGGAATTTTCTCATTTTGGTCAATTGGGTCAAAATTATAACATGTCAAATAGGGCTTCCCAAAATTTTGCACAATTTGTAAATGCACGAAAATGGTAAATGACCAACTTTGAGGGATTCAAAACCTAGTTAGACCGGCTCAAAATGACTCAAAATATGAAACATAGGTTCTCAATTATGGACACTAGATACTCCCAAAGTGGTGAGTCATGAAACATTTTTGGGTGCGAGATATTCAATCGCAAACATAGCCTCCTGTCACTATTTGACACTTTAGTGAAAATGCAAATTTGACACTAGCTCAAAACGGGACTTCATGAAATGGCTTGAAATGACAATTTAACACCATGGAACACTTAGACAAGCTAAATAGAAGGTGCTAGAAGCATTGAACACCTCTTAGGCCTCAAAGGTATAGTGAGGTACAAAGGCATTTAAAAGCATTTATGGGGCTTGATTTGACTCAAAATTCCAAATAGATGCTCAAAATGATGGGGACACAACCCAAGCACAGAATGGACACAACAGGAAAGGGAAAATTTTATTAACTATGAAAATAGGCTAGTACACTTAGTGCAGAGAAACAGACTCCAAAACATGCCCTATGGGCTTACAATAGCATAAATCTGGAGATAATTTCTTTTCCCAGTACATTCTCTTAAACTCCACTCTAAACTGCCTTTTACAATGCCAAAAATGTCCTTAAATAGACCCCAAAGGGTTAAGGATTAGGAATACATTCTAGAAAGTGCTAGTTGGCATCCACCGACGAAGTAGAAGGCTTCAGAAGTCGCGTTAGAAGTCAGCGCAAAACTAGAAGAATCCAAAAATGGTAATCGAACTTCCGGGAGGCATAACTTTTGAATCGTAGCTCCGATTGATGAACCATTTATATTTCCAGAAAGCTCTCAAAGTGATCTATAGCCCTATGGACCAGCTTTTCTCGTCCCCCATTTTTTGGCCCTATACAAGGTCATTTAATGCCCCTAACCAAACTTTGAAGCATTCTTAGGAGGTCTCCAAAAATTGAAAAACTGCAATAACTTTCAAACTGTGGGGCCTTTTGACCTGATTCTTTTTTTGGAATGCTCTAAATTACAATTACATTCATTCGACCAATTTACACCCTCTAATTTACCAAAATTATGGCTCAATTACATACTCCTATTTTTTTGGCATTTACACGTATCCCAAGGTGTTCAAATACTCTAACCTAGAACACTGATAGTGGAACTGTGAGAGTTGGAACCTTTATTTGACCCAAATGGGTATCCAGAAATGAAAACACTTGAAACAAAAACTAAGTCTAAGTACATTTTTTTGGGTGACATAGGATTGCCCTTATACCTTTGGATGCTCCTGCATCACAAAATGAGAACTCAATTTTGAGCGCCAACAAGAGGTTTGCCCTACTAAGAGCTTACAAGACTTATTCAGTCTATCTTGATTAAAGGATTTAAAATTTCCAAAAAGTAAGCACTTTATTAAGATATTTACATAGGCCTATTAAGACCACTCTGTTAAGAGATTAACTCAGATTCACTTGCTAGAATCTATCAGTGCTTGATCCTTTAGTTAGCACTTTGATGCTAGATTACATATCTCCTCTTTCCAATTATTGATCCTCTCTTTGATCTAATAAAATCTATTATGTACTTTACTTCTTGCTAGCTCTGCCTAGTTTTTTCCTTTAACATCCAAACATTTCCTCTTTTGTATACGCACTTCTCTCCTTTTCTCACTCCCTGATTTAGGGTTTGGATCCTTCTTAATTAGGAAATTGGCGAAGCTTCTAGATCAAGATTAATGACTTGTATTCAACACCTTTTTTTGTTTATGTATTCCCTTTTTTTGATTGGTTGCATATGTTGCATAGGCATTAATAATCAAAAAAAAATGCGTAGTTATCTCCTTGAATTATTTCTTGACTGTTAAAATACGCATAGAAGTCGGCCAAAACATTTTACCTAAGTGTTTGTACCATTTCAAACACATATACAAAAATTGGCTTGCTGAACATTAAAAATCTTGGTGCTTGGTCATAACTATTATCCATATGTTGTCACTTGACATTCACAAAGCTCTGTATAAATTTTCATTTGATATACTTGCTTAGATAGACACGTACTGGAGTACTCAATAACCACGAATTTTCTTGGCAGTAACTACTACTCAACCTGTACATGATATTTACACAAATCAAATACATTTCTTGGCCTTAGTAGAAAGGCTTGGTTGTAATGATGACTAACCAACTCTGCCTTAAAAGTGACTAAGTGTTTGACACTAATTGGCAATATGACTTGGAGATCAACACTCCTGTGGGGTAATTTCACAAAAATATGGAAAATCTACTATAAAAATATATTAAACCCCCTCATTTTTCACATGAGAGAGACAAGAGACAAGTATGTGTAGACATCCCAATATGACATAGGGCAATTAAAAGGTGAAAGCAAGGTCGGGCTTCTTTTTCTTCATTACAAAGTGATGTAGTTATTCTTTATCAATCATTCAAAGGCAATACATCAACATGTAGTTGTTAAGGGTCTTGAAGATTGTTAGAGTACTTTAGCCTTGGGAGCTTGGTATGATTTCTACATCATAATTTAGATATGATTCTTTACACCTTCATACATTTACATGCTCTTATATACATTCATATACATGCACATTTACATGCTAGGGTTTCACTCATAGAGTAGATTCTTAGTATTTTTAGCATATTTACATTCTAGAACTACACATCTAGGATATACATACACGCATGAAATTTTTCCTAACAGCAATTCCTGAAGGTGGAAATTACCAAAATGGGGGGTTGACTAAGGAAAATTCCTTTATAGCCACTCACACACAAAGTTTGTTATAGAATTGCAGGATATCAATTTGGTGCATGAAGATCTAGAAAGTACTTCTTGACGGCTTTCTAGAAAAGTTGGTTTAACTTTTCTATAGTACCCCTAGTACCCATCAACCTCACAAAAATGTGACCCTCCAGGTTAACCTGGACTCTACTACTTTTCTAGAAAAATGATTTGTAGGTTTTATGTAATGTCCCCAATTAGGACATTAAGGTTTTAATTCCAACCGCGCATATATTTTCCCTTTTTCCTCTATATGAACCTCACAATCCTCCTATTTGTATAAAATTTTATAATAATTTGATATGATACCCATCTCAATATTTGATATTATATAAATATATATATGTATGGACATTTCAAATAGTCATGTCCTTCCATTAACATTAATCATATTAATGATAATATAATTAATTATATATTTACATTAATAAACTTAGCTAAATTAATTAATATCATTATATATACTATTGTAATTGCTATATTATAATATATATTATTTTAATAATATATTAACTATATATATTATAATACTTTGTATTAATAGTGTTTTCATATCTTAATTATTATAATATCATAATATTATTATTTATTTATAATTATATTAGATTATCATTTAATTAATTTCATACTTCCATATTGTTATTATAATGCGAGATTATTACTTATAAAATATTATTACTTTAATATTATTATTAATATTACTTTAATTCTTATTTATTACTTAAATTATATGTTGGAGTGGGGACATCACAGTCCTCCCCTCTCGAATTTGCTTGCCCTCAAGCAAAATCTTTCATGCACAACAAAACATATTTGCATTCAAAAGACAAGAGATATTTATGAAATATGAATGAAAACACAAAGCATACACAAAGTAGACACAATGCAGACAGAGAAGACACAGAGCAAACATGATGCAAACATATCATACATTATTTTTCACAATGAAGTAGAGCAAAGAGAATAATTTATGAAATATACTTCCCAGTATGCTTTTTGATCATAGATCTTGCAACACAAACAATTATTAGCATGTACATGTATATAATAGCTTCAAAGAAAAGATTAGTCATGATAAATTAGTCCTGAACCAATATCCTACCAAGCCCAAAAGCGAAACTTTGGCCCTCTTGGTGTTGATGGTAGCCATTGACATCCATCAATGTGGTCTAGTTGGAAAATTCTCAACTGAATAGAGTTGACATGATGTCAAGTCTTTAATCAATCTAAGCCCAGGAGTGGAACTTTGGCCCTCTTGGCCTTGATGGTAGCCATTGACATCCATCAAGGTGGTCTACTTAGATGGTTATCTTATTCTTCCTACCTAAGCCCAAGAGGGAAACTTTGGCCCTCTTGCCCTTGATGGTAGCCAGTGACATCCATCGAGGTGGTCTACTTAGAAGGTAATCTTATTCTTCTTAAATATCCTACCTAAGTCCAAGAGCGGAACTTTTGCTCTCTTGGCCTTGATGGCAACCAATGACATCCATCAAGGTGGTCTACTTAGGAGGTAATTTGATTCACTAATTTATAATCTTCAATATTAATATATCAAAAAATATTTAAACATCATATTCTTATAATGTCAATTTATATTCACAATAAATATAAAGTAGTTTGTATGTATATTCAAGTCAATAATAAAATAACATTTTCAATTCTATGTTAGAATCTACATGAAAATATCTTATAATATATATATTTTTAATAATATCTTCTATAAGAAAAGTTTGCTTTCTTATTTAATAAAACATATTACTTTTGAAAATCACATACCTCACATAATGGAGTTCTTATAATTTTGAGATTTAAAGTTGCTTCTTATTTGGTAGGTTTCATTGGAGTCAAGTTCCTTATGAGGGGTAATTACTCTTTATTCAAATGGAATGTCTTTTGTTCAGGACATTTTTAGATTTTTCTGACATCCACGTCACCGAGTGTTGCTGCAATATCTTCAAAGCCAAATGTGGATTCCAATGAATGTCTTGTACCACCTTGGCACTGTAGACACCTAAATTTGATTACACCACTTTGCTAATCCTATTTAGTTATCTCTAAAGGCATCATTAATTAAATTCTTATTTAATTAATCCTTTGTCACTCCCTAGCTGATTAATTTAATTAATCATCTATAGTCCTAATTGATAAATCAAATAACCTATCATTTATCAATTAAATCCTTTTCTCCTATCTAATTCCAAAAATCCCCATTTATTAAATAAATCTATTTTATAAATAAAATTCTCAAATCTAAAAACCCCTAACCTATCCCTAATCCTCCATTTAGCCTAATCCACCCCATCCACCCATACTAACCAAGCTTAGCCACTAACTCACCCACCCTCATTAATGCCATCCACTTGCACATCTCTAACATCCTTAATCTAATCCTAAACCCAAGCCTAATCCACCCCCTAATGTTGTCACATTCCCTAACAAGTTTAAGACTTTCCTAAACCAAATCAAAGTCCCCTCTCCAAAATATCCCAACCACCAAGCCATGAGTGCTCTTACAAGCCATAAAAGACTCTTACAAGCCCACTCATGACTCTTACATCCCTCTTCCATACTCAATCTCCCTCATCATGCCTTTAACCAACCCCTTATCCTATCCTCTCACACTCATCCTCCTTGTGACAAGTGTCACCTTCCCATTGGTGCTAAACAAGCACAATCCATGTGCTCTCCTTTGAGTGCATCTTAGCCCTCCTTAACCATCTCTCCATCCTTTCATCCAAGCCATCCATCCCTCTAGCCCTTGGCCTATAAATTGAATCCCCTCCCAAGCCATTTCATCACAACCATTTGAGTAAAGTTATCATGCCTTTTTGAGAGCCAAAATCCATACCCATACCCTTATAATGCCAAATTGAGAGCTCACAAAGCTACCAATTTTCCATTACCCATCTCCATTGAAGCCATTTTGAGCACTTGAGCATACATCCCCAATCCATAAATAGACACATCCCAAAAACAAGAGAACAATCTCATTGCGAGAGCCTATCCATGGCTCACATTCTCATTTGAGTTTGTCTTCTCTTTGTCTCTCATATATGTTATGTTAGTTTAATGTGTAAATGCTTTTATTGAATTAGTATTTCTAGCATATTAGATTAGTGTATATAGGCACTGGTCAAAGAGTTTAGAAGAGTTGATTAAAATCTTCAATAATGCTCTCCATCTCTCCAACTATTAACCATCATTGTACAATTCAGCCTCATCAGAATCTACTCGAAGATAGTTGTCGAAAACTTCTGTCAACTCACTTATCACCATCCATTCTCCCTTGTTGAACTCTATCAGAGTACTTTCTCTTTCACTAATAGTAGCATAACTTCAATTACGTACAAAATAACATACTGTAGCTGCATGGTGCAGTTTTAACTCCCACCACATTAATCTCGTGACGTTTATCTGATATCTCGACCTTATGAGAATCAATGGATGCTTTAAAAATTTTCAAAAATGCACACTCCATACATCCAGCACATCTCATTTGTTGGATACTCTTCTCCAAAAAATTGATATTGTCATCATCTTCATCCTCCTAATGAAGCCTGGCAGTCAAATCTAGTGAAATTTTCAGTTTCAAACCCTTAGAAGAAAGCAGTTTCTGAGTCTGAGACTCTTCCTCAGCACTCCAACTAACAGCTTCCAAATAGTCCATGCATTTGTTGATGCACTCATCACTGGAAATTTCATAAGCAATTGTGAGAATCGCTAGGCATTGCTCAACATTGGGGAAATCCGCAGACCCACCATACATGATTACAATGTATTTTAAATAGTGATCAAAGCTATGAGATGTAGTTACCTATAGTTCGGCTGCTATATTTATGGGTCCTTATACTCTCCACGCCTGTATTTGCCAATGGGATGCACGCTCTAATGAAGCCACTGTATGAAGCCCTTGACCAATGTAATGGTCATTAACAAGATTTATTATTTGTTTGCATGCTTCCTGATATTTTATAAGTTTTTATCCATTCATCCTGATGAGAGACTGAATGTTTTCAACTCTAATGTGTTGGGTGCTATATTTATTTATCCCCTTTCAGGACATTCAGTAATTTCTTCTTGAATTTTGTAAATTTGATAATATTTCCTATGATGTACACACTCCGCATCATCTCTCTCTTTCGGCGGTTTTCTTCGGCTTTCCACAAGGGTCTTCTTTATTCATTCAATCTATTAATGATTAATTCCACCGGACTTCAGGCTCAATAGCATTTATCATAATCCTTCTTACTGCTATAATTTTGTGGCCTATATAAGCATTGATATGCAATCAAAGTCTTCAATCAATATTATTTACGGTAGTAGGGTCAATTTCAAAGTAGTCGTATCAAATTAAATCAGATCAGGTCCAATTTTTTTAAATTTTTAGAGTCTGTAATATCTTTGTTAGTTGTTCACAATCACAAAATTATTTGATTTATTCCACAGGATGGCAAGTTCGAAGCTCTGATACCACTGTAATGTCCCCAATTAGGACATTAAGATTTTAAGTCCAATTGTGCATATATTTTCCCTTTTTCCTCTGTATGAACCTCACAATCCTCCTATCTGTATAAAATTTTATAATAATTTGATATGATACCCATCTCAATATTTGATATTATATAAATATATATATATGTATGTATGTATGTATGTATGTATGTACATTTCAAATAGTCATGTCCTTCCATTAACATTAATCATATTAATGATAATATAATTAATTATATATTCACATTAATAAACTTAGCTAAATTAATTAATATCATTATATATACTGTTGTAATTGCTATATTACAATATATATTACTTTAATAATATATTAACTATATATATTATAATACTCTGTATTAATAGTGTTTTCATATCTTAATTATTATAATATCATAATATTATTATTTATTTATAATTATATTATATTATCATTTAATTAATTTCATACTTCCATATTGTTATTATAATGCGATATTATTACTTATAAAATATTATTACTCTAATATTATTATTAATATTAATTTGATTCTTATTTATTATTTAAATTATATGTTGGAGTGGGGACATCACATTTTATTTGTTTCATTATTTTATTTAGAGCTCCACTATCAAATATTTAGAAATATGCTTAGATTCACAATTTTTTGAGTTAAATTGCATCTTCCACTACATATTTCAAGGTGAGCACATCATTTCTTATTTCCCCTCTTAGTTTTCACTTATTTTTCAGATCTATATTGGGTTTTTTGTGTACGTTCTAGATCTAGAATTGTCTTACCTATCTTTTTTAGATCTCCTTTCAATCTCATAAGATTTCATGAAAGAGGCCTTGTTAGTGTACTTCCTTGATAAGATTCTAGATTTTTTATTGGTTTCCCTTTGTCCTCTTTGGGCTTTTGTAATCAAATTTAGGGCTTGTCAAGTGTTATGCTTGGAAGCCCCCCTTTCTCTTATATTGAATGACTTAGGGAGAAAGTATTAAATTTGTTTTGTCTAGTTTGCATTGTTATCATTGTTACCATTTTTGCCTTGAACATTTTGGTGAACATAGCATGAACCTTCCTTTGTTGATCTTAGTACTTAGATATCTCTTTTTATGCATTGCTTTTATAAACACAAAAATATTTTGTATTGTTAGTATTAGTTTGCATTTTTATTATAAAAGAAAAAAATACATTTGCATTTCATTTCATTTTGAGTAGTTTGTTTTAATTTAATATGTATTATCTCTTTCATGTGTATTTTGATGATGCATTCATTGGTGAACCTCTAATTATGTCTAGTAGTAAAGGGTTAGATGAAAAGAATGAGATCTTGATTGAGTCCATTCCTCCTACATCTTCCTCTACATATTTCATGACCAACCTTTATAATAGGGTTTTATCATGCCTTCCTTTGTGTGATATTGTTTGTAATATTGACCTTATGTGATTTTCTCAACCACATATCACTCTTAAAGGATGTCCTCCTCAGAAACCCATTAACACTCTTATGGGAGTACCTCAAGATGATAAACCTCTTATAGTCCTTGAAGGGAAACCTGATTACATTTCAATTGCTCACACTTATGGTACACAAAATGATCATCAACCCACTATTCTACTTGCTCCTACACCTTTACCTCCTTCTCAACCAGTGCTTCCCCAAGCACCTCATTTATCTAGTTCCTTTGGAAAGGAGTATGATTTAGTTGAGCACTTATATCATGCTTCTCTCACTAAGATCTCCTAACTATGGGAACTTCTTCAAACATCCCCTCCCTATCATGAAGCTTTGAAAAAGGCTTTATTTAATCTTCCTGAACCTCTTCCTAATTTGAACGCCATTAATTATCTCTTAGAATGTATGCATGCTACACATGCTCCTCTTTGGATTGTGTTCACCAAAGATAATTTATCACCTAAGGAAGCTCAAGACCACTACAATGCTCTTATGGTTGTGATTCTTTGCCAATGGGAATATCATTTGAAGAAATTTAATTGATAATGGATCAATATTGAATGTTTGTAATTTGGATATGCTGAAATCTATCAATGTTGATATGTTTGCTATAAAACCAAACACTGTTCCTCTTCATGGCTTTGATAACATTGCTAATAAGAATTTGGGAATCATAACCCTATATGTTAAAGTTGTTTTGGTTATATTGGATACTCCAATCCATGTGATGCTTGGACCTCTCAACTACAACCTTCTTTTGGGGAGACCATGGTTGCATAAAATGCACACTATTCCATCTACTCTTTATTGCAAAGTTAAGTTTATCTATGACAATGTAATGTATACTCTTCATGCAGATGATTGGCCTAACAACTGTTACAAAGTTGAATCTTCTACAATTCTAGGACCTAGGGAAGAAAAACTAAAAGTTAAAACTAAAATTAAAATTCAATCAAGTGAAGAACCTTCCCCATCCTCTTCCTTATCTGAAGATGATTGAGGTGCTTTTGAATTCAATCCCATGTACAATAGGGACTATAATTTTTCTAACCTCTCTTTTATGAAGACATCTGAACAACCTAAAGGATAAAAGTTTCTTTAACTCCTCTTTCTGGAGAGTTAAGTAATATATTTATTGTTGCTTCATGTAAAGAAACAATAGAAACTATTAAGCTTGATTGTTATGATGTGGTGACTTATGAAGATCCTTTGACTATCTATGGTATGGCTAATCATTATGGTCCTAGATATTGCTTTCTCACTAAACATGGGTTTAATATTCAAGGATGTGGAAATTTTGAATAGGGAATACAAGTTCCTATATCTAATGATAGTTGTGAAAATACTTATGGTTTGGGATTTAATCCTTATAAGAAAGTTTATTTATTTTTGAATGTGAATCATATTTGTAGTGGTCCTTTAAAGTTATCAAACCCACATCTTATCACATTTGATCAAACACCTTCTTTGGATATTTTCTCCTCTAATGATGCTTTAGTTGATTTCTTGGGCGCATATATGGATTTATGTTCTTTCCATCATAATAAGAGAAAATGTTATTGCTTGGATGTTAATGGTTATTTTTTAGAGGAAACTGAATCAAAATCATATATTGATCTTCTCCCTCTTATGGAAAAGTAAAAAGGAGTAATCTCTTGATCATCAAAACAATATATGTGTCAGTTGATCTTGATGATTTTGAAAAGGTTGTTAAGGTTAGAAAATGTTTGGATGAAGATGAACAAAAAAAACTCAATGAACCTCTTTTGGAAATTTTAGATATCTTTTCTTGGAAATATTTAGATATGTGAAGAATTGATCCTAGTATTGTCACACACAAAATAGTTCTTACATATAATGCTAAATACGTTAAACAGAAGATTCATTAAATGAATCCTAGAATTGTTCTTCTTGTTAAAGCTAAAATAGAGAAACTCTTGGATGTTGATTTTATATGTCCTATAGCTTATTCCCCTTAGATTTCTAACATTGTAGTTGTTTCTAAGGGTGAAAATAAGAAAAGGATGTGCACTGATTTTAGTGATTTAAACAAGGCCTCTTTGAAAGATGATTTTCCATTAGTTGACATTGATACAATAGTGGAATCAACTACTAGACATGCATTATTATCTTTTATAGATGGATTCTTTGGATATAATCAAAATTTCATTCCTCATGATCAATATAAGACTACTTTTATTACTTCTCGAGGTATCTTTTTGGGTAATGATGCCTTTTGGATTAAGAATGTGGGTGATACTTATCAGTGTGCTCTAACATTGATATTTCATGATTACATGCATAAGATTCTTGAAGATTATGTGGATGACATTCTAGAAACATCTATAAACCTTGATGAGCATGATTTTCCTACTCTTAGACAGATCTTTGAGAGGATAAGAAAATATTATATGCATTTGAATCCACAAAAATGCAACTTTGGGGTAGAGAGTGGGAAGCTCCTAGGGTTCATTATATCTAATAGAGGTATTAAAGTTGATAGAGAGAAAATGGATGATATTGCTAATATGCCTCCTCCTCAGAATATATCACAACTTCAGTAACTTAACAGGAAGATATAGGTTATCTGAAGGGTTGTCTCTCATCTAGTGGATCATACCATTGCTTTCACTTCCTTGCTTAAGAAAGAATCTAATTTCTCTTGGAATTAAGATTGTAATCTCATATTCAAACAATTAAAAAATTATCTCGCTAATCCTCCTATCTTACAACTAACTCAACCAAACAAGTCATTCTTTCTGTATACTTATGCCTCTTCTAGAGTGTTGAGTGTTGTATTGGCATAGCATGATCAAGATGGTAAGGAATATCCTATCTATTACATAAGTCACACATCAATTAATTATGAAACATGTTATATTGAAATTAAGAAACAATGTCTTTCTTTAGTTTTTTCCCATAAAAAACATAGACATTATCTCCTTAATGTGGAAGTTAATGTTTATGTGAAGTTTGATCTTTAAAACATGTCGTTTGAAAAATAGATTTATCTAGATGACTTGATAAATAGGTCATTCTCATGATAGAGTTTGACTTGAAATTCATTTCTCATAAATTATTAAAGGGAAATCCTTTACCAACCATTTGGCTAAGGCTCCTTCTCTTATTTATGCATTAGAATCAACTAAGTTTCCCAACAAGTTTTTTATAGCTATTTATATTGATCAAACATGGTAGTTATACTCTGATGGATATGGAGTAGGTGTTATACTAATTCCCTCATTAAGGAAACCTATTATTTTATCTTATAGATGTATCTCATCTTAATTTGCATCTAGATGAGTGGTATTCACATAGTCTTCAATACTTCAAGGATGGATCATTCCTTGAGTCAGCAACCAGGAATTTTAGGAGTAGAATCTAAAATCTTGTGACTTGTTATATCATCTTTGTTGATGTTCTTTACAAATGTTCCTATGATGGTCTTATGCTTAGATGCCTTGCTAAAGTTTAAATCCCTCTAGCTTTGCAAAAATCTTATGATGGATCATGTGGGGCGGGGGGGATTTGGTGGGAATTACTTAGTTAACAAACTCCTTTGTATTCAATATTATTGGAAAACTATAGAAAAAGAGTCATTCACTTTTGTCAAGATGTATCCGCTGTGTCAACACCATAACAATCTCATTCATGTTCCTATGTATTCTTTGCAATCTCAAGATCCACCATGACCTTTTAGTGTGTGCTATTTTGATTTATAGGTAAGATTTCCCCTCCCTCTTTTCAAGAACATACCTACATCCTAAAAACTAAAAATTACTTCACTAAGTGGGTAAAAGTTGTTCCTCTTTGTTCTACTACTACATATGTTATTTGTGATTTCATTCTTCAAAATATTATCTCTAGATTTGGTATTCCTATCGCTACTATTTCAAATAATGGAGCTCAATTTAAAAACAAGAAAGTTAAAGCTTTTTTTATAGAAATATCGCATTCACCATCGCTTTTATTCTCCTTATGTTGCTCAATCTAATGGACAAGTTGAAGCTTCTAATAAGGTTATCAAACAAATTATTTATAAGACAATTAATAAACATGTTAAGATTGACACACCTTGTTAATCTATGCTTTATAGGCTTATAGAGCTAGTGTTCAAACTATGGCTAGAACATCTCCCTATAATGTAGTTTATGGGGTAGATGCATATATGCCATTAGAATTATAAATTCCATCTTTGAGAGTTTATTTCAAAGGTATAATTGAAAAAGATGCTTTTTGGGAACACCATTTACAAGAGCTCTAGATGTTAGATGAACAATGAATCAACACTCTAGAACACATCATGGTGATGCAGGAACATCCTAGGATTTCTTGCAATCTTATATGTAGGAATTATGGTTTGTGGTTGTGGACTCAGTCACCAAAGAAGTGGTGCTCGGTTGTTATTGGGCATAGTTTATGCCTAGGAGCTTAACATACTCTAAGAGCTTGACATACACTATGGAGATAGACATGCTCTATGATGCTCCGCATACTTTGGGAGCTTGGCATGCACTATGGTGCTTGGCAAGGTCTTGGTGTTTGGTATGGTCTTGGAGCTCAACATGGTCTTTGGTGCTCAGTTTGCACTACAAGCTTGGTTATGCTTAGGAATTTACTGATGTTCGGCTTGGTTTTGTTGACACTCAGCTAGGTCTTGGTTTTTGTTGGTGCCAAGTTGTCTGTGAGCTGACTTTTGGCATTTAATTTATGTATGGGTAATTAATTTGTGTTGTATCTAAATTGTGGCTCAGCATATATTTAATGTAATGGATTTAATTTAGTTTGTAATGAATTGGGTCAACTTGTGGCCTAGTTGGGTATAAGTAAGGGATTTGTAGAGTCTTTAGGCAATATGAGGGGTGTGTGAAGGAATCTGTCTTGGAGAAGAGGATGCAAATTTTGAAGAGCTAGTAGATGCAGCTTGAGAACCAGAGGATTTGTTGGTGAACTTGAGGGTACAAGTGGGGATTCTTCTTGGTGTTCTTATCCAGTTGTGAATCTAGACTAGCTTAGATTGAGCTTGAGACTATAAGTTGGATCTTGTGGGATCTTGCAAAACTGATATTGTAATTGTTGTTTATATTTGGCCTTAACTTGGAAGGCCTTATAGTCGGGCATATTACATGTAATCAATTATTTATCTATGAATAAAGAGTTGTGATTTGGTATCAAATCTTTCATTTATGTTGCATTGTTGTTGTGTTTTTGCTGTGTAGTTATTTGTTGGGGTTTTGGATATCTCCTTCGGGGATTCTCCTACCTTGCATTGTATCAAGTGGTAATAGAGTGGAGGTTGTTCCTGAATGTGTTGATAGATCATTGAAGCTGAGCCAGGTTACACCAGGACTTGGGTGAAGGATTGGTAGATCTATTTCTTTAGGTTTGCAAAAAATTTGGAAGATGACTCCAAGAAGATTGGACCCTAGGAAAATTGATGATCTTAGTGATGTTATGGAAGAATGGATCTCAGAAAAGATTAGTGTAGAGTTCAGATCTGAGATTGAATTGATGAAGAGTGACATGAATGCTAAAATTGTGAGTGCTTTAGGTGGTGTACTTAGGCATGTGGGTACTGAAGATGGCTATGAGGAAGTTGCTAAAGACTTTGAAGTTACTGGATCTAGTGGTGAGGACAAAACTAATTATGTGGAGAGACCTATTGGAACTAGGGCTAGTCAGTTTACTAGACCTAGATCTTATTTGAAGCCAAAGCATAAGATGGAGGTTTATAATTTCTTAGGTACTTTGACTCCTAAAGACCTAATTGATTAGATTGGTGAATTGGAAGACTACTTTGAGCTTGACGATATTGTGGACCCACTTAGAGTGAGGTTGGCACAAACTAAATTGAAATGACATGTTGCTCTTTGGTGGAAGGAATTAGAAAGAGATAGAGAAGAAGAAGGTGAATTAAAGATCTCTAGATGAAGGTTGATGGTGACTAAATTGAAGGCTAAGTTCATTCCTGTTGATTATGAACTTGATTTGTTTAAGAGATTGCAAAATCTAAAGTAGAAAGATATGACTATGAAAGATTATACTGAGGAGTTCTACAAGTTGATTATTTGGTCTGGTCAAAGAGAATTGTCAAAGGAAAAGGTAGCTCAGTACATTAATGGTTTGAGATTCAATATTTAGGATGAGGTTGGTATGCTAAATATTTCTTTGATTGAGGATGCTTATCAGTATACCCAGAAGGTAGAGGATAAGTTGAAGATGAAAAGTCAAGGTAATGCTAGAGGGAAGGAGAAACATGATAGATTGACACAAGCTAAACTGAGTGCTAAAGGTTAACCAAAACTAGTTGATTAGAAAAGGAGGATAGGTGGAGGTGGGTTTAGAGGTAATTGTTTCAAATGTGGGAAAGAAGGGCATAGATCTTTTGAATGTTCGCATAGTAGAATAGCTACTAGTTTGAATGAGGTTGTAATTTGAGATAGTCAACCTAAGAAAGGAGAGAGTTTGTTGGCTTGACGAGTACTGGTTGGTGAAAGGACACTAGATTCTTGTTAGAGATCGAGTTTGTTTAGGAATTGTTCTAAGTCTGGTGGTAAAGTCTGCAAGGTGATTGTGGATGGTGGTAGTACTGACAACCTTGTTGCTGAGAAGATGGTTCAAAAATTTGTTTTAAAGAGAGCGAGACATCTATATCCTTATAGGATTGGTTGGTTGCAAGGTGAGCATGCTTTGGACGCCTTGTTGATTTCCAGATTGGGAAGTATAAGGATCAACTATTGTGTGATATTGTGGACATGAACATTTTTCATGTGTTGCTTGGTAGACCTTGGCAGTATGATTATAGGGTTATGCATGATTGTGTCAGGAATGTGTTTACTATTGAGAAAGGTGACATGAAGTTTTCCTTGATTCCTTTGCAGAATGAAGAACTTGGTAGGAGAAACCTAAGTATTGGCAACCGAGTTGAGTTGGTAGATTCTGAGAAGGTTGGAGATCAGTATAGAAAGCATACCTATAGCACACCAAGGATGGATATGAAGAAGAAGAAGAAGGGAAAGAGTGTACAAGTTGAAGACTTGGAGGATATGTATGTGAAGAACCAGTTTGGGATTTATGTGTTGAATCCCAGAAGATGTTCTCCCAACTTCTAGAATATCTTTTCAAACATGGGGTGTCTAATGCAGGAGCATCCTAGGATTTCTTGCAATCCTATATGTTGGAGGAATTTTGGTTTGTGGTTGTGGACTTGGTCACCAAAGAAGTGGTGCTCAGTCATTATTGGGCATAGTTTATGCCAGGGAGCTCGACATACTCTAAGAGCTTGACATACACTATGGAGCTCAACATGCTCTAGGAGCTTGACATGCACTATGGTTTTTGGCAAGGTCTTGGTGTTCGACATGGTCTTGGAGATCTATATGGTCTGTGGTGCTTGAAGATGCTTAGGAATTTACTAGATTTTGGCTTGGTTTTACTGACACTCAGTTGGGTCTTGGTTTTTGTTGGTGTTGAGTTGTCTATGAGCTGACTTTTGGTATTTAATTTGTGTATGGGTATTTAATTTGTGTTGTAGCTGACTTGTGGCTCAACATATATTTAATGTAAGGGATTTAATTTAGTTTGTAATGAGTTGGGATGAATTGTGGCTTAGTTGAGTATAAGTAAGGGGTTTGTGGAGTCTTTAGGCACTATGAGGGGTATGTGAAGGAATCTGTCTTGGAGAAGAGGATGCAAATTTTGAAGAGATACTAGCTACGGCTTGAGAACCAGAGGATTTCTTGGTGGACCTAAGGGTACAAGTGGGGATTCTTCTTAGTATTCTTATCTAGTTGTGAATTTGAACTAGTTGAGATTGGGATTGGGATTGCAAGCTGGATCTTGTGGGATCTTGCAAAACTGATATTGTAATTGTTGTTTGTATTTGGCCCTAACCTAGAAGGCCTTACAGTTGCGCATATTGCATGTAATTAGTTATTTATCCATGAATAAAGAGTTGTGATTTGGCATCAGATCTTGTATTTGTGTTGCATTATTGTTGTGTTTTCATTGTGTAGTTATTGGCTAGGGGTTTGGACATCTCCTTTGCAGATTCTCTTGCCTTACATTGCATCACATGGCTTATCATTAAACTATGAAAAAAAAGTATAATGGTATTGTGATTGAACGCTTATTTTTGGTAGGTGATTTAGTTCTTTATGAGAATCAAAGGAATGTAAATGCCTTACCTGGTGAAAAGATGAAGTTTAGTCTGAATTTGTTATGTCCTTGTGCTATTACCAAAGTATATGAATTTGGTGCATATAAATGTTTTGATATGAACGGTGTTCATTTTAAGGAACCTATCAATATTATGCATTTACGTCATTATTATGGGTAATCATTCATTTTATATATTATGTGCATAAATTTTTCCTTTTGTAATATCTTTTCAAAAGTGATTTTAATGTTAAGTACATTTTATTTCCTTTATCATCACATTTTTATGCTTCTTCCTTTTTATAAAAATAAATCATGTGAAGAAATAGTAAAACATGTTCATTATATATATCATCATCATAAAACTATTTTGGTATACATATTAGGCACTAGATACAAAATGTATCCTATATCAAAATAGTGCAATCAACTCTCATCCATAGAATGGTGAGATCTAGATCTCTCTAACCTATGATGTGATGATGAAGTTGCTCTTTGGGTAGTCGACACATATGTGTGACTCTTGGTGACCAGCTATGAAAATTGTGTCGATGCACACAAAGCTCCTATAGCTCATGACCCTATTGGTCCATATGCTCTCTCATCGACTATAGCTCTACAACTACAAGTATGAAGATGTCTAAGAGTCATTTGAGATCTCGTCTCCTCATATAATGGATCTAAGAAGTGGAAGAAATCCTTTCCTTTTTCTTCATGCCCTATATATCCTTCATAAAGGATCTCCACTCCTCTGTACTTGCTACACATATGAATTTTCATCAATCATATATTGCACATCATTATTTATTTATTCATTCTATATCATTTTTTATACCTAGATCTCCCTCCTGGAGCTTGAGATCTATAGCTCGAAGGCACGTAGCTAGTGGTGGTTGGGTAGACTCCCTATACTACACCTGTCTAGTTCAAGATGGGGGCATTTCAGTTTAAGCTCATGGTGTGCAAGATTGTAGTGGCTTAGCTTCTATAGGGGATGGAAATCTCTCATGTACTCTCCCACTCACTATTGGTGTATCCTCCCCACCCTTAGGCTCTATTATATCTCCATCTGGTAGGATCATCATCATCATCATCATCATCCTCATCTATATTATCCTCTTCTCGTGTCACTCTGGAATATGGACTTAGATCACCTATAGGGTAATCATCTAGGAACACAAGTTTCACACCTTAAACACTAAAATATCATAGATAGTCTCTGGATACTCCTATATCCTCTAGTGTAGGGGGGCACCACTATGTCATTAGGACTCTCGATATCAATCAACTCTACATCATCCACTATAAATTGATATGGTCAGAGGAATCTCCTTGTATCTCATCCCATACAAATATCTAGGCGCATGTAGTGGAGGGCCCTATTGAAGACCAAAATGTTACATCACTCTGTGATAAAACTAGGGCACCACTGTGTACTCATGCATGCCCTCTAAAACCTTTTGCCTCTACATCCATCTCAGCTACACTACTGAGTCTAGCCATACTATCATGAGATGGTAAGGTCTCCATGTAACATCAATAGACTGTAGTTGGCTAAACTTGATCCTCCAATATAGTATATTTCCAAATTATCAAGCACGGCTCAATGTTTATGCATATACTCTCAGTGATTAGTATCTCAGTCAAAAACCTTGATGTCCTTGTACGTGTGAAGTTCTCAAAGGCCCACACCTGTAAGAGTGTACACATAGTAAGACCTTATCACTAATATCTCATAAAACTCCCTAGTTAATATTAAAAATATGTTAGCATGCTCCATCCTCATGCATAGGCCATTGACTCTCTTCCCATATGCTTGATTATGTGCACTAGAGGAGTAAAAAATACTATACCCTTTGTGTTATGTGTGATAGTCATAGAAATAATACACAGAATAATCTTCCTAGGTAGAGGTGTCTTCCCATGGATGATGTCCTTTAGATGCACCTATTTTGGTCTTCATCTCTCTTTGTATGGCATATGGATGCAGTACTCAAAATCTATGATGATCTCAATAGCTGCCTAGTATACCTATGGTCTAATTGTCTGTCCATGAAATGGAAAACATAGGATCTGATAAACATCCCCTAAGGTCACTATCTTCTCTCCCACTAGTATATGGAATAAACATGTCGTCTCATGCCATCTCTCCATTATTTCTAGTAGTATTCCTCTATGAAGCCTCACATGTGGTTGTTGTACTACCCAATAGAGGTCAATATCCCTGAGTATCTAGTTATCTACTACCCCTAGATCTTTGATGTTCTCTAAGATGTATATCATCAAATCTAAAGTATACTACTCTCTCATCACCACTTGATCCCACATATCATCAACAATGATACTATTAGTCAATCATATCAAGATTTGTAAGTCATCTAGTTGACCCGTGGACTAGGTCAATCTCAAAGGGACTAGGTTGACTTCCTTGAAACCATGTCAACTTCCCTAGGGTCAAGGTTGAAATCACCCAAGAGTACCCCATATGTACCTAGGAGAAGGTTGACCTGACCTAGGTCTAAGTTGACCTCCTACTAGAGACTCTTAAAATTACCTATCTAGCAAGATTCTACACCTACAAAAAGTAGAAATGCATAGAATGACATAAAATGGGACAAAGTATGGATTCAATACTTACCTTCTCAAGAGTGAAACCATCTAGCACATCCTATATGAGAACCTCAATCTACGTGGGCTATGATGGCTTCATGGTCAACATCTTCCTCTTTTCTTCTTCTCCTCTCCAATCACAAGGTAATACATGAATTTTAAAAGGTAACATGAGATTATAAAATATTTTTCTAGGCTACAGTTTGAATATGTTTTACAAAACCCTAATTTGCAAGTAATAACTTTCTTCAATCTTTTCATCATATCTTGAGCTTGGAAACACTGATTTCCTCCTTGTTATAGCTGTTGGAATTGTGATTTAGTTATCTATCCTTCCAATTTCCTTATAAGGAATTATGAGTTCATATAGAGGTGTTTTGAGGGCTACTTATCATCATACTCTATTAATTGTTTGTTGTGATTAGCGTGATACCCTATTTCACCTTATCTAAAAAAGAAAGTTGAAATAGGGGGCATGGTTGTCCATGAACTTCATCACCCTTCTATAGTAAGTGTTCTGCTTTCATGATGCATGTCCCATTTCTCCCAAGAAATGGTGACCCCTTAGTTTAATTTTTGTTTTTTTTTCGGACCCCTAGTCCGGGGTCTGAGTCCTTTTTAGGGTTTTATTTGGTGTTTGAGTCAACCCTAACCCTCTTCTTAAGAAACCTAGATCCCAAAAATTCAAAATTATGGAGAAAAGTGTAATTTTGATGTTAAGGGGAGCACTAGCACACCTAGCGCATCCTTCAAGGTGTGCTAGTGTGCTAGCCACACTAGTGCAGAACACTCCCTCTTGAAAGTGTGTAGGTGCGCACCTCCAAGAGGTGCACTCCATCTCGGGCCTATATAAGCCCAGAACCCTTCTCCTTTTCCATACTCATTCTTAGCCTTCACACCTTCGCAAGTGCACCTCCACACCCACAAAGGTGTGCAAGACCTTCATACCTACACAGACACACAAGAAAATACTAAGTTAAGATCCAAGCACACCTATCCAAGGTGTGCACCTTGTTATTTTGCAAAAATTAAAAAAACCTTGTGAACATATCCAAGGTGCGCACATATCCAAGGTGTGCAAGGTGCGCACCTTGTTATTTTGAAAAAACTAAAAAAAGTAAAAAGCTTAACACCTTATGTAAGGTGCACCTATCTAAGGTGTGCATATGCGCACCTTACATTGACTAGAAGTGAAGACTATCATAAGAATGGTGCACAGTTGTGCACCTTTCTAAGGTGCACAACTGCGCACCATTTTTCGGCTTTACAAAGGCCAAGTCTTCAAGAAATTAGGGTGCATATGTGTGCACCCTGTTTCTATTTTGCTTAAGGTGCCTTTACAAATATAAGGGTGCGCACATTACACACCCCGCAAGGTGGACAAGGTGTGCACCCTTTTATTTAAAGCTTTTTTTAATAAGAAGGGTGCACCTGGCACACCTTCAAGGTGCACAAGGTGCACCAAAAGCTTGCATAATAGTCTTAAAGAGGTTTTTAGGTGTTTTAAGAAGATTTAGGGTTCTGGGTCTTTTTTTTAGAATTTAAAGTTTGTTTAAAATTGGTTTTTCCACCTCCTGGACTAATGGGATTTTATTTTTTAGCAAATTTAATGGCTTCTTCTTCATCCTCCCTTGCCATAAAGATTGGTCCTAAGCTAGTGGTTTTTAAGTTTTAAGGTGTCCAACCGAAATCATGCTTCCAAGATGTTTATTTGAAGATCTGAGATACAGAATTGGGTCACATTGACTAAAATGCATTCTTGGTTCTATGAAACAAACCAAATGAGAGGCCCCCAATGGTGTCTATACTTATAAGGTTGAGATTAGTAAACTCAACTTCACAACTAGTTTCAATACAATCTTCTGAGTTGATCATGGCTTTGGCTAAGAATTATGTTTCAAAATAGAGGGTGGTCAAAAACATAACTGGAGAGATCATTCTTGATCTAAGACCCATGAACATAGAGAAAGTATTTCATCTTCTGAGGGTAGATCAGTATATAAGATTGACATACCATTAAGCAGAAAGGTGGTCTAGAGATCATGAACACAAAGCTATAGAAATTATTCAATCTTCATATCTCATTGATAGAACGCCTCTTGGGTAAAAAGCAAGGAAAGTAGATATGGCAAGAGGTTACATGAAGTATGATATCAGATATTCCATAGTGCTCCTAAGAAGAATCATGGGATTACTAGCAACAAGACACTTAAACATATGGATGGTACACTTCATTGAAACCATCAGAATGACAAAGATGCCAATTGAGTGGGCCACAATTCTCAGTGCTCTAAGGTTTTATACGACATCTTATTTGGTGTGTCTATTAACAGCAAGAACTACAGATTACCCAGGGTTATTTAAGAGGTGCAACTTGCAAGATTTTGATGCATGAACTTACATGGTATAACCCTAGCTAATGAAGAAAAAGCTCTCGGATCATAGCAAAGAATACATAATAGTGAATGATGCTTTCATTTTTGCAATCATCTGGTTCATTGAGGGAGACTATGCAAAAAGGATGTAAGAATAAGCAATAGAAAAAATTATCAAAATAGGCACCTACTACATCCAATTCAAGACATTCACCTACTGAAGGGTAGTGGGTATCCATGTGATAGACTCATTTTGCTAGAGATTGTATGACAAATCACATCTGCATATGACAGAGTAAGGAAGCAACATAAGAAGACCTGGGTACGGCCCATCACCATAGGTTCATTCACTATCAAGAAAAAGTAGGATATTGCAACTTTTGAGTCAGAATAGGATCAGTATCCCTTGGAGGATTATAACTTCCCTTGTCCATGTTTTGATAACATTGGTAGAGTCCAATTCTTGGTAGGAAAACAATTCAAACATGAAGATGCTATAGAGGATCACTAGATGAATGCAATAGATGACTATGATATCTAGATAAGGGATTATTATAGGATGACTCTTGATTTGGCAAGAAGTGGCTTGAAAATAAAGGTCTAATTGAAGGTTGTTCAATAAGACACTTCAGATGCTTTGGATTCTCTATATAATTGAAATAAGATATGCGATCGACTGATCATGAATGCAGAGATTGGTAGAGAAGAAAATGTAGATATAAATCATAGGGCAAGACATATCATCTAGTTGATCAAGGGATGGATTAAGAGACCATTCAAACTGGACCCAGTTCCACAAGAAGTAGTTTTCCAAGCTACAGCCAACCTAGTAAAAGGTAGAGAGGTGAAGGTTACAGTACCAACATTCACAACCCAATCTCCAATCAGGCCAGATAGTGTATCAACACAATAGGGAAGTTGGTTACTTCAAGGCACAAAAAGGTAAGAAAAAAAGGAAAAGAGTTTCTTTGTAACAAGTTGAGCTCAAGGTTGAAGGGACTCAAGCCCAAGGAGCCACTCAAGCTCAAGATAATCCATAAGTGCCAACACCAGAATAGAGATAGGAATCTAAAGAGCAAGCATAAGAGGTGTCCCTATAGGTTCAAGAAGAAGAAGTTTCTCTGCTAGCTCCCAAGAAGAAAAAGGCTAAAACTCCAATTAAAAGGACTAGAAGACAGAGGGTGCAAAGTAAGCTTATTCCTATTCCTCTAGTCCTAGATACCATTCCTGAAGGACCTAAAGATGATGAAGAAGATGAAGAGGATAACCTTCCCTTGAGTCAGAGGACTCATCTAGCCAAGGATACTGAGGTAGAATGAAGAAGGAGTTCTAATGTAATGCTGTCATCCATTCCTACACAATCTATTTAAGTCACAACTTTGGAGGATGAGTTACAATAGTGGATTGATGAACAAGAGGACCAAGGGGCTGATATCTTTAAAATGTTGGATTTTGACTTCATGCCTGTTGGTACTAAAGTTGTAGGCAACATGATAAGGTATACACCAACAAATCAACCTTTGGGAGACAATTGGAGTCAATTGTCGTCTTCTCCACAAGGACCTCTAAGTGCCCCACCATCACCAACTCAAGATGTATCTCTAGTGGGTAAAGGTTTAGCTACTCCTCTCCCTCTGATCAATGAAGAACAAGTACAACCAATGCAAGAAGAAGAGCCACAACAAAGATCTATTTATGAAGTATCAGAGGAGGGGAAAATATATGAAGAACCCCAAAAAACTTTTCAAGATACAAAGGTAGGGATTGTGGGCTCAATAGATACAGGGATGCCTGATATAGATACCTCATAGAAAGAAAGGACTCTAGAGGGGAGAAATAAGGGAAAGGGTCTAGCAGAACAAACTCCCTCTTCATCTAAGTATAAGTCTCCGATGGACACTACTCCAAGGTGGTTGAGAAAAGAGATGATGGTTAGGCATAAAATGCAACTATATTGTATTGAGGAAGAGGGAATGAGAGAATTAGTTTAAGCTCTGAAGAAGCCTGAATTACCTAAGGGTGATGCGTGTACATTGGCCTTCATTATGAAGGACAAAAATCATGACTTGTTCGCTCACATTTTTGTCCCTCCTCTACATATAGATTCTAAGGATTCGACCACAAATGATTATCAAATCAAAGAAGTATTTCTTGGAAATCCAACTGTGGACACAACTGAATTGATGGTCACCATTGGAATTAAAGAAGTGTTTAATCACTTAGAAAAAGATGAGGCTAAATTGGTCAAGTTAAGAAAGTAGAATGAAATCATGAGGGGATTTTTACATGAGTTAGTTGGTCCTATTGACCTAGATTATTTGGAGGCCACTCTTGAAGTAGCTTTAGAGAGAAAAGATAAAGAAAAGACAATTATACAAGTGGATCCATTTTTTAAGGCTTGTCAGTTATGGCAAGAAAGTTTTAAGGAAAAGGGTGTGCAGATAATACAGAGGAACCTCAAGTTATTGCACCATATGAAAAATAATGTGAAGAAACTAGTTTCCATTTTAAACTAGGATTTTGAATTGATGGATGAGGTACATACCTGGGGAAATGCCCTTCAAGCATTGCAATCAATAGAAGTTAAGAGGTATTGTATGCTAATGGATGTATATATAGGGGATGAGTTAGATAAAATAGATGATTGGATTGAGAAGATTATGGCTAGTAATAAAGTAATGGAAACATTACATGTGGATATTCATAAGCTCAAGGATCAAACCCAAGAGCAAATTTTGGGAGTAGAGAAGTATTATAGTGATGCATGCCTTGACATCTTTGAAGATGGGTCAAGAGATAAACTCCTGCTGGTGCAAACAGTCATTGAACAATTTCAAAAGATATTTGAAGAAGCTTTGACTAATGAAGACATTAGACAAGCATTTAAGACAAACGAGGCATTACTAGAGTTGGATGTAAAGCTCAACGATTTTGTAGACACTCGTATAGAAGTGGGAATCTATCAACAAGTAGTAAAAGATAAGTATGATGCTTTGGATTTTCCAAATGCAACCCAACTGATAGAGATCATAGATAAATTCAAGAGCAAACATCCAGACATTACTTTGGTATGAAAGGGAACAAAACCCAAAAGCTAGAATTTCAATTTTGACATTTGGGAAAATTTTGCATTTTTTGGACCTATCTCTTAAGGTGTGCAAGGTGCACTTCTCCAAAGGTACGTTGAAAGTTTTGAAGAAGTTAGAGGTGCACCAACAATTAACTGCCAGTTCCAAATTTAGAGCTTTCCATGCACCAAAAATGCATTCTAATGGTAGGTCAACTCCTATAAACCTCTAGAGAAGGTTGAGCTTCTATTTTTAGCATCTCTAGAGGTTCCTACATCATCTAATGGCTTTCTTCTTCTTATTTTCCCATGCATTCTTTCTTTTAAGACATGTAAAGTCTTCTGCACCCATTAAATGATATAAACAAGGGTGGAGTCCTACTTAGCACCAATTAAAGAGTCAGTTTGTACATAAATAGATTTTTTTTATTAGTTAGAAGAATATATTTGCATGAAGAGATCTCTCACACTCAACACAAATTGAGGAGAATATTTCCTATAAATTGAGGAATTAAATATGTATTTCAGGCTATTATTTTGATGCAATAATATATGTTATTGGTGCTCTCATTCGAAGTGTAGTTATTCTTGCTTGAATGTGTTATATTTTGTGAATGTATGTTCATGGAATGTAATGGAGCCAATAGTTTTGTTGTGTTATTTTGATTGAGCGATCTTTTAATTATGGTGTTTGAAAAATGTTTACAAATTATGTTGACATACTTAGTTGGAGAAGAGATCACCCTATTGTTCCTGAATAGCATTTTGTCTTGCATGACCGCACTTTTCGTGGTCTTGCGATCTGATAAAAAGTGAAACATCTTACGGTTACTAAGTTCCCATTGACAATTGCATCAATAGAATTAAGGAAGCGCTACTCCTATTTTCATTAGTTACCTACCGATCTTTTCAAAGGCTTAACTCGCAGACGTGTTGTTTCCATGTTTTATGTCTGTTAGGGATTTAATATTTCAAGTCATATTCTTGAACTTCTTATTACCCTATCTTTGTTATTTACTTTTACAAACACTTGGTTAATTTAAGAATTCATATAGTTACATAGTTAAAACTACATTCATTATAAATAGAAAAATAGAAAAATATATTTCTTTTTGTGTGATTACTCTTTTGAGAAAGCAAGAAGATTTAACATCTTATCCAAAATTGGTTGAACTAGCAAAGGCATCCTTGTGAACACTCACATTTATCTTCTACTAAGCGGATTCCAGTAGGTCGTAAGATCACTCGAAACCTTGGAGTTGATCTCAGATCATCTTTTCAAGGGAGGAGTTTGAAAGGATTCCTGCCATTAAGCATCATGAAAAATGACAGCTCAACAGTAAGTCCTAGGCAAATTTAGATTTTCAAGGACTTGTGGTTTTGTAAGATGTGGCTACTAATGTTTTTTTGCAAGAATTACGCATGTGGACTTTGCTATATCCTTTTTTATAAATTATGATTATGCCTTCTTACTTTAGCTTGCATATGCTTGTAGTGTCATATCCTGCTAAATTGGGGGCTAAATATATTGTCTTAAATTGTATGCACTTTAATTTAGGACCTTTGAGCTCCTCTTTAGTGTGTTTGTATTTCATGATCACACTTTGAGCACACACTTTTCCTCCTTTCTTCTTTTCCTCCTAGATGAAACTAGGGTAGGACCTAAAAAGTCCTCCATGATTTCCCTTTCTGTCACATATCTACTAAACTTGGACTTAACTTGTGAGTATCTTCTTTCTTATAGACTTCATACCCTAGATTGGATCTCTGATTGACAGTCTAGAATACTTGTTACAGTCTTGACTTATGCTAACCTAGAATTTGGCAAATGAAGACTCAGAAGGCTGACCTAGGTTGACCTGGTATAGGTCAAGGTTAACTAGGTTGACCTTGTCCTAGCCTAGGTCAACCAAGTTGACCTTGACCAGGAGTTTCCTATGATTCCTGGTCTAGTACTATTTACTCTTGCGATAAAATATTGCTTGTGTAGTTAGCTCCCGCGTGGTAATATAGGAAGAATTAAAAAAATATACTATAAAAAGGCATCAAACCCCTCATTTGCATATGAGAGGGGCAAGATGCAATCATGTGTGGACACCATTATATGACATAGAGAAATTACAAGGTGAAAGAAAGGGTTGGTTTCTTATTCTTTATTGCAAAGCTAGGTAATTATTCTTCATCAAGGGTTCAAATACAATACATTAGCATGGAGTTGTGAAGGGATCTCAAAGATGGTTAGAGTACTTTAGCCTTGGGGGCTTGGTATGATTTCTAAATCATTCTTCATATTTGATTCTTTGCACCTTCATACATTTACATGCTCTTATATACATTTACATGCTAGTATTTCACTCACAGAGTGGATTCCTAGCATATTTACATTCTAGATCTACACATTTAGGATACACATACACACATGACATTTTTCCAAATGACTATTCGTGGAGGTGGAAATCACCAAAATTGGGGGTTGACTAAGGAAAACCCCTTTAAAGCCACCCACAGACACAAAATTTATCATAGAATTGTAAGGTATTAATTTGGCACATGCAAATTTGGAAAGTAATCCCTAAGGTCTTTCTGGAGAAGTTGGTTTAACTTTGCTACAATGATATTCATACATGTATACCTTGCAAGAATGTGACACTTTAGGTGTACCTGGACTCTATTGCTTTTTTAGGAAAAAATGATTTCTGGGTTTTGTCCATTCTGTCATTTTATTTGGGGATCTAGTGTCAGATATTTAGAAATTGGATCAGATCTACAATTTTTTGACATAAATTACATATTTCACTATGTATTTCAAGGTGAGTGCCTCATCTCTTATTTTCCCTTTTAGTGTTCACTTATTTTGAAATCTATACTAGGTTGTTTGTGTACATTCCAGATCTACAATCATCTTACCTATCTTATTTAGATTCCTTTCAATATCATAGAAATGCATGGGAGAGGCCTTATTAGTTTACTTCCTTGATAAGTTTCTAAATTTTACATTGGTATCCTTTTCTCCTCTTTGGTTTTTTCTATTCAAATTTAGGGCTTGTTAAGAGTTATGCTTGTAAGCCCTCTTTGTCTTATATTGAATGGCTTAGGGAGAAAGTGTTAAAATTGTTTTGTCTAGTTTGAATTGTTATCATTGGTGATATTTCCCCCCTAAATTGTAAGCAAAATTTACTTCGTTGAGGGCTTCATATGTTACTGTAAACTTGAAACTATATATTCTTAGTCTCTGAATATATGTACCAAAAGCTCAAATCTTGTACAAAATTCTCTATTTCTTGATATCATTGCTAATTATAAAATTTGTCATGTATCTCCATGCCTTTGATATATTGGATTATTGATGATAGAAATATTTTGATGCAATCTTTTCATACCTTTGTTTATGATTCCTTTCATGTTTAACTAAACAATGGTTTTAGCATTCACATTATGATGTATTTATGTAGCATCTTAGAGATTATGAGTTTTCATAATCATAATGAATGTGTCCCTTCAATAACTAGTTGATCTTCATACATGTACTTGCACATGAGAAAACTTGTTAAAAAAGCATGTATCACTTTTCTTTCTTCTTCTCTTGTTTCTCATTTTGCATATTTATTCTCTAGTGATCATCTTTTATTTCTTTGAATACATAAACATTATTGGTAGAAGTAGTGTGAATATTTCCTACATTTCTGAGTTCATTTGAAATGACCCCCTTCTTACTATTTTGCAAAAAACTTCTAGCCTTGTAATGATAAGTTTATTGTATATTTTACTTGTAAATCACAAATAAAAATATTTTGTATTCTTTTTTATTTATGTTTTGTAAATGTGATCAATTGAGTATTTTCATTATCTTTCCTCTATAAGTTTTATAACACAACAAGTCAAATTCATAATAGACTTTAACTGAATAACATCATAACAACACCTTACTCATTTCAAGCAATTTGCAAATAAAATGGTAACAACTTTGTCTTTGAATTGTAATTTTAGCACAAAAGTTACGTGATTTTCTTACCCCTACATGCAAATTTACACACCATTAATGATAATAATGATAACATAAGATAAATTAATAGCATGCTAGTGCTACAAAAGGTCTACTCGAAAAAAATATGATAATAATAATATGTGAATATAAGATAAATTGATATCCTATTATTGACTCCAAATGTCCACTATAAAATAGTAATATAATAATAGTATAAATATAAGATATATTGATATCTTACTATTGACTCAAAGATTCACTATAAAATAATAATGTAATATGTGAATATAAGATAAATTGATACTTTATTGTTTGTACCAAAAGTCTACTAGAAAACAATAATATGTGACTATTGGATAAATTGATAAGATATTCAGAAATTTAATATTCATCGTATTAAAAATAGTGTTGTTATTTTATTTTTCTTTTCCAAAGGCCAACTTACTCTTGACACTGAAAACCCACTTAATAAAATTAATAATTATTATATTAAATAATATTATGTAATGTCCTTGTTAGTTGAGATGATATTCATCTACAAAATAAATGTTAGAACTGAAACAATAACAAATCTAGATATACTATTCTATCTTGTATCTTAAAACCACAATCTTAAATATGTCTCTAGATCGAGTTTCCTAACCCTTAGTTATTTGACTATCTTCTCTAGAGTGCAACCCTTAAGGTTCACATATGCATATATTGATATCATTAGAATATTCTCACCATTATATTAACCTCAAGCATGTTGGTGAGATGGAGATAATTCTCACATACCAACATTATAGTGATTATATCCATTTAGGTGGTGTCATCCAAATGAACTTTACTCCAATCTCTGATATCCACACTAAATATTCATCTCTATCATGTTAGCCAAATAGGTAATTACACTCATCTCTGATATTGACACTAAGAGTTTGTATTTCACCTCCATTGTGTCAGCCAAACAAGATTTTCACCCATCTCTAATACTAACACTAGGAGTTTGAGTTTTATCTCTTTCATGTTATCCAAATGAGAATTTTACCCATCTCTAAAATCGTCACAAAGAGCTTGATTTACATCTCTTTCATGTCAGCCATATGAGAATTTTACTCATCTCTGATACTTAGCTTCATTAATATTATCTATATCTAAAACTTAGATATTTCTCTCTCTCTCTCTCTCTCTCTCTCTCTCTCTCTCTCTCTCTCTCTCTCTCTCTCTCTCTCTCTCTCTCTAAACACACACACACACACACACACACATGTATGTATGTATATGTATATGTATTGTAATGCCCCACCAAGGGATCCAAAAGAATTAGACTAAAGTTTCACTAAGTTTGGTAGCATTTTTTATTTTTATTTTTAAATATGAAAGTTAAACCATTCACATCAAACACATAGTAGCGGAAGCAATAACATCTATTCAACTGAAAGTATACATAAACATACATAACAGGTTACATTCCTTAAGGATCTCTTACCGTTGAATCACATTTAAATTAACTAATATTAATTCCATCTAATTCCACATCCACATGAAATAAATATGAAAAGTCCAAAGTCCTTAAAGCAATATACATTTGTTCCAAATGTCTCTTAGCAAATTACTTTTCAGAATGCTCAATCATCCACTGTACATGTCACAAGGTATGAAAGGCTTAAAAAAATATACATATGTGAAAATAAAGTACATCATCCTATTCTAATCCATGATGCAAGTGAAACCATATACCATACATGAAACATCATCATAAAAGATATAACATCCATTGTAAAGATAACCATATATCACAAAACACAATTATCTAAGTGTGTGGTTCCTCCCAGCCATCAATAACATCATTAGACTATCATGGGCCCTAGCCATCCCTTTGCACGTAACATCCCAAGTCACCAAAGAGATCATCAGTATTTTCATAGTAGGAATGTCACTTTTAAAACATATTGCACCATATACATAAAGAAATCTAACATGCAAAATAAGCATAAGATGACTCTACAAGTTGATAACATAATCTATCATATGCTAATCATCAATATAAGGATACATGTCCATCATAATAATCCAAGAACAGAATGAAGGTAAATGCGAACAAAGAATGCTCCAACCATAGTGTCTCAGACGGATCTCAAATGGTAAGAGTGAAAAGGCACTACCACCTGACCACGTGGAACCTAAATGGCCCACTCCCACTGTGCTAAGGAGATAATCTAAAGTCCCAAACAGGATATCAAATCACATTGCACAAGTACTCTCTAAGTTCAGGAATCCTAAAAGTATACTAACTCAAAGGTTCCAACATAGACCGACATCTATACCTAGAGGCACACAAGACATGTAGGAAAACTACTATGTAAGCAAGAAAGTGTCATTGCATGAATCACGCTAGAGTTACCCTCATAGTCTCTCAATAGACCCCAGCCCTATAGTGATCCCTATGTGGCCACTAGTATCCACTCATACTAACAAGGCATACTATGGAATGCAAGGTCACAACCAAGCATTCTCTCTACTCCCATCCTAGTCTATACTAGCACTCAAGGCATGGGCGAGAACATGCAATTATCTTATTAGGTTCATTTAAGTCAGTATTTAGTGTAATGTTTTCACTTATTAAATAACTTACAATAAGTTACCCTGGCAGCCACTTAGGGCCCCGACCCCCATTGCAAGCCACTTCCTGACACTACATGTAGATAACCTACCCTAAGCTCATGAATTCACAAAATCACAAAATTACCTCAGTCCTATAGAAGCGACTGGAAAGCATCTTAAAGATAATCATAATATCATATCAATTCTCTACAAGCAACCGAAAAGCATCAAATGATAAATCACAATATCCATCAGTTCTTAATGAGCAAATGGAAAATATCTCAAAATAATACTAAATGAAGACTTCCAAAATGGTCAAGTCATACAAGTCACAACATGACATCATCAAGATCAAGAAAAAACTTCAGTCCCTTCACGGTGACTGGAAAGTAACCCAAATATAACTGATCGATGACTCAAAAGTGGTTAAGTCAAGTATCTCACCATACATATCACAACTTACACAGGAAGACTGGAAAGCAATAACAATCAGTAACCATACACATCATAGAGCATGCCATCGCATTACCATGGTTGGGTTTAAAAAGATCGAGATCAAATAACATTAGCATGACATCACATATCATAACCCCTGAGCCTCTAGTAGACGTCCTATAACTGGTCAACAATCTAGTCAACCCTAGAACCCAAAAATAGATAGCATAGAGAAAACACAAAATGCAAGCACATGTTCTTGGTTCGTTAAAATCGCATAGTTGAATTAAGTGTGGGGTTTCAGTTTTCATTTCAAATTTAGATATCAAGTGAAGGAACATTGTTCGTCTTCCTTATAACTAACCTGTGTATTAGTTTCGATAGGTTAAAGATTATTCCCCCCTAACTTGTTTAAATCAATTTTCTAAAATATTTTAAGGGTATTTTACTTATTCACTATATTGAAAAAGAGCCCTCCTTCCATATTTTAAAATCAATTTCTATAAATTACTCTAGGAAGGATTATCTATTTAAATCGTTTATTGCTTTCAAATAACTAAATTTATAATCTCAATAATTTATAAAACATCCCCATATCTCTTAAATTAATCTAATTTATTTTATTTTATTTTAAATACAAACTACATCATTAATTGATATCTATAAATTTAACAACTAAATAAAATTTCATTAACAAATTATATAATAATTATTAATTATTAATTATTAATATATAATAATTAATATTAATTTTAAATTCTTAATATTTAACAATAACAATTTATAACAACATAATAATTAAAACATTAATAAAATAAAACTTAACATATTATATTTCTTACCTTACACCTGTCGCAAGTACGCAGTACCTTGCTATCGTAGGGCCTATAATGATAGCAGGTACAGAGTACCCCTGTCGTCATAGTACCTGTAATGGTAGGTACTCTGCGTCCGAACACAGAGGGGGCACAGGTTCATCCCTCCCAATAAAAATAATTTTTTTTTTTTAAAAGAAACTTCATCGCAGGTACACTGCGATAATAATTACATCGCCTGAGACTGAGGGGGTATGGGTCCGTCCCTCCTCAACTTATATATATATATATAATGTTTTTAAATGTTTTCCCCAAATACGTTTTCAAAAAAAAGAAAAAAAATTGATAAAAGATTTTATTTACAGGGACCCCGACCAGCTTTTGAAACATTCTTTGACTATAACTTTTTTTTTAAATTTATACAATCGAATTTATTTTAAAAGAATTTATATATAAATATAACAAGATCAAGCTCAAGTTTGAAACATGAATACAACGTATCCTTTCCCTTAATCATTCCTCCTAAGAAGATCCTACCCTAATAAAATTTCTCAGATCTACTGAAGAGAGTTATATGCATGTGTTGTTTTAATTTCCATACAGAAAATTAAATATTCACAATCGAGAATGCATACAAATGAAAACATTCATTTCAAGAATTCCTCAAAAAGCATTCAGAAGACACGAAGAAGATAGGAAGTGGAAGAAGTGAAATAACATATGCAAAATCATGAGTGTCTACCTAGACACTTATGCTAATTCACTTCTCCTTGGAATCTGTAGAGTAAGCCCCTTCCTTCTCCAACGTTTGTCGGCTCCACCAAAAACACTCTTCGAGCTACTAGGAGTGCTTGAATATAAGGACCTCTCGAGAAGCACCTAGAATGTCTCTAGAAACAATCAGAAGATAAGATAAGCGTTGACAACTAAACACGAGCCTTTTTCCAACCTTCTAGATGAGTCACAAGGTTGTAGACACCATGTGCTTAATTTGTGTGCTAACTCTTGCATTATAGACACGTGCATAAAAGAGGTGCACATACTCCTCGGTAGACTTATGACTTTTATTTTAATTCTTTTATTATTATTATTATTATTATTATTTATTTTTTATTATTATTATTAATTTAATTTCTTTTATTTAATTAATTAAAATAAAATATATCATAATATCATTTTTTTTCCAAAATAATTAAATCATTAATTAAATCTTTTAATTTAGACTTAATTAATAGAAAATTCACCAAAGACCTCCAAAATAAAATATGAAAACCCATCATAGAACAATCCATACAAAATCAGTCTAAGGGGTTAAAATCATGAATTACATCATCTGACACATTTGAAAGGTAAAACATCTTAGATACTTGTCCTACCTTTCTAGGACAAATGGTTTAAGGGTTTAGGATTTGGACTTGAGAATTTATCTCCCCTCTCTTACCATTGAGATAGTGCAATAGGGTATGCTCATCTTGACAATTCAGAGAAGTCGATACCTGGTACCTGCAACCTACATAAAATCCATGCATGTACATACACTATATATATATATATATATGCTAAGCTAAATAGGCAATGGTAGGAAGTGGTGCATCATGTAGATCCCGACTAGCAGGTGACTACCACTCCCTTCCTTAACCACATCAGAAACACCATACATAAAGAAAACAAACACACACACCATACACATGTAGTATGGGGTAAGTATCCATAAGACAATACATATAATAATCCATCTAGCTAAACATCATCAATAACTAAGAATAATGTAATAATCATCATGCATACATGAAATGTAGAGTCTAAGTAATCTCATCATATATCAACTGAATCTGTAACACAATATCTGATAGTCTCAAAATAATGCTACTAACCATCAACATAAAACTAGCCTAACAGAGTTCGGCAATGATAGCAAAAATGTAACTAGAAAAAATGTAAACTAGGGCAGACACTACATCTACATATACATACATACATACATACATACATATATATATATATACATGTATACATATACATTTACACACACACACACACACACACACACACATATATATATATATACATATATATATACATACATACATAAGTATGTGTATATATATGTATACATATATATCTACACACACACACACATGTGTGTGTGTGCGCATGTGTGTGTGTGTGTGTGTGTGTGTGTGTGTGTGTGTGTGTGTGTGTGTACACAGACACACATATCCATTTTACATATAAGAAAATTGAAAAGGTAAACAAAAAGAAAGAACACCTTACATCTAATTTAAATTACCTGACTCTATTACAGTCTTTTCCTTGGATTAGTATATTCTCCATATTGAAAAACATAAGGGATACCCCTCATGAATACCTTCTTTTCATTCCTCCTTAACATTTCCCTCTATATGCCCTTTATATTCAAAAGGTGGCTTTAATGTATAAGTCACATATTTATGCAATTCTCCTTTCCATATTCATTTAAGTGATTGCTCAAGTTAAAAGTACTTCCATATACTTGAACGTGAATTTAATCTTAATCCCTATTTCCTCACTTTTTTTTTATGGTCTTCCTTACATTATTGGTAGCTTATAGTATATATCTTATATTTTGTTTCTTCTTGTTTTTATTTTTTCTTTAAAAACTCATGATCCTTAAGTACACAAGTAAGGTAGAATGGGAAAAAAAAACTTTAAAGGAGTAGATTTCAAGCATGCAAAAAAATGAAGATAGGACAACAAGAGTTATAAACCATAAAACATGAACTTGATTATTGGAGATCAATTGGAAATAAGGGGTTAGATCTAACAAATGTACTAGATATAACACAAATTGAGGAAATTCAAGTAGCTATGGTAGATATAGAAGTTAAAGAGAGTCTTAAGTAAAAGTACAAATAAAAGAAGCAAGATCTTGGTCTTAGGTGGTTAATGGATCAATAGTCAAACAAAAGGATATTTTTGAACAAGTCAAAATACAAATTAAAGAAGAGCATGACATGCAGGGAAAAGTGGCTAATATCATAGTCAAAGGAATGAAAGATTTCAGAGAAAGTGAGAAAAAAGACACCCCAACGAGGGCTTTTCTTAGAAATCAGCTGAAGTGGATGGGTGACATTCAACAAGAAAATAGGATTGGAAAATATTTATATAGAGGGATTGACAAATATGTCAAACATATTAAAATTATTGTATTATGAGTTGACAAACATGCAAGTGATTAACAAATTTCAACGTACCTGGAAATCTCTTAAACCATTTGCTAAATCTATTTCCCTTTGTGTAACATTGGAATCTCCATAACAATGAGCTTCTTTAACCAATGAAGACACACATTCCCATGTTAATGTGTGACCAGATTGTTGACATCATTCAATCCATATCGTTATCCGATCTTAAATTGTTGCAATATACAAATGTAGTGCATCCCACTCTTGAGCAACTATAGAAAAAAATAAGTATATGATTTATGACCAATTTATTCAAAATCTTAGGAAATAATTAACTACAATAACATTATGTAATTTATTACCTCTCACTTTCCTTAATGTACCTTTCCCCACCAAGTACTCCCCTTGGAATTGTTTAGTTGGGTTCATATCCCAAATGCAATCTATATGGGTCTTTGATACAAGATTAGGAAGATATTGAGTAACGAACACCATAGTCTAGTATACCATATACCCCTCCACCATAGAACCTTAAAGATTTTCTCTTTTTTGAACAAAAGCCCTCAAAATTTTCAAGTGCCACTCCACCATCCACATTGACCTAGTTTGTATAGGGCCACACAATTCAATCTCCTCAACTTGGTGTATGAGGTAGTGTTCTTGTGAATTGAAAAAAGTTAGAGGTAGACACTTTTGAATTTCACACATCAATTGAGGAATTCTTGACTTCCAATATTTTATATCTTTTTTAAAGAATTTCCTGGGATGACAACCACCTACAAGAGATTCAAGACACAAATATATATAAATAAAAGACAAATCAAGAATATAATAAATATATACAAGAAATTGAACAGATATCACTACTTACCACATGTATTTTTCAAGATCATATATCATTGTTTTGATATTATTGCCAAAGTTCTTAGGGAGAGATAGGAGTAGCACATAGTGCAACAATTTTAAACTAATGATTCATTCTTTTCTAAGAGAATACAATGAAAAGTACATGCAGTTTTACAAATATATTGTAAGTAGAAAAGAACATGACTTACCTTGATGAAGGTATGCCAATCATGCATTTCCAACCCTGGCCTAAAATCACCTTTCTTTGATATGGGTTTGCTTATGTTTGCAGCAAATCCTATTGAAAATCTAGTTTTTTTGTATGACTTCTTTTATGACATCACTTTGTTTCTTTGTTAATAACCAAGGAAAGGCACTCATATTAATCTGATCTCTATTGTTATTTGATTGAATGAAACTTTTTAGTGCATAATTGGATTCATTAATGGCACTACAAATTTGGCAATTTTTTCTCTATCACGTCTTCCATCCAATATTTTCCACAATGTCTATGTTATATTCTTTCCAATATGCACTGTATCAAATAAATGCATGATTTGTAGGTCCTTGTGATAGGGTAACCTAGTCGCTTTAAAAGGTGCTCAGTAGTGCCTTGAAAACCTTCACGAGCATCAATTACATCATTATTAAACAAAAGACAATATCAAAATATAAATTTCAAACAAAAACCATTAGATGGAATGATATTACCTTGATGATTTATTCTATTGTATTCCAACTTCTATAGGTGAGGTGTCATTCTTTGTGGCTTTGATGTTGTCTCTTTTTTCCCATTGAAAACATGTTTTTCAGTAGTTTGATATGTATGACTTCTATGAAGGAAGTGACTAAACTCATCAAACACCTAGTTTCCTAAACTTTTTGAATAATGAGATTTCATCTTTGGACCACAAGCCAAACATGCAAATTTTCCCTTTGAAGATCTACAAGATAATCATACAACTGGATTAAATATGTTAATATTAATAATTAGAATTATCATGTGCAACTTGAATTCACCATAACATACCACAGAAATGTGCCAACCCTAGGGCATCATGAGCCAACATAATATGATTCCTCTTTATTGACATCCATGGAGGAAGGTTATTATTGATAAAAAAACATAGGTCATGCTGAGTAAACAGATCTCAGCTCTCCAAATGGATTGACATTGTCTACTACCAATGAAAGCCTAAGATTTCAAGGCTCTTCTTTAAACTATGGCCACCTTTCCTCTATGTCCATAAATGTCAAACCATCTGCAGACATTTGAATAATGCCATATCGATTTCTATTGAGTGTATGGTAATCCATAAATTGTGTCAAGCTATTGCACCTAAATAATTATTGCAAATGTGGAATAATGGGGATGTAATGAAGAACCTTGTGAGGCACATTTTTTGTTACTTGATCTGGCCAATATCTACTTGTGTGATAATTCATGTTCTTTATGGTAATAATAATGTCATTGGGACAATCATCTATTACTTGATACTCCATTCCAATATCTTTCATAGTGGCCCATAATTCTCGGTATGAGTGAGGAAGAATATTTAATGGTGGTAACAGAAACTTGTCGATCAATCTATAACAAAAAGTATCAGTTTTTAATATAAACAATACTAATGGTACACATATTTCTTGATATATTTATGATAAACCTTAGCATACGTGATATTTTTATGTTGGATAAACCATTCATAACCTTCAAATTCACCAACAATAATAAAAAAGAGAGAAGAGTTATTTGGGAGCCTTTGTAAAGGGTCATGTTTGCCATCTCAAGTAGAGGTATATCATGCACAACATCAACATCATCATCATCAGTACCAGATGTGTTATGGATCAATGCATTTGTATCATCATGTTCAAATGTGTTTTCTGGTGCATGATCAACTACTTCCATTGAATCATGATTTTCATCTTCAATATTTGCACCTCCATGTTCCTCTACTTCCAAAATCATATTCCCTGGGATGTGGTCACCCATATCATGCATTGCCCTGGAGAGATTGACCTATATAAAAATGATGAACATAAAAAACCCATTATCATGATCTCATCATCAAGTAATTTCATATGTATATTAATTGTTAAAACAATATAATGAACAACTTACTAATGAATGATATTTGAACCCCCTTCAATGTGATCATTGTCCCTACAATGTATCTTAGTTGTTTTGATTAGGAGTCTTCTAGTGTTTAATCCCCTACACCTTTTGTAGGGACAATAACATTTTCCATTGCCTTCTATTTGAAAGTTAGACACCAATCAAGTGATTGTCTACCTACTTCGATCTAATTCATTTATATTATCTAACATGATCCTTCTTCATAGGAATATCTTATGCTTGTACCCTTATTCAATTGGTTGTACTTTCTAGATCTATCATTGATAACCATTTCACTATACACATTAGCATTAGAGAATATAATAACATGGTACTATTGAAACCATCTATATATGAGTGCAGATATGAGAATGGTATAATAGTTCATGGTGTTGATGTGGGGTTATGTTGATTATGTGACTTTGAGAGTTGTAATGTACAAGATAAATATTAAGAATTTGCTAAATAAATTAATGGTCTTTCCTCTCAACAGTTGCACTAAACCAATGAGCTAACATACCTCAAGAAGAGTACAAAAAATCCTAATGCAACTCCTTTATGAATGCCTTTGGGGTTGACTTACATAAAAAATAAATAAGAGTAGTCATACAAACAATAAACAATGCAACATTCAATATTTAATCAATTCAAAGGATAATGTTAACTATTATTACACACAATTTTTAATATTTTGCTAATACACATTAGAGGGTCAAAAATTGGGACATATAGTATGTTACAGACCTCAGGCCATCTTAATGAAGGAAGCAATTATGCTAGGTAGCAAGACCCTTCCTTCTCCACTGAGAAAGATCGTTGCAAAGACATAGATCACAAGGGCACATCACTTGAGACAAAAATATATTCACTATTAAATCCTAAATAAATGAATGAATTGATGTATTGATAGCTTAGATTGACACAATTTTCAAACAATCATATGAAATGAAATGGGCATTAAAAAATGAAATTATAATTGCTCTCCACTTTGTGATCATTAAAATCCAACTAGTGTTAATTTTCAAAGGATATTAACCTCTTTGGATTGGTAGGGAGTTGTAAGGATTCTTCTTTATAATATAATGATTAGCCAACGCAAGACATGGGAATAGTCCTATTGACAACATATTTGATTAATGAAGTTGAGTGTGTCAAGGCATAAAAATTATTTAGTAGTTTTTCTTGAAGTGTTGATTAGTAAGAATATTAACAACATAAACACTCATGCATTAAGATTGGCCAAGGGAAGTTATAGTTGTTTCTTGGGGTAGTTAAGAGTTGGTATCAGTCCCAAATGTTGGACAAGTTTATAAAATACTTGCAGTGACCAGATTCAAGAGAGATTGGTTGATGTAATACGGAAACCAAAGAATGAAGTTAAAGTTTCATACACATTCCATATTTTGACATGACATCAGTTTGATTTCAAGGTTAGTTTTAAGGAATATTTAATATCTTTTTGATAATTCATCAATGTGAATGTTTGTGCTTTGAACCTAGTTTAATTTGGCTTTGAAAGCATCACTTTTCATTCTAATTTAATAGAGATATAATGTTTTCTTTTTTGACTGGTAAAACCCTCTCTTAGGGTAAGCTAAGAGAGGAAAATAATATGAATTCTTGTTGTTTTGTGTGCATATAAACACCATAATAGACAAAAGGATGGGGAACAATGTGTATGATACCCTCCTAAAGTAACATGTGGCCATGCAACAAATAACTCATGGATTTGTTAAATATTGGTGATTGTATTTGTTGCAAAGAAAGTAACTTCTAGTGTTAAAGGCTATGAAGTGCCTTTGTCTCTAAATTTTTTTATTTAATAATATTTTGAAGGATATGAAGAATGTGGAAAGAGTTTTCTATAGAATATTGTAAGTCTTTGGTAGAGTAAACTAATCCTACAAGTCAAGGATTAGGACTATGAACAATAATGAGGAAGTCTAGACGTATTAAGCCTACTTGATCAGTGGAATGACATTAGATTGCATGGTGAGGACTCCAATGCAAGGAAGTGATTGGCACAAGGGATAGATATAGAGGGAATAGTCGCTATTGAAGATTTTGGTCATGAAACTAGTCATAGGGTGATGCTAAGATGTGTGTTTAGGAAGATAAGAGGTTTGAAGACAATATTGAGGGTGTAGAGCCTCATGATTAGAACATGATCAGTTTGGTGTGTAATCAGATATTTGGTTAAGTAAGGGAAGAGGGAAACTTTATCTTGTCCTTACTACCCTTCCCTATATTTTCCACATTCAACACCCACCCCTTGTACTCATTCGAAAGAAAGTAAATAATTTAATCATATCATTATCAAAATGTGTATACCATATTTAAGCCAATCTCACCTTTTACAATAATGACATTTCCTTCAGCATACAAGAAGAAAAGAAATAAAAGCACAATAAGAGTTTATCATAGAACTACTAAATTCTCAAAAATAATAGTTTTTATTCTATTTTTCAAACAAGAAGAGTGAGTACACACAACTACCATAATGTATATAAATTAGTGGTTTTATTCTTACTTAGTGTGTCACGTATAACAATAGAGCTAAATATAAAGAAGGTATACATATAAAATAGACATTCGGTTGCTCCTATCTTGGATAGCTTTTCAATGTGATTCCTGCCAGTAGGAATTTTACACCCATCCTGATGAGATATTTTCTCAATGTACAAACTAAATTGATCTCTTTATTCTATGTTATAAACTAAAGATAATCGTTTCAAACAATAATTTGTACCAGTATAGTTATTGCCTGATAGTTTTGAAATCCTCAGTTATTCTACCATGAAAAATATTTGGAGTTCTACTCTATGAATATTGGACTATTTAGGTATAGTTAAAAGTGAAAATGACCATCAAGAAGAGCATTTTCTAGACCTGGGATTGTGGTTGAAATTGGAAGCAACCAAACAATATATAATGTTAAATTTAATTAGCTATGGAAACATTACTTACACCACCTATCTCAAAGTTACAATTTACTAAAGTTTAGTAGCAAGATAAAATATTGATTAAGCTCTTAGATAAGTAATTGTTCAAAGATTGGGTTAATAAAATAGAACTTCTGAAATAACACAATAAAATCTGTATAAATGAAAACTTGACCAATAAAGTAAACGGAGTAAGGTTGATTTTTAAAGCACAAGCATAATTTCCTTTCTACAATCCACACTGTAATATCTTTATTCAAATATATATTAAAGTCAATTAATGCCTAAAAATCTACAATCGACAGCAAGAAAACTTAACTTAATTCAAGCCAGAGAATGTTTGGTTCTAATTCAAACATAATTTCATCCCTTTTCCCCATAATATTACTCTCAAGGAAAAAATACATGTATAAGTAATTAAGAAATACACTCTAGTAATTCAGTAAATTCAATAGATATCAACAACACATGAAATAAAAGGTTTTGGTATCTTTAAAGCTTGGATTTCTAAGGAATGATCTAAATGACAGAGGAGATTTGGGAAAACCATAACCTATCATATATGTTCCATGACTCAGTTTTGATTGTAATTTTTGTTTAGCACAATTTGCTTTATGTTTATTTGAATCTTTCTTTCAAACTAAAAAGTATTCCTTTACAAATTGATTTTGTTAAACTAGGGCATAGCTTAGATCAACACAATTTTAGAAATGAGCATGTTCGTAGAGAGAAACTATAAAGACATTGTGTACAGATGAAGGTATGAAATAGATGATTTTGGAGCACTATGTATAGACACTCACCATTCAATATGCACATATCATCATCTAAGATCAAATTGCCCCATGTAAATTCCACAGACAACTAAACCCTTCCTTTTCCTTTTCCCTTCCTTCCTTCTTGTCATTGATAAAGATTACTACAAAGACCTAGATCATAAGGGCACAACAACATACAAAATATATATTCATTGATGAATCCCTAATGAATGATCATTATGAACTAAAATGAGCATTTGAGTAGGAAGAAACTAGAAATCCATTATGGAGACACTCACCATTTAGTACACACATATTGGTCCACAACTAGGGCAAGAGACACCAAATGCACAACAAGAGACAAACTCACAACAAGAGATAGGTTTTCATGTTCATGCGCACTGTGAATTTGGGATTGTTTTCACATTTCACGTGCTTGACCTTTGTAGAGATATATATGTTTGGTCATTATGATTTTTAGATCTCATTTTTTTCTCCTTATGTTTGTGTTGTTGTCACAATATCAACAATCCTATCGTAATATCAACACCACCGAGGCTAGTTTCAAAAATATATATTAAATGCACATTAAAAAGCCATTGCCATCGTAAATGGTTGTCACAAAATGACCCCTAATGTTGTAGTGTATAGTTATAGAAAGAGGAAAGGTCACTTTATCTCTTCACACTCTTCAACTATTGTGAAAGAGAAGCTTATTGACTAGTAGTTGCATGTTGTTGTGCATGCAACAAGGAGTCGAGAGGAGATTTGATTTTCACCTATAAAACTTTGGGCCATATAAAGAAGTAATTATAATGAGAAAAATTTGGTGAAAAGCATTACAAAATATACCAGTGAATTCACCCACAATTTGTTTCTGTGTACATGATTAAAATATGACATTTATATATATTATTACCATAATTAAATCACATAATTAATAACTACTATGCTCCTCAAACATAAGCTTGAGAGAATAATAGTGCATGTCAGAAAAATCTTAGCATAACACAATGTATTTATAAAATGAATCTTCCCAATTCTCGCTAAGGAACTCTAGGAAAGGCATAACAATTATATGGTAGTTAAACTCTTTTCTTCTAGCTGATCAATTTTCAAGAAAATTTAACTCCATTTACTTTATTGGTCAAGTTTTCATTTATACAGATTTTATTATGTTATTTCAGAAGTTCTATTTTATTAACCCAATCTTTGAACAATTACTTATCTAAGAGCCTAATCAATATTTTATCTTGCTACTAAACTTTAGTAAATTGTAACTTTGAGATAGGTAGTGTAAGTAATGTTTCCATAGCTAATTAAATTTAACATTATGAGAAAAATTTGGTGAAAAGCATTAGAAAATATACCAGTGAATTCACCCACAATTTGTTTCTGTGTACATGATTAAAATATGACATTTATATATATTATTACCATAATTAAATCACATAATCAATAACTACTATGCTCCTCAAACATAAGCTTGAGAGAATAATAGTGCATGTCAGAAAAATCTTAGCATAACACAATGTATTTATAAAATGAATCTTCCCAATTCTCGCTAAGGAACTCTAGGAAAGGCATAACAATTATATGGTAGTTAAACTCTTTTCTTCTAGCTGATCAATTTTCAAGAAAATTTTGCATAGGCTCGTGTTTCCTTATGTGATACTAGAACTTGCCTATTTTTTTAACAAAATTTTTATGCAAGATTAAATAGTGAATATGAAAATGTTGTTTTGCTAAAAAGACATACAACCTAATCTTGCTACTCTTATAGTCAAACATTTCCTATATTTATATTGGAGCAGTACTCAAGCCTGTAAGGTAGTGAATATATAGAGCATAGTAATAATATTCAAAGATCAACAATATAAAATAATTTATAAATAAAATATTCAACATAATTGGCCACTAAACTATGTAACACATTAATACCAATCATCCAATTATTGAATAAATCAAATATTCAATATAATTGGCCTTTAAACTATGAAACACATTAATATGAATCTCACACCTTAACCATATTCTTGTGGATTCCCTATTGAAAGAAATCTCTAGATGTCATCTTCATTTTAAAGGAATATTACAATCTTTTCAAAATATTTCCCACACAACAAAGAAAGGGTTCTAAAATCCTTAAAATCTATTACATATATCTTCAATCCTTTCGATTCAAAGAGTAGTTTTATTTGTATAATTAATTATATAACTCTATAAATAAGTTTATAACATTATTTCTAATTATTTTAACAATTATATATTAGATGAAGCATTTTTTATATATGTAATTAATAATAAAGTCAAATAATGTTTTGAAAACAAATAATTTTTCTATACATGATTTAAATAATTAAATTATGAATAATAATTGTTACATGAAATTTATTGACCCATGGTTCATGATTAGTGGTTTTGTAAGGACCAATCTATTACAATTCGATTTGTTTGAAAAATCTCTCTTATTTATAAATTAATCAAAGATTTCAAATTAATATATTTTATGAAAAATTATTGACTTCTAGTTCATGATAGTGATTTTGTAGGAATCGATCTATCACAAATTAACTTGTCTAAAAAATATCTCATAATAATGTTGAAAGTTTAGCTTCAGTCGAGTAATGCCGAGAATATGAATATTTTATGCTTTGTCTTACACACACACACGTATACATATGATAATATGCATATGTATATATGTACAAATATGTATACGTATAATTTAGACAGATGTAATTCAAATCAGGCACATATATATTACTAATATTACTAATTCACATCAAGTTCTATCATTCTTGATATTACGACAATCACCAATACACATTGGATTACTTTCATATTTATCTATCATCTCTGATCAAGGATCGGATCTTATTTGTATTGCCATCGATAAACATTGAGATCATTATCAAATATGTTATTAGGCATGATTAACCTTCGAACAGTTATGGTTAACAAACATTAGTTTATGACCATGTAGGGTCATGACCCTATGTGGACTTTGGCCATGTAGAGTCATGCCCCAACGAGGACATAACTCTTCACACTTGTATATATAGTTACTCTGATCAGTGGACAAGGCAATATGAAAGACATAACATACTTGTAGTCCTATGATTAATAAAGAAACATTGCAGATTACAAAATACATTCCTGTTAGCATTCGACTTTCCAGTCACAACATATCAGAAGCATTCTAAAGGTATCTACCTATTGCATTCAAGTAACTCAAGTAAGTACAATCTGATATAAATATGTTATTATTTCTATCAAAGATCCTATAAGATTAACATGGTATTAGAGCCATATTGATAAGAAATTTTATTCAAAACTTATAAATATAAAATTTCAGACTTTACCATTGTTTAATATTTTTTTTCAAAATGGTTAACCACGTAAGGTTAGAAGATAGATTAGAGGGGGCATCAAACTTTTCTTCATAGAAAATTTGTGTCATGATAATCCTAAGAGAAATGGAATTAGAAGAATATGTAGAAACAAATAAAACTATTCTAGAAAATGATCTAGACAAAACAACGTGGAAAAGGCACAACAATAAAGCCATGAAAATAATTATAGAATCTATTAAGGATTGTATTCTCCTATCTATTTCTAGCCTTTCTACAACATTTGAAATATTCTCCACTATCAAGAACACCTTTGAAATTAATAATACTAGCAGATTGTTGACATTAAAATAAGATTTATTATAAATAAAAATGAATAATGGGGAAACTATTACTTCCTATTTTTTAATAATTTCTAAACTAAAAGATTAGCTTGACACAATTGGAAGTCAAGTTGATGATAAAGAACTTACCATGATTTCCCCAAGGGGACTTCCTCTATCTTGGGAAACTTTTATTCGAGGACTGAGCTCTCGACTTGAGCTTCCAAAATTTGGATTACTCAAGAATGAATGCACTCAAGAGGAATCAAGATTAGTCTCAAGGGGGATAAGCCTAAATCAAGAGGGAGACATTCACGCACTTTGAGCAAGTGTTAACAGGAAAGGAAAATCCAATCGAAATAGGAGAGAATCCAAAAAACCTTATAAGAAAAGAGATTGGTCAAAAGTGAGATGTTTTAAATGTGACAAAATTGGCCACACTCTTATAATTTCTACCTTGAATGTAAAAGAATTCAAGATGCTCTAACAAAAATAAAAGAAGAAAAGGAGGAAGTAGAAGAAAATCATTCATTTTATCTAGCACTCTCCAGTGAGTTAAACTCAAACAAAAACACTTCGATCATAGACAGTGGAGCATCTTGACATATAACAGGTTTTAGAGACAAAATCAAAAATTTCTTAGAATGCAACTCAGAAGAGGTAACCATCAAGGATAACTTCACACATGCAATTAGAAGTATTGGGTCTTGCTCTATTCAACTAAATTCTGGCATTACTGTTCAACTTAACAATGCTTTATATATACCTCAAATTAAAAGAAATCTGGTCTCTATATCTGGCCTTTCTAATCAAGGATACAAAATTGCTTTTCAAGAAGACAGAGTTCTATCTTGGCCTAAAAATACTAACATCAAGAAAGCCATCACTATTGGTGTTAGAGACAGGAGTTTATAATATACTTAGTAATCAACAAAATTTTACACTAGGTCACGAAATCTCAGAGTCTACAGAAATGTGGCATAGGAGACTAGGTCACCTACATTTCCAAGCATTATCAACTATAAGGAAAATTGTCAAAGGGTTACCTAATCTAAATCAGATCACTTAGGTGTCTGCAAAGGTTGTGCCCTAGGTAAAAATGTCAAGAAAACTTTTCCTAAAAGTGTTCATAAATCTAAAGCAATACTTGAACTCATTCACTCTGACCTATGTGGTCTTATGTTTATATCCTCTCTAAATGGGTGCCTCTATTATGTAATCTTTATTGATGATTATTCTAGGAGAACTTGGATCTATTTCCTACAAAAAAAGGAATCTAGTGAAGTACTCTAAAAAATTCAAATAATTCAAAGCTCTAGTAGAAAATCAGTTAGGAAAGAAAATCAAAACTTTAAGATCAGATAATGGAGGAAAGTACATCTCCAATTTTTTTAAAGATTTTTGCATTGCTATTGGGATTATGAGGGATTTTTCCATACCTTATAATCCTCAACAGAATGAAGTTGCAGAATGCAAGAATAGATCAATTGTTGAATCAACCAATGCTATTATGCATGATCAAAACCTTCATACTTCATTTTGGGTTGAAGCATCTAATAGTGTTGTTTACATTCAAAATCGATGTCTGCACTTAGTCTTGGAAAATACCACACCAGAAGAAGTATTTACAAGCATCAAACCAAATCTAAGTCACCTAAGGATATTTGGGTATACAATCTATCTACACATTCCTAAAGGAAAGAGAATAAAGCTAGAACCATCTAGAAAGAAAGGAATTATCATCGGGTATAGTGAAAAATCCAAAGGCTACATGGTCTATATCCTAGGTTAGAGAACAATTGAAATTAGCAGGGATGTTAAATTTGAAGAAGACGTTGCCTTCAACCTTTCTAAAAATAATGATGAGATATTCACAAAACCTACCACTTAGATAAATGAAGATCATCTAATAGAGAATTAGAGAGAGAATGGCATTTCATCCCATTCTCATCTCCTATACCTACTTCAGATGACGTTGAAAATAACAACAATAAAAAGAGACCACTTTGGGCTAGAAAATTCATAGAAGAAAATCATGTCGAACCTAATGAAGTATTAAAGGAAAGGAAGAAAACATGAACTCAGTCTTGTAACGTTGCATTATAACAAAACTTATCAAATCATAACCTTCTAACACTAAAGAAGCCTTATCAAGTCAACCTTGGAAGGAAGCTATGATTGAAGAATACAATTCAATATTAAAAAATGATGTATGGGACATTGTACTTAGACCTAAAAATAAATTAGTAGTTTCTTCAAAATGACTATACAAAATCAAGCATGCACCTGATGGAAGCATTGAGAAATACAAAGCTAAATTCGTAGCATGAGGTTTCTCATAGAAGGAAGGTATCGATTATGATGAAACTTTTACTCCAGATGCTAGATATACATCAATTAGAACCATCTTGTTCATTGCAACATCTAAAGGATGGAAAGTCCATCAAATGGTTGTTAAAAAAACTTTTCTAAATGGTGAAATTGAAGAAGTGTACATTGAAAAACCTGAAGGGTTTACTACTCACAATAAGAATACTCATGTATGCAAGTTAAAGAAAGCACTATATGGGCTCAAACAAGCTCCAAGAGTGTGG